>OY821519.1:230104995-230834995 GCA_963682025.1 Cordilura impudica | reverse complement strand
AATTAAAAATTAAAAATTAAAAATTAAAAATTAAAAATTAAAAATTAAAAATTAAAAATTAAAAATTAAAAATTAAAAATTAAAAATTAAAAATTAAAAATTAAAAATAAAAATTAAAAATTAAAATTTAAAAATTAAAAATTAATAATTAAAAATTAAAAATTAAAAATAAAAATTAAAAATTAAAAATTAAAAACTAAAAATTAAAAATTAAAAATTAAATATTAAAAATTAAAAATTAAAAATTAAAAATTAAAAATTAAAAATTAAAAATTAAAAATTAAAAATTAAAAATTAAAAATTAAAAATTAAAAATTATAAATTAAAAATTAAAAATTAAAAATTAAAAATTAAAAATTAGAAATTAAAAATTAAAATTTAAAAATTACAAATAAAAAATTAAAAATTAAAAATTAAAAATAAAAAATTAAAAATTAAAAATAAAAAATGAAAAATTAAAAATAAAAAATGAAAAATAAAAATGAAGAATGAAAAATTAAAAATAAAAAATGAAAAATAACAAAGAAAAAAAATGAAAAATTAAAAATAAAAAATGAAAAATAACAATGAAAAAAAAATGAAAATTGAAAACTAAAAAATGAAAAAAAAAGAAAAATGAAAAATAAAAAACGAAAAAAATAAAAATTTAAAATAAAAATTAAAAGTGAAAAATTAAATATGAAAAATGAAAAATAAGAAATGAAAAATGAAAGAAGTAAAATAAAAAATAAAAAATGAAAAATAAAAAATTAAACATAAAAAAAACTGTGAAAACTGAAAAATAAAAAATGAAAATTAAAAAATGAAAAATAAAAAATGAAAATTAAAAAATGAAAAATGAAAAATAAAAAATGAAAAATAAAAAATAGAAAATGAAAAATTAAAAACTAAAAATAAAAAATGAAAAATAAAAGACGAAAAATTTAAATTAACCGGTTGAAATAATAAATAATAATAAGTATTTTTATATAAGCAGAGCCACTTCAGTTGATTGCTATAAGTGATACATAGATGACGCTTTCTGTTTGATTTTTCAAGTGTCATAAGAAAATCTTTAATTATTAGATGTTTACATCTGTGATCGGAACTCATGTGATTTTTTTTCATAGGTTTTGCTTATTGAAATACGTCCAAAGAATCTGATTTTTTTTTAGAGAAAAGTAATTTTAAGAATTTAAAAGTGCAGAGAATCGGAGGATTTAGCAATATTATAAAATTATTTTATTGAGAAGATTTTTCAACAAGAAAAAGGACTCACAATTTATAAAATTTAAATACTTTTTTCAGAAATAAGTCCACAGAATCTATGGGAGTTTGAGAGGCAAATGTTTAATGAGTTTACAGGATTTTTAATAGCATAATATTCTATGAATGGAAGGATTTTTCAAAATAATATTTTTTTATAATCAAAAGTTTTTTAATAAGAAAAAATGCTCGGTATATTTAATATTATAATCTAGGTTTTGCTTATTGAAATAAATCTGAAGAATATGAGGAAGGACAATTTAGATTCAGAGAATTTTGCATTAGAAAAAAATTTTATGCATAGAAGATTTTTCAAATAGAAAATTTTCTCAGAATGTTTAAAATCTACTTTTATTTATTAAAAATAAATCCATGGAATAAAAGGTTTAATGAATATGAAGAACTTTGAATAGAACAGTGTCCTAAGAATTGAAGGATTTTGCATAAGTAAATTTATTAATTAGGAAAAATCCTTAGAATGTATAAAAACTAAGCTAGCTTTATTAGTAATAAGACGACAAAATTTTAGGGTTTTTAAGATGAAAATGTTAAAAAAAATAAGGGCTTTTAAGTCCTAAGAATCAAAATACGAGTATATTACAAAAGAAATAGAACCTGAAGAAGTTTTCCACAAAAAATGGATCAAAATTTTTTTCTAAGCCTTTTTTAAGAAAAAATGTTATCTGCAAAAAATTAGTTTTCTATTAAATTAGTTTTTAAATAGAATAAAGTTCCCAGAATCGGAGGAGTTTGCACAAGAAAATATTCATTAAAAACTAATGATTTTTCTTAATGAGTCAATTTTTTTTAAAGAAATTAATCCTTTTTAGAGATTTTTTTTTTAATCTAAGGGATTCTTAATAACGGAGGACTTTGCAAAAGCAAATTTTCTTTAAACAGAATTTCATTCTGTGTGTTTTTTCATAAAAAAGGTCCTAAAAATAATTGAATATCTAACGATTTCTATTAGTAATAAGTCCTCAGAGTCTAAAAAAATAAAATTTTTTCTATCAAAGGAGGACATATGATAATGGAAGGATTTTATAATAGAAAAGAAACCAATTAAGGATATTTTTGTAAATAAAACCTTGAGTTTTGTTTTTTTTTTATATGAATTCAAGGATGATTATTGAAGAGAAGAAATTCATTAGAATCTGAGTTTTCAAATAAGAAAAAAGTTCTCAAAAAAGTGAATTTCAATTTTTTGTAATAGAATCAAGGCATCTTATTTTATCATCATAAAATCTAAGGATTTTGAAATAGAAACAAGCAAGATTGTTAAATTCGGCTGTGCCGAATCTTTGGTACCCTCCACATGGGTTTTACAGTTACATTATTGCACTATTTATAACAAACGTAAACAAAATATTTTAAGAAGTAAACCATTTGAAGCACGTAATACCGAAATATTACAACAAACACACTGAATTTTTAGAATTTTTTTTAGAGGTGTCTTCATATTTTTGGGCATATCTTGGTACAATGATGCCCGATTTACCCAATTTTCAATAGCAACCTGCCCAAATAATGTTATCATAACTTTACTCAGGTAAATGGTTTATTTTGTGAATGAGCGTGATTTCAACAGACAGACGTACATCACTACATCGTATACACTCAGCACAGTGGTGTGGAGGGTATACAAATTCAATAGAAATTGGGGTCTTAGTAGGTTTTAATAGAAAAAAGTCTCCAGAATCTGTTTTATTTATCATCAGAATAAAATCGAAAGATTTGCAGTAGAAAAAATTGATTAGAATTTGAAAAAAGTCCAGAATCTGAGGACTTTCAAGAGGAAAACATTTAAAGAATCTAAAGATTTTCAAAAAGGTGGATTTAAAAAAATAAGAACTTCTCGAAATCTTTAGTATCTAAAGAATTTTTATGTTAAATATTTGTGGGTTTACCAATAGGATACGCTGCTTAGATCCAGAGGATTTTGCTGAAGAAAAAATTAATTAGAATCTGAGGGTTCCCCAATAAGAAAAATTGCTCAGAATGTTTTGAATATTAGATTTTCAATATATTTATATAAAATTTCTAGAATCCAAAGGTATACAGAAGAAATCGATTCTTGACATCAAAGGCTTGTTCAAGAGGTAAAGTAACTAGAATTGTAGGATTTTAAAATAAGGAAATTAACTGTATACTCAGGGCTATACAGTAAGAAAAAATCGTCACATTCTTTATGATCTGAATATTCTTAGGAGCTTAAGGTTTTTCTTAACATTCAAAAGTCGTCCAAATCTGATATTTTCAAAAATAAACAGTTTTTCCGAATCTTAAAGGTTTTAAATAAAAAGAAGTATACGGATCTTAGGAGGTTTTAATAGGAAAAATTGCTCGGATTATTAGGTTATGTTTTACTAAAAAAAAACAAAAAATATACTTTCTGAGTCGATTTAGCGATGTCCGTCCTACCGTCCGTCCGTCCGTCTGTTTGTCCATGTAAACTTTGCAATCAAACTACAGGTCGCAACTATGAATATATTTTGATGAAATTTGGTATATAAGCTTCTATCGGACATAGAACAAACGCTATTGAAATTCCGTGCATGAAACCTAGTCTCTATACATATGACCCCTAAGAGATCGACTTTTATTGCCATAATATTCAAATTATCATATAGATCTCGGCCAAATTGGGTTTGTGTATGTTTATTACATCCATTTATAAGTAGTCCAAAAATAAACCCTATAGGGCAATTCTTAGTAATGAAGCTTATTCCCGATCTCCACTTGCATCTATCAAAATACAAAAATATTGCACAGATTTCTATCATTTCTATGTTTTTTCAAAAAATGAGTGACCTTACCAAGTATGGTCAGGATCGGTTCATTTTACCACCTAGTCCCCATATAAATATTGTATATGAACTTTTTCTAATCCGAAGTCAAAAAAATTAATAACAATGCCACTCAAATTTGGTTTATGCTTATTTTCTATGTCTAGTTGGATCTAAGATATACAGTCTCTAAAGGCATGATATAGGGTATTGTATAGTCGGCCTAGACCGACTATAAATTTCTTACTTGTTAATTCTATATGGAAGTCTTTAAAATTTAAGAGCTTTTTGGTAGAAAAAAAAAATATTTAGAATCTGAGGGTTTTTAAGAAAAAAAGAGAGAGAGAAGGTTCCTTGAATCTGAGCAGTTTCTTCTAAGAAAAAATACTACAGCAATACGAAAATATTTCAGGTTTTCTACATAAAAAAAATTATGTGAATCCGATCACAGTGGAGATGTGTAAACATTTAGTAATTAAAGATTTTTTTATGACACTTTTTTAAAATCAAACGGAAAGCGTCATCTTATAGTCACTTATAGCAATAAACCGGTTAATTTTTCATTTTTCATTTCTTATTTTTAATTTTTCGTTTTTTATTTTTCATTTTTCATTTTATATTTTTTATCTTTTATTTTTATTTTTCTTTTCTTTTCTCATTTTTAATTTTTCATTTTTAATTTTTAATTTTTTATTTTTAATTTTTAATTTTTAATTTTTAATTTTTAATTTTTAATTTTTAATTTTTAATTTTTAATTTTTAATTTTTAATTTTTAATTTTTAATTTTTAATTTTTAATTTTTAATTTTTAATTTTTAATTTTTAATTTTTAATTTTTAATTTTTAATTTTTAATTTTTAATTTTTAATTTTTAATTTTTAATTTTTAATTTTTAATTTTTAATTTTTAATTTTTAATTTTTAATTTTTAATTTTTAATTTTTTATATTTTAATTTTTAATTTTTAATTTTTAATTTTTAATTTTTAATTTTTAATTTTTAATTTTTAATTTTTAATTTTTAATTTTTAATTTTTAATTTTTAATTTTTAATTTTTAATTTTTAATTTTTAATTTTTAATTTTTAATTTTTAATTTTTAATTTTTAATTTTTAATTTTTAATTTTTAATTTTTAATTTTTAATTTTTAATTTTTAAGTTTTAATTTTTAATTTTTAATTTTTAATAATTTTTAATTTTCAATTTTTAATTTTTATTTTTTAACTTTTAATTTTTAATTTTTAATTTTTAATTTTTGATTTTTAATTTTTAATTTTTAATTTTTAATTTTTAAAATTTAATTTTTAATTTTTAATTTTTAATTTTTAATTTTTAATTTTTAATTTTTAATTTTTAATTTTTAATTTTTAATTTTTAATTTTTAATTTTTAATTTTTAATTTTTAATTTTTAATTTTTAATTTTTAATTTTTAATTTTTAATTTTTAATTTTTAATTTTTAATTTTTAATTTTTAATTTTAAATTTTTAATTTTTAATTTTTAATTTTTAATTTTTAATTTTTAATTATTAATTTTTATTTTTTAATTTTTAATTTTTAATTTTTAATTTTTAATTTTTAATTTTTAATTTTTAATTTTTAATTTTATATTTTAAATTTTTAATTTTTTATTTTTCTTTTTCATTTTTTATTTTTAATTTTTCGTTTTTTCATTTTCAATTTTTTATTTTTAATTTTTTTTTTTTTCATTTTCATTTTTCATTTTTTATTTTTCATTTCTCATTATTTATTTCTAATTTTTCATTTTTAAGTTTTCGTTTTCCTTTTTTCATTTTTGATTTTTATTTTTCATTTCTCATTTTTTATTTTTCATCTTTCATCTTTCATTTTTCATTTTTCATTTTTCCTTTTTCTATTTTTAATTTTTTATTTTTAATTTTTCATTTCCATTTTTAATTTTTTCTTTTTCATTTTTCATTTTTTTTTTTATTTTCAAACCGGTTATTACATATCATAATTTTTTCACCAATACAATCATGTCATACCGATTTTGTCTTACGGCTCACATATTACGCTGTTTTTGTGATTGTATTGTGAATTAGAAATTTAGCCCCCTGCTCGTATAGATGTTTACACATCAAAAAAATTTTTTAGGGGTTTTGGGCTTAATCCATAAAACGAAACGTAACGAAATAAAAATGTATATGATAATTTCATATCAATATCGTCTTAAACTTTTAAGGGATGTCTTTTCCCCTAGATTTTATAAAGACTGAGAGATTCTATATAAAAAAAAAGTATTTTCAAGATTTACAGATTTTAATTTTTTAAATTTTACTATAAAAACGAATGCTGGGTTATGTATCTATATCAGTCACCAGTTTACCTCATACCAAACATTAAAAAAGCACATAAACCTTTAAACTCTCGCTCTTAAATACTCGTAGCTTGTTGTAACTCAAAAGAGCGACTTTTTGTTTGCAAGAGATAATTAAGTAAAACTTGAATCCAAACTTCGGTTCTTCCGTTTCTTGCTATTTAGTTATGACCTTATTCTGGCCTTTGTATTCCTTTTCATGTTCCCAAAACAACAGCAACACAAATATAATGACTGGTGGTTTGTTTTCTTATTGTTGGGTAAAAGACAAAGATTTTCTGGGTCTCAAGTAACCAAAGTATAATCTACAAATGAGTTAAAAAAATAAATAGTAAAAATAGTGCACTACTGGTTGTTGGTCTTATTCATTTTAAAATTGTAAGACAAGACATGATTATGACCAAGTTGCATGTTTTAACTATGGATTTGTAATGAAAAATACAACAAAAAGATAAGATATACATATAACAATACAACGAGTGTCTTGTTAACAATTTTAAATGTTGGTTTTATTTATGTTGACCACGTTTTTTTTTTTATTTTTTAATTTTCGTGTTAAAATAGTTTTTGGTTTTATTTCATTATTTTTTTTTTCTGGGTATAAAGATTTGCGTAACTTTTCATTTCATTCAAAATGTTTGTGGGCTAGAGTAGAGGAATCTAAAAACACCATATAGAATTGTAACATAAGTATGGTATGATACTAAAACATGAATTTCAATTAAATGTGTACCGTGCCGGTTTCTGGTTTAGAATTTCTTGATATTTTTATTGTTTGTTTGTATAAAGCATTAAGCCAGCCATACGGTTTAATGCCCGTAAATGGGCGTGAGAATTGTTTAATAATTTTAACCTTTTACGGTCATGTCCATGAGCAAATGTTTTAGTTAAAAGCAATTAAAAAATTGGATTGTAATATATTAGAGATTTACGAGTTTTTGTTTATTTTTTCTTGCGTTTTGTTTTTAAACTAAATTCAAATTCAACTTCCTTTCTAAATAACTTGTGGTAAGTTTAAAATATTGAAGTGTTTGTTTGTACATATATAAGGGCCGGTTTGCTATTGACATCAATATTAAATTTCAAAAATATGTTATAAATACTAGTATGTTTTTAATTTTGTAAACGCTTGGTCGATTTTTCTTTAATGATCATGTAGGTACATACTACTTTTGTCTTTACTTCTTTTCTGTCGCTTTTAATGTCATTTGGATGGAAAGACTGTTAACGAGTTGTATGTATATGGGGAGCACATTATGTTTATAAGATGTGGTAAAGAAGAATGACCAATACCTATTTTACTAGAACGAGTTGCAGTAAAAGTATAACATTAAGGGTTTTCACTCTTGGCAGAAAATAGCCCTAGTACATCTTAAAGATAGTGGAAGTCGATTAACAAAAATTAATTTGTTTTTTTTTTCTTAATAAAAAAATTTGAAAGCTGTAAAAGCATTCGATAGCTAGCATTTTGAGAATTAGGTAAAAAAAAAGCTACAAATTTTTTTTTGTCTGAAGCGAAAACATTTTAGAGCAGAAAATGCAAGACTGGTTTGTAACTTAGCTAATTCTTAATGGGAAAAGTAAATAAAATATCTTTTTTTTTTGAAAAAGGTACTTTTTGTTTAGTTTTTTTTAAATTAATTTTATAATTTTTTAACTAATTTCATTTTAAAGAATAATATATTTTTGTTCAAGTCCCTTTTTAGTCTTCTTAAAGGATTTTTTTATTTATTAAAAAAAAAACTATTTTTATTTAAAAAAATCATTATAACAAGGGAAGTTGGTTTAGCGATGACCGTCTGTCCGTCTTTCTGTGGAAATCACGATACGCCGTCAATATCTAAGCTTTACCGTTCCTTTTTGTATAAAATCGTTTGTTAACATCCCAAAGGAGCTGCTATTTAAAATCGTCAAAATCGGTTAAAGAGGTAACGAGTTATGAATGAAACTTTGAAAAAACTTTTGAAAAAATAAAATTTTTCAGTGGGTTTGTTGTTTTTCTTAGGATATGTTGTATATATTTTAATTCTTCTTATTGTTGAAGTCATTGCAGTTGTGCGTGTATTAATACTGCACGTGTCACATTGGCCTGAGCAAGTATTACCAAATATTCTTTTATCGTTAAAATTAAAAATTAAATATTAAAAATTAAAAATTAATAAAAATTAAAAGTAAAAAATCAAAAATAAAAATTAAAAATAAAATTTAAATATTAAAAATTTAAAATGAACAATGAATAATGAAAAACGAGAAATTAAAAACAAGTAAGAAAATTATAGTCGGTCTAGACCGACTATACGATACCCTATACCATGCGTTTAGAAACCCTATCTCTTAGGCCCAACTAACTGGACATACACACAGAAAACAAATTCATTGTGGCTACCGAATTTATTGCCAACCGAATTGGGATAATGCTAGTAACCGATTTTCGGGTTCACTGTGACTACAATTCTATTGCCTTAACAGTAAATACTTTATCATAATAGAAAATTTGCAGATGCTATTAAGTTTCTGTTGATACAATCGAAAATACAGTTGTTCCACTTAAGACCAATTCGGTTGGCAAATATTTTTTCTGTGTGTAGAAAATAAGCAAAAACCAAACTTGAATGGGATTTTTATTCCTTTTTTTTGGCTGTAGATATGAAAAAGTTCACATCGGATGCTATATCCATATAGGGACTAGGTCCAAAAATGGGCCGATCCTGATCATGTTTGGTAAAGTCTCTTGTATTTTGCAAAAATATATAAAAACATAATTTGAGAAGAATCAGTGCAATATTTTTGTTTTTTAATAGATTTAAGTGAAGATCGGGAAGCAGCTCTATATGGGGTCAAAGGGATCATTTTTGCACTACTCATTAATGGATGTAATGAATGCATACAAACCCAATTTGAGTAAGATCTATATGACAATTTGGATCTTATGGCAATTTATGTCGATTTCATATGGGTAATTTGTATGGGGGCTAGGTCTGAACATGGACCGATTCTCACCAATTTCAATAGCGTTCATCCCATGGCCGATAAAAGCTTATATACCAAATTTCATCAAAATATATATTTGCGACCTGCAGTTTGATTACAAGGTTTACATGGTCACACAGACGGACGGACGGACGGACGGACATTGTTAAATCAACTCAGAAAGTGATTCTGATTCGATCGGTATAGTTAAAGATGGGTCTAGGTCAAATATTTTTGGTTGTTACAAACAGCAGCACAAAGTCATTAGGGTACAATGAAAAATGGAAAATGAAAATGAAAAATCCAAAATGAAAACTGAAAAATTAAAAGTTAAAAATTAAAAATGAAAAATGGAAAATGAAAAATGAAAAAGTAAAATTTAAAAGAAAAGAGAAATATTAAAATTTAAAAATTGAAAATGAAAATGAAAACTGAAAAATGAAAAGTTAAAAATAAAAAATGAAAAATGTAAAATGAAAAATTAAAATTAAAAAACAAAAATTAGAAATTAAACATTAAAAATTAAAATATTAAAAATTAATAATTAAAAATTGAAAATTAAAAATTTTAATTTCATTCTTTAGTTTCTTACCTGTTTTTATTATTTTTGTATTAAATAAAATTATTTAAAAATTTCCTTATTTTAAGTTTAATAATTTGTAGACAAGAATCATTCGAATTTATTTTTTTTTTCAATTAGGGGTTTTCTACTCTAGTAAAAGAAAAATAATTAAATTGTTCAAATAGTAATTAATTCTTTTTAAGGATCATTGTTCTCTATAATAGAAATTGGCCAACAATAACACCAATTAACTTTAAATTTAATTGGTATTCGGATTTAATGTTTCAGTATCGGCAACAGTTTCAAAGTGGTAGCCGTACCCAATATTGGGCACAGCTGAATTTAACACTCTTCTTGTTTAAATTAATTTTATATTTTTTTTACTAACACTTTTAGTTTATATTTTAAAGAATAATATCTGTGGTCACAAGCATTAACCGCCTGAGTAGAAAACCATGCTTTTCAGAAAAATAACTTTTTATATAAATGTAACGGGGCTTCATTACGACTTAGGTCAGAATGTTTTCATTAATAACTTTTTATTAAACAGTGTTAGAGAAATGGGGATTTTGCATAAATATAAAGCGTTTTTAGTAGAATATGATAGCATACATAACTCAAATCGTTCTTAAGTCGACTTAGACGGTTATCGCTTGTGACCACAGATATATTTTTTTGAAAGTCCCTTTTTAGTCTTTTTAAAGACTATCCAGCAATTGAACGTGTCTTTCCGTTCCTAGTATGTGTAGCGGAATTTTCGGATCAAGCAGCGGTGGCTCATCGTTTTCTAAATTTTGTTCTAGATGTTCATAAGTAATGCTTAGAGTAAAAAATGGTGGTTCGAATATGTTTGATTTATCATTCATGTCAATCATATTCGTATAGTCCGTGCAATTGAAGTTTATGATAGGTTTTTTTATAAACTCTCAGTTCCAACGGATCTTCCTTATGGTTATGGTAGTCTAAAAATTTTTTTTATAGCCAAATCGCGTGTTCTTTTTTCAACTGTTAGGCTACGTCTTTCTGGAGCTTTCATATTTCAAATATCTTTTGACAAAATATTATACTACTTGATATACATAAGTTCTCAATTCTTTAAATTAAGGTTAAATTGAAACACTATAAATTGTCCCCCTTTTAGGTCAAAGGTCAAATTTAAGGATATTTAAATTTTTTTAAAACAAAATATCGAAATAATATATATTTGTAGAAGGATTCCGATAAAAGTAAATATTTTAATAATTCTAAAAAATAATATTATGGACTTATTTTCTGAAATTAACCCGTGGGGTACTCAAACTGTGTCCCAGTTTTATTTTTTTTTTTTCAGAATTATTATATTCATATAAAGAAAATATTTGAAAATATTTTTTAAATAATGAAACTCCGAAATCATATGAAAATGTCTTCTCCCTCTACGAGTCATGAAAGACTCGAATATTTTTTTATTTTTTAAAATAATTTTTAATTCATTACAGAAAGTTTATATTGAAAAAAGTTTGTAATTAGTATAATTTTTAATTTCAACTTATGAGTGATCTGGGAATATTAGAATCTAAGAGTCTTCAGATATTTGTCTTTGAAAATATTTTTCTTTAGAAAATATTTTACTCAAATTCGAAATTTATCTCTTAGATGCCATTATATCTGCCTTTTCTTTAATTCCGATCGGAATTTAAAAAGTGACAAATTTCCAAAACCTTTTCTGTAAAACAATACTGTTTTAAATGCTTCTAATGTAAAGCCTTAGAGCTACTGAATATTTTACTTGAAACACTTCGGAGTACAAGATTTCTTATAAGCAAAACATCTAGTTATGGACAAAATTGATTCTTCCGCTATGATACGAGAACATAGGAAATGACAAACTTCAAAAAAGTCTAACAATCTAAATCTAACATGGACTAGTAAGTTAAAGAAAAATCTCTATATCATCGAAAAAAACAATAACTTTATACGCATACCTATACAAATGACATGCATGACCATGTGCGGATGTACTCGTATTTTCATGTCATAAATCTTAAACCTTGTTACTGTTATGTGTTTTTTTTCTTCTTCTTCTTTGGAAACGAGTTGATCTAACATATACTTAGTGGTTTATTAGGCTTTATGGACAATAGTAAGTAAAAACCAAGAAAAAAAAAAGAAGAATAAGTATCACACACTACATTTGTTAAGTAACTCAAGAACGTTCCAAGCAAATAACTCTTGTCCAATAATAAATTCTACTACAAATACGAGTATGTAGTGAGTAAATGTAATTGAGCTTAAGACAAAGAAAATATCAGATGTTTTTTTTTTGGTCTGTTATGGACTATGTACGTACATATGTTAATGATTCTACACATCGTGTAATTATGATGTGCTTTGTGGTAGTTTCTTGGGCAAAGATTTCTGTAATTAGTTGTGAGAAAATTTTTAGTTTCAGTGGATTAAGAATTTTTTAATAGATAAAGCTAAGAAATTTTATATTAATGGCTTCTTTTTTCTTGCATGTTTAAGATTTTATAAGAAAAAAAAATTATAGAAAAACGTTCTCTATAGAAAAACATCTGGATTTGAAATTGTTTTATAATTTCCTTTTTTTTCTTTAAGCTGAATTATTTCCATGGAATTTGTTTGTTTAGAAAACTGCTCCAAGTAAGAACAAACAAAAAAAATAAGAAAATATTGTTGGTATAGACCGTCTATACGATACACTATACCGTGCGTTTATAGAAAGGGTCTTAAGTCCAAATAATTGGATATAAACTGGCATTGTTATTAATTCTTTTTGCCTAAAGATATGAAAAGTTCGTATAGGATGATTTTTTTATATGAGGACTAGGTCCAAAAAGGGTCCTATTGTGACCATATTTGGTAAAGACAATTGTATTTTGAGAAAGCATATACAAACGAAATTTGAGAAAAATCTGTGCAATATGTTTCTTTTTTGATGTGTAAACATCTATACGCCCCCCTGCGCGTAAAAATATATTTCACAATACAATCACAAAAACAGCGTAACATGTAAGACATAAGACAAAATGAAAAAATTATGATATGTAATAACCTGTTTGAAAATGAAAAATAACAAATTAAAAATAAAAACTGAAAAATTAAAAATAAGAAATGAAAAATAAAAAATTAAAAATGAAAAATTAAAAGCGAAAAATGAAAAATAAAAAGAAAAATGAAAAATAAAAAAAAAATAAAAAAATAGAAAATAAAAACTAAAAAAATTAAAAATTAAAAATGAAAAACGAAAAAAGTAAAATGAAAAATAAAAACTGAAAAATGAAAAACGAAAAATGAAAAATAAAAAATGAAAATTAAAAAATAAAAAATTAAAATCGAAAAATGAAAAATTTAAATGAAAAATAAAAAGTGAGAAACGAAAAATGAAAAATAAAAAATTAAAAATAAAATTAAAAATTCAAATGAAAAATAAAAAATGAAAAATCATAAATAAAAAATTAAAAATTAAAAATGCAAAACGAAAAATTAATAATAAAAAATGAAAAATAAAAAATTTTAAATATAAAATGAAAAATAAAAAATTAAAAACGAAAAATAAAAGATTAAAAATAAAAAATCAAAAACGAAAAATGAAAAATAAAAAACGACAAATTTAAATGAAAAATGAAAAATAACAAATGAGAAACGAAAAATTAAAAATTTTAAATAAAAAATGAAAAATGAAAAATGAAACAAAAAAATGAAGAAAATTAAAAATACCAAATGCAAATAGATAATGAAAAATAAAAAATGAAAAATAAGAAATGAAAAATAAAAAATATAAAATGAAAAATAAAAAATAAAAAATGAAAAACGAAAAATTTAAATGAAAAATTAAAAATGAGAAACGAAAAATGAAAAATAAAAAACGAAAACTGAAAAACGAAAAATGAAAAATGAAAAAAAAAATAAAAATAAAAATGAAAAATAAACAACGAAATGAAAAATAAAAATGAAAAATAAAAAGAAAAATGAAAAATAAAAAAAAAAAAAATAAAACTAAAAAAATAGAAAATAAAAACTAAAAAAATTAAAAATTAAAAATGAAAAACGAAAAAATTAAAATGAAAAATAAAAACTGAAAAATGAAAAATGAAAAACGAAAAATGAAAAATAAAAAATTAAAATTGAAAAAGAAAAAATTAAAATCGAAAAATGAAAAATTTAAATGAAAAATAAAAAGTGAGAAACGAAAAATGTAAACTAAAAAATTAAAAATAAAAAATAAAATTAAAAATTCAAATGAAAAATAAAAAATGAAAAATCATAAATAAAAAATTAAAAATTAAAAATGCAAAACGAAAAATTAATAAAAAATGAAAAATAAAAAATTTTAAATATAAAATGAAAAATAAAAAATCAAAAACGAAAAATGAAAAATAAAAAACGAAAAATTTAAATGAAAAATAAAAAATAACAAGTGAGAAACGAAAAATTAAAAATTTTAAATAAAAAATGAAAAATGAAACAAAAAAATTAAAACAATTAAAAATACCAAATGCAAATAAATAATAAAAAATGAAAAATGAAAAATAAGAAATGAAAAATAAAAAATATAAAATGAAAAATAAAAAATGAAAAATGAAAAATGAAAAATAAAGAATAAAAAATTAAAAACGAAAAATTTAAATGAAAAATTAAAAATGAGAAACGAAAAATGAAAAATTAAAAATAAAAAACGAAAACTGAAAAACGAAGAATGAAATAAAATAAAAAATGAAAAATAAACAACGAAATATAAAAAATGCAAATAAAAAATGACAAATGAAAAATAAAATATGAGAAACTAAAAATGAAAAATTAAAAATGAAAAATTAAAAATTAAAAAGGAAAAACGAAAAATTAAAAATAAAAAAAGAAAAATAAAAAATGCAAATAAAAAATGAGAAATAAAAAATGAAAAATCATAAATAAAAAATGAAAAATTAAAAATGCAAAATGAAAAATGAATAATAAAAAATGAAAAATAAAAAATGAAAAACGAAAAATTAAAAATAAAAAACTAAAAATAAAAAATGAAAAATTGAAAATGAAAAATGAATATATAATAAAAAATGAAAAATGAAAAATTTAAATGAAAAATGAGAATCGAAAAATGAAAAGTGAAAAATAAAAAATTAAAAACGAAGTTAAATTAAACGAAAAATGAAAAAAAAAAATTAAAAAAAATTAAAAATAAAAAATTAAAAATAAAAAATGCAAATAAAAAATCATAAATAAAAAATGAAAAACTAAAAATGCAAAACGAAAAATTAATAATAAAAAATGAAAAATAAAACATTAAAAACTAAAATTGAAAAATGAAAAATAAAAAATAAATAATGAAAAAAGAAAAATTAAAAATGAAAGATGAAAAACGAAAAATGAAAAATTGAAAATAAAAATGAAAAACGAAAAATTAACAAGTTGAAATAATAATATATATTTTTATATTAGCAGAGCCTGCAGTTGATTGCTATAAGTGATACATAGATGACGCTTTCTGTTTGATTTTAAAAAAGTGCCATAAAAATCTTTAATTACTAGATGTTTACACATCCCCCCTGTGATCGGACTCATATGATTTTTTTTACATTGACTTAACAGAAGATCGGGAAGCAGCTTTATATGGGAGCTATAACTAAGAATTGTGCAACAGGGTTTATTTGTTCAATGGATGTAATAAACATATATACAAACCAAATTTTACCGGGATTTGTATATTTTGGATCTAATGGCAATTTATGTCAATTTCATAGGGGTCATTTGTATGGGGGCTAGGTCTGAACATGGACCGATCCTCACCAGTTCATCCTATGGCCGATAAAAGCTTATATACCAAATTTCATCAAAATATATTCATATTTGCACACAGACGGACGGACGGACATCGTTAAATCGAATCAGTTAGTGATTCTGATTCGATCGATAATAAAAGATGGGTCTAGGTCAAATATTTTTGGTAGTTACAAACAGCAGCACAAAGTCATTATACCCGAACCACATAGTGGTATAGAGTATAAAAATTAAAAATAAAAAATTAAAAATTGAAAATGAAAAATGAATAATAAAAAATTTAAATGAAAAATGAAAAATGAGAAACGAAAAATGAAAAATAAAAAATGAAAAACGAAATTAAATTAAACGAAAAATGAAAAAAAAAAAATAAAAAATTAAAAATGCAAATAAAAAATCATAAATAAAAAATGAAAATGAAAAACTAAAAATGCAAAACGAAAAATGAATAATAAAAATGAAAAATAAAAAATGAAAAACTGAAATTGAAAAATGATAAATGAAAAATAAAAAATATATAATGAAAAACGAAAAATCAAAAATGAAAGATGAAAAACGAAAAATGAAAAATTGAAAATAAATAATGAAAACCGAAAAATGAAAAATTAACAAGTTGAAATAATAATATATATTTTTATATTAGCAGAGCCCCTGCAGTTGATTGCTATAAATGATACATAGATGACGCTTTCTGTTTGATTTTAAAAAAGTGCCATAAAAAAATCTTTAATTACTAGATGTTTACACATCTGCCCTGTGGTCGGACTCATATGATTTTTTATATAGATTTAACAGAAGATTGTGAAGCAGCTTTATATGGCAGCTATAACTAAGAATTGTGCAACAGGGTTTATTTTTTGCAATAGTGTTCAATGGTTGTAATAATCATATACAAACCAAATTTTACCGGGATTTGTATATTTTGGATCTAATGGCAATTTAAGTCGATCTTATAGATGTGATTTGTATAGGGACTAGATCTGAACATGCACCGATTTTCACCAATAGTGTTCGTCCTATGGCCGATAAAAGCTTATATCAAAATTTCATCAAAATATATTCATATTTGCGACCTGTTGTGTGATTACGAGGTTTACATGGACACACAGACAGACAGACGGACGGACGGACATCGCTGAATTGACACAGAAAATGCTTCTGAGTCTATCGGTATAATAGAAGATAATTCTAGGTCAAATATTTTTATAGTTACAAACATCACCACAAACTCATACTCTAACCACATAGTGGTATAGGGTAAAAAATTTGTCTCAGAATGAGGTGTTTTATAAATTCGCTTATAATTTTTTTTTTATTTCTTATATGTAGAAATAACACCTGCAGAATCTACTGAAGTATGTGTGATCTCTTTTTATTCTCAATAAATTTTATTATACATTATAATAAAAACAAGAAGTAATTAACCAAAACAACTCTAATGATACTAAAAATAGTCTCAATGACAGTCATTACTCTCTCATGCGAGATTTTAATTTCAACTGACTACAATCTCTTTTGGTAAACAAACGATCATTATAAAATATAATTTTTTTTTTCTTGATTTTCCTCTATGCCTTAATCTCTTAGGATTTAGGTAATTTTTTTTTACCATGCTTTAATTCATATTATACTCTTTTTTTGTTTAAAACCTCTAACTATTTAACAATTGTTAATTTTTCATTGTCTGTTTTGCTTTTTATTGCTGCTATCGGTATTGTTTATGATAGTGCGTTTGAAGGTTTATTTTGTTGCGTACCCTTATGAAATATCTTCACTACTTTACGTTCAATTTGTTAAATTTTTTTCTCTCTGTATTTAAAACCTATAGTACTTGATTTTTAGTTTATTTTCTATTTCTATTTGAAAAAATGGCTTATTTTTTCAATATTTTACATTTCAAGTTACTCATGTTGAACCTTGTAATAAGGGCTTGAAAAACTGAATTGTATTTTGCATGAATTCTTTAAAAATATAATTCAATTTATCACTGAATTATATTAGGGATTTCGGCTGCCTAAAATAGAACAATCTTATCTTATGCCTGACCAAACACTATATGGGGGATTCAACACATTCATTAAATATTGGATTAATTAACCCTATTTTTTATACGCTAACGTCATCCTTCGTCATTTTGACTACGACCTATTTAAAATTGAGATGAAAACAAAAAATAAAAATATGAATAAACTCGAAAAAAGATCTCGCGTCGTCGTTTTGACAAAGGATGACAGTGCAGGGTTAAAAATTAATATTTTAAGGAACTTTACTCGATTTGATTGATTGATTGATTTAACAATTAAATTGAAACAATTTAACAATTAAAACGAAACACAAATTGAATTAAGGGGGGACATGACATTGGCCGTTTTTTGAAATCGATAATTTTGTATTTTAGTAAATATTCTTAAGATTCTAAGAAACAAATTTCATGGAAAAATTCCTACGGATTCGAAAGTTACAGCCGGATTAGTGAGAGCGCATTTTTAATTTTAATTTGAACAATGCAGACTTTGAAATATGGTTATCAAAGCATGAAGCATCGTGCTCCATGAATCATAGCGGCAGCGCAGGAAAAATGTAACCGGATGCAATTTTGACAATGTTTCAAAGATCTGAACTACTATATGGTGTCAAATATCACTATTACATCGTAGATGGAGACTCAAAAACATTTTCTACAATTTCAAATGCCAAACCGTACAATGATGTTTTTTTCTTTGTTCACAAACTTTGAACGCGTTTATCTCGAAACGATGTTTTTCGTCTGGTTGCAGCACTAGCGGGTTAATTTTTTGACGATTTTTTTTTTTGTATTTTTGAAACTTGATTCGCTATCGTATGACACGAGCTTTTTTTTAAATTTTTTTTCGAGTTTCTATGAATTGTTAAAGTCAATATTTTTTTTCGAGAAAACACACTTTTAAATTTGGAACATCACTAAAAATTAAAAAAAAATTTTAAAAAAAAGCTCGTGTCATACGATAACCAATTTCGTTAAGATTTAAAAAAGTAATTTTTTTCCAGATCGGAAAATTTTTGCGACTCCCAGCGCTGCAACCACGAGGCCCCGTTTTTTTCTCTGCCGCCAGTTTGGAGCTCTATAAAACCATGTTGGAGTGAAAAATATATTTTTTGGAATTTTTTTTCTTGTAATTTGTTCAATTCTCTACAATAATAAAAAATTTTGGAAAAATGTTTGTTTTTGACTGAGTTATGAATTTTAAAAAAAAGGTCTGTTTTCTCTGCCGCGAATGTAATGTCCCCCCTTAAACACAAGTAATAAAATATAGTCCCTATACCACGCGTTTAGAGAATTGGTCTTGGGTCCAACTAATTGGGTATAGAAATTAAGTATAAACCAAATCTAAGTGGAATTTTTATTCATTTTTTGGCTGCAGATCTGAAAAAGTTTTTATCGGATGCTATATTTATATGGGGTCTATGTCAAAAAATTAACCCATCCTGACCATATTTGGTAGTCACTTATTTTTTGCAAAAGCATATAGAAACCAAATTTGAGAAAAATTTGTGGAATATTTTTGTTTTTGATAAGTTTAGGTGAAGATCGGGAATTAGCTTCATATGGGAGCTATGACTAAGAATTGTCCTATAGGGTTTATTTTTGGACTACTGATTAGTGGATGTAATAAGCACACACAAACTCAATTTGAACGAGATCTATATGGTAATTTGGATCTTACGGCAATTTAAGTCGATCTTATAGGGGTCATTTGTACGGGGACTAGGTCTGAACATGCTACGATTTTCACGAATTTCAATAGCGTTTTTCCTATATAAGCTTATATATCAAATTTAGAAATATTTATATTTGCGAGCTGTAGTTTGAGTACAAGGTTTACATGGACACAAAGTGATTCTGAATCGATCGGTATAATAAAACATGGGTCTAAGTCAAATATGTAATTATAAACACAATACAAAAAATTGATAAACAAAAAAAAAATATTTTTTAGTGATGACAAAACAATGGAAACTTTTAAACGTCTGTAGCAGAGTTGATTAAAACAATAAAAATGGAAGATGTTATGAAAGAAAATGTATAAAATTTTAGCCCTTATTTACATAAATACTTATAGTTTCTGACGTTTTCTATCAACTGTTTTTTAAACACAATTGTATTTTTCAATGTTTTAATTTTATTTTATTTTTAAATAATGGCAGGAATAAAGTTTTGTGAAGAATTAAAACCCGGAATAATAGATACTTTTAGTGTTGGTCTCAAGCAACAGAAAATCTGTGAGAAATATTCTATGAATAAATCCATAATTTTAAGAAATATCGACTCAACATTTAGGCGACAGGCCCCGTAAAACGAGTCAAAGACAGGATAATTCTGTGGTTTTCTGGAATAACCGCGTATGTCCATTTATGTCAGTTTTGAGTTAACGATGCCAAATATATTAATTTTTAACGCTCTTTACATGTGTTAAATTAAAAAAAAAAAAAAAATATTGACCATTTCTGAGTTTTTTATTTAAATAACGACGTAACTTAAATGTTTATTAAATTAATTTGCAGCACTATCGACGTATGTCAACCTACGTTTGATCGCTGAAAAATTATTTTCTCAGAAAACGACATATAGCTACATACGTTGGTATTAATGAAAAAAAAATGCAGAATAATTTTGGATTATTTTTCAGTTAATAGCCACTTACAAAAACTTTTGTGTTTATTTCTGTTATTTTTTGTCACTATTATTCTTGATACGTTGTTATATTCTCATCCTAAGTCCTAAAATCAAACGACGACAAACGACGTTTGCCGACATAAGTTGTTTTATCTGCACACACTTTAAGTATTATTTACATATTGTTTCGTCCTTCTCTAGGATCTATTCTTCTAAAGATTTTTGACTCAAAATTTTATATAAAGTTTTTATTGCCCATATCTACAGGACTGTTAAATAACAAGTAAGAGTCTTAAATTCGGCTGTGCCGAATTTTTTGATACCCTCCACCTGAGTCTTTAATTTTTGATTTTTAATTTTTAATTTTTAATTTTTAATTTTTAATTTTTAATTTTTAATTTTTAATTATTAATTTTTAATTTTTAGTTTTTCGTTTTTAATTTTTAATTTTTAATTATTAATTTTTAATTTTTAATTTTTAATATATAATTTTTAATTTTTGTGTTTTCCATTTTTCATTTTTCAATTTTCATTTTCCAATTTCCATATTTAATTTTTCAATTTTCATTTTCCATTTTTCAATTTTCAATATTCAATTTTCATTTTCCATTTTTCAATTTTCATTTTCAATTTTCATTTTGCATTTTCCATTTTTCAATTTTCATTTTCCATTTTTCATTTTCAATTTTTAATTTTTCATTTTTCATGTTCCATTTTTCATTTTCCAATTTTAATTTTTCAATTTTCATTTTTATTTTCCATTTTCTATTTTTCAATTTTCAATTTTCATTTTTCATTTTTCAGTTTTCATTTTCCATTTTTCATTTTCCATTTTTCATTTTCCGTTTTTAATTTTTCAATTGTCATTTTTCGTTTTCGTTTTTCATTTTCCCTTTTCCTTTTTTCAATTTTCATTTTCCATTTTCCATTCTTCATTTTTCAATTTTCCATTTTCCATTTTTCAATTCTCATTTTCCATTTTCCATGTTTTAATTTTCCATTTTTCAATTTTCATTTTACAATTTACATTTTTCACATTTCATTTTCCATTTTTATACCCTATACCACTATGTGGCTTGGGTATAATGACTTTGTGCTGCTGTTTGTAACAACCAAAAATATTTGACCTAGACCCATCTTTAATTATACCGATCGAATCAGAATCACTTTTTGAGTTGATTTAACAATGTCCGTCCGTCCGTCCGTCCGTCTGTGTGTCCATGTAAACCTTGTAATGAAACTGCAGGTCGCAAATATAAATATATTTTGATGAAATTTGGTATTTGATCTTTTATCGGCCATGGGATGAACGCTATTGAAATTGGTGAGAATCGGTCCATGTTCAGACCTAGCCCCCATACAAATTACCGCTATGAAATCGACATAAATTGCCATAAGATCCAGATAGTCATATAGATCTTACTCAAATTGGGTTTCTATGCATTCATTACATCCACTATTGAGTAGTCCAAAAATGACCCCTTTGGCCCCATATAGAACTGCTTCCCGATCTTCACTTAAATCTATTAAAAAACAAAAATATTGCACTGATTCTTCTCAAATTTTGTTTGTATATATTTTTGCAAAATATAAGAGACTTTACCAAACATGGTCAGTATCGGTCCATTTTTGGACCTAGTCCCCATATAGATATAGCATCCGATATGAACTTTTTCATATCTGCAGCCAAAAAAATTAATAAAAATGCCACTCAAATTTGGTTTTTGCTTATTTTCTATGTCCAGTTAGTTGGGCCTAAGAGATAGGGTTTCTAAACGCATGGTATAGGGTATCGTATAGTCGGTCTAGACCGACTATAATTTTCTTACTTGTTCATTTGCCATTTTTGATTTTTCAATTTTCATTTTCCATTTTTCATTTTTCAATTTCACATTTTCCTTTTTTCATTTTCCATTTTTCATTTTTCACTTTTAATTTTTTAATTTTCAATTTCCATTTTTCATTTGTCATTTTTCATTTTTCAATTTTCATTTTTAATTTTTCAATTTCATTCTCCATTTTCCGTTTTGCATTTTCCATTTTCCAATTTTCTTTTTCCATTTTTCATATTTTAGTTCTCGTTTTCCATTTTCCACTTACCATTTTTCAATATTCATTTTCCATTTTTCATTTTTCAATTTTCATTTTCCATTTTTCATTTTTCAATTTTCATTTTCCATTCTCCATTTTTCATTTTCTATTTTCCATTTTCCGTTTTTCATTTTCCATTTTTCATTTTCCATTCTCCATTTTTTATTTTCCATTTTACATTTTCCATTTTTCATTTTTCATTTTTCATTTTTCAATTTTCATTTTCCATTCTTCATTTTTCAATTTTCCATTTTCCATTTTTCAATTCTCGTATTCCATTTTCCATGTTTTAATTTTCATTTTCCATTTTCCATTTTTCAATTTTCATTTTCCATTTTTCATATTTCATTTTTCATTTTCCATTTTTAATTTTTCAATTTTCAATTTCCATTTTCCATTTTGTGTTTTACATTTTCCATTTTCATTTTATATTTTACATTTTACACTTTACATTTTACATTTTACATTTTACATTATACATTTTTCATTTTACATTTTACGTTTTACATTTTACATTCTACATTTTACATTTTACACTTCACATTTTTCATTTTACATTTTTCATTTTACATTTTACATTTTACATTTTATATTTTACATTTTACATTTTACATTTTACATTTTACATTTTACATTTTACATTTTACATTTTACATTTTACATTTTACATTTTACATTTTACATTTTACATTTTACATTTTACATTTTACATTTTACATTTAACATTTTACATTTTACATTTTACATTTTACATTTTACATTTTACATTTTACATTTTACATTTTACATTTTACATTTTACATTTTACATTTTACATTTTACATTTTACATTTTACATTTAAATTTTACATTTTACATTTTACATTTTACATTTTACATTTTACATTTTACATTTTACATTTCACATTTTACTTTTCCATTTTCTCTTTTTCATTTTCCATTCTCCATTTTCCATTTTCATTTTCCATTTTTCGTTTTCATTTTTTTCTTTCATATTGGCGATTTTTTATACCCTATACCACTATGTGGTTTGGGTATAATGACTTTGTGCTGCTGTTTGTAACAACCAAAAATATTTGACCTAGACCCATCTTTAATTATACCGATCGAATCAGAATCACTTTTTGAGTTGATTTAACAATGTCCGTCCGTCCGTCCGTCTGTGTGTCCATGTAAACCTTGTAATCAAACTGCAGGTCGCAAATATGAATATATTTTGATAAAATTTGGTATATAAGCTTTCATCGGCCATGGGATGAACGCTATTGAAATTGGTGAGAATCGGTCCATGTTCAGACCTAGCCCCCATACAAATTACCCATATGAAATCGACATAAATTGCCATAAGATCCAAATTGTCATATAGATCTTACTCAAATTGGGTTTGTATGCGTTCATTACATCCACTAATGAGTAGTCCAAAAATGATCCCTTTGACCCCATATAAAGCTGCTTCCCGATCTTCACTTAAATCTATTAAAAAACAAAAATATTGCACTGATTCTTCTCAAATTTTGTTTGTACATATTTTTGCAAAATACAACAGACTTTACCAAACATGATCAGGATCGGTCCATTTTTGGACCTAGTCCCTTTATAGGTATAGCATCCGATATGAACTTTTTCATATCTGCAGCCAAAAAAATTAATAAAAATCCCACTCAAATTTGGTTTTTGCTTATTTTCAATGTCCAGTTAGTTGGGCCTAAGAGATAGGGTTTCTAAACGCATGGTATAGGGTATCGTATAGTCGGTCTAGACCGACTATAATTTTCTTACTTGTTTTTTAATAGAATTAAGTGAAGATCGGGAGGCATCTCTATATGGGGTCAAAGGGATCATTTTTGCACTACTCATTAATGGATGTAATGAACGCATACAAACCCAATTTGAGTAAGATCTATATGACAATTTGGATCTTATGGCAATTTATGTCGATTTCATATGGGTAATTTGTATGGGGGCTAGGTCTGAACATGGACCGATTCTCACCAATTTCAATAGCGTTCATCCCATGGCCGATAAAAGCTTATATACCAAATTTCATCAAAATATATTAATATTTGCGACCTGCAGTTGGATTACAAGGTTTACATGGACACACAGACGGACGGACGGACGGACGGACATTGTTAAATCAACTCAGAAAGTGATTCTGATTCGATCGGTATAATTAAAGATGGGTCTAGGTCAAATATTTTTGGTTGTTACAAACAGCGCACAAAGTCATTATACCCAAACCACATAGTGGTATAGGGTATAATAAATAACAGAAATACATTTTTTATAAAAACTAAAATCCATATGGATGCCTCAATTGGCAAATCAATTAACTCCACTTTCTGATTTGAAATTTTATTCTCAGTGCTTGATTGACGCCTAAATTTTTATATTCAAAAGTGCTTTGATATGAAAATAAATTAAAAAAGAGTAAATTTCAGATTATTGATGATTTTCCATAAAAAATATAAATTTTTTATTCGATTCTGGGAACATTTTTATGTCCAAAGTTCTGGTGAAATATTCTAGGAGCTAAATTCTTGAGACTGTTTTTATAGATAGTGCTCACTTTCTACAAGATATTTAAATTTTTCAATTAACTCCTTGTAGAAAAGGGAAGAAATCTTAAAATATCGAAATTTTTTAGTGAACAAATATATATTTAATAAATCTTGAAGGGAAAATCGACATAATCTAGTCATTTATGGTATTTTTCTGTACAAAAACCTTTCTCTGACGTTATTATTGCTAAAATATATTCATTTGAACGTTATATCCTTTTATTATCCTTTAAATATAATTAATCGTTTCTTGGAGCATTTATCCAAAATTCTTGAGAAATATTCTAAGCGGTATATTCTTGAGACTTTTTTTAAACAAAAATAGATTTGTTTTTGTTGAAGCCAATCCAATGGAATTAATTCTTACTTGGTTGATGATAGAAAATAATATCTAATATGAAAATATTTATTGAGTACAAAAAGACATTATTCATTAAAGTTATGCGTAAACCTGTAAGATTAAATAATGTATGTTTCTTTTTATTTTAAATGAAAACATATGTATATTTTAAATAAATTTTATAAGATAAATGTCTTTTTTTTTAATTTGCTTTTTAATTTTGAGATACAAAACTGAATTATATAAAATACTCATATAAATACTAAATACAAAGCAAATTAATACCGAAGGATAAAAATAGTATCAAGGATTGCAAAACAATTTCTTGTTATAAATTATATTAGGCATAAATTATCAGAGTATATTTTTTAATTATTTAAGGAAAAGTAAAAAAAAAAACACAAAATAAAACTATTTTAATTAAAATTTGTTAATAATATGTTTAAAGATTTTAACATTGAATAGATTTGTATAGCATATATTCAAGAAAAATCTTGTTAATTTAATCTGAATATTGATAATTTAGTTGACGGAAAACCAAGTTTAATATAATTTCATCATTTCTTAAATTATTAAATCAAAAACATTTTGTTAAAAATCCAATAATTGTGTGACTTTTGAAAATGATTTATATAGTTTACTTAATTTACATAAATGTTCATTTTTGTTGTTGTATATTATAAGTTAAATACCTTACACTTTCAACACCTGTTTCACTTCTACTGTGGGAAATACTCCAAATTCACTGTCTGCGGCACGATGAGGATTACGATGTAAATATTCTTTGAGTACTTCTGCGGCCAATTGATTAGCTTTATGGGAAATTTCAGATTTTTCTGGCATAGGCATATGTTTACGCTGTTTAGAAACTCTGTTTTCATTATCTTTAGATATTTTTGGATGTGTTTGCAAGAGCGACAAAACCCAAGCATGTTTCATTTTAGTTAATTCCGATTCCAATTCTGTTATGCGTTTATCTTTAGGTTGTGGCACAAATATGGGATCAAATTTCTTTAATTTGTTTTTAATATTTTCAGCTTGTAAACGTAATCTTTCAGAACGTTCTGTATTAAAGACATGTTTCAGTAATTGCAGTTCTTCGGCTATAATAGGTGTAGCACCAGTGCTATGGTTATCAAATGAATTATTAATCGAATGACCTGCAGTGACAGCGGAAGGCATATGGGAATCAGTCCGTTTGACTCGTGCATGCTTGACTAATTCTTTCAAATCCAATTTTTCACTTTCCAGTGCTTCTATGTCCGCCTGTAAATGATTCAAGGTCTCTTCATACTCTTTTTCCTTCTTTTGTAATAAATCCAAGGATTCCTCGTATTGTTTCTTCCATTTCAGGGCACTATCGTATTCGGCCTGTAATACCGATAATTTCTTCTCGGCCAAATCTTTTCTTATTTGCATTTCCGACAGTTCGTTCTGTTTCATTTTAGCAGCCAACTTCAATTGTTTTATATCGGCTTCACGATTTTCTAAGGTGGCAGCTAACACATTCTTTTGTTCTAATTGTTTCTTGATAGTTTGGGCTCTCAAGGTAATGGGTGAAGTTGGCTTATCTTGCTTTTGATTGGCCAAAGACATTATTTCATATTCTTTGTCCAATAAATACTGGGCCACTTGTTGTAAATCGTTGTTGGCTTGACCTAAAACACCTTTGAAATTTTGTGATGGTCCTCTATCATCTTGTTCATAAATTTTTTCACAAGCTTGCGATAAGTATTCCCAGAATTTGGCTGGGTCTATACAATGATCATTGTCGTTATCTCCTTCGATTGAAGCTACTATACTAGCGACAGATTGCTTATTGCCCAGGTGTAATGCTGACATAATGCGTGATAATTGTTGAGTCAATGTACGCATAGATTCTAGTTTTAAAGGCGATATTCCACATTTAGTAACATGTAAATCTTGTGGTAAACGTCTTTTGATTAATTTTACTTGTTGTTTAATAGACTCTACGTTATCAGCCAAAAATTGCATCAACAGAACCCCATCACTAGTATGGCCTTCATTTCTTAGAATGGCTCTGGCTATAGCAGTGTCATTGAGAACACTTTCGCAAGCTGATTGTATGGCAGCCACACAATCTCTTATCATTAGGGTTTCATTCAATAGATCTTCTCCAGCTAACAGTACCGAATTCATAGCATTAAAGAAGGCTACGCATTTCTCAATATTATCGGTAGTAGAATTCTCATCTAGTTGATTAGATTTCAAAAGTTCTATAATGCCATCTATAGTTTTTTCTTGGGCAATCATTTCGGGCAACGAATTGCCAGCTCTGAGTAGAGTATCAGGTTGACAACTATTTAAACCATATAATATTTGCTGTAAGGCGCATTGCAAATTATGAATATAATGCATTAATCTACATTTAAAGCCGTACTGTTGAACTGCATGACCCTGTATAATGGATTCCTTGGTAACATTTTCCACAGCCGGAAATCTCTCTCGAGTTTGACTGATAACGATACCGCATTTGAATACTAAACGAGAAATCAACAATATTACCAATATAGAATCATGATCACCGCCTCTAGACATAAAGGACTCGGGCATGAAGGCCGATAACATTTGCACATGTTCATTTGATTGAGACAATTCGATTTGACGTAATTGTACATCTATGGCTCTAGTGTAAGCCTTTGATTCTGCAAACATTTTCTTATAATCCACGGTCTCATTAACAATCAATTGAGCATCTTGCAAGGATTTGGGATCATTTGAGGCTGTAGCCTTTTCTCTCATATCTATTAATTGTTCATTTAACTTTTGCACTAATTCCCGGAATTTTGTTATAGTTTGATCGCGATCATAAATAGTTTCTATAGCCGCATCTCTTTCACGTAACACCTCCTTCTTAGCCGCCTGGGCCATATCAAGTTCTTCTCTCAAGTCCATTTCCAAATCATGATTACTTTCTATTAGCTGTTCATGGACTTCTTCCAAAGCTTCTAATTGGGCTACTTCTTCTTCCAAAAGTTTGACGCGATCTTCCAGATCAAATTTTTTATCGGTTAATTGTTCTACCATAGTTTCAGCACCTAAAGCAGCATCAACTTGTTCCTACAAGAGAAACCAAAAGTACAGAAGGGTTTAGCATGCATAAAAAGAGTAATATTTTATTAAATAAATTAACAAATTAATTTAGCATTACCTCCTATATTAAACCAATTGTTAGCCCAAAATAAAAGAAATTAAAGAACTTTGGTGAGTTAATGAACAATCAGTATATACAGAAATCAAAAGATAAAAATAGATAGTGCGAAAATTTTGTAAGAGACAAAATTGGAAGAATGCTATTAAATATTATATAACTACAGTTAATCAATAAAGTTACCATACCTAAATATCAGTCGTATTCCAATAAAATGACACTATGACTGCTTAAATTGGTTAATTTATATTTGATTAAATATAAACGCTGAAAAATAGACTTCAAAGACAAAAATAAACTCAAACAAGTAAGAAAATTATAGCCGGTCTAGACCGACTATATGATACCCTATACCATGCGTTTAGAAACCCTATCTCTTAGGCCCAACTAACTGGACATAGAAAATAAGCAAAAACCAAATTTGAGTGGGATTTTTATTAATTTTTTTGGCTGCAGATATGAAAAAGTTCATATCGGATGCTATATCCATATGGGGACTAGGTCCAAAAATGGACCGATCCTGATCATATTTGGTAAAGTCTCTTGTATTTTGCAAAAATATATACAAACAAAATTTGAGAAGAATCAGTGCAATATTTTTGTTTTTTAATAGATTTAAATGAAGATCGGGAAGCAGCTCTATGTGGGGCCAAAGGGATCATTTTTGGACTACTCATGGATGGATGTAATGAACGCATACAAACCCAATTTGAGTAAGATCTATATGACTTTTTGGATCTTATGGCAATTTATGTCGATTTCATAGGGGTAATTTATATGGGGGCTAGGTCTGAACATGGACCGATTCTCACCAATTTCAATAGCGTTCATCCCTTGGCCGATAAAAGCTTATGTACCAAATTTCGTCAAAATATATTCATATTTGCGACCTGCAGTTTGATTACAAACTTTACATGGACACACAGACGGACGGACGGACGGACATTGTTAAATCAACTCAGAAAGTGATTCTGATTCGATCGGTATAATTAAAGATGGGTCTAGGTCAAATATTTTTGGTTGTTACAAACAGCAGCACAAAGTCATTATACCCAAACCACATAGTGGTATAGGGTATAAAAAGTGTACATACAGTTTAATATATATGTTGTTTTTTTATAAACGATTTAATAAAGTAACAAAAGACTAATATTTTGTTGGTCGGCCTTTAGCATCTAATACTGCTTGTATACGTCTGTACATAGAAGAAACTAAATTTTGTTTGACATCTACTCATATTTTCTTACATTCCTCGAGTAAAGCTCTGTTTAAGCTCTTCCTTGTTAGATATTTTATTTTTTCGAACACGCCGGTCTAATTCATCCACAGAAATGTGGAAAATGAAAAATTTAAAAATAAAAATTAAAAATGGAAAATGGAAAATAAAAAATGAAAAATGGAAAATGAAAATTGAAAAATGGAAAATGAAAAATTAAAAATGAAAATTGAAAATGAAAAATGGAAAATGAAAATTGAAAAATGGTAAATGGAAAATGAAAAAGGAAAAACGAAAACTGAAAAATGGAAAATGGGAAATGAAAAATGAAAAACGGAAAATGAAAAATTACCAAGTTTTAAATTCGGCCGGGCCGAATCTTTGATACCCTCCACCTTTTTCATTTTCAATTTTAATTTTTTTTTTTTTTATCATTTTTCATCTTTCACTTTTTAATTTTCATCTTTCGTTTTTCATTTTTATTTTTTAATTTTTAATTTTTATTTTCCATTTTCCACTTTTCATTTTTCATTTTCCATTTTCGATTTTTCATTTTCCATTTTTCATTTTCCAATTTTCATTTTTCATTTTTCATTTTCCCCTTTCCATTTTTCATTTTTCATTTTCCGTTTTCCATTTTTCATTTTTATATTTTCATTTTTCATCTTCCATTTTTCAGTTTCCATATTCCACTTTCCATTTTTCATTTTTAATTATCATTTTTCTTTTTCTGTTTGCCATTTTTAATTTAAAATTTTTCATTTTCCATTTTCCATTTTTCATTTTTCATTTTTCGCTTTCCATTTTCCATTTATCATTTTCCAATTTTCATTTTTCATTTTCTATTTTTAGTTTTTCGTATTCCATTTTTCATTTTCCATTTTTCATTTTTCAATTTTAATTTTTCATTTTGCATTGTCCATATTCCATTTTCCATTTTTTCATTTTCCATTTTTAATTTTTAATTTTTCATTTTTCTTTTTTCATTTTTCATTTTTCATTTTTAATTTTCCATTTTTCATTTTCCATTTTTCATTTTTCATTTTTCATTTTCCATTTTTCATTTTCCATGTTCCATTTCTCATTTTCCATTTTTCATTTTTCATTTTTTATTTTTGATTTTTCACTTTTCATTTTCCATTTTTCATTTTCATTTTTCGTTTTTTAATTTTCATTTTTCGTTTTTCAATTTTCCATTTTCCATTTTTCCTTTTTCATTTTCCATTTTCGATTTTTCATTTTTCATTTTCCATTTTCCACTTTTCATTTTTAATTTTTCAATTTTCAATTTTCATTTTTAAATTTTCAATTTTCATTTTTCGCTTTTCATTTTCTATTTTTCATTTTCCATTTTTCATTTTTCATTTTCCATTTTTCATTTTCCATTTTTCATTTTTCATTTCTCATTTTTCATTTTCCATTTTTCATTTTCATTTTTTATTTTCCATTTTTCATTTTCCATTTTTCATTTTCCCTTTTTTCATTTTCCATTTTCCATTTTTCAATTTTCATTTTTCATTTTCCATTTTTAGTTTTTCGTATTCCATTTTTCATTTTCCATTTTTCATTTTTCAATTTTAATTTTCCATTTTCCATTTTTTATTTTGCATTGTCCATATTCCATTTTCCATTTTTTCATTTTTAATTTTTCATTTTCCATTTTTCATTTTCCATTTTCCATTTTTCATTTTTCATTTTCCATTTTTCAATTTTCAGTTTCCATGTTCCATTTTCCATTTCTCATTTTCCATTTTTTATTTTTGATTTTTCACTTTTCATTTTCCATTTTTCATTTTCATTTTTCATTTTTCGTTTTTCAATTTTCATTTTTCGTTTTTCAATTTTCATTTTTCATTTTCCATTTTTCCTTTTTCATTTTCCATTTTCGATTTTTCATTTTCCATTTTTCATTTTCCACTTTTCATTTTTAATTTATCAATTTTCATTTTTAAATTTTCAATTTTCATTTTTCATTTTTCGCTTTTCATTTTCTATTTTTCATTTTCCATTTTTCATTTTCCATTTTTCTTTTCCATTTCCATTTTCCATTTTTCATTTTCCATTTTCCATTTTTCATTTTCATTTCTCATTTTTCATTTTCCATTTTTCATTTTCATTTTTTATTTTCCATTTTTCATTTTTCATTTTCCATTTTCCATTTTCCATTTTTCATTTTCCATTTTCATTTTTCATTTTCCATTTTTCAATTTTCATTTTTCATTTTTGATTTCCATTTTTCATTTTTCATTTTCCATTTTTTATTTTAATTAATTTTTAATATTTAATTTTAATGATAAAAAACTATGTGGTAATACTTGCTTAGACCAATGTGACACGTGCAGTATTAATACACACACAACTGTAATAACTTCAACAATACGAAGAATTACAACATATACAACATATCTTAAGAAAAACAACAAACACACTGAAAAATTTAGTTTTTCAAGAGTTTTTTCAAAGTTTCATTCACAGCTCGTGAACCCTTTGACCGATTTTGACGATTTTAAATAGCAACTCCTTTGGGATGTTAATAAACGATTTTGTAGAAAAACGAACGGTCTAGCTGGGATATTGACGGCGTGATCGTGATTTCCACAGACAGACGGACAGACGGTCATCGGTAAATCAACTTCCCTTGTTATAAGGATCAAGAAAATATATTTTTTTGGGGTCTCAGGAATTTATTTCGATGCGTTACAAACGGAATGACAAACCTATATATACCCTCTGCCACTGAGGTGTGGAGGGCATAAAAAGAAAATTGAAAATTTGAAAATTAAAGATTAAAAATTAAATATTTTAAATTAGAAATTCAAAATTAATATTTAAAAATTAAAAACTAAAAATTAAAATTTAAAAATTTAAAATTAAAAATTAAAAATTAAAAATTAAAAATTAAAAATTAAAAATTAAAAATTAAAAACTAAAAATTAAAAATTAAAAATTAAAAATTAGAAATTAAAAATTCAATATTACTGGCTAATTCAGATAAAAATATTTTAAAATTTGCTTTTTTTTAATATTAATATCTGGAAATTTTTAGCCAAGAATCAGTTGATTTTTTTTTTAAATATCATGAATTGTCTCAAAACTTTCTTTGAGATAAAACATAATAATAAAAATAAAAAATAAAAGAAAAATAAGAAAAATAAAAGTTAAAAATTCAAAATGAAAAACGAAAAAAGAAAAGTGAAAAATGAAAAATGGAAAGTGAAAAATTAAAATTTAAAAATTAAAAATTCACAATTAAAAATTTAAAATTAAAAATTAAAAATTAAAAATTAAAAATTAAAAATTAAAAATTAAAAACTAAAAATTAAAAATGTAAAATGGAAAACGAAAAATGAAAATTGAAAAATGGAAAATGAAAATTGAAAAATGGAAAATGAAAAATGGAAAATGAAAAAGAAAAAATGAAAATTGAAAATTTAAAATTTAAACATTAAAAATTTTAAATTAAAAATTCAAAATTCAAAATTAAAAACTAAAAATTAAAAACTAAAATTTAAAAATTAAAAATTATAAATTAAAATTTCAAAATTAAAAATTAAAAATCAAAAATTCAAAATTACTGGCTAATTCAGATAAAAATATTTTAAAATTTGCTTTTTTTAATATTAATATCTGGAAATTTTTAGCCAAGAATAACTTGATTTTTTTTTAAATTATCATGAATTATCTCAAAACTTTCGTATAGGGATCAAACTTTGAGTGTTATAACGCTGGCTGCGTTATTATAACATGGAATTATAATAGAAAATGGCCAACAAGAAAAGCAATTAACTTTAAATTTAATTGGTATTCGAAATTTAAATTTCTGTACCGACAACAGTTTTAAACTGGTAGCCGTACCCAATATTGGTTGTAGTATTGAGTTTAAGATGCAGGTGGAGGGTATCAAAGATTCGGCCCAGCGGAATTTAACACTCTTACTTATTTTTTTTTTCTAATTCTAGTGATGTGTATATGCTGTATGTACACTTTTTTATTTACAAAATCTAACATAAACCAATTTCATTGCATAAAATATATGTATAAGTATGAGAATTTTTGTTTTTTATTTATATTATTTTTAAAAATGCTATAAACTACATAGATAAAACTATTTAAACGGCTTTAGTTTCTGTTGTCTGCATTTAACATGTCTGTATGTAGACTTTATTGGGCTACTGTATTTAAAATTAGGTGATATAATAAAAAATTCTCAAGGGGGGGGGGGGGTAATGTTTTAATGCTTTTTTATTTTTTTTTAATTTTTGTTTCTGTATGTACAACATGTCGAGAGTGTTTTGTCAAAATTTCAAGTAATGTGTATATGAAATAAATAATACAACATTACTCATATCTTTAAAAAAAATATATGAAAATACGCCTTTTTTCGCCTTTAAAACTTTACCCTCTTAAGAAAAAAAATACTAAGAAACAGACCAAGGGAAAATTGTCTTTAGATTTTTGCAACTAAAAAGTCTGTTGCATAAAATTAGCGAGCAATTTTTTTTAATTTAAAGTTGAAAATTTTAATATAATGTTTAAAGTAAAATTTATATAAAAGGACTGGACATTTTTAGATTCTGTTTTTTTTTTATGAAAAATAAAAAAAAGTTGTTATATTTATGTAGAACAAATGATGAATATGTCTATGACGCATATTACATATTTATATGTTTTTATTATTTATTATTATCACTGTTAAACTAACCTGCAAGTCAGCTACAATAGCTTCCAAGTTATCAACTTTAGCCGATAGTTTTTCTTTAGTTCTCTCCAATTCGGCTACTTCGGATTTTTTTGTTTCAAATTCTTTTGTTATCATTTGTATATCATGTTTATCATGAGCCGATAGATCGCGCAAACGTACTAGAGTTTCCTTCAATCTCAAATTTTGTTGTTCCATTTGTTTGAACTCATATACCGTGGGTCCACCCTCGCCTATGGTACCTACGGAAGTTTCATGTTTATCTTGTATTTCAGAACGTAATAGTTCATAATCCACTTGTAATTCCTCAATACGCTCTTGGGCAGCCTCTAATTCTAATTGCAATGTATCCGCTTTTTCTTCGGCCATTTCTTTGTCCAAAGTAATAAGTTCTACATTATCAGATAATTCAGCCATTTCTTGAGCATGCCTTTCTTTGGCCTCAATGGCGTCTTTTGCTTCTTGTTTAGCTCTTTGAAGTTCTTTTTGTAGCGAGGCTTGGGCAGCCATTATTTTAGTACGAAATTCCTGTAATTGTTCGAACTGTATTTTCATTTTATCAAAATCTCTTAGACGTTCTTTATCTTCGTTACGTCTTTGTTTTAAAGTTTCCAGTTTTTCTGTAAGATCTGTCACTTGGGCTTGTAATTCATCATTGAGTTTCTTTTGTTCTGCAGAATCTTGTGACGAGAGTTGATTGGGTGGTGTAGTAAATGAGGGAGATCTTAATGGCTGAGAAGGAGTAAATTGGGGTTTTAGAATCTCTATAAAACCCGTTTCAACGAAAGAATTTTTCTTGGCCATATTAACATTGGAGGGCACATCTTGTCCCGGTGCAGCCAATGATGCGTTCGAAGCTGTATTTTTATCCTTGGTTAAGCCGGAAGCATTTGTTGTGTGTTGAAGGCTTTTGCGACTACCCATTGAGGCCGTACTGCCACTTCGCTCTATTAGAGATGAAATTAGCTGAGAGCGTGAGCCAGACAAAGATAAACGACTGGATGATAAAGAAGGTCTTGGTCCACTTAGCCGGGTTTTAGTAGGTTGGGGTGCAGTAGGTTTGAGACCATCTCCACTAGCTGCCATATCGTCACTGGATTTACGTCCATCTGGAGCTGGTTGTATAACCTTCAATTGAGTTGGTCTTATAAACATACCATAGTTTTCAGGACATTCAAAATATGATTGTCCTTTGATGGAACCACTATTTTTACCTTTTGGTTCATCCAAAACCACACCCACCCACTTGCCCACAGCAAAGCTTGTCATACCCACATAGGCTATAGTGCCTTGTAAATCTTTGCCGCTCACCTCTATACGAGCTCCCACTTTTATATTTTTTTCTGCCATTTAGAAACAGATGATCTCAGTTTCTTGCTCTTCGGCCACTGTTTAACTTAAAGAATAAGGACAAAATATTGTTTATAACGATATATTTCGCAAATAAACATAAATATTATACTTACCAAGTATTTTAGGAAACTTAAAGATTTTCCAATAATTACACCAGCCTGCTGGTTAAGTTTATTTAAATATATTCTGTAAATATAATAAAACGCAAATTAGCCAAAAAAAAAAAAAATATTTTCAAACTATTGACATCATATTAGTCACTGCCCTGTTTTGGTCTGCCTGCCACCACTTTTGGTATTTGTAAGAAATATATTTTTATGAATTTACGTATATTAATCTCTACAAACAACTTACATCTTGTTTTATATTATAATTTTTTTATGTGAACAATTATTTTATATCAAAAATATCAATATAAATATAAATTTTAGCTTGTATTTGTGTTAAAAACTTGAAAATTTTTTGGTAATAAAGTGAATGCAGCTCAGAAAAAATTGTAATTGCAATATTTGACACTTAGCACAGTTTGGAAAGAACTGGAATGAACAGTGTTGACAAGATGAACATTGTTAGAATGATTAAATCATTGCAGGAGGTAATTTAAGCTTTTCAAAAATGAAAGTGTTAAATTCGGCTGTGGCGAATCTTTGATACCCTCCACCTGTGTCTTAAACTCAATTTATAACAGTTTTATAACAATTCTGATACCATTTAAATTTATAGTTAGTTAGTTTTTTCTAACCAGTATTTATTATAATATCTTATCGTTTGTTTATAAAGGCAATGATGGTTTTTTCATAGAAAGAATTAATTTCTATGAAAAAATTGCAGTATTTTTCTGTTATTAGAGTGGGCTTTCCATTACAGGGATATGTGTAAACGAGAAAAGAAATTGGCTAAACCCTACTGCAATTTTTGATTGAGCCATTGAAAGCTTAAAAAAAAATATGTGAGCTCGATCACAAGAGAGATGTGAAAACGTCTTTTTTAAAACCAAATTGAAAGCGTCATCTATTTATCACTTATAGCAATCAACTGTAGGGGCTCTGCTTATTTAAAAATAATTATTATTTCAACTAGTTAATTTTTAATTTTTCGTTTTTTTATATTTCATTTTTCATTTTTGAGGTTCATTTATATTCACCAAGATATACCCATAACTTCTGTGCTGATATCTTGAACCTTACACCTTCCACCAAAGAATATATAGTTTTTGGTGACCTAAATGCCAAACATTGTTCTTCGAATTGCCGTTCAAATAATACTGCAGGAATTGCACTCAACAACCTACAGCAATCAAGCAATTTTTTCATTCACTATCCTAATGGTCCAACCCTATTCCCCCATCAACACAATCGCGAAGCATCCACCGTCGATATTATTTTAAGCAATTCCGCTTTAAATATAGATGTAAAAACAATGGATTACGAAATACCATCAGACCATCGCCCCATTATATGTACACTTAAAAGATCAATGGCCTTGGAGGTTGACCTCAATTATTATGATTATAGTGCAACCAACTGGAATATTTTTATGAATTTTTTAGACAATAAAATCACGTTATATTCGGATATATACAAAACCAAGGTAGTTAATGATCAGGAAATCCAAAAATTTATAAATGTAGTTTTCGAAGCAAGGGATGTGTCCACACCTAAAGTAACTCAACAAAATAATTACACATTACCAGAAAGTACTGCGAAATATATTAAACTAAGAAGAAGCTTTAAAAGAAAAAGCCAACGATCTTCAAATATAGCCGAGCAAACTTTTTATAATTAATGAACTAAGTTTCTAAGTAACATGATTGATAAAAGTATTAATTTGGAACGCAATAAGAAATAGTATCAATTATTATCCAATTTAAAACCAGGTGATAAATCATTATGAAAAATAAGCAGGAACTTGCGAGGAAAGGGAAAAAATCAAATCTCTCACTTTAAAATTGGAAATACAAAAATATCATCTGATAAGGGCAAGGCTGAAATCCTGGCAAATACATTTGTCCAAGCAAATAACCTCACTTCGAACTACAACCACTCAGCGGATACATTAATAAATACAACAGTAAATAATTTTTAAAAGGAAAATCCTAGTTCTGAATCAGCTATTTATACATCTCTTGAAGAAGTAATGAATATTGTCTCATCAATAAAACCCTCAAAATCCCCTGGTTTTGACAATGTTCCGAACCTGCTCTTAAAGAAACTACCACTCAAAGCTCTAAAATTACTGGTTATAATATTTAACAGCTGCATCAAACTCAACTATTTCCCAAACCATTTCAAAAATGCTAAGGTTATAGCCATAAACAAACCTAGTAAGCCAAAAAATAACCCAAACAGCTACAGACCTATTAGTCTATTAAGTAACTTAGGTAAAATGTTTGAAAAAATACTACATTCTCGTCTTAGTGAATTTGTAACGACCAATTTTATTGTTGCCAAAGAATAATTTGGATTTAAAAAAGGGCATAGCACTACGCACCAAATAAACAGAATTAAAAATCAAATAATCACAAATAAAAACAATAAACGTTCAACGGGTCTAATATTGTTAGATATTGAAAAAGCGTTTGACACCGTTTGGCATAATGGCCTAGTATTTAAACTTCTTGATGCAAATATATCAAAATATTTATACAAACTTATTTCAGATTTCATTCACGGCAAAAACTTTAAAGTTGCGATTAATAATGAAACATCATCTCTAAAAACCATTACCACAGGGTTACCTCAAGGATCTATCTTGTCGCCATTGCTTTACTATATATATACATCCGATTTTAAAGTCTCGAAATATATGAAAATTGCTTATTACGCAGATGATACTGCGTTAATTTCTTTAAACAAACTTACAAGCGCACTCCTGAAGAAAATGGAAAAGGGACTTGTAAATTGCAGTAAATATTTTCACAAATGGAGAATTAAAATTAATCCAAACAAGACCCAAGCAATAATTTTTCCAATCAACAAATCTCCCAAAAGGCTGCCAAGACGTCATCTTCTTATTGGAAATAATACCATAAATGTACTTAACGAGGTCAAATATCTCGGAGTTGTCTTGGACAAAAAGCTTACATTTAAAACACATATTATGGCTACGTGTCAAAAAGCTATAAAATCATTTAAAGCATTATGGCCACTACTAAATAGAAGGTAATTTCTAAACCCCAAAAACAAAAATCTACTCTTCAAAAGTGTTATAAGGCCGATATTAACATACGCGTGTTCTATTTGGAGTGACGCTGCCAACTGCCGCCTAAAACGCTTATAAATTATACAAAACAAATGATAAATAAAAAATGATAAATAAAAAGCCATGGAGGTATCCTACAAATCTTCTTCATGAAGAAACAGGTTATGAAAAAATTATCGATTTCATAACAAGGATTAATAACAATTACTTTGCCAAAATTGAAAATTCCTCTTACCCACTGATAAGAGAATGTAGAGAAATAACGTAAAATTAAAAAGAAATCACCAAATTGAAAATTATATGCTTATAGAGGTCTATTATTTCAAATAAACCTCCTATAAGCACATAAATATTTTTCAGATAGTATTTGAATTTATTAAATCATATAAAGGTTTTTTCCTCCCATTTTCCTTTAAAAATCATTAAAAATAATATAAAAACTATTTAATATCTTTAGATCCTATGTATTATTTGTTGCAATATCTATATGTAAAGAAAAGATCTCATATGTAAATATCAAAATTTGTTAAAATATGTAAATAAAGGAAGAATATTTAATTGAAATTGATCATTTTTAATTTGTTGTTTCCATTTTTTCATTTTTCATTTCTCGTTTTCCATTTTTATTTTTAATTTTTCATTTTTCATTTTTAATTTTTCATTTTTTATTTTTCATGTTTTAGTTTTAATTTTTTACTTTTCATTTTTAATTTTTTGTTTTCATTTTTCGTTTTTCATTTTTTATTTTTCATCTTTTACTTTTCATTTTTAGTTTTTTATTTTACATCTTTAATTTTGCATTTTATTATTTAATTTTTCATTTTTAATTTTACATGTTTTATTTTTAATTTTTTACTTTTCATTCTTAATTTTTTGTTTTCATTTTTCGTTTTCCATTTTTAATTTTTTATTTTGCAATTTTCATTTTTCATTTTCATTTTTTATATTTCATTATTTATTTTTAATTTTTTATTTTTTATTTTTCATATCTCATTTTTCTTTTTTCATTTTTAATTTTTTATTTTTCATTTTTTTTTTATTTTAAACGTTTTATTTTTAATTTTTAATTTTTTATTTTTCTTTTTTTATTTTAAATTTTTAATTTTTCGTTTTTTATTTTTCATTTTTTATTTTTCACTTTTCATTTATTATTTTTTATTTTTCATGTTTTATTTTTCATTTTTTATTTTTAATTTTTCATTTCTCATTTTTTATTTTTATATTTCATTATTTCATTATTTATTTTTCATTTTTTATTTTTTATTTTTCATTTCTTAGTTTTCATTTTTCATTTTCAAACATAATTTTTTCACCAATACAATCATAAGTCACACCGATTATGTCTTACGTCTTACATGTTACGCTGTTTTTGTGATTGATTTGTGAAATAGAAATTTAGCACCTGCGCGTATAGATGTTTACACATAAAAAAATGCAAAACTTTATTTGTTTTATTAATAGTGTTTTCAATTTCAGTGCTTTAATTTTAACACAGACGGACATCGCTATATAAAATCTTCTTCTTTTATGCAGTTTTGGCAATGTTATTGGGATTTTCACTTGCGACATGTAATTATCATATTTAGCATAATTATTTTCTCGCATATTATTATTTTCTTATCGTGGAAGAGTTAATATGTATATTATATTGTAGAAAATATTTTTATCGATTCTTAATAGACAACTAATTGAGTTTCTCTCTGGTCGCATCAACAACTATCAAAATCGTTTTGATATTTGCTCAAACCAATACAAAAAAAATTATATTACTCCGAGATTAGCCCATTGTCTTTTAAATACTAGACAAAGTATACAGTTTGGGATGCTTTGGGTTAAAGCAGAATTAAAAACATATGATTTTGACACATATGCAAACGTAAACAAGGAAGGTGTTTGTGTATATGTAATGTTAAAGTTATTTCGGGATTATTCAAAAACATTATGTTTTCCGAAAAAAATTTACATAAATATGGTACTCCCTTGCCTATGCTGGAGTTGGGTAAGTTAAATGAGTTTATTTCAATAGGTAGAAGATAATTTAATATATATTATATACTTTGGTAGAACAAGTTCCCTCAAAGAAACCAGTGCATGTACAGGATCAAATAGCCACCGATGATCAAGGTAGACGTAGATTTCATGGTGCATTCACGGGTGGTTTTAGTGCTGGTTATTGGAACACTGTAGGTTCCAAAGATGGTTGGACACCTCAAACGTTTAAAAGTTCCAGATCAGAAAAAACAACAGAAAAATTTGCACAAAAACCGGAAGATTTTATGGATGATGAAGATCGAGGAGAATTTGGTATTGCCCCTAAGGGTTTACAAATCAGCGAAGATTTTACTAGCAACTCTGAGGCCACTGAAAAAAGGAAACGAAAATTTTTTCGAAGTGATACACTGCCCATACCGGGTGAACCTGTGTTACAACAGCTTATTAAACCAATAAAAGACAAAGTGGCCGTTCGTATTTTGAAAACCTGGGGCTGGCGTCCAGGTCAAGGCATAGGTCCCAGGCAGACCAGAAAGGAAAAGAAAAAGGCTAGAGAACGAAATAAAAAAGAATTGTATTTATTAGAACGGTATGGCTGCGATTTGCCTGGTAAAAGTAAGCTTGTTTCAGATTCTGATGACGATGAGGACGAAGAAGGTGATGATTCGCAGGAAGATGATGAAGAAATAACTTTTGCTCCAGAAGACTGTGAGCTGCCACCATACGCCCTTAAACAGGATAATTATGGTATAGGTTATGAACCGCTAAGTAGAAAATCTGTTTTAGGAGGTTCTTCCGCATCTGCTTCAACTAAACCAACAGAGCACTTTAACCTTTTCCCCGCCTTAGAGGCGGTAGGAAAAAATAATCAAAAAATTTCCTTTACCGGTCAGGGCTTCGGTGTGGGAGCCTTAGAGGAAGATGATGACGAAGATGTTTATGCAAAAGACGATATGACCAGATATGATTTTACATTGGAGGACAAAAAGAAAAAGAAAATTATTAAAAAATCAACCGGCACCGATGATTTGGTTTTTGGAGAATTTTTATTGGATAAAAATCCTCCTAAGCTGCCGTTATATAAACAGGACATACCCTTTGGTTGGCATCCCAGAAATTGGTATGAGAGAAGATCACGCTTTGAACCTATAGATCCCAGAAAACAAAAAAATTTAGAACAAATCTTTTCAAACACCCCAAAAGAACCAACTATGACTAGAGAAAAACGAGCTGAAATGTTGGGAGAAGAACTCAAAAAGTCAACAATAACAACCGGAGAATCGCAACAGCCTAAAGAAATAAAAACTAAAAGTGTGGATGAGTTACAAAAAGAATATAGAGAAAGAAAAGAAAAAACTAAATTCTTAATAGAAAAAATCACGGCCAAGTCGGCCAGTTTTACTAAAGGAGGCCTAATAACCATAGAAGGGGAGGAGAAACCTATGTCGGCCGAAGATATATCTTCATCATTTAAACCATTTGCTAATAATGAAAGCAAACAAAAACGTTATGAACAATTTTTAACAAAAGATTTCAAAACGGAGCAAGAACTTGAGGAATTTCTGAAAACCATACAACCGCTGGAATTATCATTGTGGGATAGACAAATGGAACTTCAAGAATTTCAGCAAGCTAAAAAACTGTATCGTCCCTTAAAGGGTATAATGTCAGATAGGTGAGTTTAAAATTTACAAAAAAAAAAAAACAGAAAAAATTAAAAATGTTTAATATTTCCTATTTTTAAAGATTTGTTACAGAGTCGGAGATCAAGGCCGTAGAAATGGAAGCCAAGAAAGTGGAATCTAAGCAAATTGTAGTTGAGCGCACTAAAGTCATGTGGAAACCTCATAGTTTATTATGCAAACGATTTAACATAGCAGAACCTTTCCGAGGTTTAATGGAAGATGAGAAAAAATCAAAGAGCAAGAACAAAAAAATGTCGGTATTTGATTACTTGGAGACTTCCATTAACAAAAAAGAGGATTTCCATACACCCGTTATAATACCGAAAAATATAGAAAAACCTAAGGAAATCATAAAACAAACTGAAGAGGAACAAACAACAAAGTCTCCGCCCAACACTTCAGACACCCCCTGTGAAATGGAAAATGAAAATGCAACTCTGGAGTGGCAGGATGTACTCAATCCCAAGGAAAAATCAGCGAATGATAAGAAAACTTTTACTTTTAAACCTAAAACTGAATTGGAAAAGAAAGTTGTGGAAAGTATTAATAAACCTATAACGGAGAAAAAGGAGCTGTTTAAATCGATATTTTCGGATAGTGAAAGTGAAGACGAAGAGAAGAAAATTGAAGAAGTTACAACAAAGGAATTTACAGCGGCGGCCTTAAGTAGACCTTTAAATGCGGCAGCTGCTAATCTATTAAGAAATACTTCACCACCGAGAGGCATATTCAAGGCACTTTTTAATACTACACCAAATTTAGAAGAAATTGAAGTAGTCAAAGACAAACAAAGTGAAACTACAGAAGATAAGCTAGGAGATGCAGCAGCAGCAGCGACAGCAGCAGCTGCTCAATCTATTAACAAACTACCAGAAAAACCTAAAATTGTCTTTAAGCCAAAAGCCTCCAGAGAACCTAAAGAATCTATAAATGATATAGAATCAAATAACATTTATGGTCCAGCCTTACCCAAGGCAATTCCAAAACCTTCACAAGCTTATACCCTAAAGACGACCATAGATGATAAGCTTTTAGATTTGTTTAACAAACATAAACCCTCATTACAAATAACCGAAGAATGGATTGAAAAGGTTGACAAAAATGACTCTACCGATCCCGATGAAAGTTCATCAAGTCAGGATTCTTCAGACGCCACAACAGAATCCAAAAAACACAAGAAAAAGACTAAAAAATCCAAAAAGAAATCATCGTCCGAACATAAACATAAAAAACATAAAGATCGTAAAACGAGTAAAAAATCAAGAAAACATGATAAAAAGAAAAAGAAACAGAAAAAATAAAAATGTCAAAAGAATTACAGCAATACAAAAAAACAAGTGTACAAATTTTTAAATATTTCAAAAAAGTGTCTGTATAATATCATTTACATTATTTATTTTTAACCGAACAAACCATCCACTCACCCAACTCTGTCGACCGAGAGGGCACGTTCTGTTAACGTGGAGACTGCGTACACATCAGGATCCGGACTCTGGCGGATTCAAAACATGAGCTGGTAAGTTAATAATGTGTTCGTAAATCATCTGCAGAACCATATCATCAGCTGAAAATAAGTAAGAGGCAAATTTTGAATATAAACAACAAAAACTAATTAATTAAGGTATTTTTTTATATTGCGCTTTAAATTCAACCAGCAGATTCCAGCATTCGAAATTCGAGTGCAACTTCTAGGCAGCTTAATTTTTCAACTTAGCCAATTCACAAACCAACACTTTTATGGTTTAATATTATTATGAATGAGGATAACAAACACATTAACAAATTTAATAAAACACACAGCATATGTATAATTTTATGTATGGGTTAGTAGCAACTTTAAATGGAATTTACTCAAAATAAAGGAAAAAATTTAAAAATCTGTAAATCTGCAAAACGGTTAAAAAGAAATACCTTTCAAATAATATAAGTTTGGTCAAAATCAAGATAAAACGGTAGAACAAAACAGCGGTCACAAGAAATCGCCTAGCCTAATAATAGATACTCCAAGAGTATTATTATTTTATTGCCACGGAAATTTTACAGCAGTTAACCATTTTCTATTGTGATAAAATAATTACTTTTAAAGCAACAGAATTGTGATCAAATGAAGTTCGTTTGTCAAAAAATTCGGTGGGCAGAAAAAATCTGTTTTGTCCGTGTTTTTAATTACACTGCGGAACAAAAAAAAAAATAAAAAAATCTGCGGCATTTATTTTGTTATTAATGGTTTTTGTAAACACTTGTATTAGACATACACAGTACGCATTTACTTTTTTGGGATTGACTCTGGTTCTCGCGATAAGCCGCTATTTAAAAAATGAAGGAGGGTTCACCACATATTTCAGCATAACTCAACAACGGTTCGTCCGATTTGGTTAAATAAAAATCCATAGCTAAATTACCTCCAAGTTATATTTACACTATTTTTTAATTAGGGAAATAGTTTCGGAAATATTCATAAAGTTTTTTCGAATAAATAATTTTTTTGATGTAAAAATTAAATATTTTTGTTGTTTTAAAATTCATAAAAAATCAAAAACATCAAAATTGTTCTTTTTAATCTTAGGTTAAAAACATAGATGTGTTGCAAATAAAACAAGCCATATTTAGTGAAAATCGATTAACAAGTTTTGATTTAATTTACAATTTAGTGATGGTATCTCATTTTGATAAAAAGATTTCTAATTTTGTATGGGATTTCCATCAAGAACAAACATTACTGCAGAAAAAGTTAATAATATTGAACAAAATTTATTCTAGAAAAAAACTATTAATGTTGAGAAACTCTGGTAAAAATTAATTACTATTTTTTTTATATAAATTTTTTTTTTTATTAAAATTGTTTTATAAAAAAGAAATTTTTTGAGTGTGTGTTTATTAAATTTGTTAATGTGTTTGTAATAAAAATGCGTTTGTTTTTTGTGTTGATTTCTGATTTGGCTATAATTGATTAGCATACCTTTAGGGTCTTTATTTAATGAAAAAATAAAATTTCTTTGAATTAGCACTCGAATTTCGAGGGCTGGAATCTGCTAGTATGCATAATTTTATGCAGTGTTAGTAGCAACTTTAAATGCAATTTACTCAAAATAAAGGAATAAATTTAAAAATCTGTAAATCTGCAAAACGGCTAAAACGAAATACCTCTCAAATAATATACGTTTGGTCAAAATCGGGATAAAACGGTAGAACAAAACATCGGTCACAAGAAATCGCCTAGCCTATTAAAATTATAGATACACAATTCTGCAGAGAGGGTAAGAATTAGTATAATTAGTCCTAAAATAGTCGGCTTATCAAATTTACCTAACTTACCCAAAAGCTTTGTCGTACTCGAAAATTGGGCAAATGAGAGAGTTAATAGCTCTGTTCGTTTACTTTCCCAGTAAAAACCAGTAAAACCCGAAATTTCACAGAGTAAGAAAAATTAGTTCTCAAAAACATAAATATCCAAAATAGTAAACGAACAGCAAGTTGTAAGAATTTGCAAGCTCATAGAAACAGCTGATTGTAAACACATTTGAAAGTGAAGAAGAAGTGAAACTCTAAATTAAAAAAGAAATATATTTTAATTAGAATTTATTTTATTTAACATGTAAAAATATTCATTGAATAATATCATTACCTATTGCTTTTGAAAATAAACATTACGAAATAAATTGGCAGATACACATATTTTTTTTGACAGGAACCGGTCTTAAAAGATTAAAATTAATGAAGCCTGGTTATGTGAACATTTACTTACTTCTTCTATCGTTAATTTCCCCAGAATTATTATTTAAAATTTTTGCACAAAAATAGAATTGTAGTATTTTTGCTTCATTTACCACAGAACTCAATCATATGTTTCTCAAACATATGTTTTTTCTTGCTTGCTAATTCTTGCTGGAAAATATATATCCAGTTAAATCTAGCAAGCTTTAGAAAAATGAACTGTCACGCTCTCATTTGTTCTATTTTACTGGATTTTTGAAGTAAACGAACATGGTCCAGTAAATTTTGTGATAATTTGTACAAATTATTACAAATTATCACGTAAACGAATAGAACTTATATGTTTCTCTTCTTGACAGCCCTTTTTTTTCGGGTAATGCTAAAAGTTTCAAACTATCAGCTGTTAGAATAAATCAGCTGTTTTACGTTTGCAGCAAAAATGCAAAAAAGCGGAAAACAATTAAAGACAATTAAGAGTGATAAATTCGGCTTTGCCGAGAACGCCAAACCCTGTTTTACTATACCGACCTAGTAGTTTCACCCTGGCTTATAATTTCTCATCTCCCCAGAAAGACTGTTGCACTATGTTATTAAGCTATTTATTAGATTTTTTTATATATTAAAATTTTATGCAGATATAAAACGTAAAAAAGAAGAGTTCACAAGAAAAGTATTCATACATTTGATATACTAATACAAAAAAGCTAAATTTACATTAAATATTGCATAAATTAGTAACTTGTAGGATATCCTTTGCGCTTTGGGATCTCTGTAAGCCGATTTGGCATCGACCAACTTTAAAGTATCCTCTTTACTTTTTTTACTCCACTTATCCAAAATAATGCTCTTTAACAATTCCTTTGAGGATATTTTATGCTGACGGATTCTGCTCTCCACTAATGCCGTTTTCTTTTCTGACATAAAATGTCGCATTTTATTTCCACATTTTTTTGAAAAGTGTATTTTTTATATATTTTGAATTAAGAGCAGCCTTATCTTATACATCAATCGATAGGTCTCAAAATGCTGTATTCATGAAATGCCAAAACATTTTGATTATTAGCCTCTTTGAATTAATAGGCTGAAAATATTCAAAAAAGGGGAACAATGGGGAAATATTCTCACACTATGACCTGAAAGAAGTCAATGGCTGCAATTTTTTGCGATTTACGAGGGCTCCAATTTGAGACTTTTCGATTGATGTATAAGATGGGGTTGCTCTTAATTCAGAATATATAAAAAAAAATACACTTTTCGAAAAAAAAAATATTTTGCCAGAAAAGAAAACGGCATAAATCTCACAAATCTGTGGTTTTCTAGAATAACCGCGTATGTCATAAAATCAAAATGTTCAGGGGAACCAAAAAACGTTATATTTGAAATTATGGGCTCGACATAAAGTTTTTAGAGCTTTTTATTTAACAGTCCTGTAGATATGGACAATAAATACTTTATATAAAATTTTGATTCAGAAATCTTCAGAGGAATAGATCCTAGAGAAGGACGAAAAAACAATATGTAAATAATACTTAAAGTGTGTGCAGATAAAACAACTTATGTCGATAAACGTCGTTTTCTTTGAAAAAGAAAACTACCAATGCAACCACCCATGTAGACATAAGTTATTGTTGCTTGAAAAATGGATTTTTTGTTCGTCAACAAAAAGTTAATGGGACTTAGGATGAGAATATAAAAATAATAGTGACAAAAAAAAACAGAAATACACATACAAGTTTTTATAAGTGGTTATAAACTGAAAAATAATTCAAAAATATTTTGCATTTTTTTTCATTAATAACAACGTATGTCGCTATGTGTCGTTTTTCTGAGAAAAAAATTTGTCAGCGATCAAACGTAGGTTGACATACATCGATAGTGCTGCAAATTAATTTAATAAAAATTTAAGTTATGTCGTTATTTAAAGAAAAAATACAGAAATGGTCAATATTAAAAAAAAAAAAAAAAATTAACACATGTAAAGAGCATTAAAAATTAATAAATTTGCCATCGTTAATTCAAAACTGACAAAAATGGACATACGCGGTTATTCTAGAAAACCACAGTAATGCTCTATAGGATTAAGATCAGGTGATGATTTCAATTGATTTTTATTATTCTAGAGCAACTCAATAAATACGAGTTTACAAACACCGTTGCCTGTCATACTCCCCAAACCATAAAATCACCTCCACCGTTGGCAAAACATTTTCTTTATTTATTGCACTTCCACTTTTTCGCCAAACTTACTTTCTTCCTTTAATGCAAAAAATGCAAAACTTGCTTTCATCTGAAACTAAAACACGTTCCCAAAACTCTGGAGCCATACGTACGTTTTTTATTATACCCTGCACACCACGGAACAGAATGTATATGTACATCAGTTTATCATTCCATTTGCAACGCATCGAAAAAATTATTTTCGACCCCAGAAATTATATATATTCTTGATCCTTAACAACTTGAGTCGATATAGCGATGTCCGTCTGTCAGTTGAATTCTTGCTCATTCGCAATATAAGGCATTTTCACTCTTGGCGTTAATTACTTTATTTATTTATTTGCTTTCCTGTACAACAAGAACAAATCTTATAATTACAGTACAGGAATAATAATCAAGGTTCAGAAAATACACACATGAAACACACAATGTTCTGTTCAAAAGCAGCCAACACATATCTTTATTTTCATATCAATAATGTGCGTTTCTAAATTTTCTACGGTGCCCAACACAACCATGACTGTGTTCGTTTTAATATTTCGTTATTTACACGAACATTTTTGTATCACATACTTTTTGTTTCAATCAGACATAAAGCACACATTTTTGAGTGTTGCTTTATTTGAAGTTCATGTTCTGGTACGTGTACTGAAAAAAAACACAGAACATGTACGATAAACAGGTTCGAGTTCAGTTATATTTTAAGTCATGTTGTGGCTCGTGTAGTAAGAAAAAATAGAACATGTACAATAAACAGGTTCGAGTTCAGTTATATTTTAAACACGACTTAAAGTATAACTGAACTCGAACCTGTTTATTGTACATGTTCTGTTTTTTCTTACTACATGAGCCACAACACGACTTAAAATATAACTGAACTCGAACCTGTTCAGTTCAGTTATATTTTAAGTCGTGTTTAAAATATAACTGAACTCGAACCTGTTTATTGTACATGTTCTATTTTTTCTTACTACACGAGCCACAACATGACTTAAAATATAACTGAACTCGAACCTGTTTATTGTACATGTTCTGTTTTTTCTTACTACATGTGCCACAACACGACTTAAAATATAACTGAACTCGAACCTGTTTATTGTACATGTTCTGTGTTTTTTTTCAGTACACGTACCAGAACATGAACTTCAAATAAAGCAACACTCAAAAATGTGTGCTTTATGTGTGATTGAAACAAAAAGTATGTGATACAAAAATGTTCGTGTAAATAACGAAATATTAAAACGAACACCGTCATGGTTGTGTTGGGCACCGAAGAAAATTTAAAAACAAACATAATTGGTATGAAAATAAAAATATATGTGTGTTGGTCTAAGTTATGTTTGTTTACATATATGTATGTACGAGTTTTTTATTCAGTGTGTGTTTTTTTCTGAACATTATTATTAATAATGCTAAGGCATGAGAATTGTTAGTTACAAAATACATACATTTTTAATACAGAAAATATTAAAGAAAAAATGGTAAACAATATCCAAGAAAATAATACAAGATTACAAAAAAGAAAAAAATTAAATAAGTTAATTTAATTAATTAATAAAATTGTTATGCAAAATATTCAAAAAGGAATTTTTTAAAATTTGAAGCGTTGCTGTTAAGTTGCTGAGATTGTGGAAGCATATTCCAAAGACGTATAGCGTTGACGTAGAAATGCCATTCAGATAGCAAATAACGATGACGAGGTAGAATTAATTTTTTTCCTCGGTTTGATCTGGCGAACCGGAGATTTTCATACAGGTAAAGTGGTTTTGCGGTGAAAATTACTTTATGAAGAAACAAAAGAACTCTAATTTTCATCAGAGTTTCAAATGATACGCCGAAAAGTTTATTCGTGAAGGAAGAAGTTCCGGCAGACCTTCTTAGTCTAAAAACATATCTAATTATGCTGTTATATAAAACATTAAGTTTGCCTTTACTAAAAGAAGCACAGTTTGCAAAAAGTTCACACCCGTATAAAATACCGGGAATTAAATACGTTTTGGCTAGAAGTATTCTTATATTTAAGGGAGTGAAAGATTGAGTGTGCCATAGAGTTCTGAGCTTCATGTAAGTTTGAACAACAGTCGTATTTATGTGGTTCGACCAAGTTAGAGTGTTATTAAAAGTTACTCCAAGATTTTTTGTTTTTGTAACAAAGTCAATTCTATCGCCGTTGATAACTATTTCATTCCCAAACTCTGGATTTGCATTACGTTTGCGTATTAGCGGTGAAAATTACTGTACAATTGACTAAGGTCATAGTTAATTTTGTCTATATTTTCATCTATTGACTCAATTGGGGTGCTCAGAAAGAGTTGTACATCATCTGCGTACATGTGTATCTTACAATGAGAAAGATAATCTGGTAAATCATTGATATAGATTGAGAACAAAAGTGGCCCTAATACAGATCCCTGCGGTACACCTTTTATAAGTTGTAAAGTTTCAGATGAGTTGCTATTTACGTATACGGATTGTGTGCGATTTGTGAGATAAGAGGAAATTAAATGCGTTGATGTTGAGGAAAAATTAAAGAAACGTCTTAATTTCATACAGAGAGTTTGATGATCAACTGTGTCAAACGCCTTGGAATGATCTAGAAGTACAAGGAAGGTTATTTTGCTATCGTCTATGTCACGTCTTATATTTTCACAAACGTCAGTTAAGGCTGTCACGCAACTGTGGTTTGCTCGAAAGCCGAATTATTTGTGGGACATTAAGTTGTGTTGAGTTATATATTCATTCATTTGAAAAAAAATTATCTTTTCAAAAACTTTTGACAAATAACATGGAATGGCTATTGGTCGTTGCTCAGAATTTGATTTTGGGATAGGTATTATTTTAGCATCTTTCCATATGGTAGGGAAACTGCTTGAAGTTATAATGCAGTTGAAGAAAAATGTTATATAAGGCAGTAAAAGTGGAAGAAGTATTTTAATAAATTTCGGATTTACATTATCATATCCTACAGATTTTGACTTTACCAGAGAAAAGCATTTTATAATATCAAGTTGATTAACGCATTTAAATTCAAAGGAATTTTCCTCGGCAAAATTTGGAGTATTTCGTATATTATTGTAAAATTCATGATCAACTTCTACCGAAGGTAAATTCGTAAATTTTAAGTTGAATTCGTCAGCGTCTACCGAACAGGTATTATTGCATCTTCCAATGCCAATATCTTTAATTGTCTTCCACGTTTGTTTAGAGTCAATGGCAGAATTAAATTTCATAGAAAAGAAATTGCACTTAGCAGTTTTGATTTGCATTTGCTTGGGTAAAATCAGGATAATATTATTTGTCAATATTTGGGGCATGCTACTATTGAATTTGAAATCTCTAGTTAAAAAGCTGAATTATAGATGATTTTATTGCTGGTCTTAAGCAAAAGAAAATCTGTGAGAAATGTTCTATGAATAAATCCATAAATGCAAAAATGATTAAGAAATATTGTGAAAAAGGTACGGAGACGACTCAACATTTAGGCGGCAGGCTCCGTAAAATAGGATAATTTCATAGCTCGAACTTTTTCCCGACGAACAATTAAGGTTTATCTTGGTTGTTGTCGTCCTGTGAAGAAAGCAATGATATCAAAGAAAGATTGTCTGGTTCGCATACATTTTGCAAAAGAACACATGAACTGGTCAAGACGGAATTGGAATACTGTTCTCTTTTCAGATGAGTCCAAGTTTAATTTAAGAGGTCATGACGGAAGAATGTTTGTACGACGACCAAAGAGAAAATGACTAGATTCAAAATATGCAAATAAAACTTAAGTTTGCTGGTGGCAATATTAAGTATGAGGTTACTTTTCGGGCCCAGGAATGCCTCCAACTCATGAAGTAAAAGATACTCTAACTGGAATTGGATACAGACAAACTCTAGACGACGTAATGTATCCATACGCGCAGGAAATATGACCCTGGTCTTAAAGTTCCAACATTACAATGACCCAAAACATACCTTCAAAGTTGTAACGGAATGGCTACAATCTATGCAGTTAGTGTTTTGGGTTGGCCAGCCCAATTACCAGATCTTAATCCCATAGAAAATCTATGGGAAACTATAAATTGAAAAATAAGGACACGAAATTATACAAACAAGACAGATCTAATAGATGCAGTTAATTCAGAGTGGCATAAAATGTTAATGGATTACATCAATAATTTAAGAGACTCCGTGCCTCGGCGTTGTGAATCAGTACTAAAAAATGGATAACCAACAATATATTGAAACAGAAAATAGAGGGACAGCTTTTAATTATTGTTAGTAAAGGTTTACAATGTTTTGTCAACAGATTAAAGTTTTATTTATGTAAATATTTAGTATTTTTTTAAATAAATAAAACATTCACATTTTTAAATTAATAAAAGATTTTTAATTTTATGATACAATTTTTTAGTATTGACCGTTCAATTTGTCAAAAATATGTTTTGTTAAAAGTTTCCATTGTATTGTCCCTCGCTGTACATATATTTTTAATATGATTCGATTCTCTATTGTTCAATATCTCAAAAGATATTTTCGTCTAGAAAATTTGTGAGGATACAATTTGAAAAACTGAGCGTTTTCTATAAAAATTTTCTAGACGAGTTATAAGTTATAGAAAGCAGTCATTATTGTTGGTCATTATTATTATAACTAGCAGATTCCAGTCCTCGAAATTCGAGTGCAAATTCTATTAACTTTTATTTTTTCATTTAATAAATTATTGAAATTAAATTAAAGGTATGCTATGTCCAAAATAATTTTTCAATACAACACAATTATTACTGTGAACTAGCAGATTCCAGAGCTCGAAATTCGAGTGCAATTTCTAAGCAAATTTATATTTCAACTTAGCCAATTCACAAACCAAACTTTTTTGGTTTATTATTATTGTGAGTGAAGATAGAAAACTCATTAACAAACACATTAACAAATTTAATAAACACACATAGCATATGTATAATTTTATGTATGTGTTAGTAGCAACTTTAAATGCAATTTACTCACAATAAAAGAAAAAAATTAAAAAATCTGTAAATCTGGTGAGCAGCTAAATAATATACGTTTGGTCAAAATCGGGATAAAACGGTAGAACAAAATATCGGTAATAAGAAATCGCCTAGCGTATTAATAATATAAAGGGTCCGCCAAATAACTTTTTTTTTTGAAAATGCTATAAAAAAAACTACTGAATATTATCTCAAATTTCTTTTTTTATTTGAAAATACAATCCTTCCGGTTAATAATGGAAAATAATTTCATTCAAATGGCTGCCTCGGCTGGCCATGCAGTAGCCTACACGATCGGTCCAATTTTTAAGCACATTATCGATTGTGTGCAGCTGTATTTCACCAATGGCTTCACGAATATTGTCCTTTAAAGCGTCAATTGTCTCTGGCTTGTTGGCGTAACAATTATCTTTGAGGGCACCCCACAAATAATAGTCCAACGGTGTCAAATCGCAGCTCCGAGGAGGCCAAACGACATCAGCTCTGCGGCTGATAATGCGATCTTCAAAAACAGGGCGCAAAACATCGAGTGTAGCTTCGGCTGTGTGGCACATAGCGCCGTCCTGTTGAAACCATATGTTGCCAATATCCTCCTCTTAAATTTTTGTGAACAAAAATTCGTTCAACATGGCCCGATAACGATCGCCATTGACTGTAACGGCCACTCCTTGCTCATTTTCGAAGAAAAATGGCCCAATTATGCCTCTGGACCAAAATCCGCACCAAACAGTGACTCGTTTTGGGTGTGTCGGCTTTTCAATGTATGCGTGCGGGTTTTCTGTGCCCCAAATGTGACAATTTTGCTTGTTTACATATCTGCCAAGATCAAAATGAGCTTCATCTAAAAAGATGATTTTTTTTGGCAAAATCTGCATCTTCTGTAAGTCGATCGCGGGCCCACTTAGCGAAGCGAAAACGCATTGGATGGTCAGTTGGCTTCAACTCCTGAACCAATTGGACTTTGTATGGCGTCATACCAAGGTCTTTATGCAAAATTCGTCTCAATGATGCCTCCGATATGTTCAATTCTTGAGAACGACGATGAATTGATGTTGATGGCGCTTCACGCACAGTTTCTGCCACAGCAGCAATACTCTCGGGTGTACGCACTGTTTTTGGCTTTTCACGCTTTGGTTTATCGATGAGGATGCCAGTTTCTTTCACTTTTTTCACAATATAACGAACATACGGAGCTGCCGGTGCTTCTCTTCTTCCAAAATCCGTAAGCAATTTTCGCACACATTCTGCAACATTACCATAATTTTCAAAGTAATGTCGCAATATTTACTAGCGTTGTTCAAGCGTATACACAACCATATTCGTTCAGCGGAAGGATAAAACTAATTATCTGTCAAATCAGACATGAGCTAAGTGTTACCATTCACTTAGATGGCGGACCCTTTAGATGAAGAAAACAAAATCATTTTTTTTCTTTTTGCAAACACATTAACAAATTTAACAAACACACACATATTATTGTATAATTTTATGTAATTAAAAATTTTAAAACCTGTAAGTCTGGTGGACAGCTAAAAAGAAATACCTTTCAAATAAGACATGTTTGGTGCAAATCGGGAGAAAACTGTTGAACAAACCATCGGTCACAAGGAATCGCCGTACCTATTAATATTATAGATTATGTTTTTTTGTAAATACATATAAACAATTAGAAAATTTATTCTTCCATTAATGGAAATTTTATACATTATCTCTAACTTACGTCAATTGATAACATAATATTTGTAAAAATATTCTAATATTTCTTGTAGAGCAAAATTTAGCGAAACAAATTTAAACATTACAGAATTTTTTCAATTATATTTATAAGGAATATAAATAATTACTGCTATGAAAAACTTTTCCTTAAATTTCTGTAAAATCAAACTAAGTTCCAGACAGTTCCTTAAAAATTTCATAACATTTACAGCACTTTATCCATAGAGCATCTTTTATTTCACCTGCTATTAGTCTCTCAACGTATTGCGACTCTCTCAAAAGATTAAAATCAACACAAAAGTTACGATATTCGCGTAGAGAGATTTAAACAAATAAACCACTTACCAACTTCAGCTTTAGAGATATCGTAAACAAAAAGACCAAAACAGATGCTAAACACAATACAAACAAGTAACGAACGATCTTATTTTTTACCATGGTTTTGTCTCTACTGTTTATTATGTGCTCTCAATGTTGTTTTTGTTTTTTTGTCATTATAGATGTATCTGGATATTTGGTAGTTCACTTGACTGTTTTTCTCTGTCTGTCTGTGTAGTTTTATTTCATATCGAAACCAAAAAATTATACGAGAGTTTTTTGTCTTCTTTTTTAAACTGCAAGTCAGTCGCAAATTACGTGTTCCAACGAATAGATCGAAATGCTGACGAAGCGTAACGAAACGCGTTAGTGTAACCACAAAAACAAAAATTAAACATCATCAATAAATCAAAAAAATATATATATATATAATCAACTTCTCTTCTATAGCATAATAAAAAACAAAACCCAAATTCGGCTTAAAAAGTGATTGATATTTTATTAAATTAATTAAAAATTAAATGAAATGATAACATACATAATAATGAAAGTATGAAAATATAGCAAATAACAAAAAATAACCAGGAAACAATTTTTTTGTTTGTTTCGTACGGCCATAAAAAAAATTAATAAAAAAAAACCGTAGTGAAAAAAGTGAAAACCAATTATTTAACTAACCAGTTGGCAGTTTCAATAATTTGTTGGTTTGCTAATGTTGCTGGTCAAGTTTATATAAAATTTTATCATTATTATTTGATATATTATAAGAAAAAGGTAAAAAAATTAATTTCCTTTACAGTAAATGATGTGAAAAGTATTTTTTTTTACAAATCTAGAAAATTTTATTTAATTTAAAAGAGCTCAGAAAGCAGCAAATACAAAATGTTGGTATTAAAAAGTTATATCGTAAGATTATGAAAAAATACGTGAATCTTTTATAATTTGCGTGATATAAAAAAAGAGGAATTAAAACGGCTAAAACAAACTGTCAAACATCAATAAACACTTGTGTGTGAAAAGAGAAGATTTAAAAAATGTTAGTAAACAAAGAGCGCATTATAGAGAGCGAGAATGCGAATGATATGATTTAAGAAAACAGAGTATTAGTGCAAACAAGCTAACGATTCAAAAAACAGGTTATTTATTTCAATAGTAAAAATAAGCAACTGATATTTTCCAATGCTCTAGAAGTGAAATTTCTACACATTATTCAAGGCACCTCAAACCAAAATAGATTAATATCTTTGAAAAGTGTTTTTATATTAGGCTTAGTCTTTGAATGTTGACAAATTTTACATATTCTTTTGATGGGTGATAGTGATATTGATAGTGATATCTGTATCACTTTCGTTATATAGTTACATTCTTATAAAAATATATATTAATGTCTTTTATATTCGTGCAGATACAATTTAGGGACAATAATGTAGCTAAAATCGCATAAATTCTACAAAAATCTAATACATACAGAAAAAGTCGCGAAAGGCCTTGCCCCTCCTATGGTCGCCCCCTTTTTCTATTACAATTAATTATACAAAGATCTACCCAAAGACTTTTGGGAGATTTTTAAATTTATCTCCATATATGAGAAAAGGTAAAAAGGGATTAAAAAAGTTAAGAAGCAATTAGAAAGTGCTTTTGAAAAGACTTTTACTAATCGCGACCTATAGAGAAAGGCATATCAATAAGTTATTATAATTATTGTAGTAATTTTTTAAATTATTATTTTATGTTTTCTGTATCGGTTTAACAATATCTGTCCGTCTGTCCTACTAACTACAAACTACAGTTTGCAAATAAATTTTAAATTTGATGACATTTTGTGCATATATTTTATCGGACTATTAAAACTGATCATGCACCTAGATCAGACCTAACACCCATACGAATTTTTCCTTATGAGATTGATTTAAATTCTCCTACAATCCAGATTATTATATACTACTGTGCTCAAAAGCTGAATTTTGCTGTTAAATGAAAAATCTTTATTTATTTTTTCCAAGTCAATTTCACCGCCAAATCAATTTCCTCGCTCTCCGATGCCATATATTTTTGCCAACGAAACAGTTATTAAATTCGATTTCCGGAGAAACCTTTTTGTCTCATTACTTGATTCAAAACGGTGTTCCCGGAGTGGTATTTTCAGTTTATTGAATAGTCAGAAGTTAAACGGAGATAAAGCAGGCGAAAACAGTGGCTGTGGGGTCGACTTTTATGCGAAATGATCTCGAAGAATTAATTCAGTCGGGAAAACTGCGTTATCGTCAATCAAAAACTAAGAGTTGTCTACTCATAATTCTGGCCTCTTTTTGCGAATAGCTGCATTTTAATCTTCCTTGTGAATCGTTTGGTCAGGAGGAAGGAGTTCATCGAAAAAACTATTAACATGACTTCGATTTTTGAGCATCATTGATCAATTCAGACTTGCTTCACCTTTTGCGCGATAATGCATTTCATTTCATTCTGGTAGTCAGAAAGCATTGTTTCAGGGATATTAATGCGATGTTCTTCTTCTAAAATATTAGTATATTAGTGTTTTTGAACCCAATCGAGATTTGAATCGTTTGAGGTCCAGAATATATTTTACTAATAACAGCAAGATCTATAATTGTAAATCGATGATTTTTCACCAAAAAATCTTTGATTTGCTTGGCGTTTTGTTCAGCATTTGATATTTTTCCTTGTTCGGATAGTTCTTTGTCTTCAACGTTTTTTCTGCCTTCTAAGAATTATTTTATAGCAGCTGAAATTTCTTTCAAATTTAGTGCCACGTTTTACTTTTCCTCAACAAATTGATTTTAGTTAAAATCGTTTTATTTCATGGCGAAATTGGTAGTTACCTCTCAAAAGAGCTTGTAAATTTTCTAATCTCTATAATTAATTATTCGATTAACCAATATACAGCCCTGTTCTTGAAACGTTGTTATTTGAATAAGAGTGAATTTAAAATCACATGAAATTGAAATTTTGGGTTTCTTGAAACCACTTTTTTTATTTATTTAATGGAAACATATGTTTGAGTGAAGAACCATATGTTTGAGTTATTCAGTTTCACAAAAAACTTTTAAGTATTTTGTGCATGTTTTTTCTTAAGTTTATAGAAAAAGTATAAAGAAAAATATTTTCTTTTATAATAACAACTTATTTGTTCATTTAATTGTTTTTGTTCTTCAATTTCAATCAAATAAAAATGACTTTTCTATTTTTAAAAAGATAGGCATCACCAAAAAAATTTCGATATTCAAATAAATTGGATTTGACTGGCATCACTACTGTTTCGAACATAGGCAAAAAAATAAAAATATGTGATTTGATGAAAAATTTCTTTTTAATTCCTTTATTTGTAATAATTAGTGCATAAAGAATGTATGTTATAATTGAAAAAATTATAATGGAAAATAGATTGTGTAAATAAAAAGTTTTTATTATAGTTATAGAACAGCATCATCGCAAAAAGTGTGTTTTATTAACATCGACCACTTATTACGAGTTTTTTTTTAAATCAGCGCAAAATGTAGACGTTTTTAAAATCGTTTTTTTTTTCCATAAAATGAATGTCTAATTTTTTAAAATAATGACAAGGTTCAATAAAAAACATGTTAGAGTTTATATATCAATTAGTTTTTTTTATCTGTTAAGACCTGCTTAGTAGAAAAAAAGGGCATTTGTTTTGATTCCACAAAGCCTTTTCTATGTGAATTAAAACGAGAAAAAATATTCTTATTCAAATTAGAGAACAGCAAAAAACTTTTTTTTTTCATTTACGAGTTTTTTTTTTGTGTTTTTCGCCATAACACTTTACAGTGACGAATATATTTTCAGGCTATTTTGAAAAACAATAATATTTTAGTGGATTTTAGATTCTCACTCGTCTCTGTAATTAAGTATTCGATTAACCAATATAACTGGTTATAGTTTTCGCCAGAACACTACAAAAACGAATATATTTCCAGGCTATTTCCACAAAGAATAATTTCTTATTGAGCGTTTACATCTAAGCAAAATCTAGTATATACGAGATTTCGAGCACAATCTAGCCCATTTTACTAGATTTCCCATACAAAATAAAATCTAGCTCGTTACTAGATTTTAGCAATATCTCACAAAATCTTGTCAAACTTGACACTACCAAATGATACTACTGTGTTTTTTAAATATTGTAGTGGAAAATTACAACACAGTGACTGACAAATTGACAAAAACAAAAGCAAACAAGTTAAATGAAAAGGAAATAATATATTAATTATTAATAAAAATGACGAGTGAATAATAAAGAATTGTTAGTAATTGAAAAGTTATAATTTTTTATACTTATATGTGCCCATTCCCATCTGCTATATAATAATTGTGCAAAATGCATTTGTTTTTGTTGTTAAAACAATACATTTAACAATTCCTAATGTTTTTTTTTCAAAATTTCTATTTCACCTTGTACTTTTTTCATTTTTGATACATAATATAATATAATATAATATAATATAATATAATAATCCATATTTCCATTTCCTATTGTTTTCAATATTTTTGGTTTTTCTAGTGCATATGATATATTTTCATCAGCTGTTTAGTGTTGTGGAAAAATCTCACAAAATGTCAAAAAAGTTAGATGTAAACGGCATAGATTTTGAAATAAATTTCAACTAAAATCTTCTAGATTTTCCTCAGATGTAAACGCACTATTAACATCTCGTTAATTGCCATCAATTATATTTTCATTACATCTTATAAACTGAAAACAAAACTGTCAAGCGACCACAAATTGTCATTAAATTTTAGATGTAAAATGTTATCATGTGTTACAAATGGCAACAATTGACAATAATTGACATTAAAAATGAAATAGTGTTAACCAGCAATCTATGAGATTTTGGATTATATTTAAAATATTTAAATTTTTTTTACAATAAAGTAGTCGGTTACTTTACTAAGTTTATAAATCGATTAACCATACTTTCAAAATTGTTGCACAATTTTTAATAAATATATATTCTAATCCATTGATGATTTTAAAATTTTTTAATAATTAAATAAACTTTACAAAACTATTTCCGCATCTTAAAAAAAAATACATAAACATGGTAATTACCAACCATTCTCTTAAGCACAGCAACAACAGTAACAACAATAACAGCAAAGCCGCCTCTACTATTGCTTCGCCCTCTCATGTTACCTCCCAGAGTCTTGGTTTAACTAAAACATTAAAGAAGTACCTGTTGTACTCGTATATTATTTCTTTGATATTCAATTGAATAAAATGTACTCGTAAGAAACATATTTCTGCATTTTATCATGTATTCGACAAGTAAATAAGTAAACAAGCAAAAACTCAAACTGAAATAAAATTTACAAAAAACAATCACAATTACACTAGAAGACATAACCGACTACGTAAAAGTGTACAAAACAGCCATTCAACCGTACCGTAAATTTATTTTTGTTTTAGCTTCTTGTTGTTGTTTATTTGACGGTCATTGAGTTTCTCTATGTCAGTTAGTAAGACAAACCGACATTAATACTGTCATTAATATTTTAAACAGAAAACTTCACTTCACTTCACTTTATTTTTTTTTTTTTTTTTGATTATTTGATTTGATTTTCCATACTTACGACAAACATCGAGCAGCACAACAACATTTAACATTTATAAAAATAAAAATTGCACATAATAACTACTACTATAACTACATCATACCAACAATTTGTAAAATATTTCTTTAAATTTATTTTTTTCTTTTTTTAGTATTCCCGTACGGAATGATTGCTAAATATAAAATTGTATAAATTACCACAAGAAATACTCGTACGTACATACATACATACAATACATGTTCGAACATTATGAATTTGTTATGTTTGTTGTTGCTGTTAATAAATATTTATGAAAAATTTAAACAAATAACAATACTTAAAATATTTACATACATACCGCAATGTGTTCTGGAATTTAATTACAAAAAATGATTTTCTTACGAAATAATATAGCGTTTTAAAATTTTTGAGTGTACACTACTGGAAGCGTGCTGTTGTTTTTTGGTCAAGTATAGTATTTATTAAATTGATGTGTTGCATCGAAATCGTGACTTTTAACGTGTGTTTTCTGCTTATAGAAAGTCCCTGGTATAATTTTTGGTATCAGAGTATCTAAAATAAATGTAAAAAGGAAGTTAAATTTTTTATAAGGCTTAACTCTGTGGTCACAAGCGATAACCGCCTAAGTCGACTTAAGAACGATTTGAGTTAAGTATGCCATCATATTCTTCTAAAAAGGCCTTTATATTTACGTGAAATCCCCATTTTTCTAACACTGTTATTTAAAAAGTTATTAATGAAAACATACTGACCTAAGTCGTAATAAAGCCCTATTACATTTATATAAACAGTTATTTTTCTCGAAAGAATGATTTTCGCCGATTTGAGTTATGTATGCTATCATATTCTGCAAAAAATCTTTATCAGATACAAAAAAAAAAAAAAAAAAAAAAAAAAAAAAAAAAAACAAATCTTTATATATACGTGAAAATCCCCATTTCTCTAACACTGTTATTTAAAAAGTTATTAATACAAATATTCTGACTTAAGTCGTAATGAAGCCCCATTACATTTATATAAAAAGCTATTTTTCTCGAAAGCATAATTTTCGAGTTAGGCGGTTATTGCTTGTGACCACAGAACTTTCAATTTGCAAAAACTAAATTCTAAATCAGTATTAAACTGCAGGTTCACTTAACCTTTTCTAGATCAGTGATTCCAAATGGAATCATTAATTCAAACTGAAATAATTTAAAAGAAATCAGGAATATATTTTATAATAAAGGAAGTGTTGTTGTAAGAAAGAATTGGGCTAGAAGAGTTAAGGCTCTAAATATTTTTTTTTTTAATTCAGTAATTTATTTTTATAATTAAAAAGTGATTTTATAATGATTTGCATAAAAACTATTTATAAAAAAATGGGCTAGAAGGCTAAAGGTCAAAATAAAATTTTTAAAATCAAGTAAATATAACTAGCAAAAATATTTGACCTACATACCTCAGACTCAGATCGACTCACTTTCTGAATCGATTTTTCGATGTCCGTCCGTCCGTCTTCTCGTCTGTGTGTCCATATAAACCTTATAATCAAACAAACTACAGGTCGGAAATATGAATATATTTTGATGATACACAAGCTTTTATCAGCCATAGGAAAAATGCTATTGAAATTGGTGAAAAATGACCCCTATGAAATAGACTTAAATTGTTATAAGATCCAAATTACCATATAGATATTGGTCAATTTTTGTTTCTCTGTATTTATTACACCCATTAATCAGTATTCCAAAAACAAACCCTGTAGAACAATTCTTAGACATAGCCCCCATATAAAGCTGCTTCTCGATATGCACTTAAATCTATTAAAGAACAAAAATATTGCACAGATTTTCCTAAAATTTGGTTTGTAAAGGGTCCGCCATCTAACGTTTTTTTTTTTCAACTAGTGCTTATTTCGTGAATGGTAACACTTAGCTCATGTCTGATTTGACAGATAATTACGCTCGAACAACGCTGGGAAATATTGCGACATTACTTTGAAAATCATGGAAATGTTGCAGAATGTGTGCGAAAATTGCGTACGGATTTTGGAAGCAGAGAAGCACCGTCAGCTTCGTATGTTATCTTGTGAAAAAAGTGAAAGAAACTGGCATCCTCATCGATAAACCAAAGCGTGAAAAGCCAAAAACAGTGCGTACACCCGAGAATATTGCTGCTGTGGCAGAAAGTGTGCGTGAAGCGCCATCAACATCAATTCACCGTCGTTCTCAAGAATTGAACATTTCGGAGGCATCATTGAGACGAATCTTGCATAAAGACCTTGGTATGACGCCATACAAAGTCCAATTGGTTCAGGAGTTGAAGCCAACTGACCATCCAATGCGTTTTCGCTTCGCTAAGTGGGCCTGCGATCAACTTACAGAAGATGCCGATTTTGCCAAAAAAAAAATCATCTTTTCAGATGAAGCTCATTTTGATCTTGGCGGGTTTGAAAACAAGCAAAATTGTCGCATTTGGGGCACAGAAAACCCGCACGCATACATTGAAAAGCCGATACACCCAAAACGAGTCACTGTTTGGTGCGGATTTTGGTCCAGAGGCATAATTGGGCCATTTTTCTTCGAAAATGAGCAAGGAGTGACCGTTACAGTCAATGGCGATCGTTATCGGGCCATGTTGAACGAATTTTTGTTCACAAAAATTGAAGAGGAGGATATTGGCAACATTTGGTTTCAACAGGGCGGCGCTACGTGCCACACAGCCGAAGCTACACTCGATGTTTTGCGCCCTGTTTTTGAAGATCGCATTATCAGCCGCAGAGCTGATGTCGTTTGGTCACCTCGGAGCTGCGATTTGACACCGTTGGACTATTATTTGTGGGGTGCCCTCAAAGATAAGTGTTACGCCAACAAGCCAGAGACAATTGAGTCTTTAAAGGACAATATTCGTGAAGCCATTGATGAAATACAGCTGCACACAATCGATAATGTGCTTAAAAATTGGACCGATCGTGTAGGCTACTGCATGGCCAGCCGAGGCAGCCATTTGAATAAATTAATTATTTTCCATTATTAACCGGAAGGATTGTACTTTCAAATAAAATAAGAAATTTGAGATAATATTCAGTAGTTTTTTTTATAGCATTTTCAAAAAAAAAAAAACAGTTATTTGGTGGACCCTTTATATGTTTTTCCAAAAAATAACTAATTTCAAAATTGGTCACGATCGGTATATTTTTCGCCCTGGGCCCCATATAAATATAGCATCCAACATGAGCATTTTCAGATCTGCCGACAAAAAATTAATAAAAATTCCACTCAGATTTTGTTGATGCTTATTTTCTATACCCAATTAATTGGACCTAAGACCAATCTATTTATTTATTTATATTTTGTTATTTATTTTAAAATCAGGTAATATATTTTTATAATTAACGAATGTTTTTGTAATGACTAGCAGATTCCAGCGCTCGAAATTCGAGTGCAATTTCTAGGCAACGTTATTTTTCAACTTAGCTAGTTAACGAATGATTTTATAATGACGAGCAGATTCCAGCGCTCGAAATTCGAGTGCAATTTCTAGGCAACTTTATTTTTGCAACTTAGCTAATTTACAAACTAACACTTTTTTGATTTATTATTATTGCGAATGAAGATAACAAACTCATTAACAAACACATTAATAAATTTAATAAACACACACATAGCATATGTATAATTTTATGTATGCGTTTGTAGCAACTTTAAATGTAATTTACTCAAAATAAAGGAAAAATTTTAAAAATCTGTAAATCTGGTGAACAGCTAAAAAGAAATACCTTTCAAATAATGTACGTTTGGTCAAAATTAGGATAAAACGGTAGAACAAAACATCGGTAACAAGAAATCGCCTAGCCTATTAATATTATAGATTTGCATAAACAAATATATTTTTATTTTTTAAATTTGGTCTAGAAGGATTAAGTCAAAACCATTTTTTTTTTAAAATTTTTTAAATTAAAGAAGTGAAGAAAAAAGAGTAAACAAAATTAATTTTTGTTAAATCAGGTGATATATTTTTATACTCAAATATATTTTTTGGTGGAAAAAAATTGGAGCTGGAAAGGGAAGGGTCAAAATTCAATTTTTTTAAATAAAAATCAGGTTACTTTTCTTTGATTAAAAAAAATTTAGGCTTGAAAGGGTCAAGTGACAAAATTTAATATTTTAAAAAATAGTTAATATGTTTTTATAATTAAAAAAGAGCTTAATAATGTCTTATATTAATTAAAACAAATAAATAAAAAAATTGGTGATAAGAGTCAAAATTCAATCTTTTATAAAAAATTAGGTTATATTTTTATATAACAAAAGTAGTGTCTTTATAAAGTTTTGCATAACAAATATATGTTTTCTTTGAAAAAAAAAAACTTGTGTGGAAAGGGTTAAGCGTTCTAAAAATAAACACCCCACCCACATAATAACTTTAAAGTATGGGTGTTTGTCAAATCATTTTAATTTTATTGCATCGAAATCAAGTTTAATATTTGCACGGTATTTTAACAGCAAGTTATAGTCGTCTATGTCGAATTTGCGATACCCTACCATTCGAAAAAAAAGCATAATCCAAATTACAGTGAGATATATGTATGTATTTTGCCTAAATATATGTTAAAGTTAATTTTGTATGATTATTCGCCATGTTAGTAAGGCTAATTAAATTTTCTGTCTAGTCATATTTTTGCATAATCCAAACAAATATTTCTAACAAATTTTTTTTCAATTGCTTAGTTTGATTATAAATTTTACATAGACAAGGAGGCAGACGGATATCGCTAAATCGATTTAGTTAGTTATTATTTATATTTAGTTAAAAGTCTTTATTAGATATAAATTTACAATAAAATGACATTGACCGGGGTAGTTGATAATTTTTGCATATTTTGGTTTAAACTCACGTTTGAACGGATTTTCATCAAAATGCTTATTTATTGAACTTTTTCATCTATTAGTTTTTCCTCAATATTTTTTGTTTTTGATTTTTAATTAATCGTTGATTTCTTGTGCATTGTTCGGACGTTTCACTAAGAGCAACCTCAATGAAAGGTCTTTTTTGATTTACAAAAACTTTTTTCATTCGATTAGATATAATTTTGCTATTAATAATTAAAAAAAATATATATATATTTGTATAAACAAAACCAAAAAGTTAGCAATTCAACATATATGAATATATTTTTAAAGTTTTGTTATTTTTTTCTAAGGTTAAGCTATTTTACGTTAATATTTGTTCTTTTTAATAAACTCTTTCTTTTAACTCATACTCTCTGTCTGTCTGTCTGTCTGTCGTGGGGCAACCCTATTCCCCCTTATCCAATTGATCTAAAACTTGGCCCATAGTCTTGTTGTGACTGCAGATTAATTTTGGGGATTTCCCCTCATCCAAACAATCTGAAACTTGGTTGATATACTTGCTGTAAAGAAAGATTAACTTCGACATAGTCACGCACAGTCACGCATATTCACGCACAGTCGCGGAGTGATTTAAACCTCATTTCCCCTCATCCGATCGATCTGAAACTTTGTCCATAGACATGTTGTGTCACTCACTGTGTATATTTTTCCTTAAATTGCTACAATGAGCTTACGGAGCTTTCAATTTAATATGAAAAAACAAAATTATTTTTAAGGCTAGAAAATAAAAAAAAAAAACAAATTTGAGTCAAAAATATTTCATTGAATTATACCCTCCACATCGCTGTGTAGAGGGTATATATCAGTTTGTCAATCCGTTTGTGACTCATCGAAATAAATTCCGGAAACACCATATACTATATATATTCTTGGTCCTTATGAACGAAGAAGTCGATCTGGCTGTCTGTCTGTTTGTTGAAAAATTCTCCTCTTCGTAATAAGTCGAGTTGGTCACACTACTAGGGCTTAAAATGTTCGCCATAGTTTGCATCAATTGGGTATTGCATTTGGATACTCTAGACCAAACAGGCAAGGAATTACGTACGAAAATTCAAAGATACTCCGATTAAATTTCATATAAAAATTCAAAATAGTGCAAAATGTTTATACGTAACAGAACGTGAGCATAGAGATATGTATGTACCTATATATCGGCGATGCTCAAACATTTTTGTTTGCTTTTTGCACATGTGAAAAAAAGAACAACAAGAACAAATGTGTATGCATCGCTAATAAACCAACAAATTTTTGTTTAAGCTCATTGCATTTAATAATTTCTTTCAATTAAAAAAGCACGACAATATCTAAATTTTTTTTTATTAAATATTCATTATAATGATCATTGTAAAAAATCTAGCCATTATAATTTGAAATCTATCACTTTTTGTCTCTCAAAGTTGACAACCTTGGTTATAATTTTGAGTTTAGAACCAGGGTGGAGGGCACTAATTTAACACTTGTTTTTTATTTTTTTCCATGAAATTTATTTTCCAAATTTTTTTTTTACATTTTTTAGACAAAAAAAAAAAACAAGTAAGAGTGTTAAATTCGGCTGTGCCGAATTTTTTGATACCCTCCACCTGAGTCTTTAATTTTTAATTTTTGATTTTTAATTTTTCCACCTGAGTCTTTAATTTTTAATTTTTAATTTTTAATTTTCACATTTTACATTCTTCATTTTTCATTTTACATTTTACATTTTACATTTTACATTTTACATTTTACATTTTACATTTTACATTTTACATTTTACATTTTACATTTTACATTTTACATTTTACATTTTACATTTTACATGTTACATTTTACATTTTACATTTTACATTTTACATTTTACATTTTACATTTTACATTTTACATTTTACATTTTACATTTTACATTTTACATTTTACATTTTACATTTTACATTTTACATTTTACATTTTACATTTTACATTTTACATTTTACATTTTACATTTTACATTTTACATTTTACATTTTACATTTTACATTTTACATTTTACATTTTACATTTTACATTTTACATTTTACATTTTACATTTTACATTTTACATTTTACATTTTACATTTTACATTTTACATTTTACATTTTACATTTTACATTTTACATATTACATTTTACATTTTACATTTTACATTTTACATTTTACATTTTACATTTTACATTTTACATTTTACATTTTACTTTTTACATTTTACATTTTACATTTTACATTTTACATTTTACATTTTACATTTTACATTTTACATTTTACATTTTACATTTTACATTTTACATTTTATATTTTACATTTACATTTTACATTTTACATTTTACATTTTACATTTTATATTTTCCATTTTCTGTTTTTCATTTTCCATTTTCCATTTTCATTTTCCATTTTTCATTTTCCATTTTTCATTTTTCGTTTTCATTTTTTCTTTCATATTGGCGATTTTTTTTTATTATAACGTGATAACGATAAAAAAATATGTGGCAATACTACTAACATGAGCTATGTTATTGTGTTCTTGGTATTGTTAATATATGTATATGCATAATTTTTTTGTGGCATTTTTTTGTGTTGTTGTACAATTATAATGCTCAACCACTAAACTGTTACAACAAACACACTGGGTTTTATGTTTTTTTTTTAGAGGTATCTACATATTTTTGCTCGTATCTAATCACGATGATGCCCGATTTAGCCAATTTTCAATACCAACCTGCTGGGAATTATGGCAAATGATATTATTGTAACCTTATCCAGTAAGATTGCTTTTTTTTGTGAATGAGCGTGATTTCAACAGACAGGCGGACAGACGGACATCGCTATATCGACTCGAGTTGTAATAAGGATCAAGAATATATATACTTTATGGGGTCGGAAATTAGTTTTTCGATGCGTTACAAACAGAATGACAAACCTATATATACCCTCTGCCACTGACATGTGGAGGGTATAATAAATAAATAAGAAAAAATTTTTAGAAAAAAAAAAAAAAATTAAGAAAGAAAAATATATGGCTTTACTTTTTAAACTTTTTGCGAAAATTTGTTTTTTTATTTTTAAAACAATTTGTTTTTTTTTAACCAATATTTTTTAATAAATTTGATGATATTCGTAACACTACTATAATTTTAAACTTTTTTTGTTGTATCCGATAATATCTATAACATTAATAGGCTATGTGATTTTTTGTTACCGATGTTTTGTTCTACCGTTTTATCCCGATTTTGACCAAACGTATATTTTTTGAAAGGTATTTCTTTTTAGCTGTTCACCAGATGTACAGATTTTTAAATTTGTTCCTTTATTTTGAGTAAATTGCATTTGAAATTGCTACTAATACATACATAAAATTATACATATGCTATGTGTGTTTTATTAAATTTGTTAATGTGTTTGTTAATGAGTTTTTCTCAGAGTTCAGAAAAAAACACACACTGAATAAAAAACTCGTACATATATGTAAACAAACATAACTTAGACCAACACACACATATTTTTATTTTCATACCAATTATGTTTGTTTTTAAATTTTCTTCGGTGCCCAACACAACCATGAATGTGTTCGTTTTAATATTTCGTTATTTACACGAACATTTTTGTATCACATACTTTTTGTTTCAATCACACATAAAGCACACATTTTTGAGTGTTGCTTTATTTGAAGTTCTTGTTCTGGTACGTGTAGTGAAAAAAAACACAGAACATGTACAATAAACAGGTTCGAGTTCAGTTATATTTTAAGTCGTGTTGTGGCTCGTGTAGTAAGAAAAAACACAACATGTACAATAAACAGGTTCGAGTTCAGTTATATTTTAAGTCGTGTTTAAGTCGTGTTTAAAATATAACTGAACTCGAACCTGTTTATTGTACATGTTGTGTTTTTTCTTACTACACGAGCCACAACACGACTTAAAATATAACTGAACTCGAACCTGTTTATTGTATGTGATACAAAAATGTTCGTGTAAATAACGAAATATTAAAACGAACACAGTCATGGTTGTGTTGGGCACCGTAGAAAATTTAGAAACGCACATAATTGATATGAAAATAAAGATATGTGTTGGTTGCTTTTGAACAGAACATTGTGTGTTTCATGTGTGTATTTTCTGAACCTTGGTTTTTCTATCTTCATTCACAATAATAATAAACCAAAAAAGTTTTGGTTTGTGAATTGACTAAGTTGAAAAATAAAATTGCCTAGAAATTGTACTCGAATTTCGAGCGCTGGAATCTGCTAGTATAATATAAATATGATCGAAATAAATGTTGAACTTTTAAGAGTTTAAAGTCCTTTTTCAAACTATACGAAGCTTATATAACTTTTCTATATGTGCACCCATTCAACTATTTTGATATGGATTTCAGATGAAAGACGATAATTTCTTTGAAATTTATTTATCTAATTTTTTTTTCTTTTCAAAAATTTTTTTTAAACAAAAAAATTTTTCTTTTTAACATTTTTTTAAACAAAAAAAAATTTCTTTTGAATTTTTTTTTGCTTTTACCATATTTTTTTTAAATTTAAAACAAAAAATTTAAGAAAAAATAAATATTAAAAAAAAAAAAATGTTTAAAAAAATTAAGAAAGAAAAAAACGTATACAAGATGAAACAATATTCGGTTTTATTTTTAAATTTTTTTTGGTAAAAAAAATTTTTTTTAAATATATTTTATTTTTTTAAACACAATTTGTTTTTTTAAATACACTGTACTTTAATTTTCAACTTTTTGTTGTTGTATCTGATAATATATAATACAAATCTGTTCGATATAAATGTTAAACTTAGAATGATGGATCGTGTTTCCTTTTAATAGTTTAAATTCCTTTTCCAAACTATACGAAGCTTAAACAATTTTTTTATATTCGCACCCATTCAACGGTTTTTATAGGGATTTCAGATGAATGACGATAATTTCTATAAAATAATTTATATTTCTTTTATTTTCTTCGAGGATAATATGTTAAATAATCTTAAAAACTTTATATATTCACAAATGGATTGTTTAACCGATATACATAAATTATTTACAGTGCAATTTTAATTTTTGATGATTTATTTTTTGTGTGTGTGCTAAGGGGGAAAATACAATATTTTAAGATTTCCTTCTACAAACAATGTTGGGTATAGTTAATTTTGATCTTATCTGAAAAAAAAATTTTTTTTTTGAGGCAAAAAAATTTTGAGAAAAAAGTATTTTAATAAAGAGTTTAGGGAAATTTGAAAACAAAAAAAGCTTATAGAAGTACATAAATGTCGGAAAAATAAAAGTTACTTTTTGATTTTTATTTTTTCAAACAAAAATAACATTGATAATTGCATTGATATTGGCTTGAAAAAAAAATAACTGTTATTTATGCTCGAAAAAATAAAAATCAAAAAATAACTGTTAGTTTTGCTCAAAAAAATAAAAATCAAAAAATAACTGTTATTTTTGCTAGAAAAAATAAAAATGAAAAAATAACTGTTATCATTTGACTTACGAAAAAAGGAATAATTATTACGGTTGTGAAAAAAGGAATACTTATTTCGGTCCCTGATTTTAAGATTTCATTCTACAAACAATGGGTATAATTAATTTTGATCTTTTTATCTGAAAAAAAAAATTTTTTTTTGAGGCAAAATATTTTGAAAAAATAGAATTTTATTAAAGAAAAAAAAAATAAAAAATTGAAATTTTTTTTCTTAATATTTTTAGAATAAAAAAATTTATGAACATATTTTTTTTTATTATTTTTACAATAATAAAATTAAAGAAAATAAATGTTTGTTAAAACTAAGAAAATAATTTTTTTTTTTAGACTTTTACTAATTTTTAGTAACATACTGGCTTAGGATAGCAACTAAATTATTTTGAATGAATATCGTTTTTATTTTAAAATTGAATTTAAATTCATTCTTTGAACCCCGAAAATATTGAGGTTACATATTTAGCAAGTCCAAAACTCTCAATTAGCTCAGTCACTTATAAAATGCTTTCCTCACCATTATTTATTATAATTTTGTTTTTGTTTTCTTTTCTTCTCATTCATAGTTCTTCATAAGTTTTCATCTCTGTTTTGTGGGATCTGCTAACAGCTCGAAAATGTTTTGGCTTTTACAATATAATCGTGTTATTCAACAATATCAATCATTTATTTACAATTTCAAATCAATGAAATAATGTCTCAAAATGCTGCTGATAGTTTGGTAAGTACAAAGAAAATTTTTTAGAAATTTGTGTTAATTGGCTTAAATTTATACTTTTATTAATACTATGATTTGTATATCTACAATGTATTATCTGCTTTAATGGCTATTAAAACTATATTTTTTTGTTTAAATTAAAATTCCAGTCTACTTTTAATGGCAAAAATGTATTTTAAGCTAAAAAAAAATATGTTGAAACGTGTGAATTTCTGTTAATAAATAATTTGTATTAAAATTTAAATTTTATTTTGGGAAAATTTATACTGAGACTGACATTTTTATGAAACATTTGTGAAAAAATACACACTTTCGAAATAGTGTGTTTTTGTTAATTTTTTTTTAATGTATATTGCAATATTCAACAGGAAACCTTTAATTTAAAATTATCATATTTAATTTGAACTTTTTTATGTTTCTGTGTGTATTAATTATTTGATATGACTAACATTTCAGTTGTATTAAATTATTAAAATTATTAGTTAATTGCATATAGTTAGTTTTTATTGTTGTAAAAAAATTGTAATAGATTTTATCTTAAAAGCGTGGGAGATATGAAAACAAACTAAAACTCACTCAAACTGTGAGGTTGTTTTTAAAATTGTAATAGATTATAAACAACTTTTTCAACATTAAATTCTTATAAGCACGCGATGAATTAAAGAGAGAATTTTAGTTAGAGAAATGAAAACAATACCGTAAAAAGAAGAAAAAGTTTAATAGAGAGAATGTGCAATAAAATCGTAACCGTTACCGTAGAGAATGTTTAATGATAACTGTCATGTTCTTTGTTGACGTTGATGTTGTATGTTATTTTAAAGGCAATTTTATTAACCTTTCAAACAAAACCCTAAAAGGTTTAATATGTTAAATACTTTAAAATATAATTATAGTTATGTACGTAATATCACTTTGGTCATTTTTATATAATTTTTTTTTTGTAATCCTGCTAAATTTCAGCAAATTCGAAGAGGGAAGAAGATTTCCCTTGGATTATTTCCTTCAAACCATTCGTTTAATTTGGAAAAAATACACATAAACAATATTAAAGACATATTTTGGTCGTTTAAGGGGTTCCAAGTTTGGTTTACTTTGTAAAAAAAAACAAGTTTTTTTTTACAAAACAAGTTTTTTGAAATGTACTTATTGGGGAAAAATATTTTACCAATTTTAATTAATTAACTAATTTTAGCCCGCTACAGCATCTTTAAGTTTTTAACAAGTAATTTTCAAATTACTATTTTTTATCTCAAACTCCGAAAAGAGCTCTCTTGAAACATATATGGAAAATCAGAAATTTGTCTCTAGATTTTGAATTTTTTTTTTAGTTTAGGGAAATTTTCAGAAGCTATAAATACGTTATTTTTTAAAGGAGTTTCTAGGGGATAAAAAATTACAATTTATTTTACAAATATTAATTATTATCAAAAAACAAATTAAAATAAAAACTTAATAAAAATGTGGTAATTATTAAAATTTAATTTTATTCGTTATGTTATAAATGGCTAATGTGATTAAGATTAAATTTAATTAAACTATATATTTTTTTATTTTTATTATTATTAATTTAATAATTAATTAATTTGTCTAGTTTCTCAGTATACGTTTTATTTTTTAGGTTTTGAGAAACACTTACAAATTTGTGCATATGCTAAAAATTGAAAACCGTTGTCTTGGTCGCATCCCACTAAGCGACCAAAAAGCTCTTAAAGGAAAAACCTAAGCTTTCTTTTGAGCAAAAAGGGCGTTTTTTTAAAATAAGTCTAGAAATTTTTTTTGTTTAAAAAAAATTTTTTTTCCGAAAGATTGAAGAAATAGCTATCTAAACTATTTGGGACAAATTTTGCTAAGAACAATATCAAATTTTGACCAAAATATCAAATTTTGACCGCCTCTAACTCAGAGAGGGAGTTTTAAATTTTTTTTCGACCGAATATGTAGGTATATTAACTAAATTTTATAAATTTAAAAAACAAAAAAAAAAAATTATTTCAATTCACAAATTTTTGGTTTTGATGTGTAAACATCTATACGCGCAGGGGGATAAATTTCTATTTCACAATACAATCACAAAAACAGCGTAACATGTGAGCCGTAAGAAAAAATCGGTGTGACTTATGTTTGTATTGGTGAAAAATTATGATATGTAATAACCTGTTTGAAAATTAAAAATGCAAAATAAAAAATTAAAAATGAAAAATGAGAAATAAAAAATGAAAAATAAAAATGAAAAATGAAAAACGAAAAATGAAAAATGAAAAACGAAAAATGAAAAATAAAAACTTAAAAATGAAAAATGAAAAATGAAAAATGAAAAATAAGAAACAGAAAGTGAAAAATGAAAAATAAAAATGAAAAATAAAAAATGAAAAATAAAAAATGAAAAACGAAAAATAAAAAATGAAAAATAAAAAACAGAAAGTGAAAAATAAAAAAAAAAATGAAAAATAAAAAATGAAAAATTTATTTATTTTTTTATTTATTTATTTAAATTTGGTATCCTGTTCAACAAGACATGAAATCTTCAAAACAGAACAGGTTTAAATATGTTAGTTGGAGTTTGATTTACAATACAACTTAACATTAGTGTGACAATATTAAATATTACTAATAAAAAATAAAATATTGATTTATATACAAATAATAGATATTTATAAGTGGCATATATAATTTAAAAAACAAATAAAAAGTATACAGTAAAAATTTTCAATATATATTTGTTAACAGCAAGTTAGTATATGTGCATTGTAAAAAAGAAAAAAAAAAAAAAAATAATAAAAATTTTCTAAATGTAATGTTGTAAAATTTTCTTTTTGAAAATTGAGCCGTTGCTGATTCCTTTAATTGTAGAAGGTAAACCATTCCAAAGACGTGCTGCATGTATGAAAAACTGCCATTCAGATACCAACGTATGGTGCCGAAATTGAATTAAATTGTTATTTCTCCGAAGCCTACTAAAACGCAATCGGTTATAAAGATATTCTGGTCCCTGGTTACTAATTATTTTGTGTAAAAAAGTAAGACATCTTATTTTTAATAAGTCATCAAAATTGACACCGAAAATTTGCTTTGAATAAGATGAAATTTGATCGAACCTTCTGAGCCCGTAAACGTATCTTGCGATATTGTTAAACGTTATATTTAGCCTGGACTTACTTTTAGTATCGCAACTTGCAAATATTTCACATGCATATAGTAGTGTTGGTATTAAGTATGTCTTTACAAGTAACAAGCGTATATTAATTGGTGTACAATATTGGGTAGACCAAAGTGTTCGTAACATCGAATACGTTTTACCACAGGCAGCAGCGACATGGTCTGACCAAGTCAATGTTTTATTAAAGATAACACCCAAATTTTTTGCTCGTTCAACGATTTCGATTTGTTGATCATTTATATATATGTTTAGATTGTCTGAGATTCTTGTCAATCTGTTACGCACCAAAATACACTTTGTTTTTTGTGGATTGAGACTCAGTCCATTTGCAGCTGCCCAACGAGAAACACGTTCTAAGTCATCATTCAAATTTCTACTGCAATCTTCAATTTTTTCTTTCTTGCTGCTAATATATAGCTGTACGTCATCAGCATACATTCTTATATTGCAGTGAATTAACTGTTTAGGTAGATCAGAAGCATAAATTGAGAAAAGGAGAGGACCAAGAATAGAACCCTGTGGTACACCTCTTACCACAGGAAGGAACGTCGATGCAATTTTATTAGTTTCTATGCATTGCGAACGATTTACTAGGTAAGACTTCATAAGTGCAACAGAAGTTGGTGAAAAGTGCATCATGTTCTTAAGCTTTTGTAGCAAAACTGTGTGATCCACCGTATCGAAAGCTTTTGAATGGTCTAACAGCACTAATATTACCACGCGGCCATCATCAATATCTCTCCTTATATCTTCTGTTACATCAGCTAAAGCTGTAATACAGCTGTGTTTGGCACGAAACCCAGATTGACGGTCGGTAAGCAGGTTATTATCATTTATGAAGGACGTTATTTGACAATGAAGGAGCCGTTCAAATGCCTTCGACAGATATGGTAATATAGCTATGGGCCGATATTCAGTTGCCGACTTTGGTACAGGTAAGATCTTAGCTTGTTTCCATCGTTGAGGAAAATCACTCACCGTAATTATTTTATTAAAAATGTGCGTGATATACGGCAAAAGGAAGGGAAGCAGCATTTTTAGAAAAGTAGGGTGAATACCGTCAATTCCTATTGCATTAGACTTTATAGATTGACAGCTCTTAAGTACATCGAAGGGACTAACGCAGTCAAATGAAAAAAGGGTTTGTGGGACATAATTAGGGGTATAGTTGCCATAATATGAGTGATCAGCTTGAGGCATTGGAATATTAATAAAATTCTCGTTAATTTCATTAGGGTTTGATATGAAATTTTCTTCTATACCCTTCCTCTTTCCAACCCCAATTTCTCTAATTGTTTTCCATGTTTTTTTTGCATTAATTGATGTTGAAAACTTTTCAGCATAGTATGTGGCCTTAGCTTTCCTTATGCTTTTATTGACAATTTTTCTGGTTGTGCGATAAAGTTCATGAAGTGCGTTTGTTTTAAACCGCTTCCATCGGAAAAAGGCTTTATCACGATTTTCTATAAGTTTTTTAATTTCCGCTGTAAACCATGGTGTTTGTCGCTTGCTTATTGTTTTTACTTTGATCGGAACAATAATATTATATAAGGCTGAGACATGATGTTCCAAGAAGGCCAGCTGATCATCTACAGATAACATAAAGTATATCGAGTTCCAATCGATTTGGCAACACGCTTCCTCCAACTGAGTGAAATTTGTGTTTTTGAAGTCTCTGAATTCTATTGTTTTCTTAGGAACTTCTAAAGGAATATCATAGGTTATAAAGATTAGGTCGTGTTTAGAAAAACCAGGTGCAGATAGTTGGTCATACATCAGTGTGTTTGCTTCATCAGAGACGAAGAATAAATCTAGTAATGAGTTGTTAACGGTAGTGAAATGTGTTGGTATATGCGTGTTCACGGGCGTAAGACCAAGAGATTTCATATTTTCGACCATACTACAGTTTTCCAGCAGGTTTGAATTATAGTCCCCAGTTAATATAATATTATCATAAAAAGGTATAAAATCTTCCGCCAACATTTTATAGAAATTCCCAAGGTCTATATTACGATTTGGTCTATAAACACTACCAATAAGAATCTTGCCTCCAGCTGCACACAATTCTAAAAATAAATGTTCTACTTTATCATTTTCATTACCAATTCTGCGTTTGACTTTGCTAATTAATCCACTTCTGACATAAATGCCTACTCCTCCGTACCCATCTGCTCTGTCAGCTCTATAAAGATTGTAGCCGTCTACTGATACCAAAGTATCTGTGATAGATTCGTCAAACCAGGTTTCAGATACACATACAATATCCACACCAGAATTTTCAAAAATGTGCCGAAACTCGTCAATTTTCCTTGCGAGACTCTGTGCGTTTATGTGGCAAATTTTAAGACCATTTTTTTGTTTAGCCAATATTTTACCATATTTGCAGTACTGTCTTTGGAAAATGTTATATTATTACGTAACAAAGTCATACGGATCATTAAAGAAATACGTACCAACAGCAACGCTCAATTGTACACGATTTATTTTAGTGTTTAATAAGAAAATAGTTGAATCATATAAGTTAATAAAAAATGAGAAATAAAAAATTAAAAATAAAATATGAAAAAATAAAAATAAAATTATGAAAAATTAAAAATAAAAAATGAAAAATAAAAAATGAAAAAAGAAAAAAACGAAAAATAAAAAATGAAAAATAAAAAACGAAAAATTAAAAATTAACCGGTTGAAATAATAAATAATACAAAATATTTTTATATTAGCAGAGCCCCTGCAGTTGATTGCTATAAGTGATACATAGATGACGCTTTCTGTTTGATTTTAAAAAAGTGCCATAAAAAATCTTTAATAACTAGATGTTTACACATCTCCCCTGTGATCGGACTCACATGATATTTTTTTTTTGTTGAAGATTTCCTATTCTAGTGTTTTTTTTCAATTTTTTACGAGGAACGCATATTAGTTCCTGGCAACATTGTTACACTTTGAGAACTTGAACATGTATTTTTAAATATCAGTCAGTTGTAGACCGTTTTTACATAAATGTTTACAAACACTGCTGAGATACACAAGCTGGCTTTTCTTGAGTTCGTAGTGTGAACGAAATAAAACCTTTTTCTATATATACTTTTTTATTTATTTTGTTTCGCTCAATATAGAATTGGAACTCAGAGAGAAGCCTGATTGTGTTGCTCAACAATGTTGTATAAGTTCTAGCTTATAAATATATATGGGAAAATGTTCTGCAACATGTTTAAAGATTTCAATATACAAAAACTGTATTTTTTATGTAACACATTTTTATACCCTCCACACGTCAGTGGCAGAGTGTATATATAGGTTTGTCATTCCATTTGTAACGCATCGAAAAACTAATTTCCGACCCCATAAAGTATATATATTCTTGATCCTTATCACAGCTCGAGTCGATATAGCGATGTCCGTCTGTCCGTCTGTCTGTTGAAATCACGCTCATTCACAAAAAAAGCAATCTTACTGGATAAGGCTACAATAATATCATTTGCCATAATTCCCAGCAGGTTGGTATTGAAAATTGGCTTAATCGGGCATCATCGTGATTAGGTACGAGCAAAAATATGTAGATACCTCTAAAAAAAACATAAAACCCAGTGTGTTTGTTGTAACAGTTTAGTGGTTGAACATTATAATTGTACAACAACACAAAAAAAATGCCACAAAAAAATTATGCCTACACATATATTAACAATACCAAGAACACAATAACAAAGCTCATGTTAGTAGTATTGCCACATATTTTTTATCGTTATCACGTTATAATAAAAAAAATCGCCAATATGAAAGAAAAAATGAAAACGCAAAATGAAAAATGGAAAATGAAAAATGGAAAATGGAGAATGGAAAATGGAAAATGATAAACAGAAAATGGAAAATGGAAAATGGAAAATGTAAAGTGTAAAATGTAAAATGTACAATGTAAAATGTAAAATGTAAAATGTAAAATGTAAAATGTAAAATGTAAAATGTAAAATGTAAAATGTAAAATGTAAAATGTAAAATGTGAAATGTAAAATGTAAAATGTAAAATGTAAAATGTAAAATGTAAAATGTAAAATGTAAAATGTAAAATGTAAAATGAAAAATGTAAAATGTAAAATGTAAAATGTAAAATGTAAAATGTAAAATGTAAAATGTAAAATGTAAAATGTAAAATGTAAACTGTAAAATGTAAAATGTAAAATGTAAAATGTAAAATGTAAAATGTAAAATGTAAAATGGAAAATGAAAATTGAAAAATAAAAAATTAAAAATGGAAAAAGAAAAAGGAAAATAGAAAATGAAAAATGGAGAATGGAAAATGAAAAATGGAAAATGAAAAACGGAAAATGGAAAATGAAAAAAGGAAAATAGAAAATGAAAAATGGAGAATGGAAAATGGAAAATGAAAAATGGAAAATAAAAAAAGGAAAATGAAAAATGGAAAAAGAAAATTGAAAATTGAAAATTTGAAAAATGAAAAATGGAAAATGAAAATTGAAAATTGAAAAATGGAAAATGGTAAGTGGAAAATGGAAAACGAGACCTGAAATACGAAAAAGGGAAAATGGAAAATGAAAATTGAAAATTTAAAAATTAAAAATGGAAATTGGAAAATGAAAAATGGAAAATGGAACATGAAAATTGAAAAATGAAAAATTAAAAATGGAAAATGGAAAACGAAAAATGGAAAATGGAAAATGAGAATTGAAAAATGGAAAATGGAAAATGAAAATTGAAAAATTAAAAATTGGAAATGAAAATTGAAAAATGGAACATGCAGAATGGAAAATTGAAAATGAAAATTGAAAAATGGAAAATGGAAAATGAAAATTGAATATTGAAAATTGAAAAATTGATAAGGGAAAATGAAAAATTAAAAATGGAAATTGGAAAATGAAAATTGAAAAATGAATTATGAAAAAAGGAAAATGGAAAACACAAAAATTAAAAATTAAATATTAAAAATTAAAACTTAATAATTAAAAATTAAAAATTAAAAATTAAAAATCAAAAATTAAAAATTAAAAATTAAAAATTAAAAATTAAAAATTAAAAATTAAAAACTAAAAATTAAAAATTAAAAATAAAAATTAAAAATTAAAAATTAAAAATTAAAAATTAAAAATTAAAAATTAAAAATTAAAAATTAAAAATTAAAAATTAAAAATTAAAAATTAAAAATTAAAAATTAAAGACTCGGGTGGAGGGTATCAAAAAATTCGGCACAGCCGAATTTAACACTCTTACTTGTTTATATTTCATATACTTTTCAAAATAGCACTTTTCGGAGTTTGAGCGAAGTGGCTTGTTACTACATCAAATTCGAAAAAAAAAATTACAGGCTGCACTACTACACAGCTTTATATAGATTTAGATCTTCTGACAAAATAAAAAAATTGACTCGAATTATTTAGTTTTTAATGTTAATTCTGCAATTCAGTTTTGTATGAAATGTTTGTTGTTATGGCGAAAACCGTTACCGCCACTATTTAACGTTAACGGTTTTGAACTTACTCATTAATAAACAGAGCACAAAAACAAACCACATAAACAAAAACGAAAAAAATTAAGAACAAAATAAAATAACAAATAACTCGCACAAAAAGGAAAGGGGGCGCGAACTAGAGAACTACAATACAAAAAAAAAAAAAAACAACCCCGAGATTTAATACATAATACAATTTTGAAGTAAAGTAGAAGATGATGACTTTTCTCAAAACATAGTGGACTTGATGAGAGTACAATTGGTCATAATGTGTAATGCATAATGTGTACTCAATTTTTGTATGAGAAAATATTGTTGTAATTGAAATATAGTTGTTAAACGAGAAGAGTATAAAGGAAAAATATACATAACAAAAACTGAAATCATATTGGATTTGGGGATTTTTTTTATATATTTCATATACGGCAGTTTGTTGGCAGCGGTGAGAGCGTTCAATACATTTTTTCGTTAAAATATAATTTTGTTTTAATATTGCGGTTGAAAAATAGCAAACAAAAAAAAAATACTGAAAATATTAAAAAAAATAAATATCTATCAATTAGAAATTTATGGAAACATTATAAGAAAAAACGAAATTAAGAGACATCCAGAAACAAAATTCAGTTCATAAAAATACTTAAAAAAATTATACTGTTAAGTTTATGTAAATTTCAGAGTTTGTAAAAATTATCAAGGAATACGAGCATATTACAAAAAAAAAATTGAGAAAAATTAAACAAAGTTTTATTAGAATTATTTTTTCATATTAAATTTATTCAAATTGAAATTGGATTTGTTATTTGAGTACGAAGATTAAAATTCCAATTTGAAATATAATGAAAAGAAGTCTCATATGAAAAAAAAGTGCAACGAACCCTTAAAAACATCGAATGTCTAATAAAACAAACCAGTGACGAATACATCAGTTTCAGTTTTTCCTATTAGTACATTAGTGGCTCGCCTTTTTCCTACCTAAAAACTATTGAACATCAACTAAACTGAACCAGACCAACCAACCACTCCTTTACATAGAAACAGAAAATTTATTGGCCAAGAGGGTTGTTGCATGAAGCACCGTACGTAGTAATAATTATTGTTACACAGTGTTCATATGTGTTGTTGTTTAATAAAAAAAAAAAAAAGAAGACAAACAAGGATACTATTAATAAAGTGCAGTGTATATCGATCAATAATTTCTTGGAATTAAACATTTGAAATTAATTTTTGTTACAACGGCTTCTTTATCATCATCTACAAATACAATCAGTCTTAAAACGAAATTTTTGGATTATCTTAAAAAAACGAAATATGATTTAATAACAACAACTTTTTTAAATCATCGTAATCATCAAGAACATCAAAATTTTCAAATGGTAACAGAATTTGTTTTTGTTGGAAATTTATTAAAAAAAAAATAAAAAAAAAATGCTCAAATAATTCTTTAAATATTGTACGAAAATAACAACAACGATAATAATGATAATGTTTCTAATTCATACAACAACAATGATGTTTCGGGTTTCATATATGACATGAGCTTAGAATTTTTTGTTTTTTCCTACCTTCTCGTTTTTAGTTATTGCAAAAATATTTTTTGAACTCACGGTTATTAAATTAAAGAGAGTTGCCAGATAAAAAAATATTTTAAAATGCGTGGGAATTATCCTTAAGGGATATAATTAATGAAATTGTCAGGATGAGGGACTGAAAATAACAGTTTTTTTTCTTAAAGTTTTCAACAAAACAAGAAAACAGAACTAATTCAAGTATACAATTTTGATCCTTGTGAAAATGCTCTGAGTTTATAATTTAAATTTTTATTTTTTCGAACTGAAATTAAAGTTCTTTTTTATTTTTAGAGCAGAAATAAAGTTCATTACTGGTTTTTTTATTTTTTCGCGCAAAAATAAAATTTATGTTTAGATTTCTATTTTTTCGAGAAAATAAAAAAAAAAAAAAAATAATTGAAAAATTTTTTTCGGAATCTATAATATTAATAGGCTAGGCGATATCTTGTGACCGATATTTTGTTCTACCGTTTTATCCCGATTTTGAGCAAACTTATGGTATTTGAAAGGCATTTATTTTTACCCGTTTTGCGGATTTACAGATTTTTAAATTTTTTCCTTTATTTTGAGTAAATTGCATTTAAAGTTGCTACTAACACCTACATAAAATTATGCATATGCTACGTGTGTTTTATTAAATTTGTTAATGAGTTTGTTAATGGGTTTGTTATCTTCATTCACAATAATAATAAATAATATAAAAAAAAAATTTAATTAATAATAATAAACCATAAAAATGTTGGTTTTTGAATTGGCTAAGTTAAAAAATAAAACTGCCTAGAAATTGCACTAGAATTTCGAGTGCTAGTATCTGCTAGTTATATATTAATGCCAATTACGTATTCCAATAGGTCTCACTTTTTTGAGAGGATTTCTCACTTTTTTGCTATGTTTGCATTGTCAAAAAAAGTAAACAAAAATTTAAAAAAATTTAATTAAACAAATAACTTTCTGCTCGAAAAATCAAAATTTAACCTTTATTTCGTGACATTTATAATAAAAAGTATAACTCTTACGGTGTCTGGTCAAGATTGATCAGTTTTGATCAACCACCATTAGTCTTCATATATGTAATTCCAATGTTTATGATTTTCACTGCTCTGGCAAATATCCCGAGTCATGGTCAAAAACGTCTATAACAACGAGTAACTCTTTTTATGGATTATATTAAATGTGTTACGTCGTTACTTTTTGATTCCAAAATTGATGATCTCATTCTTCGGTTTAATTGCTTTCGAAATTTTGTAATAATTTTACTTTAACACAAAGTGAAGACGGTTCGAACAATTTGTCATCTTGATGTTACTTTTTTTTTGTCGATAGAAAAGGAAATTTGAGCAAATAATATTCCTAGGTGGATAAGTCCCTTATTATGGTCTCGATTTCGGGTACAAATTCGAGGAAATTTTAATTTTCCATAGAATTTTTTTCTTTAGATGTGTGTTTAATCTATGTACATACATATATACATAAAAAATATATGAATACTTAAACAAAGTTTATTAAAATTGTGAATTTTGAAATAAAATTCATTAAATTTCATTACAAATATTTGTTGAACACACAGAAGATAAATAAATGGATTTGTAAATAAATAATTTTATAAGAGCCTAAATTTATGCTAATCAATTTTAGCCAATTCACAATTCGACACAATTGATAAACACACACACAGCATTATATAGTTTTTTATTTGAAGCTTAAATATGTATTTTATGTATGTATGTATTTTAGTAGCAACTTTAAATGAGTATTATTTCAAAAAATGAACCAGATGATGCACATCTATGAAAATGGTGCACATCTGTAAATTAATAACTTTCAAATGGTGTATTTTTTGTCAAAATCGGTTAGTAACTAATAATGTAGAAGGGGTCACAAGAAATCGCCTTGCCTTTTAATATTATAGATTTTCTAATAATCTGGGTTTAGTTTGTATGTTTATGACACTCATAAGTACTCAAAAAAAAAAAAAGGTCCGATGGGACCATGTTTAATCATAGTCCCCATATAAAGCTGATTCCCGATATTCACTTAAATCTATCAAAAAATTATCGACCCAGTCCACATATAAAAATAGCGTCCGATTTGAACTTTTGCATATCGGCGGGCAACTAATTTAAAACAATGTCAATCAAATTTGGTTTATGCTCATTTTCTATATACTAGTATAGCCCTGTACTCGAAATTCGAGTGCAAATTCTAGGAAATGTTATTTTTTTCATTAAACTTTTGTCTTCCAATATTTGTTTAATCTATATATCGGTGGTCACAAGCATTAGCCGCCTAAGTCGAAAATCATGCTTTTGAGAAAAATGACTTTTTATAAAGGGTGATTTTTTAGCTATTATCTTTTTGACAACACTGGTATAAACAGCTGACGCACGTTTCGTGTTTTGTTTCATTGCCAAACATCTTCAGTTTGGTCTATAATTTAACCATGAATCGTCTTACAAACGAACAATGCTTGCAAGTTATTGAATTTTATTATCAAAAGCGTGCTCTGTTAAGAAAGTTCATTTCGCGCTTCTTCCATTTTATGGTCAGTTTAATCGACACACTGAAGCGGCTATTCGGGCTATTGTGACTAAATTTCGCACCAAATTTACATTGTTGGACATTAAACCACCAACACGCTTACGTAGAGTGCGAACTGAAGAAAATATCGCAGCTGTATCGGCCAGTGTTAATGATGACCATCAATTATCGATTCGGCGCCGTTCGCAGCAATTGGGACTCTGTTACTCAACAACGTGGAAAATTTTGCGGAAGGATTTAGGTGTGAAGCCTTTCAAAATACAGCTGGTGCAAGAATTGAAGCCGAACGACCTACCGCAACGTAGAATTTTTGGTGAATGGGCTCTTGGAAAGTTGGCCGAAGATCCACTTTTTTACCGAAAAATTGTGTTCAGCGACGAAGCTCATTTTTGGCTCAATGGGTACGTAAATAAGCAGAATTGTCAATTTTGGAGTGAATATCAGCCAGAAGCATTGGAAGAGCTACCAATGCATCCAGAAAAAGTCACAGTTTGGTGCGGTTTATGGGCTGGTGGCATCATTGGACCGTATTTCTTCAAAGATGATGCGAATCGTAACGTAACTGTGAATGGTGAGCGCTACCGAGAGATGGTATCCAACTTTTTTTTGCCCAAAATGCAAGAGCTTGACTTGCATGACATGTGGATTCGACAAGACGGTGTCACATGCCACATGCCACACAGCACGCCCACCAATGGACTTATTGAGAGGCGAGTTCGGTGAACATTTTATTTCACGTTCGGGACCGGTAAATTGGCCGCCTAGATCGTGCGATTTAACGCCTTTAGACTATTTTTTGTGGGGCTATGTTAAAACTCATGTCTATACAGACAATCCCGCTTCAACTGACGCATTGGAAGACAACATTGAAGCATTTATTCGTGAGATACCGGCCGAAATGTTGGAAAGAGTATGCCAAAATTGGACTAAGCGGATGGACCATTGAGGCGCAGTCACGGTCAACATTTGCATGAAATAATCTTCAAACATTAAATTATATGGACCGTACTGTCGATTCAAATAAAGATTTCATGCATTTTTCTGATTTTTATGTGTTTTTTTTTTTGGAAAGCTTTCCTATAGCTCTTAAAAAATCACCCTTTATAAATGTAATGAGGCTTCATTACGACTTAGGTCAGTATGTTTCCACTAATAACTTTTTATTAAACAATGTTAGAGGAATGGGGATTTCACGAAAATATAAAGCGTTTTTGGTAGAATATGATAGCATACATAACTCAAAGTGTTCTTAAGTCGACTTAGGCGGTTATCGCTTGTGACCACAGATATATAAAAAATTTATGAATATTTAAATGAGCCTAAAGGTATGTTAATCAATTTTAGCAATTCATAATTTCAACACAGAGCATCTGTTATATAATTTACATCATTCGCATTAACACGATGTAACGAATTATTATAAATATTTTATTTTATTTAATTTAATTTATTTTAAGACAGATTAAACATAAATTTTATCATTCTCAGCTTCTCCTCCATATGAGCTATAACTATGCCAATTTTCACACTTCTCCGTGCCCGCATATTGCTTAAAAAGGGAACTAAAAATTTACCTTCACGTATTAATATAAAGATAAGGGTATTGCAAAGTCGATCCCAACCGACTACAATGTTCTTACTTGATCATTATGATAAAAAATATTACTGTTAAGACAACAACGCAATTCGGTTGGCAAGACATAGTTTCAGTAGCCACAGTAAATCTAATTTCAGTGCTAAAACTGGATAGAATAACTTCCTTCTTTAACAATAAATTCAGGGAATTTTCCAATTAAGTAAATTGCATATGCATTTATCTTGGCAACACTAAATTATTGTAAAAGAGGTGTGTTTTGTTGTGTTTACTTGCACTCCCCCTACCAACTAACATACGCTAAACATTTGTTTCACATGTGATTCATTCTGTATTTTATTATTAATATTTTTTTTGGTACATACCTACGTATGTACATTTATTTTTATATCAATATATGTATCCACATATGTATATGTATGTATAGTTTAAATTTAAACGAATGGTCAATTATATTTTCTATTATTTTGCATTGACACAGTAGACAACGACAACAAAAACACATTCAAATTTGTTTACAATTGTTTAGCATTTTTTCTTTCTTCTTTGTATAAGCTCCTCAAAGATGCTAATGTTTTTGTTTGGTGTACTCATATCACTATTAACGGATGCAGATGATAAAATACAAAAAAAAAAAGAAAAAATAAAGCTCTCTTGAGTTTTTGATGTTATTCAACACTCTCTCAATCTCATTTATCATTCTTTTTTACATATTGGAAATGTGTAGCATGCTCAATTGTCAAAACAATTAAGACTATTTTTTGACTTCCTTTCATTTTTTGTCGTGTTATATTTTGAATATCTAAAAAAACTACTTCATTGAATGTATTTTCAGTTTTATTCTTACAATGTTAATTATTTATGTTAATTTGTTACAAGCAGTTTATACACAATTTATACATAATTTCAGTTAATTATTTTACCTTGCTGTCTGTTATCTATTGTTTTGTAAGGAGGGTTTTGTTGCTTGTTTTTTTCTCTTTTTATTGTTTAAACTCGTCTTGTTGATAAATGATATTCGTATTTCTGTTTGTACTTGATGGTACGAATAAATTGCTTTTGTTTTATGTCGTCGTTATGATTCTAAATATTTACGTAGTTTTCTATTTATATTTATTATAATAATTCTCAAATGCCGTAAGTGCCTTGATTTCAATTTGGGTCAATGCATATGATTTGTGGACTTTGTGTAGTTGAATTTGACATAAAATTAAATACTGTAATTAATATTGGTATTTTATAAATATTCAGTATTAGTATGTATTGATGTTGCCTTTTATTCATATTTAAACGCATTAGTATTATGCATCTCAGCTATATGGATGTTGTGTTGCTCTAATCATCTTGAATTGTAGAAAATCCGAGATAAAAAATGTGTCTCAATAACAAGCCAATAAATAAACGTGTATCGCGAACAGAATATAACCAAACAGCCTTAATAATTCCCATAATTGATTTCAAGCCTCAATCTGGAGCTCTTATCTTTAGGTAGAGCCAGAACTGAATAAGACTTTATAATTATAATCATTACTTTTCTTATGAAGAAAAAGTTTCTCATTCATTTGCGTTCTTAACGTTAAAAATTAAATAAAGCTCTTCATCGTAGTTATAGAGATTTATCGTAATTCATGGTATAAATTTGTTGCCTGCCTATATGAAAAAGTTTATATTGGAAGCTATTTTTATATGGGAACTACTCAAACACCATTCATACTATAGCCGATTATATTTATATAGAAAAAAATATAAAATATATTCATATTTGCGACAAGTAGTTTGATAACAAGGTTAAACAGATAAGCGGACGGACGGACGGATGGACGGATATCACTAAATTGGTATTTTTGGTACTTACAAACAGCAGCACTAACCAGTGTTGCCATAATTTGAAATTGAAAAGATGCTAAATTGCAAAAAAAAAAAAAAAGATGCTAAAACCTACTGGAGTCAAAATAAAAGCTGCTAATTTTTTTTTAATTTCATTACTTTTTGATTGAAAAATTAAGTACTTATTGGGCAATTCCATAAAAATGTCAACTTTTATGAAAAAAAATATTTTTTCATTCACATGAAGTAAGTTCAAAAATATATTAAAATATGTTCCATAATGTAATTCCTTACAAGTATTCTAAATAATAAAATATGTATAAAATTTGTTTGTTTACTCAATTTTCTTTTAATACATGTTTAAGAAACTTTAGTCATTCCGTCACAGTCATTCCGTCACGTCAAATGACAGTTAATAAATTCGATACTATTACAGGCCAGTTGCTCTAAATTATAATTTTATATTGCTTATATATCATATATAAAATATGCATTAGTTTCAAATCTGACTTGCTTCTTAATTTACAAAAGTTCCCAGGTTTTAATACCAGGACATAGTCATGGTAGCAAAAATGTCATTCCGTCACACAATGAGAAATTACTCAAAAATAACAGAATAAAATAGTGTAAAAATTGTTTCTAAGTTTTTTTAAATCTCTTAATCATTAACCATCATTTTCAAATTGAAGAATGAATTTTCAAATCAAAATAGCTTTGTAGAATAGCCTTAACTTCAATTCTACAACTCAAAATGTCATTCCGTCACATATGGAATTGCCCTATTAATAAATTCTTTGGTTTCTAAATGGAAAAATTAATATAAAACATAAGTTTTGATTTATATTTTTTAAATTTTAAATAAAATTATTTTGAATTTCATCTGTAATTTTTTTAAATATCAAATTGAACTTTTTTAATTTTAAATTAAATATTTTTAATTTTAGAGAGATTTGTTTTTAATTTAAAAATAACAGAATTTACATTATCAGAAGATATATATTACAATAACTGGTTTATGGATCTAATATTTCTGTGATGTCTTCATCTTCAAATTCTTCTTGGCACTGATATTTTTCTGACGATCGGCATTTATCAACGACATCGCTTGGTATATTGTAAGTGTTACAGCACCCATTTTTCAATTTCAAAACTTCTTTTATACGTATTACAGAACATACCAACTCGGATTTAATTCTGTTGCAAAGTTTGATTTTAACTAAGGGTGGATTCATCGTCGCGAACCGCAGTCTGCGGACTGAAGACTCGTTTGTTGAATTATAATGAGCAACCCGCAGCTCGATTCATTGTCTGTAGATTGAGTTACTGCAGAAATTTTTTTTAAACAGCTGTTCAGCTGTCTAAATTAGAAGTGAAAAAGCTTTATCTATTGGCAAAATTGCTTTTGACCGTAGAGATGCCAAAGCACCACATAAAAAATAAAAATTTCTTAAAAATCTTTACGAAAAAAATAAAAAATCAAGAGATGGCATTATTTAGCCTTCAGACTGCAGACTGCGTTTCAAAATCAAATTATTCTGCAGTCTAACGAGTAAAAATTGCTCGTTACTTTCCTCTCCTTTTCTAACGAGTAAACTTCATATAAAAAAAAAACAGTCTGCAGAGTTCGAGATGATGAAACCACGTTAAAGCTTTTGAGAAAGACAAAATAATAAAGACAATAGAAATGTGGATAACTCTTTAAATGGACTTTCGCCAATAGAGTTTTTGTTAACTTCAGTCGATAAAGAGGTTGTATTCAGTGTTGTATCCCAATATTGTTCTGTGATATAACTCAATTGGATTTGATTTTTTATTTTTTATATATTGGTTATCGGTTTTTTACCCGGTTTAATGTGTTTTGTATTTAAAATTTTGGCATTTTTTTAATGCAATTATATTTTTTGGTAATTGACTTTTTAATTCATTAAAAACTGTTGTTGCTGTTTACATTCTTCTATTTCAAAATGTTTTGTTATATTTGTTGAAAGAAACGAGCAGAGTGGTAAAAAGAGTAGTACACAAATTTCGCGTATTACACTTTGAGAAATTAAAATATATCAATACCTTTAAAGTTAAGACTATATATTAAAAAATAATGAAAAAACATAAAACAAAGAAGCTAAAAGCAACGTTTTTTTTAATAAAAGATGCTAAGTAAGCATCTAGCATCTTTTCATAAATTTTGGATGCTAAGCGACAAAAAAAGTTGCTAAACCTAGCAACTAAAATGCTAAAATGGCAACACTGGCATTAACTCATTATACCCTGAACACAGAGTGATATAGGGTAAAAATAAAATTAACTTTTTTTTTATTAATTCTAATTATAAACACTAGCAGATTCCAGCACTCGAAATTCGAGTGCAAATTCTAGGAAATTTTATTTTTGTACCCTATACCACTATGTGGTTTGGGTATAATGACTTTGTGCTGCTGTTTGTAACAACCAAAAATATTTGACCTAGACCCATCTTTAATTATACCGATCGAATCAGAATCACTTTCTGAGTTGATTTAACAATGTCCGTCCGTCCGTCCGTCCGTCCGTCTGTGTGTCCATGTAAACCTTGTAATCAAACTACAGGTCGCAAATATGAATATATTTTGATGAAATTCGGTATGTAAGCTTTTATCGGTCATGGGATGAACGCTATTGAAATTGGTGAGAATCGGTCCATGTTAAGACCTAGCCCCCATACCAATTACCCCTATGAAATCGACATAAATTGCCATAAGATCCCCATTGTCATATAGATCTTACTCAAATTGGGTTTTGTATGCGTTCATTACGTCCATTAATGAGTAGTCCAAAAATGATCCCTTTGGCCCCATATAGAGCTGCTTCCCGATCTTCACTTAAATCAATTAAAAACAAAAATATTGCACTGATTCTTCTCAGATTTTGTTTGTATATATTTTTGCAAAATACAAGAGACTTTACCAAACATGATCAGGATCGGTCCATTTTTGGACCTAGTCCCCATACAGATATAGCATCCGATATGAACTTTTTCATATCTGCAGCCAAAAAAATTAATAAAAATCCCACTCAAATTTGGTTTTTTGCTTATTTTCTATGTCCAGTTAGTTGGACCTAAGAGATAGGGTCTCTGAACGCATGGTATAGGGTATTGTATAGTCGGTCTAGACCGACTATAATTTTCTTACTTGTTTTTATTTAATAAAGATCCTAAAGATATGCTTCACAATTCAATTCATTTTAAATGAAGAAAACAAACTCCACATATTAATACAAACACATTAACAAATTTAATAAACACACACATAGCATTGTATAATTTTATGTATGTGTTAGTAGCAACTTTAAACGAACATAACTCAAAAAAAATATTCCAGACGATGAAAATCTGTAAACCTGGGTAACAGCTAAAAAGAAATACCTTTCAAATGATAAATTTTTTGTCAAAATCGCGGTAAAACTGTGAAACTTACATCGGTCACAAAAAATCGCGTTGCCTATTAATATTATAGATATTGTTTTACGATATAAGACCTAAGCTGGTTGTAGTTGGTGAATACGTGGATAATAAATAAAATTATATTATATTATTTAAGGCTGATCCAACAGGACTTAGCATTTTTATAAACGCATAATATAAATATATTTGTATCTTAGTTCAGAGTACATTTTTGAGGTTATTTATGAGATATAAAATCAATCCACTGGATCTCCTTCAAATGGCCATCCTTTGTAAGTTGATGAAGACGTGGATAATAAATAAAGAAAATTGTATTATATTATTTAAGGCTGATCAAACAGGACTTAGAATTTTTATAAACGCATACTACATATATATTTGTATCTTAATTCAGAGTACATTTTTGAGGTTATTTATGAGATATAAAATTAATCCATTGGATCTCCTTCAAAATACCAACTTTTGCGATACCCTTTTATATGAATTTTTTGTTAAAAAATTTCTAAATTATTAATTTAATTATAAGCAGATTCCAGCCCTCGAAATTCGATTGCAAATTCTAAGAAATTTTATTTTTTCATTAAATAAACACCCTAAAGGTATGCTATCAATTAAAGCCAATTCACAAATCAAAACAAAAAAACAAACTCATTTTGATTACAAACTCATTAACAAATTTAATTAACACATACATAGCATTGTATAATTTTATGTATGTGTTAGTAGCAACTTTAAATGCAATTTACTCAAAATAGGGGAAAAATCTGTAAATCTGCACGTCGGCTAAAAAGAAATACCTTTCAAATAATATACGTTTAGTCAAAATCGGGATAAAACGGTAGAACAAAACATCGGTCACAAGAAAGCGCCCAGCCTATTAATATTATAGATCTGGTAGAAGCAGTTATTGCTTACATGCACTTTTCTAGTGTATTTAAATACAAAAGATAAAGAAAAAAAAATTAAAAAAACTTGAAAAAATTTTGTTTTTTTTACTTAAGTTATTTTCTCGGTCACGGCTCGATATATTTTGTTGAAATTTTGTACAAAAGCCCAATACAAATGCCCCCACGATTAAATATACCTAGTATCCAGATGATTAAATATATCGTGATCAAATTTGATTTAGGAGTGTTAATTATATTCATAAATCATCACTCCAAAAATAATGAGTGTAGTCATAGTTTCATTACAAAGCAACAGGTATGGAATATAGCAATTTCGATTTGGTATCAAAAATGATTTTAAATTGTACTTTTTTGACCATCAAGGTACTTTTATTATTTAATTTAAAAAAAAAATAATAATAATTATAAACAAAACAGGTACATAAAAATTCATTAATGTATTTTAAAAACACAAAATAAAAAAAAATTAAATAAAGTAAAAAAAATATACATAAAAAATATATATATATAAAAAGGAACACAAATATTTTTTTCGAGATCAAAAAATTATGTTTTTAAGATAAAGATGTAAAAAAAAAATATTACTAACATCTTTAAAGTAAAGATATTGTACGACTTTAAAATTTAAAGTTTAATTCAATTTAAACTATTTTTTATAAATTTTTTAATACCATGTTGTTAGAAATTTTAAAATTATAACAACAAGCATTTGCTGATTTTAACAAGTCTTTGGTTTGAATAAGATTTGATACTGTTGGAACATGAAGCCGGTTTCTTTCTTTTGTTTTTATAAGATTTTGATAAGAAAAAATCCTCTCCACGTTTGCAGAGGAATGAGGTATCGACAAAATTCCACGAACAATTCTGAAAATATCAGGAAACATCTTTTCATCTAATTCATTTTTAATTTCAGACACTTTTGACCAGGAACCACACATATTTTCTTTTATTAATGGTTTTAATTCATGCAAATCGGCCAATGCTCTATATTGTGAGTTAATGTTCTCAAAATTTTTGCTTTCATTGGGAAACATTTTGATCAAAAAAGGCACAATGCTGTTGATTTTTCCTGACAAAACATTTTCGGGTGAAAATTTACTAAACCAATTTAGGATCTCGTCATCAAAATTTACTTTTGTCTTCAAAACTTCACAAAATTTTATATAGAAACTTTTTGCATTTTGTTTAAATTGATTTACAACACTACTGTCGATATCGTTCAATGGAATATGATTCTCATTTAGGTTTAGTTTTGAAATTTTAGAGTTGTCTAAAAAACTCTTTTTAATAAAGTTTCGTGCAATTTGGCGAAATAAAAATATTAATCTTGGCAAAAAAATATGCACACGAGCATCTTCTGACTGCATTTCAACATTCACTGCATTAACAATTTTAAGAACATATTGAAGGAATAAAAATGTCATTTTGTATATTGGATTTGCAAATCCTAACATTATAAACTTTATTCTCTCATTTTTTGAATCAGCATCAAAATTATCAAAATAATATTGTAAGGGTTCCCACTGTTCTAGAATTCGATTAACTACTTCTTGTCTTGAACGCCATCTTGTTGTAGCGTATTTAAAGATTATATGTATTTCGGCTCCAAAGTATTCCTGGAATTTAATGAATTCTTCTCTTCTGCTCGCACTGTTACAAAAATTAAAATTTATTTCTTTTATAAACTTATCAAATTCCTCAGGAATTCCAAATTTAGAGGCAGCTGATGAAACCAAATTTAAAATGTGACATATGCATCCATTGGAAAATAAATGAGGAATAATATTTTTATATTTAGATTGCACACCATTTGAAGAACCCATCATTACAGCACAAGTATCTGTGGTCATACCGACCATATTTTTTAAGGGTATGTTATTTTCCTTTAATACATGCAGTGTGCTATTGAAGATTCCATTAGATGTGCTGTCTTCAATTTGTACCAAACTCAAAAAACGGTCACGAGATATTCCATCGAAAATTCGTATTACAATTGCAAGGTTTTTGGAAATACTGCAATCAGTACTTTCGTCGATTACTAACGAAAAGTAATGGTTGTTACAAAACTTTATATGTCTTTAGAATTTTCAGGGCCAAGCAAGTTTGTCACAATTTCTTTACCTTTTCTTCTGTTAATGTTAAATTTCTTAGCAATCTGGGAATCATGAACTTTATAATAAAATTTAGATGATCGAGTACCGTTAATGCAAGGTTATGCTCTGCAACAAGAGGGCTCAGCATCATTTCTAATTTTTTTGCAGATTCCGTTATTGTACATTTTGTGGAACTTGTTAAGAAATTGTCAATTTTGGGTGTTGTTTTGGCGGCAATAACTTTCTTTTTGTGATTTTCGCTCAGGTCATGACGATTTAAATGTGTTAAGCCTCCAGTAATATAAGAATTACAAACAGTACATTTTTTTCCGGTTTCATCCTTTTTCAACCATGTAAACGTTTTTGCCCAATCATCTCAAAATGGAACTAAATATGACTTGTTTGACTTGCTGGTTCTAAGAAAAATAAAATTAGAATTAAGTTTAATTTATTTTAAAACCCATTGCAAAACTTACCCAGGTTCATCATATTCCATGATTAAGGTAAATAGAATTAATTGTTAAAAACTATTTTATTTATTGAATCATTGCTGACTTTTTTTAGTATTTATCGAGAACAAACAAATCTTCCGATTTTTTTTGCGTAAAGAAGAAAAAACAATGATTAATCAGAATTAAAGCATCACCGTGCTGTTCGGCGTTATTTTCTTTTCATGTAAAATGTTAGGAGAAAAATGTTACTTTGCTGCTTGTAGTCTGATTGCGTTTGGCATTTGTTTTGGGAAAAACCAAATTTTATAAACAAAAGTCAGCTGATATTTGTTAGAGCATCATCACATAAATGAATGAAGTGTTGCCAGTGTGGTTAAATTTAAAAGAGTTTCTCAACGAGTTACCATATTTCAATAAGTAGAAAATGGGGGAAAAATTAATGCAAGAAAAAAATTTCAATAAAAAAATTAGTTAAAATTCGTTCAATTTTGAAAATGTATCAAATGAGTCGCGGGCGTATCAACGTATTTTTCAACATCAAATAGTATCAAAAAAAGTACAATTGTATCAACAATTCCATCCCTGCAAAGCAACCTCCCGATGTTTACTTAACCGTTTGATTTTCTCCTTATACATAATTGTTATATATTTCGTCTATAAAACTTCTATATTAACAGAGCTAGGCACATAAAAAATTTAAATTTCACACTATTTTTAAATTTTTGTCAAAGGTTTAAAATGGGGACATCGGCCACTTTTAAAAACGTTGTATACAAAATGTATAACAGATTAATGTTATGATGATCATTTTCTTAAAACCGCCCATCTTTTCAGTGGGCATCTCTTTTAAATGAAATGTAGCTTTCTCCATGTTCCTCAGCACTACTTATAATTTCTCAGGAAATACTAATCAGATACTATAAAATATACAGCTTTTAAAAGAGGCCTTCACAAAATATGATATGGATGGGGCCATTTTTGGATGTAGTGCCAATAAAATAATCAGATTGGAAATAAACTTTAAAGTATTTACTGTCAAAAATATCTCACTTAAATTTTGTTTTGGCTTATTTTTATGTGTGTGGATTTATGACTTCAGCCAGTACGAATAGACCTAAGACCCCATGGGATAAGGTATCGCAAGTCAGCCTGGAACGATTATAACCTTCTAACTTGTTGTATGTCATTCAGTACCTAAGACCCTTTTGCGGAGTTAATGCTATAGAGTAATAGTCAGCCTATACCGATCAAAACTATTTTCTTAAAAAAAAATAAATTTTTAATGCTTCTATAGATAAATTTGTTAAGCGCTAAAATTGAAATTAAAAAGCGCTGTTATTTGATGCTACATTCTAAGTATATATCAGTAAAAAAATTTAAGATAGAAAAACTTTTATTACAACAGTTCACTTTTATACAAAAACATATAATTTTATTGTTCATGTTCAAGCCTGGTATTGTTGTTGTTTATAACAGAGTTCAGAAAAAAATACACACTGAATAAAAAAACTCGTACATATATGTATGTATGTAAACAAACATAGCTCAGACTAACAAACACATATTTTTATTTTCATATCAATTATGTGTGTTTCTAAATTTTGTACGGTGCCGAACATAACCATGACTGTGTTTCGTTTTAATATTTCGTTATCTACACGAACAATTTTCTGTCACGTATTTTTTTGTTTCGAACACACATAAACCGCACAGATTTGAGTGTAGCTTTATTTTAAGTTCGTTTTCTTACACATGTACTGCTAAAAAAACAGAACAGTTCTTGAGCGCGTACATCTAAAAATGAAAACAGTATCCAATCGCGATCTAAAAAATCTGAAACACCCATATAATAACGACAACAATTGTTTCAACCAAATTTATTAAAAAGATCTGAAATAATACATTAGCAGTTATAAAAAAAATAAAAATAAAAAGATAATAAAAATAAAAAAAAAAATAAAAAAAAATAAAAATAAAAATAAAAAGATAGTAATAAAATAGAAAACAGAGAAATTTTGTATGTTGTTTATGACTTAATTTCGTTTTTTTTCCGATCCGAGTGGATAATGTTTTAATTTTTGGATGTACGCATTTAAGAACATGTTCTGTTTTTTTTTTAGCGGTACATGTGCAAGAAGACGAACTTAAAATAAAGCTACACTCGCATCTGTGTGGTTTATGTGTGTTCGAAACAAAATATACGTGACAGAAAAATGTGCGTATAGATAACGAAATATTAAAACGAAACATAGTCATGATTGTGTTCGACACCGTACAAAATTTAGAAACACACATAATTGATATGAAAATAAAAATATGTGTTGGCTATTGTCTGTTTGTGCGTTTTTTTTGAGTTATGCCGGTCTTCTTGCAAATGAGCGATATAGTATCTTAAATATTAAAAGAATTTATGAATAAACTTTGCATTCAAGATTTTTTTCAATATTTTTCTTCTCTCAAACCCCTATAACTAGAGTTCTAATTAACGTAGGCTGTTGACATAGGTTTACGAACACTCAGTGGATCAAGCTGCTTCTTTTGAGCTATTAACTGCTTAAATTCGTTGGGTTTGAGGAAAGTTATGCGTGGAGAATCAACTTTACTTTTACTATACGTTAACTTATCTTGGCATATTTTGGCATTACTGTACGTTAACTTCTCTTGGCAAATTCGTTGGGTTTGAGGAAAGTTATGCGTGGACAATCAACTTTACTTTTACTGTACGTTAACTTCTCCTGGCATATTTTGGCATTACTGTACGTTAACTTCTCTTGGCAAATTTTGGTATTATATTATAAAAATTAATATAATATAATATAATATAATATAATATAATATAATATAATATAATATAATGCTGCGGAGCAGCAGGGGTCCTCTAGTATATTTATAATAAAAATTTGTTGAAATATATTAGGCCTTATACGACTACATTACCCATTGGAACTAGTTTAATATTTCAATTATCTCATAGCATAAATTCAACTTGTTATTTCCAATTTTAGTTTTTCGCCAATTAATCACTTTCAACTTTCAAGGAAATTTTATTTCTACAATCAATGTTATTCAATTCTAATCAGTAATAAAATATCAAACTTCCTTCAATCAATCAATTGAAAACAATAACAATTCGCTTAGAATGTCTCATCTCTCCCAATTAACAACGAATTTCCTCTAATACCAAATAAAGATGAAAATATATTTGTAGCGATAAATGTATTGTATCGAACTTAAAATTTGTTCATTCAATAAAAATTAACTATAAAACAATACAAAAACAAACAAGTAAGAACATTATAGTCGGTCTAGACCGACTATGCGATACCTTATGCCATGAGTTTAGAGAATTGGTCTTAGATCCAACTAATTTGATATAGAAAATAAGCATAAAGCAAATTGGGGTGAAATTTTATTGATTTTTTTGCCTGCAGATGTAAAAAGTTTGTAAAGGGACTAGGTCGGAAAATGGACCGATCCATATTTGGTGAAGTAATTTTTTTTTGCAAAAACATATACAAACCAAATTTGAGAAAAATCTGTGCAATATTTTTGTTCTTGTGAAAATCGAGAAGCAGCTTTATATAGAGGCTATGACTAAGAATCGTTCTATAGGGTTTAATTTTGGGCACACACAACTCCAATTTGAACCCGATCTGTATGATAATTTGGATCTTATGGCAATTTAAGTCGATCTCATAGGGGTCAATTAATGAGGACCAGGTCTGAACATGCATCGATTTTCAACCAATTTCATAAGCGTTCGACCTACGGCCAAATTGCATTTAAATCTATTCATATTTGCGATCTGTAGTTTGATTACAAGGTTTACATGGACACACGGCCGGACAGACAGACAGACGGATGAACGGGCGGACATCACTAAATCGACTCAGAAAGTGATTCTGAGTCGATCGTTATAATAAAAGAAGGGTCTACATTACAAAGTCGGTATACCCTCACCACATAGTGGTATAGGGTATAAAAACACATGTACTTACACACAATTGCACATACAATTAAAATACAAATAAATCCAACAAATATTCAATTCCACCCAAATACAATACTCATAGTCAATGAGTCAGTCTGAGTAAATTCGAAACAAATAATCAAATACTTACATTAACACATTCAACATCTTATAAAAAAATGACAAATTCAAGTAGATTTTGGAAAATATTTGTAATTTTATAAATAAAAAAAATATATATAAAAAACAATATCTCACAACATAAAATGAAGTTGAGTTGTGGCGCTACTCCCCTTCGTTTGTTAGAGGAAACAATGTCATGCAATTGTTTGGTCAATATTTTTTTGGTAATAGAAAAACTCAAGTAGTCAAGGTCAGTGTTAAATATCTGTTAGTGGTAATGGGAGATTTTTGTGATGTAGATAAAAATAAATGGATAAAATCAATAAACAGTAAATTGCTTTTTTTTTTGAAATGTGATAAGTGAATGACCTCAAGTGAAATCTATTAATAAAATGACTTTAGCCATATTAAATGACTTTAAGCCTATTTATAAACGGCCTTAAGGAGTTAGTAACCTAAAGCAAAATAAAAGCTATCATAAGGAGAATTACTTTTGATTGCCCTGATACTATGATTTGTTATAGAGGAAGGAAAAATAAAGAATACGTATTTTTTTGATGCCCAATCTCATGTTTCGGAGACAAAAGCAGAGTTTAAAAAACGATTTTTTCTTTTTTATAGCTTTTTTCATACTTGATCCATTGTAACTATGGAGAAATTTGCTATCAAATGAACTGTAAATTGAATGGTGATATACTCTTGAGTCTCTTAGAATACAACAGAACTCAAACAATGTAGTCAATATAAAAGAAGAAAAGGATGGGACGAATGCAAATTACATCTTAGCATTAGTTTAGTTTAGAGAAAGAAACTGTTCAACTGTGATATAAACATAAAGGAAAAAATTATACTGTGATATTTACTTTTTGATTATGTTTACAATTATTATTATTCAATTATGTGTTTTATGTCGTTATGTCGAAAAATGTTTTAATATTAAATGTGAAAAATTGACAAAAAGATTATATGTAAGTTATATGTTTTCCAAGAGTGTCTAATAATCATATTGTTGATGTTTTACTAAATATTATCCCTTTGTATATCTATGTCGTTACCAGATCTAATAAATTATAATATCCCTGAAGAAGTTGGAAAAAAATCCCAACGAATCGTAGGATGAAATAATTAAATAAATAATCTTTTATTTGCATTGATTATGACCTTAAAAGCCCATTAGACGAATTTCAAAAAAATACAATAAAAAAGGTCGACAAAAAACTGAAATGAATGGTTCCAGCTTTATTAATAAATAATATAGCGCAGCACTCGAAATTCGAGTGTAACATTCTAGGAAAATTTATTTTTTCATTTAATTTTTGTCTTCCAATGTTTTTTGTATAAAAAATTATATAAAATTTATATACATATAAAATTTATATAAAAAAATTATGAATATTTAAATGTTAATAAATTTTAGCAATTCACAATTAAACACAGAGCGTCTGATATATAATTTAAATCATTTGCATCAACAGGGTGTAACGAATAATTATAAATATTTTATTTTATTTAATATATTTTTAAGACAGATTAAACATAAATTTTATCATTCTCAGCTTCTCCCCCATATGAACTATAACTATGCCAATTTTCACACGCCTCCGTGCCCGCATATTGCTTAAAAAGGGAACTAAAAATTTACCTTCACGTATTAACATATATATATGCACAAACATTTATATTTTTTTTGTTCTATATAAGAAAACATCAAAATTTTGAGTGGTTTTGTATGGAGTTGGTGTCCAATTCATATATGTGTATAATTTCTAAAAGAATATTTTTTGTGACTTTTTTTCGATATTCATGCTAGTTGAAGTATTGGCCGAGTTTTTCCAAAACATTCTGTTTTTTTTGCGGTCGAATGGCAATGCAATATCTGTGGTTTTCTGGAATATCCGCGTATGTCCATTTTGTCAGTTTTGAGTTAACGATGCGAAATATATTAATTTTTAACGCTCTTTACATGAGTTCAATTTAAAAAAAAAAAAAATATTGACCATTTTTGAGTTTTTTCTTTAAATAACAACGTAACCTAAATGTTTATTAAATTAATTTGCAGCACTAACGACGTATGTCAACCTACATTTGATCTCAGAAAACGACGCATAGCTACATACGTTGTTATTAATGAAAAAAAAAAATGCAAAATAATTTTGGATTAGTTTTCAGTTTATAACCACTTGTAAAAACGTGTGTGTTTATTTCTGTTATTTTTTGTCACTATTATTCTTGATACGTTGCTATATTCTCATCCTAAGTACCGTTAACTTTTTGTTGACGAACAAAAAAACCATTTTGCAAGCAACAACAACTTATGTCTACATGGGTGGTTGCATTGCTAGTTTTATTTTTCAAAGAAAACGACGTTTGTCGACATAAGTCATTTTATCTCCACACACTTTAAGTGTTATTTACATATTCTTTTTTCGTCCTTCTCTAGGATCTATTCCTCTGAAGTTTTTGGGCTCAAAATTTTATATAAAGTATTTATTGCCCATATCTACAGGACTGTTAAATAAAAAGCTCTGAAATCTTTATATCGAGCCCATAATTTCAAATATAATGTTTTTTTGGCTCCCCTGAACATTTTGATTTTATGACATACGCGGTTATTCTAGAACACCACAGATATAGAAATATAGTTATCGATATATTTTTTTTTTTCGAAGTAAATAAAATCTATATTTAAGAAATCATTTTTGATAAAAAAATAAGGGTCGAGTACAATGAAATTAAAAAATTTTACACAAAAAAGGAAAAAATGTCCACAAGTAAATACAAGTAGCATTTCTTTTTCGCTCGGGTTTTATAAATATGAATTGTGTTAAGTGAAATTTAAAAAAGATTGAGTAAAATAAACAAACCCATAAAAACCAAGTTTTTATTGTACTCCATTTGATTGACTGAAAATGAATGCTTCATCAAAAAAATATCGAAAAATCCAAAATTATACTTATTGTTGTCGCCACGAGTCTGTCTGCAAAGTTTCAGCTCGATTTGATCACGGGAAAAGGGTTGAAAATTGATCAAGTATTTTTTCGGTGCCATGTCCATTTTTTGGGCGACTACTCACATTAATTACTCATGAACTCAGACGAAGTCCCAAGGCTTTTTCTATTACAGAACTCCAGTTATATGATATTAAATATTTACTTTGTATGGGACGGGGGGGATGGGGGTGATACGCCCACTGATCTGATCCGGCTCATTTTTTCCGAGTACTAACATTAATATCTTATCAATTCACACAAAACCCCAAGGTTTTCACTATTATAGTACTCAAGTTATATGATATTAAATACTTTATTTGTATAGGGGGTGCCACGCCCACTGATATTATCCCGTCCATTTTTTGTTAGATCATTTTTAAATTCGCCACGAGTCTGCCTGCAAAATTTCAGTTCTATTGGATCACGGTAGACAGACAAGAAGACACTACGAGTTAAAATAAAGGGTGCAAAAATTATAGTCGGGTCCATAAGATTCACGTTATATTTTTGTTTTTTGATCGATTTAAGTAAAAACTGGGAATCAGATTTATATGCGGACTTTGGTTTAATACCACACAAAAACCAAATTTTATTGATCTATATATAATAATACGGATCTTGCGACAATTTTAGTAGGTCTGATAGGGGCTATTAATATGGGGGCTAGGTCTGTACATTTACGGATTTTAACCAATTTCAATAGCGTCGTCCTATGGCCGATATAAGCGTATATACAACAATTCATCACAATATATTCATATCTGTGACTTGCAGTTTGATTACATGTACATGCAGATGGACGGAGAGGCAGACAGATGAACGGACGTACATCACTTAATCGACTCAGGAAACAATTCTGAGTCGATTGATATAGTAAAAGGGTCTAGGTCAAATATTTTTGGTAGTTACAAACATCAGCTCAAACTCATTCTACCCTCACTACACAGAGTCTAAAATGGTATCTATAATATTAATAGGCTAGGCGATTTCTTGTGAACGATGTTTTGGGCTACCGTTTTATCCCGATTTTGTCTAAACGTATATTATTTGAAAGGTATTTCTTTTTAGCCATTTTGCAGATTTACAAATTTTTAAATTTCTTCCTTTATTTTGAGTAAATTGCATTTAAAATCGCTACTAACACATACATAAAATTATACAATGCTATGTGTGTGTTTATTAAATTTGTTAATGTTTTTGTAATAAAAATGAGTTTGTTTTTTATGTTGATTTGTGAATTGGCTATAATTGGTTAGCATACCTTTAGGGTTTTTATTTAATGAAAAATAAAATTTCCTAGAATATGCACTAGAATTTCGAGGGCTGGAATCTGCTAGTTTTTATTAAATAAAACATATAAGATAATTATGGTCGGTATAGATCGACTATAGAATACGTTATGTGATGCATTTCGAGAGAGGGCCTTGAATACAACTTTGGTGAGGCAATAACAGGATATAGAAAATAAGCATAAACCAAATTTTAGTGCTATTGTTACTTATATGTGGCATGCAGATATGAAATCTCATGATACCCGCATCACGTGATGGTTTAGGGTATAAAAATGGTACTTGTATTAAATAAAATTAATTTTTTTAAATATATGTTAAACAATTAAATAATCCTCAATAAATCCGTGGCTTTTGAGAGAAAGAAAGTTTCTTAACAAAAAAAAAAAAAAAAAAACAAGTAAGAGTGTTAAATTCGGCTGGGCCGAATCTTTGATACCCTCCACCTTTTTCATTTTCAATTTTCATTTTTAACTTATCATTTTCTATTTTTCACTTTTCAATTTTCAATTTTCATCTTTCGGTTTTCATTTTTAATTTTTAATTTCTCATTTGCCATTTTTCATTTTCCACTTTTCATTTTTTATTTTCCATTTTCGATTTTTCATTTTCCATTTTTCATTTTTCATTTTCAATTTTCCATTTTTAATTTTAAATTTTTAATTTTTAATTTTTAATTTTTAATTTTTAATTTTTAATTTTTAATTTTTAATTTTTAATTTTTAATTTTTAATTTTTAATTGTTAATTTTTAATTTTTAATTTTTAATTTTTAATTTTTAATTTTTAATTTTTAATTTTTAATTTTTAATTTTTAATTTTTAATTTTTAATTTTTAATTTTTAATTTTTAAGTTTTAAGTTTTAATTTTTAATTTTTAATTTTTAATTTTTAATTTTTGATTTTTAATTTTTAATTTTTAATTTTTAATTTTTAATTTTTAATTTTTAATTTTTAATTTTTAATTTTTAATTTTTAATTTTTAATTTTTAATTTTTAATTTTTAATTTTTAATTTTTAATTTTTAATTTTTAATTTTTAATTTTTAATTTTTAATTTTTAATTTTTAATTTTTAATTTTTAATTTTTAATTTTTAATTTTTAATTTTTAATTTTTAATTTTTCATTTTCCATTTTCCATTTTCATTTTCCATTTTCCATTTTTCATTTTTCATTTTTCATTTTTCATTTTTCATTTTTCATTTTCCATATTCCACTTTCGATTTTTCATTTTTAATTTATTAATTTTTCATTTTCCATTTGCCATTTGCCATTTTTAATTTAAAATGTTTCATTTTCCATTTTCCATTTTTAATTTTTCATTTTTCACTTTCCATTTTCCATTTTTCATTTCTCATTTTTCAATTTTCATTTTTCTGTTTTAGTTTTCCATTTTCCATTTTTAATTTTTCGTTTTCCGTTTTCCATTTTTCATTTTCCATTTTTTATTTTCCATTTTTCAATTTTAATTTTTCATTTTCCTTTTTCCATTTTTCATTTTTCATTTTTCCATTTTCCATTTTTCATTTTCATTTTCCATTTTGCATTTTCCATTTTTCATTTTCCATTTTCCATTTTTCAATTTTCATTTTTCCTGTTTCATTTTCCATTTCTCATTATCCATTTTTAGTTTTTAATTTTTCATTTTCCATTTTTAATTTTTCATTTTCCATTTTCATTTTCATTTTACACTTTTCATTTTTAATTTTTCATTTCCATTTTACATTTTTCATTTCCGATTTTCAATTTTTCATTTTCATTTTTCATTTTCCATTTTCCATTTTCTATTTTCCATTTTTCATCTTTAGTTTTTCAATTTTCGATTTTCATTTTCCATTTTTCAATTTTCAATTTCCATTTTCCATTTTCCATTTTCATTTTTCATTTTCCATTTTTCAATTTTCGATTTTCATTTTCCATTTTTCAATTTTCAATTTCCGTTTTCCATTTTCATTTTTCATTTTTCATTTTCCATTTTTCATTTTTCATTTTCCACTTTTCATTTTTATTAATTCTTAAGATTTAATTTTAATGATATAATGTGGTAAAACTTGCTTAGGCCAATGTGACACGTGCAGTATTAATATACACACAACTGCAATGACTTCAACAATAAGAAGAATTACAACATATAAAACATATCTTAAGAAAAACAACAAACACACTGAAAAATTTTATTTTTTCAAGAGTTTTTCAAAGTTTCATTCATAGCTCGTGAACCCTTTGACCGATTTTGACGATTTTAAATAGCAACTCCTTTGGGATGTTAATAAACGATTTTATACAAAAAAGAACGGTCTAGCTTAGGTATTGACGGCGTGATCGTGATTTCCACAGACAGACGGACAGAAGGTCAACTTCCCTTGTTATAAGGAATAAGAAAATATATTTTTTTGGACCTCATGAATTTATTTCGATGCGTTACAAACGGAATGACAAACTTATATATATCATCTGCCACTGAGGTGTGGAGGGTATAAAAAGAAAAATTACTTCTAAGCATAGCCTTCTTCGAATTCAATACACTACAATACAATACAATACAATTTTCTAATTTTTTTATCTCTTCCAAACAGTAGTATTTTTCAAGGTCCTCAAATAGGCCTTATGAGACCAATGATTTTATCGTTGGAAATAAATCTCTTTCTGTCGAGCCATTTCTTTAGGTTCAGAAAACACTTTCTTCTTGGTCAACTGTAGTTGATTTTTTAGATCGTAGTTGAATCGATCAAATACTTTGGTACTCGTCCCAAATTACTGTCGTAATGACCTTATTGGCCTTGTTTGGCTCAGGTTTGGTCGAACAAACCTATTGTTTAGACAAGTTATTGATCTCTAGTTTGCCGTAATGTAGCCATATCTTATTTAACGTTATAAAACGGCCCAAAAACTCAAGCATTTTTTTGGAAGCTGTTATGTTGAAACGCTGCATCCATCCATATTTTGGATAGCTTGCTAAATCTCAACTGATCAGAGCCATATGATATGCCAATGTCAGTAACAATCTCTTTTTTCAACATGGACTTATTGATTCTAAATCATAGTTTTCAAAAAATTGTTTATATCGGTTTAACTACTTATTCATTAATTAAAATACAAAAAAAAAAAATAAAATAACCAAGAAAAGCTAAGGTGACTTTTCTTTTTTTAATGTGGTGGGAAATGAATGTGATAAAAACTTGTTTAATTTAACTAAAATTGAAATACTTTTTCGAGCCCATCCAGTTAGAATTTGATAAAATTTGACTTTAAAGTTAATGTTAATATCTTACCTAATTTAAAAATTTTTTTGGACTTTTAGCTGCAATAGTTCTTGAAAAACAAAAAGAGCAAATTTGTAAAAAAAAAAAATTAATGAGCTCTAACTCTAGTTAGAGTTATAATCTGGGTCTAATTAAAAGGGTCTATTGGTCTCATTTACAATGACATGTTCCGAAATAATAATAATAATCACATGATGGAATATGTGAAAAAGTGAAATTTTGAAAAAAATAAATAAATGTTGTTGCTGATACTCGTGCCTATAACTTATACATACTTATCTCGATGAAATTTAGTACAAGTGTTAAAATGTTATCAGCAGCAAATTTATTTAATTAATAAAAATTTTAAAATATCTCTTTTTGCGATATTTTTCCAAACTTAAGATCTTATGATTACGAACTTTAAAATTTGTTGACAAAAATCCATCCAGTTGTTATATTAAATACAAATCTAATACCTCTACCTCAATTGTACTTGTAGTTAAACTTCTTTGCAAGGCAATCATAATTGACCAACGTTTTGAAAGTTTGTAATGATTTTAAAGTCGGAGGTCCAAAACTTAGTGGAGTAAAGTGCAATATTTGTACCCAATTTAAATGAATTCTGAGGGGTGTGGGGAACTCGTTCGTTGATAATTAATAGATAATAGATAGATAATGATAGATAATACATTTTTGATTTTAACAAGCTAGTTCTTTATTAATTTATGCCGGCATTCTACAACATAACATTATGTTTGTCAAAAATGTTTTATTTCAAAATATTTATAACTGTTTATTTAAAACGCGCTTAGGGCGTCGATTGCAAAATGATGAAAATATTTTTTTTTAAGAAAAGGTCCTTTTTATAAGAAAATTAAAAAGGTACCTTTTTCAACCAATTGCTCTACGACGCTTAATTTTCGAGATATAAGCGATTTTATGTTCCCCTCAAAAATTTTATGTTGTCTGACCTGCAAACCATAACAATAATTACCACGGGGTATCATGCTAAATGACGCTTATGCCGTTTTCTTTTCTGACAAAAAATGTCGCACTTTATTTGCACTTTTTTCGAAAAGTATATTTTTTTTAATATTCTGAATTAAGAGCTAGCTACCTTATCTTATACATCAACCGAAAGGTCTCAAAGTCAAGCCCTCGTAAACCGCAAAAAATTGCAGCCTTTGATTTGTTTCAGATCATAGTGTGAGAATATTTCCCAATTGTTCCCCTTTTTTGAATATTTTCACTCAATGACTTCAAAGAGGCAAATAATAAAATTTATTTTGCATTTTATGAACACAGCTCTTTGAGACCTTTCGAGTGTTGTATAAGATAAAGTTGTTCTTAATTTAGAATATATAAAAAAATACGCTTTTCGAAAAAAGTTTAAATAAAGTGCGCATTTTTGGTCAGAAAATAAAACGGCATTAGTTTTCGATATATTAGCGATTTCCCCGTCCAAACTTATACGTAGACGTATGATTGATAGTTAAAAATCATTAATAATATAATTAAAAATTAATCATACGTTAAGCATTCATCGAATCACGGACTCAGCGAGATGAACGCTACGATATATTAGGATTAAGTGTCTTTAAACAAGTCTTCTAGACGAACATACTGTTTACGTTATAAAATACGGTCATTTAACAAAAATTCTTTTGATCTATTTTATTTTTTGTTAAGTTATTTTTTGTTTACAACTATGAGACATCTTCTTTAAATAATATTGTGAAAATCTTTTCTTTGCTCTACGAACATATCCGTCACAGAATTTTTGCCATTGTTTTCAAAAATGTGTTTCAATATTGATTTATTTACGGTTTTTTTGTTTATGGGGCTTATTTAAGCGATAATATTTCATTAAATACACAAGGAAAAGTTACGGTTGTTGTTATTTTACTTGCTTATGTTTTTTTTCAATCTTATTTAAAACACTGAAGAGCATTTTTTAATAAAGAATTATTGACATATCACACCTGTTGTTGTTGTTTTTTGCGTACAATATGTAGGTTTTTGTTTTTTTTTGTTATCTTAAAATGAATCATCTTAAACCGTCATAAATTATTGCAGAATTTCTCGAATAATTCATATACGTGTTCAAATAACAAAACCTCAAAAATTGCTGTTAAAGTATTAAAGTCCCCACAAAATCCGACATATCAAACAACTCAGGAATGTAATAATGTTTATCAAACGGATCAACATTGGGAGCAGCAACAACAGCATCAACAAAAAGCTTTAATGCCACCTTTGGATCATGCCACCCATATTCTAGCCCATCAACATCATTGTAAACATCATCATAAACATCATCATAAACATCAGCAGCATCATCAACATCATACGACGCAACATTTGTCGCAGCATCAGCAGTATCATCAAAATCTACAAGAACAAATAAAAAAGCAACAACATGACTTGGTAAAAAGTTTACAAAATGATTTACAGTTTCAGCAGCAGCAGCAGCAACAACAACAACACCAACAATATCAACTTTATGATAAAAAACCACCTACGCCGCGTAAAACTTCTTGCCACTCCTCACCTCAGACTCCCAAACACAGTCATAAACAATCTTCAACCTCACTGTCCTGTTATTCGGCCGATCAAAAAACACCCACCTCTACTTTGACAAAACCTAAAAAATGGCGACGTCCTTTCAGTTCATATCATTCTTGTGATGATTTAGATGCCTCAAAGAATGCTGCCAACCTAAGTAAATCCCAGCAACAGCAACAGTCTAATGAAAAAGTGGTTTTGGCAAGTCTGAAATATTTGTGTGCCTGCACGGGAGCAACACTACGTAATTTATCTAAGAAAACCAAAGATTTACATAAAAACAATTGTTATTCATATATTAAGGTAAATTATAGAAAATTCAAAACAAATTTAACTGAAAATTTTCAAATTATTTTAAAATCATTAAAGATCCTAACTACAATTGGGGCTACACGATTTAAATCATATTTAAGTAAAAAAATTTAATTTAATATCTCCTGAAGAAAAAAAAAACATCGAAGTTATTTAATCTTTTTAGAGGATTCTTTTTGAATTTTATAGAGGGTATTTAGACGAGGGCTTTTTAGGCAGGCGTATTCTTCAATTTTGTTTTGAATATGCTACGTAAATCCCCATGCATTTATATTTTGCGTTTTTTGATTGCAACTGCTCTTTATTTTTTTTGACGTTTCTACTGGCAATCTTTTTCATTTGTTCATTCGCAACAAATAAACAACTTAATTGCGTGAACAAATTATGGACATTTTTTTTTTATTTATCTTATTTTATTTTATTTTATTTTATTTTATTTTTTGTTAATTTAAATGGCGTTTTATAAAATCGCTTTAAACGTATATTTTCAATGGCGGTTTATAAAATCACTTGTCACTTGAGACTAGAATAAGAATAAAACAACTTGTCAAAAAGCGATTTTCAAGAATTTTTACTACGAAGAATTTTAAATTTATTAATGGAAAATTTTTTACACATATTATGTAACACTTAGCTGTATTTTAGCGTTTTTTATTTGTAGAAATAATAATTTTGAAAGCTGATATACATAGATAATCTTCAGGAGCTCCTATCAAAACAAGGCATCTTATGGGGATCACGATATCACTGGACTAGATCATCTACAATGAAAAAACCTAACGAATTTCGTGACTAAAATATTTTATTTATCAAAATATTTTTTTAAAATATTATTAAAAATATTTTTTAAATATTTAAATATTTTTTTTATTAAAATTTTTTTTTAAAAAAATATTTTAATAAAAAAATATTTTAATAAAAAAAATATTTTAATAAAAAAAATATTTTATAAAAAATATTTTAATAAAAAAAAATTTTTAACAGAGTTCAGAAAAAAACACACACTGAATAAAAAACTCGTACATATATGTAAACAAACATAATTTAGACCAACACATACATATTTTTAGCTTCATACAATTATGTGCGTTTCTAAATTTTATACGGTGCCCAACACAATCATGACTGTGTTCGTTTTAATATTTCGTTATTTACACGAACATTTTTGTATCACGTACTTTTTGTTTCGATCACACATAAACCACACATATTGGAGTGTTGCTTTATTTGAAGTTCGTGTTCTGGTACGTGTACTGAAAAAAAAAACAGAACATGTACAATAAACAGGTTCGAGTTCAGTTATATTTTAAGTCGTGTTGTGGCTCGTATACTAAGAAAAAGCAGAACATGTACAATAAACAGGTTCGAGTTCAGTTATATTTTAAGTCGTGTTCAGGCTCGTGTACTAACAAAAAACAGAACATGTACAATAAACAGGTTCGAGTTCAGTTATAATTTAAGTCGTGTTCTGGCTCGTGTACTAAGAAAAAATAGAACATGTACAATAAACAGGTTCGAGTTCAGTTATATTTTAAATTCGTGTTCTGGTTCTTGTACTACGAAAAATTGAAACATCAATTCGCGATCTGATACACCCCGATAAAAACGACAACAATTGTTTCAACCAAATTTATTAAAATTTTATTGACCCTTTTTTATGACTTACGTTGCAAATTGTTTACAATTGTCAAATATTTTAAAATTTTATTGGCCATTTTTTGTGATTTACGTTGAAATTATTTACAATTGTTTTTATTGACTGGTTTTTATTTTAATAAAAGATGGTAATAAAATACTTAAGACACAAAAACTGCACACTGCACTTAAATCTTTCTGGCAGGATTCAATCAGACGTGTAAATTTTTTCGTTTCGCTATTAAAAGTTGCGTATTTTTTATAGCAAAACTTATTTCTGTTATTGCTTTCAAATTGTTTTAATTTTCACAAAATATTTGCAATTTACACAATAACACAGTACACTTATAGATCACGATCTAATGAAAACTGAACCACCTTTAATGAATAAAATATGCACGCACTCGCTATTTATTGCAAAATCAATTGCGTGAAATTGTAACGTAAGTCATAAAAAAGAGACAATAAAATATGAAAATATTTTTTTTGGGTTTTTTTATTGACACTCATTGTGTTTTTATGCAAAAAATCCCAAAAAATCATTGAGAAAAGGATTGTGCATTGACACTAATTGGTTCGCAATTTAAGGGTGGGTGATTGTGTTTTTTATGATGCAAAATTTGATTGTGTCTAAAGTTATTTGTTACCAAAAAAAAAAAATGTTTACAAAAGATCCTAACAACCAACAAGTGTGTCTTTTATGCCGCAAAATTGGGTTTTTCGTCTATGACACTAATTGGTTGCGAAAATAGGGGTGGGTAATGCAAAAAAACCTAACAACCAACAAGTGTAACTTTTATGATGTTAAATAGTTTTTGTGTCTTAAATTTTATTACCATATTTTATTAAAATAAAAACCAGTCAATAAAAGCAATTGTAAATAATTTCAACGTAAATCACAAAAAAATGGCCAATAAAATTTTAAAATATTTGACAATTGTAAGCAATTTGCAACGTAAGTCATAAAAAAAGGTCAATAAAATTTTAATAAATTTGGTTGAAACAATTGTTGTCGTTTTTATCGGGGTGTATCAGATCGCGAATTGATGTTTCAATTTTTCTTAGTACACGAGCCAGAACACGACTTAAAATATAACTAAACTCGAACCTGTTTACTGTACATGTTCTATTTTTTCTTAGTACACGAGCCTGAACACGACTTAAAATATAACTGAACTCGAACCTGTTTATTGTACATGTTCTGTTTTTTTTTCAGTACATGTACCAGACCACGAACTTCAAATAAAGCAACACTCCAATATGTGTGGTTTATGTGTGATCGAAACAAAAAGTACGTGATACAAAAATGTTCGTGTAAATAACGAAATATTTAAACGAACAAAGTCATGATTGTGTTGGGCACCGTAGAAAATTTAGAAACGCACATAATTGATTTGAAAATAAAGATATGTGTTGGCTGCTTTTGAACAGAACGTTGTGTGTTTCATGTGTGTATTTTCTGAACCTTGATTTTTAATAAAAAAAAATTAAATTTTTTTTTAAATTTACTTCATATAAATACATTGGGAGGGAACATTTACAATAGGCAGGTGAATAAAAGGGACAGCGTTCTAGGTAAGCGCTCCGGCCTCCTACTTTCAAAGGCTTTGTCGAGAGGTCTACAATGAGTACTGAAAAAGTGAGTGGAGTTGAATCATGATTCATAATTTCTTGTACTTATACGCATTCATACTTATTACAATATTGTTGAACTTTCAAAGTCTTTGTCGAGAGGTCTGCAATGAGTACTGAAAAGGTGAGTAAAGTTGAATCATGATTAATAATTTCTTGTACTTATACGCATTCATATTCATATCCACTCTAAAGTTTGAGGTACTCATGATACTCATACTTAACAACATTTATGATGTTGTTGATTTAAACTCTTTTTCACTCAATGTATATAGACGATGCGTTGCTATGGTAAATATACATTAGATACATCCAAATTTGTATGAAAATGGATCATGTTTTCCGATCCGTGCACGACGTAGTAAATATGAAAGAAGATGTCAAAAATCCCATAAAAACGAAATCAGTCGCCCGATATCGTCAAAACTGGCTTGTCCCTAGGCGAAACTCCAAATTTTGATCAAGTTCCATTCATATATTTAAATAAAATTTTTAAAAGGTATTTCTATCGGCCGGAAATTTATTTATATGGCCAATTCCCATGTAAAATTGACCGCTGAATCGAATGCAGCTGATAGAATATCAAAAAAAAAAATTATGCCTGACCCTACAGCGGCGATTAAAGTCACATTTTTTTTTTTGTTATTTAATTTTTTATATTTATCATATCAGGTGACTGATACGAAAGAGACTTATGTAAAAATGAATACAACAGGGTTGTAGCGCATTTTATGTAGATGAATTTAATTTAAAAAAAAATTAAAATCGCACATTGTTTGGATGAGTTATGGCCAATTTCGTTAAAATTGCCATATACATTTTTAAGCGAAAACGTGTATTTTCGTCATATCTTGAGAAAAAGTCATCTGATATTGGTGGTATCATACCAATTTTTATTAGTTTCGTCAAGCCCGATTAGCTGAGACCAGAGGCGGATCCAATGAGGGGGTTTTGGGATTATTCCCCCCAACAGTAAAATTTTTGTACTATAACTTAACCCTTAAGCGAAAATTAACCCTGTTCCTGGGGCTATTTTTATATAATCCCCAATTTAATCCCGTTTATCATACCTACATATGTGCAAATTTCGAAAAGTTGTTTCGGTGCGCGCGTTAAGATTCCGAAACAAGGTAGATTTAGAGAAGGTACAGCCAACGCTCAATTGTCATGTCATTCGTTCCTTTTGAGTGAGTTTTTTTCCTTTGTATTTTATAGAACGGGTGACGACGCGAATAGAAAATACACAGCAAAACAAAAACAACAGAACCAACGGTACTTTTAACATTACATTTTCAAACGCTGATATTTGCGTTTTTGCTATTTTATTATATTTAAAAATTTATCAGTTCTAATAAAGCATTTGAATATTAAACATCTTTTATAATTATTTGGAAATCAAAAAAACCTTAAGTTCAATAAAGTTTAATATATTTATCAGTAAAATGTCGCCAAGGTAATGTTGGTTGTAAACGACGCCGCCGAAAGAGCAGTAGGCCTTATGACTAGATTCAATGAAAAAGTCACTAACGTTGAGACCGAAAAGCAAATGGTTTTGCAGCTAGTTGAAAAACACCAAAAAAATGTTTGGCTACAGAACAACAACAAAAGCAATGCTTTTGAATAATAACTTTTAATTACCATTTAAAATGCAACATATGTACACTGAAATAAAAATATTCCCATTCAAATACTGTTTTTATTCGGTCTTTCCAATATTGGTCTCAGCCAGGGGCGTATCCATATATATACAAAAATTTAACTGTTGAGGGGGATTAATCCCAAAATCCCCCTCATTGGATCCACCACTGGTCTCAGCTAATCGGGCTTGACGAAAGTAATAAAAATTGGTATGATACCACCAATATCAGATGACTTTTTCTCAAGATATGACGAAAATACACGTTTTCGCTTAAAAATGTATATGGCAATTTTAACGAAATTGGCCATAACTCATCCAAATAATGTGCGATTTTAATTTTTTTTAAACTAAATTCATCTACATAAAATGCGCTACCACCCTATTGGGTTCATTTTTACATAAGTCTCTTTCGTATCAGTCACCTGACATGATAAATATAAAAAATTAAATAACAAAAAAAAAAAAATGTGACTTTATTCGCCGCTGTAGGGTCAGGCATAATTTTTTTTGATATTCTATCAGCTGCATTCGATTCAGCGGTCAATTTTACATGGGAATTGGCCATATAAATAAATTTCCGGCCAATTGAAATACCTTTTAAAAATTTTATTTAAATGTATGAATGGAACTTGATCAAAATATGAAGTTTCGCCTAGGGACAAGCCAGTTTTGACGATATCGGGCGACTGATTTCGTTTTTATGGTTTTTTTGACATCTTCTTTTATATTTACTACGTCGTGCACAGATCAGAAAAAAAAATACTTTTGGATGTATCTAATATACATGTATACATGTGTAAAAATAAATGTATTTGTGCAGAGATGAGTTGAATGGGTTGAATCAATTGTAAGTATTATAAGTATTTTCCTAAAATTATGAATCAAACTATTGTGATTTATGAATCAAAATATTTGCGATGGTATGAGTATGATTTCGACGTCATATTAATATTTATTGCTACTTATACTTATAAATCAAAGTACATCAGATGAGTTGCATTTCAATGATTTTTACTCACTTATACCTAAACTTTCATGAGTGACTATGAGTAGCGAAAATTTTATTCATTGATGATCTCTGGCTCTGACACGTCTTTGCAAAGATGCGTGTATATTCGAAAATAACTGCCGGATTGGTTTGAAATTTGCTGTGTGTGTACTTAAATATATGTACGTTATGAAAAGAAAAGTCTAACTGTATATAACCCCTTAAATACAAAACTTAACACAATCCAATTATACATTTATCATTTTTAAGAAAAAAATTTTGTCCCACTTTTTTGTTTTTATCAAAATCCTTGCAGTTTTATAATTTTTTGTAGAAAATTCATCTCAGATTTATGGTTTTCTTATAAAGTTATCACTAAACAGAGAATTTATTAATAATTGATCTAATGTCTGATAATTTTTTACCTCAGATTTGAGAATTCTTTTTCTTTTGTGCAACATTAACATTTTCTGTTTCTTAGAATATTTAAGGTAATGGTGTAATTAAAGTTAGTTTTACACGGCATGTATTTGTCAGCTGATATGCCACATTTCCGAACCCATTTTTAACCCGTTTGTCTGTAGAAATTTGTATTTTACAGGCAATTCATTGTTTTGACATCAATATGACCTGTTTTTTTTTTTTTTTTTTTTGGCAAAACAGCTGTTGACATGTTGTGTCAGGTCGAAGTATAACATTAATACCCTTAACACTCTGTGGTCTGTGTGTGTAATGGGTTTATGGTGCAAATATTTCAGCTAGACCCACTATTTATTACACCGAGCGAGTCAGAATCGCTTTCTTGAATCGATTTATCGATATTCGTCCGTCCGTCCGTCAGTCTGTATGTCTATATAAACCTAGTATTCAAACTACAGGCAGGAAATATGAATGTATTTTAATGAAATTTTGTATATAAACTTTTATCGGCCATAGGACGATGAAAATCTCTGCATGTTCAGACTTTTTGATACATGCGTGGCAAAAATTAATAACAATAACATTAAAATTTGTTTGTGCTTATTTTCTATATCCAGTTATTATTACAGCAAAGTTGGATCCAAGACTATCTCCTGAAACGCATGGTATAGGGTATGGCATGGTCAATCTAGACCGACCATTATTATTTTACTTTTTTTACTGTCTTCCCAGATTTTATTTTTCTTCGTATAATTTTTAATTGCTTTATTATGAGGGCGGTCCTATAACAAATCGACCTGATAAAAAAACAATATAGTTTGAAAATTCTTTTTCTTAATTTCTCAACAAATCTCATCTCCTTTATTCCTAAATTTCATCACATTAACACAGCAGTAAATTAGCATAATGCTCGCCGTTGATTGTTTGTCCTTTTTGAAGATAATCAATAAAAATTATCCCACGCGCATCAAAAAAAAAAAAACAGACGCCATAACAGTGCTGCAGGTGGAACTGACTTAGCTTTCTTCGGACGCGATTTTCCCACTTCAGTTCACTGTTTTGACTGTTCCTTTGTCTCAGATGTGAAATGGTGGACCCAGGTCTCATTCATGATTACGAATCGACGTAAAAATATGGCTTTATTGCGGTGAAACATCGCCAAACACTCTATTGAAACATCTTCACGACGATCTTTTTGTTCTAATGCGAGCAAACGCGGCACCCATATTGCGGGCAGCTTCTTCATCTCCAAATTTTCGAAGAATGTGCGATGTATAACAGTTTTTGAAATACCTATCATTTCACCTAGCTCCCGCATCTTCGACCGACGATCATCCAATACCATTTTGTGGATTTTCGTGGCGTGATCACCTAATTGGTCGACCACTACGATGTTCATCTTGGCAGCCCGTGCGGCCTCGTTTCAACTCTGCCACCCAGAGTAGAATCTAGCTCGGCTGTGATATTGGTTGGACTGAGACCTTTCAAATGAGATTATTGAATTACATATCGGGGTCCAGTTATTTCCATGTTTTAAAATTCACTGAGATCGTTTACTTTTGATGGCTCAAAAAAAAAAAAATACGAAACAACGTGTCTTGAAACTTAAAACGCTTTTCACGAAAGTAATTTTTTTCAAGTTGCTGCGTTCATCTATGCGTCAGGTCGGGTTGTTCGGGGACCACCCTTGTATTTTGTAATCATTGCCTCTTCTTTAAATTCGCAAAATCTTATAAATCATTCAATGGCTCTTCGCTAATAACAGTTGAATATTTTTATTTTATTTATTTGTTTTTTTTTTTGTGTTTTAATTTCACATTATATTGATGTTTTGTTATTGTTGCATTCATTCTCACACTGTTTGCCAAATATTTTCATTTCATTAAGAATTCGTCTTAGTTTTTATATTTTTTGTTTTAATCATTATCAGCCAAGCCATGAACAACAACAAAAAAAAATCAATGTGCTTTCAATCATTATAAACTAATAGATGAAATGTAAAAATATTCAATAGAAGCAGCAGCACATTGTGTTTACATATAAAATACTAATGTCACGTGCTTTTAGGAAAATCACTTAAATGTTTCTCAGGGCGCCTTCATGATTTGGCTTAATAAATAAAATTACTAAAATTAAATGACTACAGTTTTTTTTTTTTCTGAAAAAAAAAAAATATCTTTCAATGAAACGTCGTAGTAATTGTGTTACACAGGATTCTGATTACACTTTACAAGAAGACCACCCAAAAAGGGTGGAGGCATATTGAGATTAGAAGATACGTTTTTATAAACACGAAACATTTTCAAAAGGCAATATAATTGAAATGTTTTTATTGATTAATTTTAAACCTAAACAAAAAAAGATTGCAATTCATTCAAATTAAATATTGATTAAATATTATATCCAATGGTGGGGCAATAAGACTTACAAAAATTGAGAATATAGAAAGTGTAAAACTACAACTAAATATAAATAAGGACAATTTTATAATGCAACGAATTTTTTGAAAATTTCGACCTCTATATAAAATACGATTGATTCACTACAGGAATTTAATTTAGATAATCTTAAGCCACTTTTAAACATGAGAGAAATTAATACGTTTTCAATTAAAACATTTACTATAAACGTGACCCACATGATATCTAAATTTGAAGTTAACAATCTCCAAATTTTATTTAATTTTTGGGCCACAATATATTATGTAGGATCGATTATCTGAAAAAACCCGTACTAAAATCCAGCATAATCGACAAATTATGTTATGGCAGATATTCTAGAAACTCTAAAAGTGTTTACAAAATCCATGCCGTCAATTTTGATTTGGTGTGGCAACTCTGTCTGTAGTAAACCTATTTCACAGTATATGAAGATAGTGGGTGGATACACAACTGAAAGAGCAAATTTTTGGCATGTCAGTTGAACTTAGTTTGATTAAAAGCGAAAGCATGTATGTTTGTTTGTTTGTAGCTTATGTGAGGCTAAGCCATTGGACTGATCTTTCTGAAATTTTTACAGAGTCTTACTGTATATCTGGTAGGAACTATAGGCTATCATTTTTTTTTTTTGATATTTTTCGTGGGCATGGCACCTCCCATACAAAGTGAATTTTTAATATCATATAAATTGAGTACTATGACAGGGAGAGCTTTGTAAATTTGTGTGAGATGACCTATTATTAATGTTAGTAGCCATGCCGAAAATGGGCGGGATCGGATAAGTGGGTGTGGTACATCCCATACATAGTGTTTATTCAATATCTAGTACTATATCTAGTACAGAGACAGCTTTGCAAATTTGTCTGAGGTCACCTATTATCAATGTGAGTAGCCAGACAAAAAATTAGCTCGATAGGACCAATAGACGTGGCACCACCCCAAAGTAAATATTAATATTAAATGTCATATATCTGGAGTACTGTAATAATGAGAGCCTTGCGACCGTGCGTGAGCCCATAAGATGTTCATGTGATTAGTCTAACAAAAAATGGATGTGATCGGAGCAGTGGGTGTAGCACCGTCCATACAAAGTAAATATATAATATATAACTGGAGTACTGTAAAAGGAAAAGCATTGACACTTTGTACGGGTCCATTAGATATTCATGTGGGTAGACAGGTAAAAAAAAATGGGCGGGAGAGGATTAGTGGGCGTGGCACCTCTTATAAGAAAATTATGAAGTACTATAAAAGCAGCATTCTTGAAACTTGAGAAGTACTTTAATTACCAATCGCCAAAAATAAAAATCGCCAAAACCGAAATTCGCGAAAAACAAAAATCGCCAAAAACAAAAATCTTCAAAATCAAAATAGCCAAAAATGAAAAATCTCTGAAATAAAAATTTTTCAAATGATATTCAAAATTCAAAGCCAATCACGAATTGTTCCAGGATTTACTTTAGAGTAGGAACGCCGAAAAAATTTATAATTTTTACCCAATGAAAAAACAAAATATATTGCATATCAGCAACATGGAAAAAAATATAAAAAAAAAATGTTTTAATGATTGAGTTTGAAATTTATCAGGCTCAAGATCAAATGTTTTTTTACTTTAAAATAAAGCCCATTTTTTTTCAAAGATTGATCTATATTCTGGAGAAGGTTTAGTAGTATAACTCTTTGCTTAGATTCTCATACGGAAGTTATGACTAGGAATTGTCCTATAGGGTTAATTTTTGGACTACTGATAAATAGATGTAATAAACATACACAAACTCAATTTATGGCAATTTAAGTCGATTTCATAGGTGTAATTTGTACGAGGACTAGGTCTCGATTTTCCCCAATTTCAATAGCGTTCATGCTATGGCCGATAGAAGCTTACATACTAAATTTCATCAAAATACGTTCACATTTGCGACCTCTAGTTTGATTACAATGTTTACATGGATACACAGACGACAGACGGACGTACGGACGTACGGACTTCGCTAATTCGACTCATAAAGTGATTCTGATTCGATCGGTATAATAAAAGGCGGGTCTACGTCAAATATTTTTGGTAGTTACAAACATCAGCACAAAGTAATTATATCCTGACCACATAGTGGTACAAATTTCAAACTCCATCATAAAACTAGCAGATTCCAGCGCTCGAAATTCGAGTGCAATTTCAAGGCAGCTTTATTTTTCACCTTAGCCAATTCACAAACCAACACTTTTATGGTTTATTATTATTGTGAATGAAGATAATAAATTCATTAACAAACACATTAACAAATTTAATAAAACACACATAGCATATGTGTAATATCATGTGTGTGTTAGTAGCAACTTTAAATGCAATTTACTCAAAATAAAGGAAAAAATTTAATTTTCTGTAAATCTGGTGAACAGCTAAAAAGAAATACCTTTCAAATAATATACGTTTGATAAAAATCGGGATAAAACAGTAGAACAAAACATCGGTCACAAGAAAGCGCCTAGCCTATTAATATTATAGATGATAAAGATCAAAGCAATATTTTTTATATTTTTATTTGTAGAATAACAAATATAAAATGTTTAAATTCTTTTTTTTTAATGAGGAAGGTCTAGCATAAAATATTTTTGTACTAGAGTTGAAAGACTGAAAAATTTCAAGTATTCGTAAGAAAAGATTTTTTTATTGTAAATGATTTTTTTTTTTACAATACAAACTTCGTAGAAAAAAATTATTATAAAAACATATATGTCAACAAGTCTCGGTAAGTCGTAGCGAAGCACGACAGAGTATAATCGTTCGTTATATTATTTTATGTTATAAGACACACGGTTTTTGGGATGTTAATTAAACTTTATTTAAACTTAAAATTTTTAAAGCTTTAGTCAAATAGTTTGAAATTTATTAGTGCTTTGAAATGCGAGTTTAACTAAACTATGTTTAACTGCAATCTGAAAAACTTGGTATTGTGCCGTTATTTTTTTAAGGATTGCGTACGTGCAAATTCTGCTGACATTAAAATTTATTTAGCTTGTTACCTAAAACATTCGTTTTTTTTTAAAGATTACAGCTTTATTTATTGTTTTCAATATAAATTTCAAAGCAATGCTAAGACTTTGACAGTTTTGGCACAAATACCAAATATTTGTTTGTTTCATTTCCTTGACATTGTATTATCTGCACATAAATGTTCTTCTGTTTGATTTTTATAATTAACTAATGTATATCTTTTTGGATATTAAAATATATAGAAATCTTTTAAGAACTTGTGAACCTTATAGAAACTGATCATGGTGAAAGCTAAGCTGACCCCGACTTTAAACCACAAATCGAAGAAGACGACGACTTGTTTTCTAAGTTGCATTCTGATAAGGAGATACATTTTAATTGCGTAATAGACAAAATTAAGAAAAAGTTCTTTATTAACTTAATAGAAATGACATTGTTGGATTTGTACTTACAGTGAGTTACAATGCAATGGAAACTTTTAGCAAAATATATTTTTGAAGACCATAAAAAATTGGATCATAAAATTAAATGTATTTCAAAAAGAAAAAAAGTATTAAAAAAACTTAAAAGTATTAATTTTTATTCTGTTGACAAAACTTTGAAAACTTTTACTTTACAATAATTGAAAATTTTCCTTCTGTTTTTGGTTTCCATATTTTATTCGGTATTCATTATTTTTTGCTACTGCTCCACAACGTCGGGGACTAGCGTCAATTAAATTGTTGATGATATCCATTGAAATTTTTTGTGACTCTCAATTAGCTGCCTCGTGTCAGTATTTTTCGGTCTACAATATCCCATAGATTTTCTATTGGTTTGAGATCTGGTGATTTGGCTAGCCATTCCAAAACACTAATTGCATAAGATTCGGCTACAGCTTTGGATCTGTGTTTTGTGTCATTGTCCTGTTGGACCTTACAGACCAGGGGCATATTTTCCTCCTATACAATTTATCGTTTAAAGAAGTACAAATTGCTAAAACTTGTCAATTCATGATTCCCGTTATATAGTGCTTTTAAGAATTTGGATTTGCCTCTCTGTAACTGCACTCAAATAATTTTTCGTTAACAGTTTGTTGTTTAATCAAATACTTTTCAATACAGTTAATTTCAAATGAAACTTCAATTGTTTGCCGAAAAAAAGCTTATTGTAATCTTTTCACCAACAGTTTTTTAAAAGCAATTAACTTATATTTTCGATGTCGTATGTTTATTTCAGTTATTTCAAAATTTAACTCGTACTTTTATTAAACTATATTTTCCGTTATGTAGTTTGTTTTCAGTTTTTAAAAATATTTTTACAGTTATTTATTTTTTTATTTCAATTAAATCATGTATATGAATTTGAATGAAGATATTTACAACATGTTGTTACAAGAGATGTTTATAAATATTGTTGTTGCTTTGATTTTAATGGTATCTTGTGTCCGCCAATAAAAATCATGTATATAAATCAAGGTTCAGAAAATACACACATGAAACACACAATGTTTTCTGTTCAAAAGCAGCCAACACATATCTTTATTTTCATATCAATTATGTGCGTTTCTAAATTTTCTACGGTGCCCAACACAACCATGACTGTGTTCGTTTTAATATTTCGTTATTTACACGAACATTTTTGTATCACATACTTTTTGTTTCAATCACACATAAAGCACACATTTTTGAGTGTTGCTTTATTTGAAGTTCATGTTCTGGTACGTGTACTGAAAAAAAACACAGAACATGTACAATAAACAGGTTCGAGTTCAGTTATATTTTAAGTCGTGTTGTGGCTCGTGTAGTGAGAAAAAACAGAACATGTACAATAAACAGGTTCGAGTTCAGTTATATTTTAAACACGACTTAAAAATTAAAAATTAAAAATTAAAAATTAAAAATTAAAAATTAAAAACTAAAAATTAAAAATTAAAAATTAAAAATTAAAAATTAAAAATTAAAAATTAAAAATTAAAAATTAAAAATTAAAAATTAAAAATTAAAAATTAAAAATTAAAAATTAAAAATTAAAAATTAAAAATTAAAAATTAAAAATTAAAAATTAAAAATTAAAAATTAAAAATTAAAAATTAAAAATTAAAAATTAAAAAATAAAAATTAAAAATTATAAATTAAAAATTAAAAATTAAAAATTAAAAATTAAAAATTAAAAATTAAAAATTAAAAATTAAACATTAAAAATTAAAAATTAAAAATTAAAAATTAAAAATTAAAAAGTAAAAATTAAAAATTAAAAATTAAAAATTAAAAATTAAAAATTAAAAATTAAAAATTAAAAATTAAAAATTAAAAATTAAAAATTAAAAATTAAAAATTAAAAATTAAAAATTAAAAATTAAAAATTAAAAATTAAAAATTAAAAATTAAAAATTAAAAATTAAAAATTAAAAATTAAAAATTAAAAATTAAAAATTAAAAATTAAAAATTAAAAATTAAAAATTAAAAATTAAAAATTAAAAATTAAAAATTAAAAATTAAAAATTAAAAATTAAAAATTAAAAATTAAAAATTAAAAATTAAAAATTAAAAATTAAAAATTAAAAATTAAAAATTAAAAATTAAAAATTAAAAATTAAAAATTAAAAATTAAAAATTAAAAATTAAAAATTAAAAATTAAAAATTAAAAATTAAAAATTAAAAATTAAAAATTAAAAATTAAAAATTAAAAATTAAAAATTAAAAATTAAAAATTAAAAATTAAAAATTAAAATTAAAAATTAAATATTAAAAATTAAAAATTAAAAATTAAAAATTAAAAATTAAAAATTAAAAATTAAAAATTAAAAATTAAAAATTAAAAATTAAAAATTAAAAATTAAAAATTAAAAATTAAAAATTAAAAATTAAAAATTAAAAATTAAAAATTAAAAATTAAAAATTAAAAATTAAAAATTAAAAATTAAAAATTAAAAATTAAAAATTAAAAATTAAAAATTAAAAATTAAAAATTAAAAATTAAAAATTAAAAATTAAAAATTAAAAATTAAAAATTAAAAATTAAAAACTAAAAATTAAAAATTAAAATTTAAATATGAAAAATTAAAAATTAAAAATTAAAAATTAAAAATTAAAAATTAAAAATTAAAAATTAAAAATTAAAAATTAAAAATTAAAAATTAAAAATTAAAAATTAAAAATTAAAAATTAAAAATTAAAAATTAAAAATTAAAAATTAAAAATTAAAAATTAAAAATTAAAAATTAAAAATTAAAAATTAAAAATTAAAAATTAAAAATTAAAAATTAAAAATTAAAAATTAAAAATTAAAAATTAAAAATTAAAAATTAAAAATTAAAAATTAAAAATTAAAAATTAAAAATTAAAAATTAAAAATTAAAAATTAAAAATTAAAAATTAAAAATTAAAAATTAAAAACTAAAAACTAAAAATTAAAAATTAAAAATTAAAAATTAAAAATTCAAAATTCAAAATTCAAAATTCAAAATTAAAAATTAAAAATTAAAAATTAAAAATTAAAAATTAAAAATTAAAAATTAAAAATTAAAAATTAAAAATTAAAAATTAAAAATTAAAAATTAAAAATTAAAAATAAAAAATTAAAAATTAAAAATTAAAAATTAAAAATTAAAAATTAAAAATTAAAAATTAAAAATTAAAAATTAAAAATTAAAAATTAAAAACTAAAAATTAAAAATTAAAATTTAAATATGAAAAATTAAAAATTAAAAATTAAAAATTAAAAATTAAAAATTAAAAATTAAAAATTAAAAATTAAAAATTAAAAATTAAAAATTAAAAATTAAAAATTAAAAATTAAAAATTAAAAATTAAAAATTAAAAATTAAAAATTAAAAATTAAAAATTAAAAATTAAAAATTAAAAATTAAAAATTAAAAATTAAAAATTAAAAATTAAAAATTAAAAATTAAAAATTAAAAATTAAAAATTAAAAATTCAAAATTAAAAATTAAAAATTAAAAATTAAAAATTAAAAATTAAAAATTAAAAATTAAAAATTAAAAATTAAAAATTAAAAATTAAAAATTAAAAATTAAAAATTAAAAATTAAAAATTAAAAATTAAAAATTAAAAATTAAAAATTAAAAATTAAAAATTAAAAATTAAAAATTAAAAATTAAAAATTAAAAATTAAAAATTAAAAATTAAAAATTAAAAATTAAAAATTAAAAATTAAAAACTAAAAATTAAAAATTAAAATTTAAATATGAAAAATTAAAAATTAAAAATTAAAAATTAAAAATTAAAAATTAAAAATTAAAAATTAAAAATTAAAAATTAAAAATTAAAAATTAAAAATTAAAAATTAAAAATTAAAAATTAAAAATTAAAAATTAAAAATTAAAAATTAAAAATTAAAAATTAAAAATTAAAAATTAAAAATTAAAAATTAAAAATTAAAAATTAAAAATTAAAAATTAAAAATTAAAAATTAAAAATTAAAAATTAAAAATTAAAAATTAAAAATTAAAAATTAAAAATTAAAAATTAAAAATTAAAAATTAAAAATTAAAAATTAAAAATTAAAAATTAAAAATTAAAAATTAAAAATTAAAAATTAAAAATTAAAAATTAAAAATTAAAAATTAAAAATTAAAAAGTAAAAATTAAAAATTAAAAATTAAAAATTAAAAATTAAAAATTAAAAACTAAAAATTAAAAATTAAAATTTAAATATGAAAAATTAAAAATTAAAAATTAAAAATTAAAAATTAAAAATTAAAAATTAAAAATTAAAAATTAATAATTAAAAATTAAAAATTAAAAATTAAAAATTAAAAATTAAAAATTAAAAATTAAAAATTAAAAATTAAAAATTAAAAATTAAAAATTAAAAATTAAAAATTAAAAATTAAAAATTAAAAATTAAAAATTAAAAATTAAAAATTAAAAATTAAAAATTAAAAATTAAAAATTAAAAATTAAAAATTAAAAATTAAAAATTAAAAATTAAAAATTAAAAATTAAAAATTAAAAATTAAAAATTAAAAATTAAAAATTAAAAATTAAAAATTAAAAATTAAAAATTAAAAATTAAAAATTAAAAATTAAAAATTAAAAATTAAAAATTAAAAATTAAAAATTAAAAATTAAAAATTAAAAACTAAAAATTAAAAATTAAAATTTAAATATGAAAAATTAAAAATTAAAAATTAAAAATTAAAAATTAAAAATTAAAAATTAAAAATTAAAAATTAAAAATTAAAAATTAAAAATTAAAAATTAAAAATTAAAAATTAAAAATTAAAAATTAAAAATTAAAAATTAAAAATTAAAAATTAAAAATTAAAAATTAAAAATTAAAAATTAAAAATTAAAAATTAAAAATTAAAAATTAAAAATTCAAAATTAAAAATTAAAAATTTAAAATTAAAAATTAAAAATTAAAAATTAAAAATTAAAAATTAAAAATTAAAAATTAAAAATTAAAAATTAAAAATTAAAAATTAAAAATTAAAAATTAAAAATTAAAAATTAAAAATTAAAAATTAAAAATTAAAAATTAAAAATTAAAAATTAAAAATTAAAAATTAAAAACTAAAAATTAAAAATTAAAATTTAAATATGAAAAATTAAAAATTAAAAATTAAAAATTAAAAATTAAAAATTAAAAATTAAAAATTAAAAATTAAAAATTAAAAATTAAAAACTAAAAATTAAAAATTAAAAATTAAAAATTAAAAATTAAAAATTAAAAATTAAAAATTAAAAATTAAAAATTAAAAATTAAAAATTAAAAATTAAAAATTAAAAATTAAAAATTAAAAATTAAAAATTAAAAATTAAAAATTAAAAATTAAAAATTAAAAATTAAAAATTAAAAATTAAAAATTAAAAATTAAAAATTAAAAATTAAAAATTAAAAATTAAAAATTAAAAATTAAAAACTAAAAATTAAAAATTAAAAATTAAAAATTAAAAATTCAAAATTAAAAATTAAAAATTAAAAATTAAAAATTAAAAATTAAAAATTAAAAATTAAAAATTAAAAATTAAAAATTAAAAATTAAAAATTAAAAATTAAAAATTAAAAATTAAAAATTAAAAATTAAAAATTAAAAATTAAAAATTAAAAATTAAAAATTAAAAATTAAAAACTAAAAATTAAAAATTAAAAATTAAAAATTAAAAATTAAAAATTAAAAATTAAAAATTAAAAATTAAAAATTAAAAATTAAAAATTAAAAATTAAAAATTAAAAATTAAAAATTAAAAATTAAAAATTAAAAATTAAAAATTAAAAATTAAAAATTAAAAATTAAAAATTAAAAATTAAAAATTAAAAATTAAAAATTAAAAATTAAAAATTAAAAATTAAAAATTAAGAATTAAAAATTAAAAATTAAAAATTAAAAATTAAAAATTAAAAATTAAAAATTAAAAATTAAAAATTAAAAATTAAAAATTAAAAATTAAAAATTAAAAATTAAAAATTAAAAATTAAAAATTAAAAATTAAAAATTAAAAATTAAAAATTAAAAATTAAAAATTAAAAATTAAAAATTAAAAATTAAAAATTAAAAATTAAAAATTAAAAATTAAAAATTAAAAATTAAAAATTAAAAATTAAAAATTAAAAATTAAAAATTAAAAATTAAAAATTAAAAATTAAAAATTAAAAATTAAAAATTAAAAATTAAAAATTAAAAATTAAAAATTAAAAATTAAAAATTAGAAATTAAAAATTAAAAATTAAAAATTAAAAATTAAAAATTAAAAATTAAAAATTAAAAATTAAAAATTAAAAATTAAAAATTAAATATTAAAAATTAAAAATTAAAAATTAAAAATTAAAAATTAAAAATTAAAAATTAAAAATTAAAAATTAAAAATTAAAAATTAAAAATTAAAAATTAAAAATTAAAAATTAAAAATGAAAAATTAAAAATTAAAAATTAATAATTAAAAATTTAAAATTAAAAATGGAAAATGAGAAATTAAAAATTAAAAATTTAAAATTAAAAATTTAAAATGAAGAATTAAAAATTAAAAATTGAAAATTAAAAATTAAAAATTAAAAATTAAAAATTAAAAATTAAAATTTAAAATTAAAAATTAAAAATTAAAAATTAAAAATTAAAAATTAAAAATTAAAAATTAAAAATTAAAAATTAAAAATTAAAAATTAAAAATTAAAAATTAAAAATTAAAAATTAAAAATTAAAAATTAAAAATTAAAAATTTAAAAATTAAAAATTAAAAATTAAAAATTATAATTTAAAAATTAAAAATTGAAAATTAAATATTAAAAATTAAAAATTAAAAATTAAAAATTAAAAATTAAAAAATAAAAATTAAAAATTATAAATTAAAAATTAAAAATTAAAAATTAAAAATTAAAAATTAAAAATTAAAAATTAAAAATTAAAAATTAAAAATTAAAAATTAAAAATTAAAAATTAAAAATTAAAAATTAAAAATTAAAAATTAAAAATTAAAAATTAAAAATTAAAAATTAAAAATTAAAAATTAAAAATTAAAAATTAAAAATTAAAAATTAAAAATTAAAAATTAAAAATTAAAAATTAAAAATTAAAAATTAAAAATTAAAGATTAAAATTTAAAAATTAAAAATTAAAATTTAAAAATTAAAAATTAAAAATTAAAAAATAAATATTAGAAATTTAAAATTAAAAATGAGAAATTAAAAATTAAAAATTTAAAATTAAAAATTGAAAACGAAAAATTAGAAATTAAAAAAAAATTTAGTTTCATTCTTAAGTTTCTTACTTGTTTTTATTATTTTTGTTTTTTGTATTAAATAAAATTATTTTGAAATTTCCTTTTTCTAATATTAATAATTTGTAGCCAAGAATCATTCCAATTTTTTGTTTTGAATTATCGTATGACTTCTAATTTCTCAAAACAGGCTTATAGGGATCAAACTTTGGATATTATTATATTGAAGGCTGCGTTAAATAATGCATTTCATTTGTGTTCTATTAAGTACTTAGGAGTTTTCTACTCTAGTAAAATAAAAATAATAAAATTTTTCAAATAGTAATTAATTCTTTCTGAGCATTGTTGTTTTTTATAATAGAAATTGTCCAACAAGAAAACCAATTTACTTTAAATTTAATTGGTATTCGGTTTAATGTTTCAGTATCCGCAACAGTTTCATAGTGGTAGCCATTTGGGTGCAGGATATAAAAAATTCGGCACAGCCTAAAAATATCCTTACAATTTATTATTTTTTTTTCAAAATGTTTATTTTTAAATCAAGTATATGAGTTTGAATGTTGACGTATAGAATATTTTGCTAGAACAAATATTTATAAACATTGTTCTTGCTTTGATTTTTTATGGTTTTTTGTGTTTGCAATAAGAAGCTCTTGGAATATCTAAATTGAACTGGTATATACTCGCCTATTGGCACTCTATAATTCACATTTTTATGACCTCTCATACGAAATTAATTACAAAACAGTCATTTCAAAATGAATTACATGATAAGTTTATTTATAACGGGTGATTTTTTAAGAGCTTGATAACTTTTTTTAAAAAAAAAACGCATAAAATTTGCAAAATCTCATCGGTTCTTTATTTGAGACGTTAGATTGGTCCATGACATTTACTTTTTGAAGATAATTTCATTTAAATGTTGACCGCGGCTGCGTCTTAGGTGGTCCATTCGGAAAGTCCAATTTTGGGCAACTTTTTCGAGCATTTCGGCCGGAATAGCCCGAATTTCTTCGGAAATGTTGTCTTCCAAAGCTGGAATAGTTGCTGGCTTATTTCTGTAGACTTTAGACTTGACGTAGCCCCACAAAAAATAGTCTAAAGGCGTCAAATCGCATGATCTTGGTGGCCAACTTACCGGTCCATTTCTTGAGATGAATTGTTCTCCGAAGTTTTCCCTCAAAATGGCCATAGAATCGCGAGCTGTGTGGCATGTAGCGCCATCTTGTTGAAACCACATGTCAACCAAGTTCAGTTCTTCCATTTTTGGCAACAAAAAGTTTGTTAGCATCGAACGATAGCGATCGCCATTCACCGTAACGTTGCGTCCAACAGCATCTTTGAAAAAATACGGTCCAATGATTCCACCAGCGTACAAACCACACCAAACAGTGCATTTTTCGGGATGCATGGGCAGTTCTTGAACGGCTTCTGGTTGCTCTTCACTCCAAATACGGCAATTTTGCTTATTTACGAAGCCATTCAACCAGAAATGAGCCTCATCGCTGAACAAAATTTGTCGATAAAAAAGCGGATTTTCTGCCAACTTTTCTAGGGCCCATTCACTGAAAATTAGACGTTGTGGCAGATCGTTCGGCTTCAGTTCTTGCACGAGCTGTATTTTATACGGTTTTACACCAAGATCTTTGCGTAAAATCTTCCATGTGGTCGAATAACACAAACCCAATTGCTGCGAACGGCGACGAATCGACATTTCACGGTCTTCAGTAACACTCTCAGAAACAGACGCAATATTCTCTTCTGTACGCACTGTACGCATTCGTGTGGTTGGTTTAATGTCCAATAAAGTAAACTGAGTGCGAAACTTGGTCACAATCGCATTAATTGTTTGCTCACTTGGTCGATTATGTAGACCATAAATCGGACGTAAAGCGCGAAACACATTTCGAACCGAACACTGATTTTGGTAATAAAATTCAATGATTTGCAAGCGTTGCTCGTTAGTAAGTCTATTCATGATGAAATGTCAAAGCATACTGAGCATCTTTCTCTTTGACACCATGTCTGAAATTCCACGTGATCTGTCAAATACTAATGCATGAAAATCCTAACCTCAAAAAAATCACCCGTTATCTGCCGTTTTTAAATTTGAATAAAAATATGTTATAATTTTTTTTTTCAATTCCAATTATGTGTGAAAAAATTAATGGTGACGTATACAACATATTGCTACAACATATGTTTATAAACATTATTGTTCTTTAAATTTCATTATATAAAATATAATAAAAAACCAAATGACTAATCGTTTATTTTCACTGTTTTGTCGTTTAAAATATGTCAATCAATTAAATTGATTTGCTAGTTGTTTTCACGTCTTCGTTTTGATTCAACTGATATTTTAATAATCCGTGTTTTAAAGTGTTAAAATATAAATTTTTAGTTAATTTTAAATATAAAATATTTTGAATATACAATTCTGCCCAATTAAGTTTTTTGATCTCCAGATTTCAAATTACTTTTCATTCCAAAAGTATCCTCAAATTGTTTTTAAATATCTTTTGATTGCTAGAATTTTTAGAATTATCAATTATTTGCATCAAAACTCTACTATTTAATCATTCAGATTCCGACTACGATATTTGTAACCACACCACTTGTGGTCAGTATTTTTTATTCAAAAAATTCTTGTTACACCTTGGCCGTTTGTGGTTGGGACCTAAGTTGCTTTCTCAAAACTCAAGGTATATGATATCGTAAAGTTAACCACCGTCGACTATAATTTTCTTAATAAGTAGTTTATTATATTGTTAGTTTCATACAAAAAAATTCCTTGGGAAATTCAAACATAACAAATCATAGTGTTTCTAGGCATCTGTTTTCGTTTAGTTTGAAAAAAAAAAAAAAAAACGCAAGCCAAATACTGTTGTTTGCCATAAAAAGCTGTTTGAAAATCAAAAATGTATGGCAGACCATAATTAACAACCATAGGAGATCATTTTTATGACCTTTCATACTAAATAAACATGTAAAATGATTTCCGCTTAAAATAAAAATTTCCGAAAAAAACTACAAATTATTAAGTAAATGGAACTTTTTCGTAGAATTTTAAAACAATGACAAATAAATAATAATTAAATTTTAAAGTTTAAACTGACCTATAATAATAAAATATCTAATAAAGTACGTATATATATAATTAAAGCCAATTTAGTGTATATAGTCGAGAATTTTAGCTTAATTGTTTTTATTGTTTAAGTAACATTTTTCTTCTTTTGCTTCCCTTTCTTAATATTATAGCCCACGTGGCGTATATGGGGTGAGGAAAAGGAAACTGACATCATTTATACGGTGTATTTGAAAAAAGTGTGTTATCATCGTCCTACTCCCTCGGCGGCAAATGTAAGTTTTGTTTTGTTTTTTAATTTTTATGAAATTTCCTTAATTTCTTTATTTTTCATAAAAGGCTGATTCTGAAGATGACATTTCCTATTTGGAATGGGAAATGGTTAGAGTTCGCTTTGTTAAAGCAGCCACTTTAGAGCGCTTAGTCGAGGCCTTAGCTACGGATGATGGTGAATTGGAGTCGACATTTATCAATGTGTTCCTAAATACCTATCGTACCTTTTCGACACCCAAAGAAGTTTTAGGTTTATTTGTAAAACGTTATAATGCTTTGTGCGAACGACAGCGTTTGGAAGATTTAAAAAACCAAGACAATGACGACTACGATCGTGTCAACTCGATACATGAGCAACACAAAAAGACCTTGCTGTCGGTTTGGAAAATGTGGCTAAATGGTTTTCCTGAAGATTGGAATGAGGAGAACTTGGAAGCTTTAATAAACTTTACCACCAAATATCTACCGAATTCAGATTTGCATGCCAGAGCTCTGAATCAATTGGAAATGATTTTACGCCAACAGGTGTATAGCAAAAAACAATTGCCTGCCTGGTTGGGCGATCAATTTGCGGATTTATATTTGGCGCCAGAATTTCATGGGCGAGCTTGTTTTTTAGAAACATATAGATTTCCCCGGATAAATGTACGCCACTTTGCCCAGCAGTTCACTCGAATGGATTGCGATCTATTTAAAAAAGTGATATCACATCAATGTCTGGGAGCCACGTGGTCGCGACGAACACAGGGTTGCTGTGAAACAGTAGTGGCCACAGTTACACAATTCAATGAAGTCTTGTACAGAGTCATAACAAGTATTTTAATAGAACGAGCCTTAGAACCTCAAGTAAGTTTGTTTAAAATCAAGGCCAACTTTAAGTTGCTAATATAAAAATTTTCCATTTTTTTTTCTTCAAAATTTCAGGAACGAGCTGTATATATTTCTGTTTGGATTGATATAGCTCAAGAGTTGAGATTGTTAAAGAATTTTTCCTCCCTGAAAGCTATTATCACTGGTTTGAATTCATCGGCTATATATAGACTAAGTAAAATATGGTCCGTTTTACCTAAAGAAAAGGTAAGTTTTAGTTCAGTTTATTTTAGTTCAGTTGTATTCATACTGGTTTTGTATTTTTTCAGTTGGAAGTATTTCATGAATTGGCCCGCATCTGTTCCGAAGACAATAATGCATCGGTGCAAAGAGAGCTTTTAATACGAGAAGGCACCGCTAAGTTTGCCGAGACAGTAGGAGAAAATGATCGTCATATGCAAAAAATTATACAAAAACAAGTAGGTTCACATTATTTTTTAAAAAATTTTTGATACCCTCCAGACAGTCATTTTCCATTTTTCATTTTAAACTTTTCGTTTTTCATTTTTATGTCTTCATTTTTATTATTCAGTTTTCATTTTTCGTTTTTTCATTTTTCATTTTTCATTTTTAATTTTCCATTTTTCATTTTTCAGTTTTAATTTTTAATTTTTAATCTTTAATTTTTAATTCGTAACTTTTATTTTTTATTTTTAATTTTTAATATTTAATTTTTAATTTTTAATATTTAATTTTTAATTTTTAATTTTTAATTTTTAATTTTTAATTTTTAATTTTTAATTTTTAATTTTTAATTTTTAATTTTTAATTTTTAATTTTTAATTTTTAATTTTTAATTTTTAATTTTTAATTTTTAATTTTTAATTTTTAATTTTTAATTTTTAATTTTTAATTTTTAATTTTTAATTTTTAATTTTTAATTTTTAATTTTTAATTTTTAATTTTTAATTTTTAATTTTTAATTTTTAATTTTTAATTTTTAATTTTTAATTTTTAATTTTTAATTTTTAATTTTTAATTTTTAATTTTTAATTTTTAATTTTTAATTTTTAATTTTAAATTTTAAATTTTAAATTTTAAATTTTAAATTTTTAATTTTTAATTTTTAATTTTTAATTTTTAATTTTTAATTTTTATTTTTTAATTTTTATTTTTTAATTTTTAATGTTTAATTTTTAATTTTTAATTTTTAATTTTTAATTTTTAATTTTTAATTTTTAATTTTTAATTTTTAATTTTTAATTTTTAATTTTTAATTTTTAATTTGTAATTTGTAATTTTTAATTTTTAATTTTTAATTTTTAATTTTTAATTTTTAATTTTTAATTTTTAATTTTTAATTTTTATTTTTTAATTTTTAATTTTTAATTTTTAATTTTTAATTTTTAATTTTTAATTTTTAATTTTTAATTTTTAATTTTTAATTTTTAATTTTTAATTTTTAATTTTTAATTTTTAATTTTTAATTTTTAATTTTTAATTTTTAATTTTTAATTTTTAATTTTTAATTTTTAATTTTTAATTTTTAATTTTTAATTTTTAATTTTTAATTTTTAATTTTTAATTTTTAATTTTTAATTTTTAATTTTTAATTTTTAATTTTTAATTTTTAATTTTTAATTTTTAGTTTTTAATTTTTAAATTTTAAATTTTAAATTTTAAATTTTAAATTTTAAATTTTAAATTTTAAATTTTAAATTTTAAATTTTAATTATTAATTTTTAATTTTTAATATTTAATATTTAATTTTTAATTTTTAATTTTTATTTTTTAATTTTAAATTTTAAATTTTAAATTCTTAATTCTTAATTTTTAATTTTTAATTTTTAATTTTTAATTTTTAATTTTTAATTTTTAATTTTTAATTTTTAATTTTTAATTTTTAATTTTTAATTTTTAATTTTTAATTTTTAATTTTTAATTTTTAATTTTTAATTTTTAATTTTTAATTTTTAATTTTTAATTTTTAATTTTTAATTTTTAATTTTTAATTTTTAATTTTTAATTTTTAATTTTTAATTTTTAATTTTTAATTTTTAATTTTTAATTTTTAATTCTTAATTTTTAATTTTTAATTTTTAATTTTTAATTTTTAATTTTTAATTTTTAGTTTTTAATTTTTAATTTTTAATTTTTAATTTTTAATTTTTAATTTTTAATTTTTAATTTTTAATTTTTAATTTTTAATTTTTAATTTTTAATTTTTAATTTTTAATTTTTAATTTTTAATTTTTAATTTTTAATTTTTAATATTTAATTTTTAATTTTTAATTTTTAATTGTTAATTGTTAATTTTTAATTTAAAATTTTTAATTTTTAATTTTTAATTTTTAATTTTTAATTTTTAATATTTAATTTTTAATTTTTAATTTTTAATTTTTAATTTTTAATTTTTAATTTTTAATTTTTAATTTTTAATTTTTAATTTTTAATTTTTAATTTTTAATTTTTAATTTTTAATTTTTAATTTTTAATTTTTAATTTTTAATTTTTAAATTTTGATTTTTAATCTTAAATTTTTATTTTTTAACTTTTATTTTTTATTTTTAATTTTTATTAATTTTTTATTTTTAATATTTAATTTTTAATTTTTAACGATAAAAAATATGTGGTAATACTTGCTTAGGCCAATGTGACACGTGCAGTATTAATATACACACAACTGCAATGACTTCAACAATAAGAATTACAACATATACACATATCTTAAGAAAAAAAAAAAAAAAACAACAAACACGCTGAAAAATTTAATATTTTCAAGAGTTTTATTCATATCCCGTGACCCCTTTAACCGATTTTGACGATTTTGAGTAGCAACTCCTTTGGGATTTTAATAAACGATTTTATACAAAAACGAACGGTCTAGCTTAGATATTGACGGCGTGATCGTGATTTCCACAGACAGACGGACAGACGGTGATCGCTAAATCAACTTCCCTTGTTATAATGATCAAGAAAATATATGGTTTTGGGGTTTCCGGAATTTATTTCGATGCGTTACAATCGGAATAACAAACCATATATATGCATATATACCCTCTGCCACTGAGGTGTGGAAGCTATAAAAAGTACCTTTTTTTCTTAAAAAATACATTTTCTTAAAAAAAATTTACTTTCTTACAGAAGTTAATTCCCGTAAAAAATAAATTTTTTAAGAAAAAAATTAAATAAAATAAATAAATAAATCTTTCTTAAAAGAATACCTTTTCTTCCATAAATGGATTTTCTAAAAATATTGTATTTTCCTTAAGTAAATTTTCTTATAAATGTAATCTCTTCATAACAAAAGCGCATTTTCTTTAAAAGTCCATTTTCATAAAAGTAAAAAAGGTAATTTTTCTTAACAAAGTAAATTTTCTTAAAAAAGTACAATTTCTTAAAGAATTGCCTTTTCTTACACAAGTACATTTTAGCAAGTAAGTATCTTTTCTTAAAAAGTACCTTTTCTTAAAAAAGTATATTTTCTGTCTTAAAAAAGTACATTTTCTTAAAAAAGTTCCCTTTATTTAAAAAGTACGTTTCTTAAAAACGTACAATTACTTCAAACAGAACCTTTTCCATAAAGGGCCTCGTCTTTTTCCAAAAAAATTCCTTTTGTAAGAAGTACCTTTTCTAGAAAAGTAACTTTTGCTTAAAAAGTACCTTTCCCCCAAAAAGTAATTTTTCTTCAAAAATGGTTGTCTTACAAAAGTATGTACTTATATGTCATTTGTGACATTTATAAAAAAATTTTGCCTTTCCGAAAAAGTCGTTTTATTCAAAAAGAACCTTTTCTTAAAAAGTCCTTTGTAAAAAAGTACTTTTTCTTAAAAACGTACCCTATCTCAAAAAGGTACATTTGCTTTAAACAGAACCTTGTCTTGTAAAAGAGCCTCTCCTTAAAAAGTATCTTTTCTTAAAAAGTGAATCCTTTTTAAAAAGTACTTATTTTATAAAATTACTTTTTCTAAAAAAAAGTACCTTTTTGAAAAATTACCTTTTCTTAAGAAAGTACATTTTCTTAAAAAAAGTATCTTTTCTTAAAAAAGTATATTTTCTTAATAAAATATTTTTTTAAAGTACGTTTCTTAAAAATGTACAATTTCTTCAAACAAAACCTTGTCTATACAAGGGCCACGGCTTAAAAAGTACTTTTCCTAAAAAAAATGCCGTTTCTAAGAAGTAGCTTTTCTAGAAAAGTGTTCTTCTAGAGTACTTATTTTAACCAACTATCTTTTCATTGGCAAGAGTAACTTCTGCTTAAAAAGTACCTTTCCCCAAAAAATTACTTATTCTTAAAGAAATACTTTTATTAAAAAAGTACTTAAAAATAATAAAAATTTCTTATAGTGTATTTTCTTACATTTGCTTTAAACAGAACCTTGTCTTATAAAAGAGCCTCTTCTTAAAAAATAACTTTTGTAAAAAGTACCTTTTCTTAAAAAGTTAAACTCTTTTAAAAAGGTCGTATATTTAAAAAAGTACCTTTTTCAAAACACAAAATTTTTTTTGGAAAAGTACTTATTTAAAGGAAGTATATATCTTAAAAAAGTACTTTGTCTTAAAAGAGTACCTTTTGTAAAAAGTTAATTTTCTTAAAAAAGTACTTATCTATTTAAAAAAATACCTTTTCTTTAAAGAAGGTAGTTTTTAAGAGGCAAGCTATTTTTACCATAAAAGTACCTTTTATCAAAAAAGTACCGTTATATGAAAAAAGTATCGTCTTATAAAAAAGTAACTTTTTACAGAAAAATGCCATTTTACAAAAAAGTAATTTTTTTAAGTACCTCTTATAAAAACGCACCTTTTTTTGCAAAGTAATCTCTTTTTAAAAAAATAACTTCTTAAAAAGCACTATTTATTGAAAAAGTAATTTTTCTTAGGTTTTCGTAAAAAGTGCCTTTCTATACCGTCTGTGCAGAGGGTATATATCAGTTTGTCATTCCGTTTGTAACGCATCGAAAAATGCATTTGCGACCCCATAAAGTATCCTGATCCTGAATACAGCTATGTCCCACTCTCCGTCCGTCTGTCTGTTGAAATCACATTCATTCACGAAATAAACTATTTACCTAGGTAAAGTTATGATAATATTGTTTGTCATGAATTCGAGTATGTTTCTATCGAAAATGGGGTAAATTGTGCCAAGATATGTCCCAAAATATGAAGACAACTCAAAAAAATTTTAAAAATTCAGTGTGTTTGTTGTAATAATTCTTTTTAGCACTAAGCTTATCAAATTGTTAACTTTTTCAAAGATTTTGTTTATATCTATAATATTAATAGGCTAGGCGATTTCTTGTGACCGATGTTTTGTTCTACCATTTTAACCCAATTTTGATCAAACGTATATTATTTGAAAGGTATTTCTTTTTAGTCATTTTGCAGATTTACAGATTTTTAAATTTTTTCCTTTATTTTGAGTAAATTGCATTTAAAGTTGCTATGTGTGTGTTTATTAAATTTGTTAATGTGTTTGTAATAAAAATGAGTTTGTTTTTTGTGTTGATTTGTGAATTGACTATAATTGATTAGCATACTTTTAAGGTCTTTATTTAATGAAAAAATAAAATTTCCTAGAACTTGCGCTCGAATTTCGAGAGCTGGAATCTGCTAATTTATTTTAAACAGTAAAATACTTTCAGATATTGATGTAAACGTAAAACCCAAGTGGAGGGGTTTTACGTATTTGAACTATTTTGTAATATTTTCTTTATGTCGATTTATCTTTTTTTAGAGTACACAAACATCTCATGGCACTATACCTTATTTGGGCACATTTCTTACCGATTTAACAATGATCCATCAAGCCAATCCCGATACTGTGGCTGATGACAAACTGATTAACTTTGAAAAGAAACGTAAAGAATTTGAAGTTTTGGCTAAAATTAAATTGCTGCAAGGAGCAGCCAATACTTATAACTTGGAAGAGGATCCCTTATTCAATAGATGGTTTTATTCTATGCCCGTTCTAACGGAAGAAGATGCTCATACGTTATCCTATCAATTGGAACCACCACCACCTACGGCAGCAAGAAAAAGTACACCTTCTTCTTCGAATTTATCTTCAGCTAACTCTTCTATATTAGGTCATAGGAAAACAGACTCTATAGCATCGAATTCTAGTAGTGGAGCTGGATCGCAATTTTATTGCGAAATAAGTTCTCATAATAGTTCAAGGCACAATTCGCTGGACAGAGAAGCGCACAATAATCACTTGTCAGCTACTAGCAGTGTTTCGAATTTATCTTTGGACTCCAGTAATTCTGGTGGTGGTCTGAATAAATCCAAAATGATACATTCACATAGTTCAAATGGTCTGCTGAGAAGTTCCCATGGTTCTACCAGCGGCTCGCATACACCCACCCACATTGGTTCGCCCCTGATAAATGCTCAAGTAGTAAATTCTCCCGGCGCGAATGCAGATTTTTATATAGTCAAAATTACCCTGGAAACCGAGACAGTGCCACAAGATGGCATCGTAGTCTATAAATCGATGATGGTGAAAAACAATGAACGCACACCCCAGGTAATACGTAATGCTCTCATGAAATTGGGCATAGATGATGATGCGGACAATTATAAATTGGCTCAAAGACTGCCAGACAAAGATGTGGATTTGCCACGCAATGCCAATGTCTTTTATGCGGTAGTAGTAAATATAAACTTTGAATTACGTTTCATATTAAAACCGAATCCCGAACGTCTGGCGAATGGCATTAATGGCAATGGCAGTCGCAGTAGTCGTGGCAGTAATAGCTAATGGTTAACTAAGACCCTGTAAATAATCGGGGTCTGGCAAATGTTGTATATGAATTGTGAAGAAAACATAAAACGCAGTGCGTATTATGGGTGCTTCAAAATTTAATATGAAAATATGGAACACACACTCACACACACAAAGAAGTTGTAAAGATACTAATGACTTAAACGAATATATAATAAGTATATAGAACCACCATTATTTAAATTAAAACATTTGAAATAATTTAGAAAAATGTTTAATGAAAAGAAAACCATTTCGTTGCTTCATAATGAAGGGTTCTATTTTCACAGGAAACAAAACATTATAGAGATAAAAAAGAAATACACAAATATAATTTATGTTGTTATAAAAAAATTGTCCTAAGCTGAAGTGCAGCGCAAGCTGTTTGGTTTTTGAAGATTGAGGATTAACGCAAACACATTTTTTGAAACTTAACTGAGATTCCGAAATGCTACAAACAAACGTTAGTGCTATTGATGAAGAGCCACCAGAAGGTCCTAGGTTCGATTATTGCAAAAAAAAAATTATTATAGAGTATAAGATTTTCATAGCCACACTTTTCCAATGACATTAGCAAACCACCGAAAGAAATTTTCACCTCGCCGTTCGTATTAGAAATAAAAGTTCTTAATATTCTAATCTAGTTACAGCACTCGTCTACTTTATCTCGCCACAAAGATGGAAAATTTAATTCTGGAATTGGTGCTGAAACTTGACCAAAATAGTACTTTATTGACTTAAAGAGTGATTTTTCGTGTTTATTACGCTCTTTTTTTTTTTTTTGGTCTGAAACAGATTTAGGTCCCCATATGGGAGGCTGCTCCTTATATGGGGACTATAAATAAAAAGGTCGTTCGTAAATTATTTTTGGATTGAAAAAAAAAAAAATGCATTTAAAACTTGTATAAAATACAAAAGTGTTTTGGTATGGGCTTTGTTAAATTTTAAAAGTTAATTGTAAATTAATCAAACTTTAGTTTTCGTTTATTTAAATAAGTTTTTTTCACATTCAATTTCGATCTAAATTAAAAAATAATGAACTAACCTAAGTTTATCTTATGTAACAAACAATTATTTAATTTAAAAAATTAAATTTTGGATATTTTTGGAATTTTTTTTAAAATACATTTAAAATGACGGCCAATTGACATTGATCATTGTCAGTGTTTGTTAAAACTTTCAATGTTAAAACATTTCCACACCAATCAAGATTGTGTTCTATACCGACCAAAATGGCATACGATTATACCAATACTGAGCAGGATTCTATTAGTCCCGCTCGAGTATCAAAAAACGACTAAGGGAACAAATTGTTTTGTAATTTATTTCCATAAAATTTTTGATCTTATAGTTCGTCTTTTCTATCACTCAATTTTTTTTTTATATAAAATTCATATCTTTCGTTTAATGGAATATTTTTTGTTAAAATGTTTTAATATAAAAATGTTTAGATTTAAAGATTTTTAGAATATTTGAATATTTCAGAAATACATTTGATAATTTCCAAAAAATCAATTGATGTTTTCTGAAATACAATTGATAATTTCCAAGGTTCAGAAAATACACACATGAAACACACAATGTTCTGTTCTAAAGCAGTCAACATATATTTTTATTTTAATATCAATTATGTGTGTTTCTAAATTTTGTTCGGTGCCCAACACAATCATGACTGTGTTTCGTTTTAATGTTCGTTATGTTTCGAACACACATAAACCACACAGATTCGAGTGTAGCTATTTTAAGTTCGTTTTCTGGCACGTGTACTGCTTAAAAAACAGAACATTTTCTTCAACGCGTACATCTAAAAATGAAAACATCATCAACTCGCGATCAAAAAAAAAAAAAAAAAATTGAGTCAAAAACAACATATAAAATTTCTGTGTTTTCTATTTTATTACTATCTTTTTATTTTTATTTATTATTTTATTTTTATTATTTTTATTTTTTTATTACTATGATTATGAATGAATTATTTTAGATTTTTTTTTTATTCAATTTGGTTGAAACATTTGTCAATATCGGTCCATTTTTCGATTTAGTCCCCATATAAATATAGCATTCGACATGAACTTTTTCATATGCGAAGACAAAAAATTAATAACAATAACACACAAATTTGGTTTACGCTTATTTTCTATATCCATTAAGTTGGACCTTTGGACTCTTTCGCTAAACGCATGGCTTAGGGTATGAAATAGTCTGTCCAGACCGAGAATAATTTTATTTTCTGTTTTTAAAGAAGTATTCCATGTTAAATTGCTTTTATATAAGAAAAATAATTGAATAAATTTCAAGATTTTCCACATCTTTTAACAACTTTTTAGCAAAATCATCATCATCTCTTTAGGCTTGCTGTATAACGGTAAATTAGGATTGACAAAAAACAATATTTTTTATTATTTATTTTTTAGAGTGCAACAAAAAAAAAAAAAAAGAAAACAAAAAGGAATTATAACAAAATTTAGTTTTAGCTAGATATTTTTGATTTTTCATATTTATTCGTGTTTTGTTTTTTATTTTCAATTTTAATGGTGGTTAAGTTTTTATTGTATATAATTGAAAAAATAAAAAAAGAAAAACTCGAAAATTTTGTTCAAAAAATAAAAAAAAGATTGGCAAAATAAACAAAAAATTTTTTTAAGCTTTTATTTTAGCGATTTTTATATTAACTAATTTAACGATTTATTATAATTATTAAGAAAGTGTTCAATTACAACACTGCTTTAAAAATATTTTTGTTTAATAATTTAATCAAAAGTTTCATACTTCTTTAATGTTATTATAAAAAATAAAAAAAAAATAAAAAAACAACTTTTAATGATGCAAACTAATTTCGTAGAAATATTGAAAAAAATAATTTAAGCTTAATATTAATTTTTTTACAAAAATCTCTGATACAAAAAAAAAAAAAAAAGAATTTTGATATTCATTTTATGATATTTGTACAACTTAAAAAAATAAAAAAATAAAAATTTTTATAAATTTATTTAAAAAAATTTTCTACTGTCTTTTTGTCAGTGTATTACATTTTTTTTTTTAAATAAATGCTTTAATTGTAACTTATTATAAGAACCAACAAAAACAAACAAATGTATTATATATTAATTATAAACAAAAAAAAAAAAAAAAAAAGATGCAAAATATATTTATACAAAAGTATAATAAATTATAAAAATTTATAAATAAAATGCAGCAAAATGTAAAAAATAATATGAAAATAAATATTTAAATTATTGGACAATATTTAAACGTACAAACCAGTGTTTCATATATACATACAAACATAACAAAAATAAATTAAGTACAAATGCTTTGTTTTAAATAAAGACTTTGTTAGAATTACCTAGTTTTCAATTGCACCGCATAAGTTTTAATATTTTTATGCCTGAGTTGTGTCAATGGTTAAAAAAAAAACAGAAAAAACTTTGTTGCATCGTTTATGGCAGTGTTTAAAGAATTTAATCGGGTTATCAGTGACGTCATCTATATAGGTATATAAAACTGAATACTGACACAAATGATGTCGTCATTAAATAAGCTTTATAAGAACGAGCAAGAGAAACTGTAGGTCAAACAACCAAACAAATGCATCAACAACTTTAACACAATGACGTAATTAAGTAAAAAAAAAAATTTATAACAAATTAAAACCAATAATATTATAATTAATCATTTTGTATATTTTAATAATCCAACCAAATTCCTTAAATATTTCAATTACACTTACAAATGTTGTTGCCAGCTTTAAAATCATTAATCATTACTTTACACTCTTTCCCTCAGAGATAACCTGATATCATTTTGTAACGGTTGTTTGTGGTGGCTTTATATTTTGTTGCTTGACAATTCATAAATCAACTGTATTTTATTTACCACATTATATACAAGTAAATTTTTCGGTATTTCTTGTTACAAAGTATGTTGAAAAGCTTTTATATATAATATGCAATGAGACTTTTACCTGTTATTGTCAGTTATATGGCCAAGTAAATACAATTCGGATAAATTGAGTAAGATTACTTTCTAAAAAGACGATGATTTGATAAATTGATAAATGAAAAACTTTGGAAATATCAACTAGTCAGTCTTTAGTGAGTGGTAATATAAATTTTAATATGTTTCTAGGAAGATATTTAAAACTTTACATACATATGTATACAGGATATATTTTATAAAATGAAACCTTAAGTAAGGTTTGATATTTTTGTGAATAATTTTGAGGTGAATTTTGTAAATTTGAACCTTTAAATACAAATTAAAAAAATGTAACGTGTTGTTTATAAAAAATATGGGACTTTCTATTTATAAGCAACGAATGGATCGACTTAACGACCTTAGTAAAATTTGTTTACCTTAACTAAAAATTATTGATAAATTGGACTTCTGACTTTTTTTTATAGTTCTCGAAATATGGCGCCGCCAAAAGGGAAAAAAAATCAAAAAGTCACAGACGTGGTCATCATTCTATTTTTAAAAGTAGTTTACCTAGAAAATCAGTTGACTCACCGTCTCGGAGGTATAAAATCTTCTTTAATATGAAAAATGCATTTTTTTTTTGGCAAATGCCAAAGATGATAACCATATAATTTTTTTTTTGTACAAGTCAATCTCAATAGTGCTGTTTTTATACCCTATACCACTATGTTGTTTGGGTATAGTGACTTTGTGCCTCTGTTTGTAACTACCAAAAATATCTGACTTAGACCAATCTTTAATTATACCGATCGAATCAGAATCACTATCTGATTCGATTTAACGATGTCCGTCCGTCCGTCCGTCTGTGTGTCCATGTAAAGCTTATAATCAAACTGCAGGTCGCAAATAAGAATATATTTTGATGGAATTTGGTATATAAGCTTTTATCGCTCATATGATGAAGGCTATTGAAATTGGTGAGAATCGGTCCATGTTCAGACCTAGCTCCCATACAAATTACCCCTACGAAATCAACATAAATTGCCATAACATCCAAATTATCATATAAATCTTAGTCAAATTGGGTTTGTATGTATTAATTACATCCATTAATCAGTAGTCCAAAAATGATCCCTATTGGACAACTCTTAGTCATATCCCCCATATAACGCCGCTTCCCGATCTTCGCTTAAATCTATCAAAAAACAAAAATATTGCACAGATTTTTCTCAAATTTGGTTTGTATATATTTTTTCAAAATATAAGTGACTTCACAAAATATGGTCAAGATCGGTCCATTTTTCGACCTAGTCCCCATATAATTGTAGCACTCGATATGAACTTTTTCATATTTGCGGCAAAAAAATTAATATCAATGCCAATCACTTATGACTTATGTTCATTTTCTATATCGAATTAGTTGGACCGAAAGATAGGGCCTCTAAACCATGGTATAGGGTATCATATGGTCGGTCGACCGACTATAATTTTCTTACTTGTTTAAATTTAACTTAACACTTGTGTTTAACTTAAAAATGTTGTAAATCTGAATATATTGTTGCTGATAATCTTTCTATGCTTGTGCTTAATTTTTAAAGGTTCCTGAGTTTTATATAAAAGTTCAAAGCCAATTTATTACAAAAAGGTAAGTTTGAAAATTGTTTTAGATTTTTTTAAAATAAAATTCCTTAATTTTTGTTAAAGATGTCTCAATACTTTTTAAAAAAAGTTTTATTATAGATTAACAAGTTTTGAAGATCATACACATTTTTTAGTATTCGCGGCACTATATTTCAGGAACTGGCTTTTTTATGTGATAATTATAAATAGAAGTACCAATTGACCTAAATAATTGCTTTTGCAATCTTTAATTTCAGAAATAATATAGAATTAGTAGGTGCCAATTAAAGCATGTTTTTAGTTATACATTTTTTTAATATATCCAACAACAGAAAACATTTTAATTAAAACACATAACCTATTTTTTAAAAGTTCCAGCTAATTTCAAACTAAATTCCTTTCAGTGTAACCACAATTTATGCTCTTTAAATTAACTGACAAGCAGCTCAGCATAAAACGTGTATGCAAAGAAAGTTCAATCTAGCAACTCCGAAATGAAAAAAGCTTTCGGACAATGAGTTAAATATTTCTAAAAACTCTTTGCAAAAGTAGTTGGAGTCGTGGAGCCTTAACGTAAGGACGTAAATTAATCTTACAAACGGATAAATTTGTTGCTAACAAATAAGCAAAAATTACAGAAAATGTGTGTGGAAAAAAATGAAAGAAAAAATTTATAAAAAATGGCAAAATATAAAAAAGAAAAGTGGAAATTTAATAAAATATTAATTAAATACACAAGGAAACACAATGAAATCATAAAGCAAAGAAAAATTTTAAAATTAACTATGTTATTTAAAAAAGATTAATCGAACAAGGCTATAAGAAAAAAAATGTGAATTTGTAATTTTTTCCACAATATTAAGCCTTTTTTAAATACATATAGATACATAGTATACAATACTGACAGCTCGAAAAAATGAAGGAAAAAAAGAAGAGGAAGAAAAATTAATAGAAATAAATATGAAACGAAAAACTAACTTCAAAAAAGTTAAAAAGTGTATTAAAAATGTAATAAAAAGTAATTATTGTTAAGGAGCTTGCTAATTTAAATATTGCATAAAAAAAGGTTAAAGATTTAATAATGTCTTAAAATACCCATATTTTTGTTTTCTGGTAAAATAATTCTACAAACACATATTGATTTTATTTGATTTTTAATGATTTTAATACTAAAAAATTAACTTATTTTGTTTTTAATACAAAAAACTATATTTTTTTTTTTAAATTTTTCATTGACAAATAACAGGAAATAACCTTGACAGAGTGCGTGTGTACTAAAAATAACAATAACAATTTTTGGTTGCAAACGAATTTGTGGATTTTTTTTTTAAATTTAATTACTTTTTAATACACAATAAAATTGTGGCTAAAAGCTTTTTATATGTTGATTTAAATGATAAAGATCCATTCGAAATTCCTTTAATATAAAGGGGAAACAAAGACTTATCGATGACGCATTCCTTTAGAGTAGGGCAGAAGGTTAAATTACGACAGAAAGTAGAAAAAAATTACAAAAAACGTTTACGTCGTGAAAACAACACAATAACAGCAACAACAACAAGAACAACAACGACGAACACGAGATGATGTTAATAAAATAGAAGAAGATAGTGAAATTTTAACCAAGTACACCTCTTGTTTAAAAATTAAAGCTTGTACTCCGAAAAAAGCCATGCAAATTCTTAGCAACCACCCACTTCTACTTAATAAAACAACTGTGTTCATTGCCTTCTTCTCTCATTTATTTTGCTATCCTTTCCTTTAAACTTTCTCTCTCACGTTCTCATACTCTCTCTTTGTTGATGTGTGTGATATAAAACAAAAGACTACGGTGGTGTTATCTTCTATAGGTTTCTTTAATTTTATTTTTTCCTTTTTTGTGATTGTACGCAAAAATCACAACAAAAACAATAATAACAGCAGCAGCAGCCTTACAAAAGTAGTGAAGTAGTTCGAAAATGTGTGTGTTTGAAATTAGACATAAATATCTATGGCAGACAGTTGTTAAAAATCGGGCTATAAATACGGTTGATATTTTAATAGAAAATAAAGAACGAACATTATTATTAAGAATATTAAATTAAGAGGTAAAATAAAAGAAAGCTAAAAAGTTGAAACGTGGAACAATATAAATTATAAACAGAAACAATTAATTAAAAAAAAAAAATCAAAAAAAAAAAAATCATCAAAGTTTGTAATCTCTTGGATTTATGTTCTTTCATTAAAAATAATAAGGATTTATTAAATCCAAAAAACATCTATTTGTAGTTAATTGTCTAATACAATTTTTGAATGACTGAATTTTGTGCAATACTTTTTGTTTAATAATTAAAGAAAGAAATAAAGTTCGTTTAGAAATTCATCTAAAATTTTTCGTGGAAATTTCCAGCGTTTCGTTTATTTTTGATTTATAAAATGAGCACATAAGTTACAAGTTAAATTCTTATTTTTTCTAAATAGATTTAAATGTTATTGAGACTTTTTTGTTGATCAATCCGTTTAAAGTCAAATAAAATTTTAAGTTTTTTTAAATCCCAGTATTAGAAAATTATGATTAAACAAAATAATAAATAACGAGCAATGGAATGTTGTTTTGTTTTAATTTTCGCGGACAATAAAACGTTTCGAAAACATAATTTCACTCAAAATATTATTCTCGAACTTTTTTTGATAAAAATGTTTGCAAAAATATAAAAAACAAGTAAGAAAATTATAGTCGGTCGAGACCGCTATGTGATACCCTATACCATGCGTTTGGAGACCCTTTCTCATAGGCCCAACTAACTGGACATAGAAAATAAGCATAAACCAAATTTGAGTGTGATTTTTATTAATTTTTTTGGCTGCAGATATGAAAAAGTTCGTATCGGATGCTATATCTATATGGGGACTAGGCCCAAAAATGGACCGATCCTGACTATGTTTGGTAAAGTCTCTTGTATTTTGGAAAAATATGTACAAACAAAATTTGAAAAGAATCCGTGCAATATTTTTGTTTTTTGATAGATTTAAGTGAAGATCGGGAAGCAGCTCTATATGGGGCCTATGACTAAAAGTTGTCCCATAGGGATCATTTTTAGACTACTCATTAATGGATGTAATAAACGCATACAAACCCAATTTGAGTAAGATCTATATGACAATTTGGATCTTAGGACAATTTATGTCGATTTTATAGGGGTCATTTGTATGGGGGCTAGGTCTGAACATGGACCGATTCTCACCAATTTCAATAGCGTTCATCCTATAGCCGATAAAAGCTTATGTACCAAATTTCATCAAAATGTTAAATCGAATCAGTTAGTGATTCTGATTCGATCGGTATAATAAAAGATGGGTCTAGGTCAAATATTTTTGGTAGTTACAAACACCAGCACAAAGTCAAGCCACATAGTGGTATAGGGTATAAAAATTACTAAATATTATCCGCTTATAATTGAGAAAATATTATCACCATGTGCTTGTTTTAACTGCTATTAACTACTATTGAAAATATTTACGAGGGCGGATAAATAAATCTCTGACACTAAAAAAAATTTTTGTTGTCCAACATAGTCTTCTTCTAGTTCAATAGACTTTTTCCAACGATTCGCCATTTTTTCTTATTTCTTCCAAATAATTGGAATCCATAAGACATTTGCTAGATCACTGATTTCATCGTTGAAGCTAACTTTATTTCCACCGAGCCATGCCTTAAGGTTTAGAAATAGAAAATAGCCATTGGGAGCTAAATTCATGGAATCGGTCCAATAAGTTGGCCAAATATTCAAAGTTTATTGTTTTTCCCTTTTAAAGGATGCTGCATGTATAAAAAAAAAACTGTTGACATAATGTTGTTGGCCAATAAACCGATGTTGGACTTTTTCGGCTTTAGTTTGCCAGCAATACCCATTGTTTGGACTGCTGTTTGATCTCCAGTTAGTTGTAATGGATCAATGTTTCATCAACTGTTATAAAAAGGCAGAAAAACTCATCCGTATTGCGATTGAGCAACACCAAACACTCCTTTGAAGTTGTCACACGCTTCGTTTGCATCTTTTTATACTCTATAGCACTATGTGGTTGTCCATCTGTCCTTCTGTCCGTCCGTCTGTATGTCCATGTAAACCTTGTAATCAAACTACAGGTCGCAAATATGAATATATTTTATTGAAATTTGGTATATAAGTTTTTATCGGTCATATGATGAACGCTACTGAAATTGGTGAAATTCGGTCCATGTTCAGACCCATATGAATGACCCCTATGAAATCGACATAAATTGCCATAAGATCCAAATTATCATATAGATCTCAGTCAAATTGGGTTTGTATGTGTTTATTATATTAATTAATCAGTAGTCCAAAAATAATCCCTACCGGACAATTCGTAGTCATAGGCCCCCTTAGTATAGGCCCCCGATCTTCACGTAAATCTATCAAAAAACAAAAATATTGTACAGATTATTGGTTTGTATATATTTTTTTCAAAATAAAGTGACTTTACCAAATATGGTCAGAATCGGTCCATTTTTCGACATAGTCCCCATATAAATATAGCTTCCGATATGAACTTTTTTATATCTGCAGACAAAAAAATTAATAACAATACCACTCAAATTTTGTTTATGCTTATTTTCTATATCAAATTAGTTGGACCGAAGAGATAAAACATGGTATAGTCGGTCTAGATCGACTATATTTTTCTTACTTGTTTAATCATGGAATCAATCTCATGAATTTTCACTATCCGATCTGGCAACATATGGTACATTTTTGACATTTTCGGCTTATTAAATAAAATAATATGGGCAACTTAACTTTTTTAATCTTAACTTCTGAACCCAAAAAACGAATTGCTTATTTTGAATACTGTGTTTTCTACACATTTTGTTAAATCGATTTCTGTTGTTATAATGATTATAGTTTTTATAATTTTTTATGGTAACTCCTGAACCTAAAACCCTTTTTTTCACAATACTGCTTAGGATAATAGAAAATATTTGTACAATATTATGATTTGAACGGCATACGGATCCAATAACCATTAGTGTCTTTGTGAATAGTTATGTTTCTCTCAGAGTCCCAAGAACGAGGACTATAAAATCGAAGTGTGTAGGTGAATGTATTTGGTCTCTTAACCAAATTCGACAACAGAATATTGGGCTAGTCGTGGGGTTGTGTTGAATGAGTTAGCTGGCCCTAATATTTTAATATCTTTATCTGAATTATCGAATAGCATTGATGATATTATGTGGTATACACTATCTTCTTACTACTCTCTTTCACACTTGGGCGTATGACAATGGGCCATATGGTCTACGAGTATACTAGCTTACCTAACCTGACATTGAGTTTCAATTATAATACTTTTTGTTAAAATTGAAAAACTTTAAAAATTAATTCAAAATTCATGAAATACTAAAAATTTCTGTGAATGTTGCAGAATTATTCCAAATTTTATATATAAAATAAAAAATGAGAAACAAAAATATTTAAATAATAATTAAAAAAAAAAAATTAACATATATAAAACAAATTTAATAAGTATAAAAGTATATAATATAAAAAAATTACAAAAAATTAAAAAAATATATATGTATATATCTAAAAATTCATAACTACACTGTATTCTTAATCGGACCGGTTTCTGGCATTTTAGCCTTCATCAGCGATTTATTGAACATTGTGATAATGTTATATTATAATTCAATAGATTGCTTCTATATGAAATTTTTCTACTTAGGGCTGGCGTGAGGTTTGAACCTGTGTCTATCTCACATACACTTGTTCTTCTGCTCTGCCACGCACCATTGAAAACAAAATGAAAAAAATTGCATATTAATTACAGTATTAATTGCAATATGTCTGAAAAATTACGTCTAATCTAACAAACTATTGAAAAATTTCGCTTCAGAGCAACATCTCTAATATATGTAAAAAGTACAATGTGTGGAATGTACAAACCATACATCACATACAGCAACTTTTACGAAATTTAGATAAGTGGAAATTAAAATGCATTAAAATTCATAAATAACGATTGTTTGTTTGAACAGAGTTGTATCTTCTGAGATTAATACGAAATAAAAAAGACAGGTGCGAACCTCACGGCCCACAGCGGACCATTTGACGAGAAGGCGGTCAAAAACCTATAACTTTTGATTGGATTGGAATTTTGATATGCTGTTTTTTTTGTTTGGTAGGTGAGACTTTAGCCTATAAAACGTAATTCTCGACCGAAAATAAAAAAGTTACGGAGGGTTTAAAATACATTTTCATTTGTAGTTGAATTTTAGTAAAAAAGTGTAAAAAAAAGGTTTTTTTTAATATAATGTCTTTTTTTTCAGTTAATTTTACAACTAATACTTTTTAACAATTTTTTAAGTTAATTTTTTCAGAAAATGCCAAACTTTGGCCCCCGTAAACTTTTTAGTCTTAATGTGCACAAGTGCCAAAGGTTGTTTTTTTTTTTTTTTGAAAGATCCCGAGTTAAAATATAATTTACTAAGCAGCGAACGTAAAAGTTACCTTATATTGGTTCAAGATAGAGAAGTTTCAATGAAAAACTCGTATGTTTTTGCTTTAGTTAAATTTTTTTTTATTGTCTTTTTAAATATTTCTATATCAATTTTTATGGTAAATTTATGAAATATAACAATTTTTATTGTAAATTTACAAAATATATAAATTTTTAAATCAAGAAAATTTTTTAACTATATAAAAAAAAAAGTGTAACTTATTGTTAGTGTAATGAAAAAGTACTTTAAATCAACCAATTTTAGTAAAAATTTCTTCTAAATAGCCTTGATTTTCATCTTCTAGAAGTTGTTTAGCTTCTTCGTCTAATTCAATAGAGGTAGTTTTCCATTTTTGACGAATGTTGGACATATATGGATCTGAAGTGCACAACAAAATAGTGATAAGGTCTTCAGTAGTACAACATCTGGACATTTTCCTTGTGTTGTGCTCGCGAAAGAATCTGTAGCCTTTGTTCCTTTTTTCTTGCGCTTCTTCAGATAGATCTCCTATTGGTAGCATATTGTTTTGAATTATTTGTTCCCCATGGTACAAAATTTTATGAACTGTGGATGGCATATATCTCCAAGAGTATTTTTCATTATAAAGTATAGCTGTTTTATTGGCGTACTCTCCAAATTTTTTTGCATTTATCTTTCTGCTGCATGCTAGAACTTGTAATATGATTTTGAATCGTCTTATTAATTCATGATCTACACCTGTGATAGATGCTGCAATTTCCGGATCGGAAAAAAATCTTGCAGTATTTCCATCATTTGTGTTTCCTTCCCCTTGTTTTGGTTGGTCTACTAGCTGTAGATATTTTTGTTGAATTTGTTTGTTTTTTGCTTTCTTTTTTTCTTCATTTTCTTTGTTTTTTCTCACTGTTTCGCCTAACGGACCAAATTCCAAATCATAACCCAATTTAAGAATATGCTCCATGAAACGTATTCTAGCATGAAGAGGGGACATTCCAAGTTCGTAGACTTCCTTAAAACTACCACCAGAGGGTTGGCTTAATTTACTTGCTGTCTTTTGGCATATAATGCAGCTTGACGTTGACTTTGTTCCAGTTAAAGCTTGTGCAACTTTTCCATCAATCATTGTGAGACACATTTTAAAATGTACTTCAATGTCTTGGTCATCAAATTTAAATATTACTGTTTGAAGTTCCTTAATTTGATCTTCTATTTTTTGAACTTCTTCAGTTATGACATCTTTGGCTTCCTTTTTGAATGCAGATTTTATTGGTCTGCAATACTTTGTTGAAGAAGGAATTTAATTTTTCCATAACGAACGAAAGATACCATGAATAAATTAGCATCTGATGAATTTTCGCTATTAAATTGCTTGTATTGTTTCTGACCAGAGGATCCATCGCATCCCCATTTAGAAATTAAAGTAATGCTGCCATTACCAATTTTTTTTTAATGATCAGTATCAGGCGTATTTAGCAATCGTTCTGCAGTATGTTCAAGGAGATCTTGCAATTTTATTTCTGCTGATGTTGAAGTGACACTAATAGCAGATTGTGAAGGTAAGCATTCTTTTTTGGCAGAAACTAAATCTCGATACTCTGGAAAAATCCCACAATTCTTTTCATTGGTTCGCTTCCGCAATTTCTTATATTGATTTTTGGTCAATTTCAAATCCAAAAATAGGGCGAACGCTTCTTGCGGCGTAAATTTCTTATCTTCAATTGGTGTAGGAATGCTTTTCAAAATCCTCTTTGTGCGCCTTGGGCTCGCTTCTACTATTTTTTCAATTATTTCAATTTTATTTTTTTTATTTTGGGTTGGTTGAATTTGGTGCAAAAATGAATCCTTAATAATTCTTTGAGATATTTCTTCATTGATATTCTCCAGCTTGCGCCTTCGAGATCTTTCACTACATCCGTCAATTGGTTTTGCTGGTCGACCCTTTTTTCCACTTTCGTTGGCAGTTGTAGATGCACTCTCAAAAATAAATTCCTTTATTAACCAGTCTTGGTAACGTTTGTACATGTTTGCCTTGCTATGAGAGCATTTCAAATTCGATGCAAAATTAGTTATTTTTCCTTTGTGCATTTCAATGTCTTCTAGGTTCCAATTCTTAAAGAAGTCGTTGCTCACTATGTGCAAAATTACATCGTCTACATCATTTTGTTGAAAATAAATATCTGCCAGATCTCTGTAACAGTACTCAGCCATTGCACAAATTGTAATGAATAATAATTGTGGAAACATTATTATAAATACCTCTTTCTTGCAATTAGGTAAAATAAAAATATTTATCCTTTATTACCACTTTTAGAAGCATAAAAAACCCACACCCTAACCCATTTTAAAAGGTGAAGCATACCTGCTCATATCTTAATGGGCTATGTCGCAATAGTTTTTTTTTTACCACTTACAAATTTTTATCTTTTATTACCACTTTTAGAAGCATAAAAAACCCACACCCTAACCCCTTTTAAAAGATGAAGCATACCTGCTCATATCTTAAAGGGCTATGTCGCAATAGTTTTCTTTTTTTTTACCATTTACCTGTTATTTAAATTGTTTCCCATTTTGTCAGGTATTTAAACTATACAACTCTAATTCAGACTATTAATGTTTTTGAAAGATACCTATGTAAATGTACCTGTAACAATTAAGCGCATTACATCTCAACCCTTTTTTATAAGTATATAACAACTCCTGACAACTCTACCGACACGTAAAAAAATGCACCGCGGTGCACCGGTACGACCAACTTTTGTATTCATAACACTCAGACGGACGGACGGACATCGTTTAATCGACTCAGAAAGTGTTTTTGAGTCGATCCGTATAATAAAAGATGGATAAAGGTGAAATATTTTTGGCAGTTACAAACATCACCTCAAACTTAATATATCCTAACCACATAGTGGACAACTTTTGTATTCATAAATTTTGCAGAAAATATCTAACCTTGGGTCAGAAACATTGTTCTGGGGTATAGGAGTATAGGGGAGGGTTCGGACTATAGAACAGTGTAAGACTTTTTCTGACTGCTTTTGACTGGCAGGAGTTATGCTCCATTAAGTAGGAGATTTTCGGAAAATTTGGACCTGTTTTAAAAAAATTTTTTTTTAAATTTCGGAATGACTCAGTGATTTTACATTTTTAACATTAATAGTATGGAAGCCACAAAATTATAAAAAATTTATTTCACTTCAAAATCTTTTAAATCAAAAAAGTTACAGTCATTCAAAAATAAAAATTTACAAAGAAATTTTTAATTTTAGCAAAATACTGAGAAAGCCCATTTTCGAAGACCCTGTTCGCTGTGATATAGTTGAGATAGAGTCGCAATTTTTTGGCTTCCGCGGTTTACTAGTATTTACTTTCAAACAAATAATATAACTTTAAAATCGGTAGCAAAAAAAAAATGATTTTTGGCCGCCTTCTCAAAATATGGTCCACTGTGCGGCCGCCCTAAGTAGATAAATTTCTTATAGAAACAAAATATTCAATTATAACATAACAATTATCACAATGTTTAATAAATCGCTGATGAAGGCTAAAATGCGAGAAACTGATCCTATTAAGAATACAGTGTAGTTATGAATTTTTAGAAAATTTATGCTTCCTTCTGCTCCACCACGCACCATTGAAACCAAAATAAAAAAAATTGCATATTAATTACAGTATTAATTGCAATATATCTAATGGGACATCAAAATCTAACAAACTATTAAAAAAAATATTTTGTTTTAATTCCTTAATTGAATATTATTCTTATTGAATATTTTATTTAAAACAAACTGGTATATAAAAGTAACGAACGGGTCAGCTGCACCTCCTCAGAAATCATATACAATTTAAACAAATATTGTACTCTATTACACTAAGTAATATTAAAAAAAGTGAAAAATCATTAAAAACTCACAAAGGTGGGTCAACTTCCTAATGATGATCTTTAAAAAAGGTATATTTAGAAAATTAATTGAGGTGTCATTGCGACCCACGTAAAATCACCTTTAATAGCTTTATTTTAGTTAGTTAATGTCCAAGTCATAATCATATAATCTTTAGTTTGTCAGAGTGTATCTCAAAAAGCGATATTTTTTAAAATTAAAAATAAAATTATATTTTTGCTGATACCCTTTTTATAATTTGTGCTAAATTTAATGTGCGTTTTTTTTTGGTTCTTGAATTTTAAATACAAATTTTAAGACAACTATAGAATTTTGTAAAAAAAAAATAAATTAAAAATTTTTATTTTAAGTTTTTTTTATATAAAAATTTTATTTTAATGAATTCATTTAAAAAAAAAATTAATGGATAAGTAAATATATGTATATTCAAAATAAAAAACCAACCCATAAAAACTAAGTTTTTATTATACTCCCTTTATTTGTAAATTAATTTACCATCATGTAATTAAATAATTGATTGATTGAAAATGAAACATGTCTAGAAAAATATCTATGCCAAAAAACAAAAATTTTTTTCGCTGCGAGTTTGCCTGCAAAGTCTCAGCTCGATTGGATCACGGGAAAGGGGTCAAAAATCAATCCAGACAGGCAGATACTACGAGTTAATATAAAGGAAGTAAAAAAAATTCCAGTTAATTTTACCTTTGTAGTTATATCTCAGGAACCAATAAAAATTCATTCATTACATTTACCACAAGCGTAGAGAAGGCAATCAGCAATAATATATAAGTTTTATTTTATTCGAAAATTTTATAAATATCACCAGTTTTAAGATATTCCATCAGAAAATTTTGATTGTGTGATATAATGAATTTTGACCTTGCTTTAAATAAAGTACGTTTTACTTTTAAATGCAAATTTTTTGTTAAAAAGTACCTTTTATATCAAAAAGTACCTTGTTCATTAAAAAGTGAATTTTCCTTTAAAAAGTACTTTTTTCTTTAAAAAGTATATTTTTCTTTAAGAGCTGTATGCAGCTTGTTAAGGAATCTTAGCAGAAAATTTTCATATAATTCTTAAAGAAAAAAAAAGCACAAAAGTACCTTTCAGTGCAACAGTAGCAATCAGCTGTTTTCTGTCAATTACACTATGTCACAAAATAGAAAAAATTGCATGCACTTTTGAAGAGACCTAGTGTAGGTTGTAGGTATTGTTGAGTAGATCATTTGTCCATTTTTAGAATTTTGAATACACCCTCAAAATCTGAAGTTATGTCCAAAAAACGTTATTTTAGGACTTTATGGACTTAAATATTTTTAACTTTTTCAGTTGTGGGTGGATCTTAAACTTTTAAACGGTTTTGGAAAGATGACTAACTAAGCTTTCGAAATATATATATATATGTTTATACTTTTAACAAACCCATGTGGAAATAATACCCCAAATATTTCAAATTTCCAGTTTTTTGGTGAGCTTTTTCAACTTTGGCGCCTTTTTTTTCCTAGACTTTGTTTGGGAACATATGTTTTTATTATTTTTATTTGAAATCACATTTAGTAATGAGTAAATTGACACCTTGTTTTTTAAAATTGGTTAATAATTCTTAATGTAACAATTTTTTTATTTAATTATACAGATATAATTTTTCCTAGTATATGCTATGTATATAAACGGTTTTATATGCAAACATTTTTACAGTTATTTTTTACACTTGAATTATCCTATATATGGTTTAGTCTCTTTTATTAAAAAATAATAAATCTTTATCAATAAGCATTTGATTTAAAAAAACAAGGTGTCAATTTACTCATTACTAAATGTGCTTTCAAATAAAAATAATAAAAACATATGTTCCCAAACAAAGTCTAGGAAAAAAAGGCGCCTAAGTTGAAAAAGCTCACCAAAAAACTGGAAATTTGAAATATTTGGGGTATTATTTCCACATGGCTTAAAACTATAAATATATATATATATATATTTGGAAAGCCTAGTTAGTCATCTTTCCAAAACCGTTTAAAAATTTAAAATCGACCCACAACTGAAAAAGTAAAAAATATTTAAGTCCATAAAGTCCTAAAAAAACATTTTTTGGACACAACTTCAGATTTTGAGGGTGTATTCAAAATTTTAAAAATGGACAAATGATCTACTCAACAAGGCCCACAACCTACACTAGGTCTCTTCAAAAGTGCATATTGAGTGTAACACCGTGTTATTAAGAATTGTGAAATTGAAATTGAAAACAACCATGTTTGCAACTGAAAAAGAACTTCTAATTTTTTAAGTTTATTACATTTTGTTTATGCTTACCTCTCCTGTCAAAATTCCGTTCAGAAAGAACATAAAAAAGTAGTAAAAACAATACTACTTTTTTAAAAAGCTGCTGACTAACAACAGAAATTTTTAGACAGAAAAATTCCTTAAGCATTTCTGAACCATTTTTTTATATGAAGTTTTTGATTCCTTAGCAAGCTGCATACAGCTCTTTAAAAGGTAAATTTTGTTAAAAAAGTACCTTTTTCTTTTTTTTAAATTAACTTTTTCTTAAAAAGCACCTTTTATTAAAAAAGTACCTTTTATTGAAAAAGTATCTTTTATTAAGAAAGTACATTTTATTAGAAAAGTTTTTAGATATTCCACTAGAAAATATTGATTACGTGACCTTTTATTAAAAAAGTACCATTTACTCTAAAAAGTAAATTTTTCTTCCAAAAGTACCTTTTTCTTGAAAAAGAATCTTTTACTTTAAAAAGCATCTTTTTACTAAAAAAAGTACCTTTTTCGTTAAAAAGTTAATTTTTCTTTTCCAAAAACGTACATTTTCCATAAAAATAAAATTTTGTTTAAAAAGTACCTTTTTCTTTGAAGAGTACCTCCTACTTTAAAATGGACCCTTTTAAAAAGCATCTTTTTACTAAAAAAGTACCCTTTTCGTTAAAAAGTTAATTTTTCTTTTCCAAAAAAGTACATTTTCCATAAAAAGTAAAATTTTGTTTAAAAAGTACCTTTTTCTTTGAAGAGTACCTTTTACTTTAAAAGGGACCCTTTTCTTTAAAAAGTATATTTTTCTGTAAAAGTATCTTTTTATTAAAAAAGCAAATTTTTTTTTCAAACAGTACCTATTTCTTCAAAAATTATATTTTTCTTTAAAAAGTACGTTTTCTTAAAATTTAACTTTTTCTTAATAAGTACCTTTTATTAAAAAAAGTACTTTGTTTTAAAGAAGTATCATTTACTAAAAAAGCATATTGTATTAAAAAAGTTCTAGGATATTCCTTCAGAAAATTTGGATTATGTGATATAGTGAGTTTTGACTTTTTATTAAAAAAATACCTTTTACTTTAAAACCTAAATTTTTCATTAAAATAGAATATATTTTTCTTGAAAAAGTATCTTTTTCTTTATAAAGTAATATTTTCTTTTGAAAGTACTTTTTTTCTTTTAAAAGTACGTTTTTCTTGAAAAAGTATAATTTGCTTTACGATTTTCTTTAAAATTTACTTTTTTCTTGAAAAGTACCTTTTATTGAAAAAGTACTTTTTATTGAAAAGACACCTTTTATTGAAAAGGCACCTTTTATTGAAAAGGTACCTTTTATTTATTAAAAAGTACCTTTTATTGGAAAAAGTACCTTTTACTAAAAAAGTGGCTCTTACTAAAAAAGTACCTCTTGTTAAAAATGTACCTTCTATTATTAAGGTACCTTTTATTTAAAAAGTATCTTTGTCTTTCTCTTAAAAAGTATCTTTTATTGAAAAAGTATATTTTCTTTAAAATTAAATTTTCCTTAAAAGTAGCTTTCCTTAAAAGCATCTAAAAAGTACCATTTCTTCAAAAATATTTTTTTTTTAACAAGTACCTTTTGTTTCAACAAGTACAATTATCTTCAAAAAGTATATTTTCCTAAAAAAAGCACCTTTTATTAAACTTAATTGTTTAAGACCACTTCTTCAGTTTGTTCTTATAAATATTTTACTTTTCGCACCGCCATATTTCAGAAATTGAGAGCTATAAAATTGTAAAATTTTTAAACTTAAAATTCATGTAAAATTTTTATTAATTTCAAAGAAAAATCGTATATAGAAAACAAAAAAAAAAAAAACAATAACTTTTCAGTAGTTCATTCTATAAAGTACAACGATTCGATTCGGATTTTTATGAAAAATTCAAAACCTTGTGATATTTTGCCAATTTTTTTAAATTTAATAACATATCAATAAAAAATATTTAAAATTAAATGAAATAAAATTCAGCTCATGAATTAAAAATGTTTTGTTGCAACTTTCAAAAAATCTAATCCATAAAAACCAAGTTTTTGTAATACTCCCTTTCTTTGTAAATTAAATTTACCGTCTCGTTCCAGTCTTACTCAACAATTGTAAATTCTACAATGAAAAACTCTTTTTTGTAAATTTTTTTTACAATATTTTTATTCATCATCGCCACGAGTCTGCTTGCCAACTTTCAGCTCGATGGGATCACGGGAAAATGGTTAAAAATCGATCCAAAGCTGTTTCGACAGCAAAACGGCATTAAAATATCAAGTAAAATATTAAAAATTAAAATGGATAAAAATTCAACTGATAAATTAAAAACGTTTGTCTCAAGGCTAAAAAATTAAAAATAATTTTAAAATTTTAATAGAATTAAAATATTAATATAAAAAAAAATCAACTCATGCTTTTAGTAAAAAACGCTCAAAAAAATTTAAAATAATTTAAAATTTTAAGAGCAGTAAAATATTAAATATTAAATCAGAAATAAAAAATATCATCTATAAATATTAAATCGTCTAATGAATTAATATATTTTGTGTCGATACTTTTACGAAAAAATACTCTAAAACATTAGCAATATTTATTAAATTTTAATTTAAATAAAATATTAAATAATAAATCAGAAAAAAAACATTCAATTCATGCAGTAAAAAAGTTTGTCTCAATGCTTTGGTTGCAATTTTTATAAAACTAACACGTTGCAGTTAGAGTCCCCTCATTTAACACAACCCCATTTAAAATAATATTTTGTTTTTTCCAAAGTCTACAAATATAAATATACCTAGCAAAAAAGTCATATAAAAATAACCACGTAGCATTTTATATTTTTTGAGGTTTTTTTTCTGTTATAAATATTTTACTACAAAACACACATATTCGTACGTATACTAACACTACTTCAAATACAGGCCCACAAGGAAAACACGTTGTCAAAGTTTTCTTATTAAAAAAAAAAACCAACAACAATAATAATAGTAAAATATAATTTTTTTTTATTATATATGAAATAAGGAAACGTATCTCTGTTAAAGTGGAAGGAAGTTAAACAAAGAAACACCGTGTATAGTGAGTGAGTGAGTGTATAATCAGTAAAAAACATAATAAAATTATCATACATACATACATATACATATATTACTGTTATAATTGTGTAAAAAGTATAACGTTATAATAAACCGTTATTTTTGTTTATTTTTTTGTTCGTTACTTCCATTCTATGCCAGCCTGCATGTTGCACACAATACAAGGAAGCATGGAAGTTTTCGTTTTCGTTTTCGTATGTGCTAAAACATGAACGAGTTTCCTGTGGAAAATTTAAAAAAAAGCTTAATAAGAAATAATTGTAAAATAATTTTATAAAGCAATGTAAATTTTAATAAACCCCAAAAATTAACAAAAGAAGAAAAAAAAAATATATACATATAAGTGAAACTAAAATCTCAAAAATATAATAAGAATTTAAAAAATTCAAGACTTCAGATAATTTTTGACGTTCACAAACAAAAAGGAATAAATTAACTTGTATCAGTTTCTAAGCAGCTAAAACAACAAAAACATTTTAATGTTTCCTTAATATTTAATACAGGTGAGTTAACTATGCAAACATACAAATAAGTTTATATATATATAATAATAAAATATAATAAAATATATTGTAATGTAAGACTTATAGAAGTCAAATAATCCTTAAAAGATATTAAAACACAAAAGAATGTAGTTGGCGCACGCAAAAACTATATGAAACATTTCCACTTGTATAAGTTTAGTACTTATTAAAAAATTAATAAATTTTTTTGTATCATGAAATATGTTTTTCATATACGAGTATTATCAATATTTAATAATAATTTATTTTATATCCTCCTCACCACTGTCCAGAAGGTATGTATATACCAGTTTGTCATCGAAAAATAAATTTGGAACCCCATAAATTATATAGAGTTTGCCAAGAAATTTTTTGAAGCTATTTAATATGCCGTGTTGGTTTTATTATACTGTATACCACTATATGGTCAGGGTATAATGACTTCGTCTTTGTCCGTCCGTCCGTCTGTCTGTTCATGTAAACCTTGTAATCAAACTGCAGTTCGCAAATATAAATATATTTTGATGAAATTTAGTGTATAAGCTTCTATCAGCCATAGAATGAATGCTATTGAAATTGTGAAAATCGGGTCACGTTCACACCTGGTCCCTATAAAAATGACCTCTATGAGATCGAATTAAATTACCATAATGTCCAAGTGATTATATTTTGTGTATGTTTATTTCATCCATTAATCAGTGGTCCAAAAATAAACCCTTTACAACAATTCTTAGTCATAGCCCCCTATAAAGCTGATTCCCGATCTTCACTTAAATCTATAAAAAAAAATATTGCACAGATTTTTCTCAAATTTGGTTTATATATGTTTTTGGAAAAATAAGTAAGCCTACCGAATATGGTCCGAATCGGTCCATTTTTCGATATAGTCCCATTAAAAATATAGCAATCGATGTGAAGTTTTTTTTATCCGAAGGTAAGAAAAATAATAACAATGCCTTTCAAATTTGGTTAATTTCTATATCTAATTAGTTGGATCTAAGAGGCAGAGTGTCTAAAAGCATGGGCCCACGAACGAATTTTATGCTGCCCCATATAAATTTAAAAAAAATTACAAAATTTAATTCAAAAAAATAAAAAAAAAATCTAAACATTAATACCAAAATTTCAAAGTATTGTTCAAAAATAGCATTAATACGAGTATAAATTTTCAATAGGGCCACAAAAATAATACAAATTATTTGAATGTAACATCTGTTAGCATGCTTCATTTTTTCTATTCGAAACAATGTAGCATGTACAAAAAAAAATGCATTTTAAAAATTGTATTTTGCAAAACACAGCCATGATTTGAAATGGAAACGACAGAGCATAATAATTTGTAGTTAATTATTTTCAGGGTTGTCAACTTTAAAATATCAAAAAGCACTAAACCGACAAAAATCGCATTATATGAAAAAAAAAAAACACTATATTTTCCATTTTTTATTTTTTGCTTTTTTCAGTAAAAGCCCTGTTGTCCTGAATGCTTGGGGATGAGCGCAGTCCCGATAATTAACTGTTTCTTTAAAACTAGAAATTTTTTATCTTTTGGAACAGAAACCATTAAATTTTTTATACATATTGTACCGACCACTTCATAAAAATTTTTTCATAAAAGCATGTTTTGAAAAATAATTCAATTGAACTTTAAAATTTTGTTTAAAAAATTTAAAAACTAAAATTGGCAAATTGGACGATTTTTTAATTATATCTCATGTTAATTTTATTGAAATTAACTGGTAATACTCAAGATATATCGGTCCCGCTTTTTACTTTTACGGAATTAAAATGGCCATCAACGAGCAATAAAAAACGTAAGATAGGTGATGAAAACAGAAAATTCCAGTCCGAATGGACACACAAATTCGGATTTGTTGAAAATAAGGACATTTGCAAAATGCCTGTACCACATAACAAACTTTACAATTTAAGTAGACATCATGAAAAATTTCACTCACAATTTGCCAAAGATTATCCCCTTAATACTAATCTTAGAGAGACTAAACTGAAGGCATTGCAGTCAAATATTGCAAAAGAACAGAACATTATTTCGTCATTTAGCCATGGAAATGACAGATCACTTGAAGCAAGTTAAGAAAGCACACTATTAAGAAGGTTATGAGCATTCTCGACCGTGATAACAAAAAGCTGCATAAAGAGATAGATCAGCTTTCTATATCACGGCGCACAACCGAGAGTGGGATTGGAGATATCAGCACTTTTATTGAGACAAGTTTAAAAAACGAACAAAAAAATTCTGCAGCATTTAGTTTAGCTCTTGATTGGCGATCAATTGGCGATCTTCATTAGGTCTGTATCAGTTGAATTTAATATCACTGAAGAAATGTTAGACCTTGTAGCTCTTTCTGAAACGACTATGATGTAAAAAATGCGCTTTTCGAATTAATTAACAAATATGAATTTCCACGAGATAAAAGACCTCGAATGTAAAAAAAATTTAAGCTGGAAGAATACATAAATAATTTAAAACAATTTCATGAAAATTTTAAATGTAGATTTGAGGATCTCAAACAACTTCAAGCAACATTCTCAGTTTTTGTTAATCCATTCAGTTATATTTTAAGTCGTGTTTTTAAGTCGTGTTTAAAATATAACTGAACTCGAACCTGTTTATTGTACATGTTCTCTTTTTTCTTACTACACGAGCCACAACACGACTTAAAATATAACTGAACTCGAACCTGTTTATTGTACATGTTCTGTTTTTTTTTCAGTACACGTACCAGAACATGAACTTCAAATAAAGCAGCACTCAAAAATGTGTGCTTTATGTGTGATTGAAACAAAAAGTACGTGATACAAATATGTTCATGTAAATAACGAAATATTAAAACGAACACAGTCATGGTTGTGTTGGGCACCGTAGAAAATTTAGAAACGCACATAATTGATATGAAAATAAAGATATGTGTTGGCTACTTTTGAACAGAACATTGTGTGTTTCATGTGTGTATTTTCTGAACCTTGCCTAAATGATGAATTTTTATTATCCGATATAATTCTTGCAAAACCAGATGTTGGAAAATTGGAGTTGTTAGAAATGAAGGATGATATTGTATTGAAAATGCATCACAAATCAACTTATCTAGTTGGATTTTGGAAACTTGTTAACGAAACCCAATATCCATAACTGAAAAAAGATGCTGCTCGCTTATTTTCAATGTTTGGCACAACGTATTGTTGTGAATCTCTATACTCCACCATGAAAAATGTTAAAAACAAAAATCGTTCACGTTTAACAAATCAACATCTTACGGAACTCATTCAGACAACTTTGACAAGCTATACACCTGATTTTAAAGAAATATTCAAAAATTCTTCCTTTTTTCTTTTTTATTTTTTGTTACCTATATTTTTATTTTATTTTTATATAATTCCTTTTTTTTATTTTATTTAAAATGAAATTCTTTGATCTCAAAAAATTTTAAAACATAACATTATTTTTATAAATACTAATAATATTTCAATATAAAATTTATTTGTAATGTGTATGAAATGAATTAATAAATTTTATGTTTGTTTAAAAATCGTTTTTTTTTTTGCTTTTTTGTTTGAAAATGAATATTTGTACAGAAATAAACTAGTGCGGCCCACCGTTAGTAGGTGAAATTCCAAATTTGGCCCAACAAGCCATTTACGTGCCCACCCCTGGTATATAGCATCTACCGAATCTCATTTTCTTACTTGTTTTTCTGTTTCTTGATTTTTTGCCTATTGATTTTCCTTTGTTATTCTTATTTCAAGTAAAATAACTTAAAATATTTTGCTTACGCAAACAATTTCCTAACACACTCTATGTTCTTGATCCTTATAACAACTCAAGTCGATATAGCGATATCGTCAAAGGTCATAATCATTTAATATTTAGTTTGTGAATGTATGTACATAAAGTGATATTTTTAAAATAAAAAAAAAACAAAGTAAGAAAATTGTAGTCGGTCTAGACCGGGTCGAAAAATGGACCAATCCTGACCATATTTGGTAAAGTCATTTACTTTTTGCAACAACATGTACAAACCAAATTTGAGAAAAATCTGTGCAATATTTTTGTTTTTTGATAGATTTAGATGAAGATTGGGAGTCAGCTTCATATGGACTAAGACTGTGACTAAGAAGTGTCCTATAAGGTTTGTTTCTGTACCACTGATTAATGGATGTAATGAACATACGCAAACCCAACTTGAGCGAGATCTATATGATAATTTGGATATTATGGCAATTTAAGTCGATCTCATATAGGTCATTTGTATGGGGACTAGCTCTGAACATGAAGCGATTTTCGCCAATTTCAACAACATTCATCCCATGGCCGATAGAAGCTTATATACGAAATTTAATGAAAATATATTCATATTTGCGACCTTGGGTTTGATTACAAAGTTTACATAGTCACACAGACGAACAGACAGACGGACGGACATCGCTAAATTGCCTCAAGAAGTGATTCTGAGTCGATCGGTATAATAAAAGATGGATCTAGGTCAAATATTTTTGGTTATTACATTAATGTCATTATACCCTGACCACATAATGGTGTAGGGTATAAATATACATATTTTTGCTGATGACATTTCCTTCACTTGTGCTAAAATTTATTGAGTGCGATTTTATTGCTTCCTGAGTTAAAAATAAAAATCCAAAGACAAGTATAAAATTTGGTACAAAAACGTAAAATTGAAATTTGTTCATTCATTTATAAAAAAAATTGTTTTTGAAGCTTTGGTTCAACCTAATTTGTCATTAAATGACTTTTGTCGCGAAACGAAATGGTTAATCGACTATAAAACATTATAGTAAAATTTAAAAAAATTTCCTTTGTATTTATATCTCAGGATCAAATAAAAATTCACTCATAACATTTACCACAAGTGTAGAAAATAATTTTGATTATGTGATAATGAGATTTGACTTTTCCCAAATAAAATTTAAGCAACTTACGATTAGAGACCTTGATTATGGTTGTTGGTTAACAAGTGTGAAAGGTAAACGCAGTTATTGTAAAACATTTCATTGAGGTTACTTTCCATTTTTTTCGAGCCGCCATATTTCAGGAACTGAGAGTTATAAAATTTTAAATATTATTTAATTTAAAATTTTTCGTTGAGTATGAATACAAGTACCCATATAAAGGGTGTCCCAACAAGAACGCAATTTTTAAATCTGGCAACATTCGAAGTGTCATTGTTTGACATTTGAACAATTGTTATTGTTTGCTAGTAGAAGGTACGAGGTTAGTAAAAATGGAGCGCTACACGAATGAACAACGCATTCTCATTGTGAAATTGTTTTACCAAAATGGTGAAAGTTTTGCGGCTACAGTTCGCAAATTGCGATCAATTTGGGGTCACAATAATGCTCCAAAAGAGTCAACTGTAAAGAGATTAATGGATAAATTTGCCGAAACTGGGTCTGTTAGTGATGTAAAGACAACAACGCGCCATCGACCAGGTCGATTGACCGAAAATGTCGCAGCTGTACGTGATGATGTCGCTCAAACTCCATCCACCTCAATTCGACACCGAGCTCAGCAAATTGGTGTCTCCAAATCCACTATGCAGCGAATTTTGACGAAAGATTTGCATCTTCATGCATACAAAGTTCAATTGACTCAGGGACTGAAGCCAGCTGACCATGGACAGCGAAGGGAGTTCGTTAATTGGGTATTGGAGAGACAACATGAAAATGCTGATTTTGCCGCTAAAATCATCTTCAGTGACGAGGCCCATTTCCAACTAGATGGCTTCGTCAATAGGCAGAATTGTCGCATTTGGGGTGAGGAAAATCCTCGAGTGATTCACGAGAAGCAAATGCATCCTCAACGTGTCACTGTGTGGTGTGGTTTTTGGGCTGGAGGAATCATTGGACCTTTTTTTTATGAAAATGAGGCAGGTCAAGCGCAAACAATCAATCGTGTTCGGTATCGTGAAATGATAACCAGTTTTTTCTTGCCTCGAATTGAAGAAATGAATGTGGAGTGCATGTGGTTCCAACAAGACGGCGCCACATGTCATACAGCCAGAGAAACAATTCAATTGCTGCATCAGTCATTTCCCGGTCGTGTTATTTCGCGTTTTGGAGATCAAAATTGGCCGCCTAGATCGTGCGATTTAACACCATTAGATTTTTTCTTTGGGGTTTTTTGAAGTCGATGGTTTACGCGAATAAGCCGACGACGACTCAAGCCTTGAAAGAGGAAATTGGACACTGCATTAATGAAATACCGCAGCATTTATGCAAAACGTCATTGAAAATTTCATTAAAAGATTGCGTGCATGCCAGCAAAGCCGCGGCGGCCATTTGCACGATATATTGGTCCATACATAACCTCATTCTGTCTACTTTACGATATAATAAAGTTTCACGATTTTTTTTTAAATATCTGTGTTTTATTTAAAATTTAAAAATTGCGTTCTTGTTGGGACACCCTTTATAAGAATTAAAGAAAAAAAAAAACAATAAATCAAAACGATATGATTAAAATTTGTATGAAAATTTCAAAGCCTTGAAATTGAATTTATCAGTTGGTCGTTGCGTTTATAACGCATCGATATAGCGATGTCCGTCTATCCGTCAGTCTGTTTAAATCACGTAAATACACAAAATAAACTATTTGCTTATGTGAAATTATGATAATATAATATTGTTTAACATTACTTCGAGTAGATAGGTATTCAATTTGGATCCTCTAGGCCAAATAGCCGAGGAATGATTTACGAAAATGTAAAGATACTCAGATAAAATTTTATATAAAAAACTAAAAATAGTGAATTTTTTCAATGGTATCTGGTAGAGAAAAAGAAAGCATAGATATACATATTTGTAAAATTCATAATTTAAGACCGGTTTCTGGCATTTCAGACTTCATCAGAGATGTTATTGAACATTGTAATAATTATTATGCTATACTTGAACAGATTATTTCCATATGAAATTTTTCTACTTATACGTCACCGAGTATGTGCAAAACGATGTTCATGTAGATATGTATCAGCGATATATATACATGTTTGTTGGCTTTTTAGCATATGCGAACAAATGGTTTCTCGATGAGAGTACGAGAATAAGCTAGATGGTATGCTCTAAACAAACAAAAATGTAATTGTATGCATTGACATTTATGCTGATTGCATTTGATAATTTTTGTCAATTAGAAAAATGCACGAAAATACCTAAAATTGTTGACAATTATCTTACTAATTTTAAACATCATTGTAAAAAAGCTAGTCATTATAATGTAAAATCTAGCCTTTTTATCTCTCAGCATTGACGACCATGTCTATAATATTGTGTTTAGAAAACGGGTATAGGTTTGCAAAGATTCGGCATAGCCGAATTTAACACTCTTACTTGTTTAGTATCAATTGTATCAAAAATTTATTTGAATTAAAGAAAACAAAAATCCGAAAAGGGCTTTTATAACAATCGCTTATGAGGTAAAAGTTTCTCGGCAAACGGTGTGTCGAGTTTTTAAAAATTATATCTAATATCTTATTATAAATAGAATCCTACGAAGTGACCAAAAAAAGGGCTATTATAAGACTAACAAGGTTAGAAAATATTAATACTTTTTAAGAAAAATCTGTATATCTATATGTATATCATGTAGTAGGCTGCTCAAAAAATCAATTGCTCCGAATGTTTCTTAAGAAAAGTGAAAAGTCAGGACTCAAATCCAAGGACCGTAACAGTTATATCTTTCTATCATAAAAGTATTTTTATTTTGTCAAACAAATATAAAAATTGAAATTTTATTTCTGTTCGAAAGAATCAAAATAGAAAAATAACTTTCATATCTGCTTTAAAAATATGACTGAAAACTAGGATCAAAATTGTTAAAAATTTTTCAAATAACTGTTAATTTCGATGCCTGCTCAAAAGATCGCTGAAAAAACTTTAAAGCAATATCATCGCGAAGTGGAGAGATATAGATGAATCAAAAATAGAGAAATTTGAAATCTTTCATTATTTCTTAGCAAAAAAAAAACAAGCAAATATTTTATAATCCGCAAAGTTGAAATTTAAAATTACACTTTTAAATACTAATTTCACTTTTTTACATTCTTTTAATGAACTGTTTTACCAACTTCCCGACTAGCTAGAGCCCTAAAGCTTTTAGCATTTAACTAAGGTTGATGAAAAACACATTATTTAATATATTTTTTTTAACGATTTAATCATTATTTCTGTAAGCATTTTTGCTAATTTAATTTCCACCAACTTCCCGACTATCTAGAGCTCTGAAACCCTCAGCATTTATGTAGTGTAGATAACAACATATTATTCAATGCGTTTCCATAAGATTTCATTAGCATTTCTCGTGGTTACCTTGAAATCGCATAACAGCATATCTTATTTTTTTTTATGATTTTACTTCGTGGTTAAAGTTTATTCCATTATCAATATTGGATCTAAAGTATGTATAACCTCTTAGAATTACAATGTTGAAAACCCAAAAGGAGTAAAACAGTAAATTTTTCGTGACCTTTTTAAAGGACATTATTGACATATATTTGTTCTGATATTGATATATATATTTTTTTTTTTTGGAAAATAATATTCTTTCATACTTTGAAGTTCCCTAAAAAGCAAACAAGTTTACAAAATGCCAAAAAAAAAAATAGTTTTCAGTTGCAACATACATCATATACTATCGGAAAATGTAATCATTATATAGGCAACCAATTAGAAACGCTTTGAGTTTTACATAAAATGATTTTTTTTATAAAACATTTTATTCATGTATCATGTATTTCATCATATTTCTTTTACATATATTACAATACCAAAAGAAAAAAAAAATACTTAAGAAATTTTTCAATCCTAAAACTATTTTAAAAATCAAGTATATTGTGCGAATTTGACTGGGACACTTATGCCGTTTTCTTTTCTGACAAAAAATGTCGCCCTTTTTTTGACCTTTTTTCGAAAAGTGTATTTTTTTTTTATATATTCTGAATTAAGACCAACCTTATCTTATACATCAATCGAAAGGTCTCAAAGTAGTGCCCTCGTAAATCAGAAAAAATTCCAGTCATTTACTTCTTTCAGGTCATAGTGTGAGAATATTTCGCCATTGTTCCCCTTTTATGAATATTTTCACCCTATGATTTCCAAGAGGATAATAATCAAAATGTTTTTGCATTTATATATAATATAAGGTTTCTCCTAATTCAGAATATATAAAAAAATATGTTTTCCAAAAAAAGGCAAAAAAAGGGCAACATTTTTTGTCAGAAAAGAAAACGGCATTAATTAACAACGATATTTTTACTTTTTTTAAATATTTTTTTTTGCAAAACCTCTTCAAAACCGCTACATCACTGCCTCACATCGATTGCGTATTGATATTATGAGACGCCGACATCGCTCCTCAAAAAGAGTTGCCATATTATTTTATATTTTTGATGCTGACGGTTCTTTTAACGTCACCCCAGAGGTGTTCGATGGGGTTCAAGTCTGGAATGGATGTTTTCGAAACTTCGCGTATGCTTTGTTACGTTTGTAGCGTAAATAAGAGTTCCGCGGTAATTCTATTCCTTTGTACATATAAGCAAAAAAGTTTGTAAATTATTTCCATCTTCTAATATTTCATTCTAATATTTTTTCAAATAAAATATCTGACTTAAAAAATTCGTAAGTCTCCTTTATTATACCCTATACCACTATGTGGTTTGGGTATAATGACTTTGTGCTGCTGTTTGTAACAACTATAAATATTTGACCTAGACCCATCTTTAATTATACAAATCGAATCAGAATCACTTTCTGAGTTGATTTAACAATGTCCGTCCGTCCGTCCGTCCGTCTGTGTGTCCATGTAAAGCTTGTAATCAAACTGCAGGTCGCAAATATGAATGTATTTTGATCAAATTTGGTATATAAGCTTTTATCGGCCATGGGATGAATGCTATTGAAATTGGTGAGAATCGGTCCATGTTCAGACCTAGCCCCCATACAAATTACCCATATGAAATCGACATAAATTGCCATAAGATCCAAATTGTCATATAGATCTTACTCAAATTGAGTTTGTATGCGTTCATTACATCCATTAATGGGTAGTCCAAAAATGATCCCTTTGACCCCATATAGAGCTGCTTTCCGATCTTCACTTAAATCTATTAAAAAACAAAAATATTGCACTGATTCTTCTCAAATTTTGTTTGTATATATTTTTGCAAAATACAAGAGACTTTACCAAACATGATCAGGTTCGGTCCATTTTTGGACCTAGTTCCTATATAGATATAGCATCCGATATGAACTTTTTCATATCTGCAGCCAAAAAAATTAATAAAAATCCCACTCAAATTTGGTTTTTGCTTATTTTCTATGTCCAGTTAGTTGGGCCTAAAAGATAGCGTTTCTAAACGCATGGTATAGGGTATCGTATAGTCGGTCTGGACCGACTATAAATTTCTTACTTGTTTTTATATTCTGTCTGTTTATTTTTTCAAGAAAATAAAATCCCCCGGAAAAAAATCCGAGAAAATATTCAGAATTGATCTGAATATGTGGACGTATTTTTCTTTATTAAAAATTCCATTACAGGAGAAACATTCCCATATCATAACTGATCCTCCACCATGCTTCAGTACACGCGAAACATAGCGTGAATTGAATTCTTGATTGATGGGCCGCCTAAAAAAAGCACTTTCGACCATCACAACTAAGGCGATTTATTTATGTTTTATCTCTCCAAAGCTCATATTTCTATTGATTTTCACTCCAACTCTAACGAGACTTGGCGAAGTCTATACGACGTTTCCCTTGAATACCTCTCAGAAGCGGCTTCGTGTATGCTGCTCTGCCATGTAGTCCATCTTCTACACAAGCGCCGTGCAATAGTCCACTTGGACATTGCGATATTCAATTTATTTTGAAGATCACGTTGGATGTCTGTGGATGACTCTGTGGTGATTATACAATAAAAGTGTTAAACCTATTTATTTTAAATTTAATTTAAACACTAAAACTCCTTTTGGTCGGCTTCGAGATTCGCCTTATGTTTTTCCGGGACTCTTACTTAGCGCAACGTTGGCTATTATTTCAAATGTGTTTATATGCCGTAAAGCATTAAACACATTTTTTTGGAGTAATTCTTTATAGGATTTTTCGGCCAAAAATGAAACTTCGTTCCACAGGAGTGCTGCGTTTGGCCTTTTTCCATTATAATTCTTAAAAATAATTGTTTTATATTTTATTTATACATATATTAAATTAAAAAAAGTTGATGGAATGCAGATTTCAATTAATAATTGCGATTTCTAATTAGTTATCACGCTTTTATAAATAGTATTAAATAACACGTAAATAAGTTTCAAAAATAAAAACGGGCCTTAAAATTACAACAATAAAATTGAGTGCATCTAATGGCAAATAAATTAGTTAACAGAATACAAGTATTTTAGGAAGAACAAATAACGGCAAATTTGCATATATTTGAGTTATGCTCATGAAACTCTAACATATTTAGAGCGTTTATAATTCAAAATACGTTTTTGATTGCCCTAAAAATTTGTGGATCTGTAATGGTGCGGCGTTGTTGGAAGATCCGCTTCCGTTTCCCTGAGCCTTTGCTGGTCGCACGTGCTGGCGTAGGGGCCTAGCTCGCCGGATGGGTGGGGTCTTGCTCAGGCCCAGGGAAACCGCACTACAGATTTTCACGTGCGATTAAAAAAAAACAACTGTCAAAAAAACGGATACTAAGTGGGACGGATGGCCATACTTACCTTGGGATTGGGGACGAGGTGTTCTGCCACTTTTGCCCTCCCTACCATGTTACCTCGACTCCATCTTACTTGGAGGTAACCCACTCAAATGATAAGATTAGGTTTGGTTTGGTTTTCTACATTGGTTTTAAAAAAAAAAAGTTTTTATTTACCCTTCATTTTAAGGGTTAAAAATTTAAATCATAATTATCAAAATTTATTTTATTATTTTTTTTTATATTATCGCAAAATTTCACTTTTTAGAAAAATTTTTAAGTTTGGCAACATTTTATTTTCAGCCAAATTTTAATTTAGGAAAATTTTAATTTTAGCTTAAGTTTAGAATTAGGAAAATTTCAGTTTAAATTTTATAATTAGAAGACTTTTTATGTAATTTTAGAAAAATTTTAATGTTATAAAATTTTGTTTAATATAATTTTGTAAAAAAAATTAAGTTTGAATGCGATTTCAACTCAATGTATTTTTTATTTTTTTTGTTTTTAATTAAATTTAGTTTTAATTTTAGCTTTAACAAAAAAAATTTTTTTTTTTGTTTTTTTTTTTTAATATGGTACCATTTTGTAAATTCTCTTAAATTTCTATAATTTTAAATTTAGGTTAATTTTAACTTTTTATTTCTAGCAAATTTTTAAGTTTATCAAAATTTAATTTTAGGGAAATTTTAATTTTAAGAAAAAGGTTAATTTTAGAAAAATTTTAAAGTATAGCATAATTTTAATTTTAGGAGAATTTTAAATTTAGCTTAATTTTATCCATATTTAGGAAAATTATTTTAATTTATGAAATTTTTAGTTTTAACAAAAGTTGACTTTTAGCACTATTTAATTTTAGGTTAATTTTAGCATTAGAAAAATTTTTGTTTAAACTTTATAATTAGACAATTTTACATTTAGAAAAATTCACATTTCGAAATATTTTATTTTAGTTTAATTTTACAATAAAAGAAAATTTTTATAATCGAAAATTTTATAGTTAGTAAAAATTTTATATTTTAACCAAATTTTATATATAGCAAAATTTTATTAATCTAGTAACATTCTTAAATTTAATAAGGAAAATTTTAAACAAAGAAAATTTTTATATATGTGAAAAAAAATTTTTAATTTGGAAAATTATTTGTATTTTAAAAAAATTTACCGCCTTGTGGTTGTACTGATGAAGCTGCTGTCGCCAGACGCCGTGGTTGTGTCTCTCAATATGCCATTAAAAAAATCGGCCATAGCTGCATTAATAACGATATTGTTGCTGATTTCCATACAAAATTTGTTTAATCAACTTGTGTTGTTTTATAATTTTATATTATTTTTCAACTATTTATTTTTTTTTAAACCTTCTTTTCTTTTCTTGACAGTATTTAAGTTCTTAAATATAATTTGATTTTTAGTTTCTTTAAAAAAGGTTCTTCCACAATTTCTTTTGTAATTTAAGACGCCACCGACTATTTTGTAATCTTTTTCACAGTAAAAATATTTTAGTTTTTTTTTGTTTTAAATACTATTTGTTTTAATATTGCACAATAACTTTAGTATTTAATTAAACTTTCTTTTTAGTTCTATAAAAAAACAGTTAGCTTTGGTCAAAATTTCCAATAAACGATCACCGCCGCTTGATCTCACAATTCAAACTATAATCAATTTGTTTAATCTTTTAAGTTTTAAATTTTAAATTTCTTAAGTTTTAGAACATTAATACTTTTCTCAGAATTAACTTTATTTGATTACACTATGTCTTATCTTTAATTTTAACTTTACATTACTTTATTTTACTACACTAATTTTTGCTTCAAAATTTCTTAAAATTATTATTTAATGTAATAGAGGTTTTTCCTCAACCTTTACGTTTCAACAAACAAAATTCAACTCCATATAGTATACATTTAATTTTATAATTCTTTAAACTTTAATGTTTTTAATCTAAATTTTAATCTTTAATTTATTTTATTTGTTTTAATTTAACTTTTACACTTTCTTTTTTTCTTAAACATATCTTTTTTTTTCTAAACTTAATTTTTCTTTAATTTTCTGAAATTTATTTCTTTAATTCTTAAACACTACGTTAATTTTAATTTTCGGAGGTTTTTCCTCAACCTTTTATTGCAACTATCAAATTTCAACTCCTAAAAACTACATTTTATTAATTTTAAATTCTAAGGTTTTTCCTCAACCTTTCTTGTCAAAAATTACTCTTCAACTCCCCGATTCAAATTTAACTTTATTACATTAAACCTTCTCATCTTCATTCATTCATCTGCAGATAAAAGCCTGTTTATTAAAAAACAAAATCACCACCAATTCATTGAGAACATTCATATGCATTCATAATATTCTCTAGTATTTATAACACTCCCACTCATATATGACTATGAGAGCAAGTGAGATCAATTCGTCTCAATTCGTTAGTCAAAGCGATCAAACGTTCTGTTACTACGAATGCTAAAGTCAGTGAAGTGTGTGCTTATAATAAAAAATCAAAAAGCAAGTTCAGAAAACAAACAGTGATAAAGTTGTATTAATATAAACACATATACATTATAAAAATAAATTTTCTTAAAAAAAAAAAAAAGAATTTTAATACAAACAATAATTAAAACTAAACTACGCACTTAGGGTTGATTAATAATGGATGGTGACCCTCCAGATCGGTTGATTCTCCAAAATCAACCACTATTCACCATCGACAAAAATAAACATTTAACTATTTCGACCAATGGACCAAAATACCTTATTATGTCCAGAACAAACTGGAATAGCCGAAAAGAAAATGATGACAACAATTCGACCTTAGCTAACGTTTCTCCATTTCTGATCAAAAAAGTTATCGACGGCTTATGCGGTAATGAGGTAGAAATGTGTAAAAAACTCCGTAATGGAAACATTTTAATTAAAACCAAAAATAATACACAAGCCGAAAAACTAATTACATTGACTGCCCTTTCTCCCACCATCAAAGTTAATGTCAGCGAACATTCATCGCTCAACTTCTCCAAAGGTGTGATCTACTCTAATGACTTAAGAGGAATTGAAGAGGAAGAAATTCTTAATGAATTGAAACCGCAAAATGTTTCCGAAATAAAGAAAATATTGAAAAATGTCAATGGATTACTTAAAGAAACTGGACTAATCATTGTGACATTTGCAAAATTAAACTTGCCAGAAACATTAAATATTGGATATGAAAAAGTTAAAATACGTCCATATGTCCCTTACCCACTGAGATGCAGAAAATGCTTACGATATGGTCATCCAACAAATAATTGTTCGAACAAACAAATCTGCCCGCATTGCGCTCTAGATTACCATTTTGAAGAAGACGACGAAACATGCAAAAATCCAGCCACTTACGTTAATTGCATATTTAATAATGTTGAAAACTACAATCACAGCGCTGTTGACAAAATCTGCCCAATATTCTTAAAAGAAAAAGAAATTCAGGCTATCATATCATTAGAAAAAATAGAGAGAAAAAAAGCAGTTGAAACATATAAACAACGCCACCAAAGTGGACAACCAACCTATGCTGCTGTTACAAAAACACAAACTTCAGATAAACCAAACTCTTCAACAAACAACAACAAACTAAACTCAGATTCTGCAAACACATCTTCGAGAAAACAAGTGAGCTATGAAGATATCGATACAACACATGAGCCACATACCAACTTACCAAATCTCCTCTCACCAAAACCGAAACTAATACAGCTTCTCCCAAAAAACACATCGAATAGAGTAAAACAGGTTTTGAAAAGAAAGAATATGAAAACAAACACAACAAAACAAAAACTTACTAAAACTAAAGCTAAACAAAATACTGATGATAATGAGACATCAGAGACGATGTCACTTGATGAGTGATAGGTAATTATATAAATAATGCACCCTATACTATGCGTGGCTTCACCCGGGTGTGATAGCAGCCGTGCTTCAGTGATCGCTCAATCAACAGATATTGTTGACTGTATGATTGCACTTCACAGAGTGGTTGGTCATATCTGGGTGTTGTTACGCATTTTATAGGGTGTATAATATCATGTAATTAATAAAAAAAAAAAAAAAATGTAATTCATAATATTAACACAAACAATTATTATAATTATTATTATTATTATTAATGATACCATCTATAAATATTTTACAATGGAACATAAGAGGCTATCTTAACAATTATAATGAATTACTAATGCTTATTAATAAGTACAATATAAAAATAATTTCAATCCAAGAATCTCACATTATTAACAACAACAACATTCCTATCCCAAACAATTTCCGTTTTTATAATTATAATAACTCCAATTCCTATGGAGGCGTTTCCCTTCTAATTCATAACACAATCCACCACAAACAAATACCAATAACTAATGATTTTGAAACAATAGGCTTTGAAATACATTCAAAAATTAAATTTAATATAATATCAAGTTATATATCCCCATCTGTAAATTTTAACGAGCATAATCTCCAAAATGTACTTGGTAACTTTCACATACCTACACTCGTAACGGGTGACTTTAACAGTTGGAACCAAATTTGGGGTTCCAGAAAAAGTAATAGAAGAGGCAAAATACTAGCCAAATTTATAAATAATCACAATTATACAATACTAAATGATAAATCTCCTACACACTTTTCAACCCAAAACTCATTGACAAATATCGATTTGTCCTTTTGCTCATCCGCACTTAGTGTACATACTTCTTGGACTATCGAGCAAGATTTATATGGAAGTGATCATTTTCCAATTATTTTAACATTATTCCACAATAATTTCGAAAACAACCAAATATATAAACCTCGATTCAAAACTGATAAAGCCAACTGGGACTTATATGATAAAAAATGTATTTTTTATGATTCGTTAAGGAACCCAGATCCCAATATTAACAAAGAAGCTGCAAACATAAAAAAAATTATATTACAATCAGCAAATGAATCGATTCCACAGTCTAGCCCACCAAATAGAAACTCCTTAGTACCATGGTGGAACCATGAACTTGAGTGTTTAAAAATGGAAAAAAACAGATTATGGCATATATTTAGGAGATATATTAACAACGAAAATATGTTAAGATATAAAAGGGCAAATGCACTATTAAAAAGGAAAATAAAACTCAGTAAAGGAGAGTCCCTTAATAAATTTACTTCCGAAATTAACCCAAACACTTCCCCTAAAAGAATATGGAATAATATCAAAAGATTTTGCGGATATAAAACAACACACAATATTCACTGCATTGAAAGCAGTCAACCCCCTTTTAATAATTTAACCAAACCTACTGACATAGCAAACGAATTGGGAAAGTTCTGGTCTCATAACTCCTCCGATCAAAATTTTCCACTCAAATTCCAAGAAAACAAAACCAATTTTAGAGACCACTTAATTTATATAAACCCAAGTAATAAAGCAAAATACATAGAACAGGATATAAATAATATAGAATTTATTTCAACCCTCCATAGACTTAAAGGGAAAACTCCAGGTCAGGATAGAATATCATATAATATGATAAAAAATTCACCAAACATTGTTAAAAAAAGAATATTAAATTATTTTAATAACATTTTTCATACAAGTATACCTCAACAATACAAAACAAGTTTGATTATTCCCATACAAAAACCAAACTGCATCCAAACCTCAGCAAAATCCTATAGACCTATCTCTCTTAACTCTTGTATTGGCAAAATAATGGATAAAATTATCGCCAATAGACTCTGGTGGTATATAACATCAAATAAGTTAATTAATAATAATCAAATGGGTTTCAGAAAAGGTAAATCAACCGCGGATGCCCTACTATATATTGAACACCTAGCTGCTAATAGTATCGCCACCAAAAACCACATTACAATTTTATCATTAGACTTTGAAAAAGCATACGATAAAATAGGTATCCACACAGTGATTAATCAATTAATCTCGTGGAAACTTGGGCCAAAGATAATCAATTATATAATTAATTTTATGACAAACCGAAAGTTTATAGTTCGATTAGGTAAAAACATCTCCCAAACTTTTAATCTACACAATGGAATACCACAAGGATCTCCTTTGTCAGTCATCCTATTTCTTGTTGCATACAACAGACTATGCGATATAATATCATTACATAAAAATTTTAATTTCTGCGCTTACGCAGATGATTTTAATATTATAATAAAATCAAAAAAGGAAAAAAATCCTATTGTTTGCATAAATAATCTTGTTGATGATATTTTACAGTGGTGTGAAGAGTCAGGAGCTACCTTATCGCCGACAAAATGCAAATTTATGCACATATGTAGAAAACACAATTGTACATGCAATATTATTTCAAATAATTTACAAATTATCCAAACCAATAAATTAAAAATTTTGGGAGTAGTATTTAACAGAAACCTTAGATGGAACTCGCACATTGAATACTTGATTAATGCTTTATCCACTCGCATTAACATAATAAAATGCCTCTCAAGCATCAAATTCAATTGCAATACTATCACCCTATTACAAATTATCAAATCCTTAGTCATATCTAAAATAAGATATGGATTATTCTTATATGGTAAGTCATCTAAATCATCATTGAAAAAATTAAAAACTTTAACTAATACTGTTAACCGTTGTGCTCTCGGTGCAATACGAACCACCCCCATTAACAATATAATATTTGAATCTAATATGTTAAATATAGAATCTCTGTACTATCTTGAAGCAAGAAAACTTATAAAATCAATTTTGTTTTGCCACAACTCTCCCTTACAAAAAATCGTTGAAAACTTCCATAAATCCAGGAAAACATCAAGAATTCATTCTGCTTTATACAATACTTTACAAGTCTCTAAATATTTTGACCTACCAACAAAAGTAATGAAGTGGGATATCTTAACACACCCCCCATGGCACTTAAGTTCTGAATCAATTGATTTCACACTAACGAAGTACAAGAAAGAAGACACTCCCGTATCCCAATATCGTACACTTTTTTATAAAACTATCAGCGAATACCAGGACAGAACTATTATATACACAGATGGCTCGAAGTGTAAAGAGACAGTATCATATGCGGTCACCTCTGTAGACAGAATAATCAGTACCTCAATCCTTCCTGATTTTAGTTCCGTTTTTTCTGCTGAAATAATAGCATTATATAAGGCAATTGAATTCTGCCAGGGGACGGAAAAATTTGCTATATGCACCGATTCTCTTTCAGCAATTCACGCCATTTTAAATATCTACAACAATAATTTTTATGCAATGAGTATCAGAAACTCCCTAATCAAAAATTTCCCTAAAATTTCCATAATATGGATTCCAGGTCACTCTCTAATAGAAGGCAACGAGTTTGCGGATTACGCTGCAAAACAAGCTCACAAATTACCATTAATTAAAACATCTAATTTCAATTTCTCTGACATCAGTAAAGAAATCAAAGAACAAGCCTATAATCTGAATAGTAATACATGGAATTGTACAAGTAGTTGGTATAAATCAATCAACTTGACAAAATGTAATATCTACACGTGGATAAAATTTTGTAATTCATTTAACCGTATTGATGTTATAAAAATTATAAGACTCAGATTAGGACACACCATATCAACTCATAGTCACATCATAGCAGGAACCAACCCACCTATCTGCACATGTGGAAATAATACTCAACTAAACATAAAGCATATACTATATGATTGCTCGAAATTTCAACGACAAAGAAATCAAATATTTGCAGAAGTCAATCCTCTTACCTTATTATCCCAACCCTCACCCCATTCCATCAAACAGTTAATTACATTTTTAAAAAGTATCAAAATATTTAAATTCATTTAGAAAATTAAAAAAAAAAAAAAATTTAAATTTTAAATTATTGAAATTATTATACCAAAAAATTTTTGTATCCACAATTTAGCTTAAGGCCTAGTTGCTCTAGCTTTTATATTACATTTAGTTTGTTTACATTAATGTATTCTCTAAATCTTCAATAAATAAATAAATAAATAAACAATGAAGAGAAATAAACACGCCATAAATCAGTTTGCCAAAAAAATGCCATCAACATATTACCATATAAGGTGTTGTTTATAGGTACATACTTGAACTTGAAAATAATTTCAAGATCAAGGTTATTATTTTTTTCTTCTTTCTTATTCTGCTTGTAACAGAAATTCTTTTGCTACAGTGCAGAGCAAAACAGATCACCGTCACAGATCTGATAAAAGAAGAAGTCATTGCACACAACTTTAGTTAGTGGACTATTTATGTTTATTTTGATTTAACTTCTTTTAATCAAATTTAATTTATTTGATTTCTTCTTCAGGAGTTGTATTTTTAGAGTTTTTTATATTGCGTTATCGAATAGATATCAAAATTTTTAACCTTACTTTATAAATTTTATTCCTTCTAGCTTTGTTATCATAAAAAAGAGATTTTTTTTTGGCAAATGTCTACCAAAACGAAAAACAAGTAAGAAAATTATAGTCGGTCTAGTCGTCTAGACGATACCCTATACCATGGTTTAGAGACCCTATCTTTTCGGCCCAACTAATTGGATATAGAAAAATTTGAGTGGCATTGTTATTAATTTTTTTGGCTGCAGATATGAAAAAGTTCATATCGTGTGCTATATTTATATGGGACTACGTTGAAACTTTGACCGATCCTGACCATATTTGGTAAAGTCACTTATATTTTGAAAAAACATATAGAAACCAAATTTGAGAAAAAGCTGTACAATATTTTTGTTTATGGATAGATTTAAGTGAAGATTGGGAAACAGCTCTATATGGGGCCTATGGCAAAGAATTGTCCTATAGGGATTATTTTTGGACTACTGATTATTGGATATATAGGGGTCATTTGTTTGGGGACTAGGTCTGAACATGGACCCAATTTCATCAATTTCAATACCGTTCTTCCTATGGCCGATAGATACCAAATTTCATCAAAATATATTCATATTTTCGACCTGTGCTTTGATTACAAGGTTTACATGGACACACAGACGGACAGATGGATAGACGGACGGACGGACGGACATCGCTAAATTGACTCAGAAAGTAATTCTCAGTCGATCGGTCAAATATTTTAATATTTTAAACCATAGGGTATAAATACAAATATCATTCGGCTTTTTAAATCTAATTTGATTGAATTTTCTTAAAATGGTTCATGACAAACATCATCTGTATTGCGTATGAGTACTATTTCAACTTAATTATTATAATGTCATACTTATCTGTTTTATATATTTAGAATAGACCAATTAACGTATGATTACTATTCCAATAATGCTACTTATACGCCACAGTATTTACCAATAAAAATATATAAAGTCTTATTGCAAAAATACGATTAAATATTGAAATAATTATGTAGGAAGTGCGGAAATAATTTAGGTATAGATCTTTCAAGGATTCAGGCTTCAGAAGCTTGCAATAAGTGTTTAAGGAAAATTTCTTTCACATGTCAGTCGATGGGTAACTAAAAAACAGTGAAACAAATTAGGGTCTATAATGTTATTGCATAAGTTTTAATTAATTATTTAATTTTAAAAATAACTTTTCAAAATTTTTGCTTTTAAGAAACAAAAAGAGAATGATAGTAAACATCATTAAGGAAAGTTTAGTTAACATTTTAATTGTTTTGGCTGATTGTTTTTAAACAGAGATAAGTTTATTCAAATAAAGAATGTTAATTAAAGACAAATATAAATCAAATTCAAATCAAGCAATATGTTTAATTGCAAAAGAAAATGAACCGCAAATTTGGAATTTAGAAAATGAAATTGTTCAAATTAATACCAAAAATAAAAATATGTCCACATATTTTGCAAATACTGTTGAATTTTTAAAAGCGCTACTTAAAATATTATAAGCAAATATGTATATTATCCATTCGAAAAATTTGGAATAAATTGAACAACGTTAATTTTGGCATATATAAAAAAAAAGTAAATACCTAAAAATAATGCACTGTTCTAGTAAACTAGACGAAACACTTATTGTTGGTTGTGATATAAAATTCTGCTATACTTTGCGAAAACTTAATCTTATGCGGTCCTAGAAATTTCATTCAGCCAGAAAGTTTGATGTATATTGATTGAAGCGATTTTGGGTCCCAGAAAACCGAAAATTTTAGTATTTCTGCAGAATTTTTATTATTTCCTCCATCGACATGGGAATCTAATGAAGATTTTAAAAAGAATTACAATTTCTTCACGGAATTTTTTGTAGTAAACGATACTGCCGAAAGAAGCGTTTAATTGATAAAAGGTTTTAATAGTGTTAACAAATATTGAAGAAGAATAGCAGTTTTTACTCCAGATAGTAGAATCATACAAACAAATAACATCATTCCTGTACAAAGTGAAGTTTAATTTAACAATGTTGAGTTATAGCTCAAAATTTTCCTTTTTATTTGGAAACATATAGATAGTTTTTAAAAATAATATAATTTTATAATAAAATTGGTTAAAAGTTGTTTAAATTTATATTCGCGAGCAATAAGCAAACAATTGCACCAGAAATATATCACAATGGATAAATATTATTCCAAGAGCACTGAAGGGTTAAATAAATAGAATAATTAACCAAATTATATTTCTTACATTTGAAAAAGTGGTTTCATCGAGTTTAATAGAAAAACTCGTTTTCGATAATCTTTATTTTGAAATATCTTAAAAACAAAAGCTGGCATTGGCAAATAATGGGTTAACGTTCTCGGATCTATCCTAAATTTTAGGAACGGAAGACATACATATTTGGTAATAATATTTTAAGTAGCACTTTTAAAAATTCAACAGTATTTGCAAAATATTTGAATTTTTTGAATAAATTGTCTTTTAATAGTTTGGGGTCATATGTGACCCCAATTCCAAAGGGTATATTATTTTTTTCCGAAAGTCTAGGCTATTGAGATAAAATATAGCATTTAAAAGTAGAGAACTGATAAATTTTTGATATAAAGAATTAAGGAAGATTACATATACAGAATATTTCACAAAAATCCCATTTTTCTCAAAATCCGTAAAATTATACTCCTTGTCAAAAGTATTCTGGGGGAGGTATTTACTTAAAAATTCACACAGTTAATCCCTAACATATACTTAACAAAACCTTTAAGTGCCAGATTCATTTTTTAAAATTTTGTTTAAGAAAATTTTTTAAAACTTGAAAATGGAGTTTTCAAAGTTTTATCAGAAAAATTTACCATTTACGGTCTTAATGCGCAATAGGTTAACAACATGGTAATAAAATAATACTTCGTATCTAAGTACTTATAAGTATAGATACCGTGTTCAACGAAAAATCAATTAATTGATAAAAATTATTATAATCACAACAAATTCTTCTAAAAGGTTCAGCTAGAGCATAATTGGTTTTAAAAGACTTAACAAAGAATGGTTGGAATTGACGTGGTACTCGTTGAGGAACATTAAAAGCTATATTGTTGACAAGAAAATTAGAACAGATTTCACCAAAATGATTATTAACTGATTAAATTTTACTAATGCCAACGGAATTCCTACCTTTTTCTGTGTGTATTTGGGTTTTGAGAGTTTAACTGCTATTCGGTTTTTATGGCCTCATGTATATTTTGGCTAAAACTTAATTTTTCCGAAGAACATGCAATTTTTCTCACTGCTATATCTCGGAAACCAATTGAAATCTTATTTTCCTGTCTTAGCCATGATTGCAGCTATAGACTATGAGAATAAAGTTTAAAACGAACTAAGCCGAAAAATCCGCAGACAGTATCTCAATTTTCATTTTTTGAATGTTTTTTGCATTTAGGAAATTCTTTAATTCTAAGGACTATTATTTCAACTTGTCAATAGCTAAAGTTAGGATGTTATCGGGCAGATTATTAGTTTTTCGTTATTACAACTATACTTTAAGCTAAAAGTGACCGATAAGCTAAAGGGAAGATATTGTTGTCTTTAACTTTTACCGTGAAGTTTTTGTATTTAATATTGCCACATTTTCTGACCTATGAAGAAGAAATTCACATCAATTTAGTTTTGGAAATAAATTGATTTACATATACTTAAATATATGCTTGTATATTTATAAAAAAGTTTTATTACACATTTACAACAATTATGCAATTTATAATAAATGTTTTTGGTTTTTATTCTATTGTTTTTATTGTTTATTTGCGAACAAATAAAGGAACGTTGCCACTACGTATTTTGTTAAAGCAAATCAAAAGTAATCGGTGTTTCCTTTGGTGTTGCCACAATATCAAAAATATTAATTTTATTTTACTGGGAAGTTGTAATAACGAAAAGAAGTTAAAGGTAACTTTATTGCTCACTTTAGCTAAAGTTACCTTTAACTAAAGTTTACTTTAAAGGCAAGTTGTAATAATGGCCCTAACTAATTTAATCTACAGTGAATAAAAAACATTATTTAATTGAATAAGTTTTCTATTTAGTTATATTTTTTTTTTTTGAAGACTATTCTTATTGTGTAAAGCATTAATAAAAAAAAGAAACATTTCTTCCAAGAAAACTTTGCTAATACTCTGCTATTAAATTAAATGCCAAAAAGTAACCAATAATTGCTTAAGTAGTTCGTTTGTCTAATGACCATGCCAATAAAAGTCATACATAACAATTAATGTAAACATTTTTGTATCTTAAAAGAATTTATGAAAATAAATAAAATATCATATTTACTACAAAAAATAACAAACGAAAAAAATAACAAACAAATACTGGGGACTACTGTGATAATAATAATAATAATAATATTTTTATTAAATCGATAACTAAACAAATCATCTTTTTAATATTATTTTTGATTCCAATGAAAATGATTCTGCCTCCCCTTGTTTTTTTGTGGAATTTTTACTAACCTATTTAAAATTTCACTTCCTTTGCCATAACTATACATATTTTAAGGCATTGTTATGGGAAATCATTCCACATGCTTAACTTAGTATACGAGTATTATTTTCCAAAAAATAAACTCTAATTTCTTTTAGAGTCTCATTATTATGACTGTTATTGACTCAACAATATTTCATAAGTCACTATCTCTGTGTGTGTGTTTTTGTGTGTGCTCATTGTACCAAAAAAGGATTTTTTTATTTAAATAGAGTAAAATATATGAAACTTAAAATAATAGAAAATTTTTTTTCTCACAGAGTTATAAAAACCAAATGTTGGCATATATAAAACGAACTACCTCCACTAAATATTTAGTTCGTACTACGAGTATGTAAGTTACACTATGGTTAGGAAGTATACTGAGTTTCAGTTTAAAAATTCTACTAAAATTTTCCAATAATACACAAAACTTTAGGTTAACTTTGATTTTGTTGAAATTCTACTTTCAAGAATTTTTTGACAGATTTACTGGAAGTAACCCCAAAAATTAGATAACTGTTATTTAAAACATGTTACCTTATCTCTATTTTACATGAGATCAACTACAGGCAATTGAAATTAGTCTGAATATTTAAAATTATTTAATAAAATTTTCATAATTTTTTAGTTTGTGAAATTTTACTCGTTAGCAAAATAGCATATCCATTAGAGAAAAAAAAAGTTAGTACAAAATATATACTTATAATATATTTAAAAAAATATTAATTATAGAAAATAAAAAAAGATAATAAAATTTTTAAATTTTTATAAATTTTCAATCAGACTCAACAAAGAGTATACGTGTAGTAAACACTAAATTTTTCCATTTTTTATGGAAAAATTTGAACGATTGCGTGTATATCCTAACGGAGAAAAATATATTAACAATTAAGGGCCATTATTACAACTTGCAATCAGATAAGGTTAGGAAGTTATCCGGCAGCTTATTAGTTTTTCGTTATTACAACTATACCTTTAGCTAAAAGTGACCGATAAGCTAAAGGGAGGATATTGTTGCCTTTAACTTTTAACGTGAGGTTTCTGTATTTAATTTTGCCACATTTTCTGATCTATGAAGAAGAAATGCACATCAATTTAGTTTGGAAATAAATTTATTTACATGAAACTTATAATAAAGGTTTTTGGTTTTTATTCTCTTGTTTTTATTGTTTGTTTGCGAAGAAATAAAGTAACGTTGCCACTACGTATTTTTATGAAGCAATTCATTTGGTCAAAAGTAATCGGTGTTTCCTTTGTTGTTGCCACAATATCAAAAAAATTAGTTTTATTTTACTGGGAAGTTGTAATAACGAAAAGAAGTTTAAGGTAACTTTATTGCTCCCTTTAGCTAAAGTTATCTTTAACTAACATTTACTTTAAAGGCAAGTTCTAATAATGGCCACTTTTTTTTCAATATTTTTCTTTCCAATGAAATTAATGGCCCGAAAAATATTGATCATGCGACTTTAACCATTCGTCGGATGTTAACCAAATCGATCCCTCGTTGCCAAAGAAAATTTTCTGGAAATAAAATGAAACCTCAGTGTATAAGCTATATTTTGTTTTCAGGAACTAAAAAAAAAATCGGAACCCCATAATATAGATACATACATATATATATATATAGTCGTGACTTTATAAGAAGTAGAGTTGGTTTAGCGATGTTCTCTGTCCGGCTGTGGAAATCACGAGCGATTATTGGTTATTTTCTTTTGAACTGGAGGTGAATCATCGCATTCTATATAAAGAAAAATCAAGCGAAGTCAAATATTTTGGTAAATAATATAAGAGCACGTTTCATCTTACTTCTCAATCAGCAGCACATTTTACTCAATCTGTGATGTATTTTGCATTTTGCTATATATATAAAAAAAAAAAAAATTTTCTAAAAAATTTCTTAGATTTAACGATATTTAAAATAAAAATAGTTTAAAAAAGAACTCTCGCTTAACCATATTTATATATATGTATGTATTGATAATCAAATACTTAGAAGTTGAAAACTCATATAAAATAATGTTCAAAAGTGTGGAGTTATAAAAGAAAAAAAAATATAAAAATCTGACAATAAGCAAATTTTTATTATGAAACGGATTATTTAATATTTTGGAAATCTCAACTTAAAATACTACACTGTTTATGCAACTCTGTCTTCATAGAGACTTATCAAATTTAGCCACCACACCAGCAGGGTATATAACTTAATTTCACCACTCTAAAAGGTGAGTGACATCAATTTGTTTTCTTTTGCAATTGGTCGCGAATAGTTTGTTTCTTGTTGGGAGTGTTATTTTATATTATTTACAGTGTTAATATTAACAAATAATTAAAATTTTGTTATCAAAATAAAGGAACGTACTCAAATTTAATGAATATAAAAGAATTAAATTGAAAATATGTGTGTAAAGTGTGCATCCATTAACCAAAAAATGTTTACAAATTATTTGCAATTTTATTGTTTACGTTTTGGTTTGAAGGGCCAATTGGAAAAAGTGAGTGAGCAACTGGTTGAAGCCAGTAGGAAATTGAAATAAATTAAATTCATATTACTTATATCAATTTATATATATATTTATATATATAAATAAAAATATATCACGAAAATATTGCAAACATTTTTAAATAATAATAAAGTATAAAATTCGCTTTAATGCTATAAAATTTTTGAAAAGTGCAAAATTTGTCTCATGTTTTTAAATATTTGAAAAATATAAAAAATAATTTGTACTAAAATTTAATTTAAACATGTCTTGATTTATAGTTAGTTAAAATAGCATATTAAAAATATATAAATTAAAATTACAAGGGAAGATCAATTAAAATATGTATATCAGTAAATCCAACAGAATTTAATAATTATATTGAACTGAAAGACAGTATTAAAAAAGTGTTTAAATTCATAAATTTCAAGGTGTGATCAAAATAAATTAAGCCCGATTCATTCAGCATAGATAAAGCTGTTTTCGAGATTTTCAAAATAAATAATACAAATTAAAATGTAAGATTGCTTCAAAATTAATAATTTATACGAATTTAGAAGATTATATATATATTTTTTTATATATTGGAGTAAATTTTCTTTTAATACATAAAATTACCAAACAAATAAATGTTTTTCCAAAATCTATAAGTTTTCATTTAAAATATTCATATTCTAAGATTAAACGTCCTATGCAAGCATTTTATAAATTACAATCAGAGCTTCTAAAGGATTTATTCCTTAAATTAATATTAAGCTTCAACATCTAACTTCACTGACCACATTTTATTAAATTAAATAAGTTTTTTTCCGTTTGTTATGTTAATTAAATAATCATTGACATTTTCTGATTAAAGTGGAGTTAAAATATGAAAAGTTAAGGTTTTAGGTATTGCATGTACTGTCGTGGCGTTTACAAAATTAAAAACAAAAAAAAAAAAATAATTAATGATATACAAAAATATCAACAAAAAAAAAGAAAAAAAAAACACGATGCTTGAGTTATTAGATAATATTGTGGAAAATTCAGGAGTTCAATAAATTCCTATTTTTCGACCCCAATGCGCTACTTTCTAAGTAGTTTTACTGGAAAATTTCTAAAAGTATTTGTCTATAATAATAAAAAAACAAGTATGCATTAAATATAGCGCCTTCAGAATTTATTTTGGTGGTTTATAAATGTAAAGACAATCCGACAATGCAGTGTAATTTTTTCTATTACAGCTACAATTTAAATTTAAATGATTTTTTCGATTTTATATCCATCACTATTATTTCCATTAATTGGTTTGTTACGTAGTTCTTCCACATTTTGTTTTGTTTTATGTAAAATTATGATAGTTACGAACAATAGCATAAAATATTTGTTAAACATAAATGGTTAAAATTTTTTAGTTGTCCGAACTAAATATAAATTCACTCAGCACGTAGAGATGAATTTTTATTTTTTACAAAACTTCATTTTTCAAAATTATTATTTTTCATATATAGCTTCTTACTTGTTTTTATTGTGTTTTTTTATGTGTAGACATCTATACGCGCAGGGGGGTAAATTTCTATTTCACAATACAATCACAAAAACAGCGTAACATGTAAGATGTAAGACAAAATCGGTGTGACTTGAAAAATTATGATAATAACGTGTTTGAAATGAAAAATTAAATATGAAAATTGAAAAATGAAATATGAAAAATGAATAATGAACTCTGAAAAATGAAATATGAAAAATAAAAAATAAAAAATTTAAAATGAAATAAAAAAATGAAAAATAAAAAATTAAAATTAAAAAAAAAAAAGAAAAATAAAAATGAAAAACGAAAAATGAAAAATAAAACATGAAAATTAAATTATGAAAAATAAAAAATTAAAAAAGCAAAGTAAAAAATGAGAAATAAAAAATGAAAACTAAAAATGAAAAATGAAAAAATGAAAATTAAAAATTAAAAAATAAAAAATGAAAAACAAAAAACCAAAAAATTAAAAAAATACCGGGTGAAATAATAAACAATAATAAATATTTTTTTTATATTAGCAGAGGCCCTGCAGTTGATTGCTATAAGTGATACATAGATGACGCTTTCTGTTTGATTTAAAAAAGTGCGATAAAAAAAATCTTTAATTACTAGATGCTTACAGATCTCCCCTGTGATCGGACTCACATGATTTTTTTTAACATATAAAAAGCTATTTAAAGCAGAAATATTTAACATATTAATGAATAAGGCAAAACTAAAATTGGAAAAATTTTTGCTTTTTTTTTTTCAAATATGGTGAGTGAGACTCTCCGCCGGAGTGCAAAGGCTTAAGTTGACAATTTTCTATACATTTCAATAAGTGAAGTTCTGGTGGCATCCTCTTGAATCTAGATTTGGTTAAGGCTATCGTCTTAAAATGAATGCCATACAAATGTTAAAATTGCTCGTATTTTTTGCTCTCTTAATAAGGTGCGAAATGTAACTGTAAATGGAAAATATTTATAAAAAATATAAGTTTCTTCACAAAAAAATCTGAAACTGGATTTTCGTCATAAAAGAGAATAGGAGAAACAAATCTGGAAAAAAATTTAAATATATGAGGGCCGATTAATAAGTCGGTGACTTTTCGAGTAGTACATAGTTTTTCTTGAGTTATAGCTGAAAAATCAAGCAAACAAATATTAAGATAAAGAAAAAATATAAAAGGTCATGACGAAGCTTAATTCGGCAAATATTAAACGAACTCTGCCGCTTCTTTGAAGGGCGGAAGCTGCAGCGCTAAAAAAGTCGGCGGCGGCTCTAAGCCGCACAGGTGCGGATAATAACCCTGAAAATTACCGTCCAATTGCAATCTGCTCTGCACTCTAAAAGGTGATGGAGAGTATGATCAATTTCCATCTTGTGAACTACCTAGAGGCCAACTCACTTATTAATGATCGTCAGTATAGCTTCCGTAGAAATCGATCGACGGGAGACCTGTTAGCTCTACTTTCTGAGCGCTGGAGTCGATGCATTCGCAATTTTGGCGAAAGTAAAGTGGTTGCTCTAGATATTTCCAAGGCATTCGATCGTGTGTGGCACGGTGCACTGATATCTAAACTTATTGCATTTGGGGTCGATAATGACTTCTGTCGATTTATATCGAGTTTTCTCAGAGATCGAACAATACGTGTTGTTATTGATGGGGTCTGATCTAATGAGTATCAGCTTACCCCAAGGTTCCGTTCTTTCTCCTTCTCTTTTCCTTATCTTTCTGAGCGACCTTCTTGGTCAAACTTTTAACTCTATATACTCTTTCGCAGGTGACAGCAGCATTTGTCATTCATTTTCCTTTAATTGTAGGCCAAGCCTCTTGGAGGAATGACACACTCAATCAAGACCTGTTAACAATCTCCCAGTAGGGTAAAGCGAATAGGGTTGATTTTAATGCACTGAAAACTCAATGTTGTATGTTGACCCATAGGGCCATGGATTCAACAATGTCATCTGTATATATGGGTGGTATTGGTATTGAGGAATCAGATACTCTTGATGTTCTAGGCATGTGATGTTCGTTGGAACGAGCATGTTTTTCAAGTGTCGAAAGAAGCATTCAAGTGCCTTTATTTTCTAAAACGGTGCAAAAATTACTTCACACCCTCTGATCTCCTTAAAATCTATTCCACTTACATCCCACGGAAAACGGAATACAACTCCCATATATGGGCAGGAGCTTCAAAGTCTATTTTGGAGCTACTGGATCGTCTCCAAAGGAGGGCGTCGGCGCTAATCAATGACAGTAGGGTATCCAATTCTATTGACTCATTGGAACATCGTCGGAATGTGGGTTGTGTATCACTGTTCTATAGATACTACCATGAGAAGTATTCTTCTGAGATTAGCGAACTTATTCCAAGTGCCCGAGTTTCGGTTCGCTGTACCCGCTTCTCTAGTTTGTAGTTTATTGTCCAGTTGACCGCAAAACGCATTACAGAGAGAATTCGTTTTTCAGTCGAACTAGTCGTATGTGGAACAAACTTCCCGCAGAGGTCTTTCCTGACAGTTATAATCTAATAAAATTTAAGTCAAATATCCACAAACACTACTCCCTCTTTCCTCCTTCCCATAACCTATTTTCATGAGATCAACACAATGCACTGCATCTGTAGGGGGCATTCCCTGACTGTTGGTTAATAAATAAAAAAAAAAACAAGTAAGAAAATTATAGTCGGTCTAGACCGACTATACGATACCCTATACCATGCGTTTAGAAACCCTATCTCTTAGGCCCAACTAACTGGACATAGAAAATAAGCAAAAACCAAATTTGAGTGGGATTTTTATTAATTTTTTTGGTTTTAGATATGAAAAAGTTCATATCGGATGCTATATCTATATGGAGACTAGGTCCAAAAATGGACCGATCCTGATCATGTTTGGTAAAGTCTCTTGTATTTTCCAAAAATATATACAAACAAAATTTGAGAAGAATCAGTGGAATATTTTTGTTTTTTAATAGATTTAAGTGAAGATCGGGAAGCAGCTCTATATGGGGCCGAAGGTATCATTTTTGGACTACTCATTAATGGATGTAATGAACACATACAAACCCAATTTGAGTAATATCTATATGACAATTTGGATCTTATTGCAATTTATGTCGATTTCATAGGGGTAATTTGTATGGGGGCTAGGTCTGAACATGGACCGATTCTCACCAATTTCAATAGCGTTCATCCCATGACCAATAAAAGCTTATATACCAAATTTCATCAAAATATATTCAGATTTGCGACCTGCAGTTTGATTACAAGGTTTACATGGACACACAGACGGACGGACGGACATTGTTAAATCAACTCAAAAAGTGATTCTGATTCGATCGGTATAATTAAAGATGGGTCTAGGTCAAATATTTTTGGTTGTTACAAACAGCAGCACAAAGTCATTATACCCAAACCACATAGTGGTATAGGGTATAAAAATTGGACCTCTGGATACCTGGATTATAACCATACATATACACTCATGAAGCTAATGAAACAAACACAACGACCACAACAACAATCACAGCTATCATACACAAGAAACAGAATCTAGAATAACAACAATACCAAGAACAACATTAGAAAATGATATCTTGTTCAAGAGCTTTTTTTGCATTTTTATTGAATTCTCGGGACTTATTGAACCGATTGTAGCAACCTGCTTACGATATTAGAAAATCATTTTTATAAGAAAGGAGCAACCCAGCTAGTCTATTGAGGGCGTGATCATGAATTCCATATAATGATTAGGAATATATATAAATATTACGCGATCCAGGTTTTTCTCTAATTATTAAAAACGGAATTACAAACTTATATATACAACAGTGTGTGAAGGGTATGGATAGGATAGGATATTTTTGGGGGAATTTTACTATTTTTCCATTCAAATTTACCCTCAAGTTGTAGTTATGTATAAGTCTATATACATATATCTGGATAATTTATGAACAAATTTTAAATGCATAAACACGAGAGATTAATAAACACTATTTACGCCTGAGTGTGTATGCAAGGACTACGCACACTCTTTAGGGAGTTAAAGGATTTTAAACAAAGTGGTGGTAATAACTGAACACATACAAGATAACTAGTAGTAGGTTTTTGTTAAAAGCAAACAAAAAAAAAAAAAAAAATCTGCAATTAAGGACTAACGCATATTTGTACGGGATTTTAATTTTTGTATGCTTTTATTGTAAAGTTTACTTGGAAAAACTTAAACGTTTTGACAGTTTTGCAAATGGAAAATATTTCCCAGACATAAAAAAATATCGTTGTGTGCAAATGGGGACTCCTCTGCCTCCCTGAAGTGTGGAAAAAAGATGTTTAATGTTCTCGCTTAAATTAAATCTAGAATTATTGAATAATATATTTCAACATATTTCGGACATTTTAAAAATCGTTCTTATGAGAGAAAATATTGAAGTGTTTCTAAGAGCGTCTCGATTAGCATGCAACTCCCAGAAATTATATTTTTTAATATTTTTTTTCTTTAGACAGATAAACAGTTTTGAAAGGGCTTCCAGAAATGGTATATAAAAAAAAAAAAAACAACAATCAAAACCTTATGAGAACTGATGTATTTAAGTGAAGTTTTCATGAATATTTTATTAACTCTGTAATTTGTTCTTGGTTTTTCATTTTCAATATATTATTTCAAAGCTATTGAGTGGTGCTGAAGTTGTAGTAATTAATTTAACCCCCTCTGTATTGTGTTACTTATTTGTCACATACAGAGTAGTAGCAAAAAGAGCCTAAGTCTACATTATCGTTTTCTTACTGATTTTTATTTTTAAGTCATGGCTGAAGAGCTATTGAAAGCTGTCTTCGTCAGAAACCAAAAACAGTAGTTATTTTGAGTTTATTTTTAAACAAAAAAAGCATATTGAATTAAATGTCGGAGAATGGATCTAAACATATTCATAATACCCGAACTGGCTCTGTTAACGACAATTTAAACCTCCAACGAAGCTCTATTTATTTTGGAGCATTTCTCACTTTTGGATTATGTTTGATTTCTGTATTTGCTCGAAAAACTAGAAATTACAGAATTAGTTTTCTTATGTGATTTTAATAACTAGCAGATTCCAGCCCTCGAAATTCGAGCGCAAATTCTAGGAAATTTTATTTTTTTCACTAAATAAAGACCCTACGGGTATGCTAATCAATTATAGCCAATTCACAAATCAATACAAAAAACAAACTCATTTTTATTACAAACACATTAACAAATTTAATAAACACACACATAGCAAATGCATAATTTTATGTATGTGTTGGTAGCAGCTTTAAATGCAATTTACTCAAAATAAAGGAAAAAATTTAAAAATCTGTAAATCTGGTGAACAGCTAAAAAGAAATACCTTTCAAATAATATGCGTCTGGTTCAAATCGGGATAAAACGGTAGAACAAAACATCGGTAACAAGAAATCACCTAGCCTATTAATATTATAGATAAAAGGTAGTATAACAAGTAAGAAAATTATAGGCAGCTTAGAACAACTATACGATCTCCTATACTGTGAGTTTATGAGTTTAGAGAAAGGTTGTCAGGTCTAACTTATTAGATATAAAAAATAGTCATAACGTAATTTGAATGGAATTATTATTAATTTTTCCGCATGCAGATATGGAAAAGTATATATCGGTGTTATATTTGTGTGGGGACTAGGTCGAAAAATGGAGCGAGCATATTTGCCAGCAGTTTTCTATTGAGACTATGACAAAAAATGGTCCTACAGGTTTTTGTTTTGGAGTACTACTTGTTGGGTGCACTAAACACATACAAGCCAAATGTAATCAAGATATATATAATAATTTGTATCTTAGGGCAATTTGAGGCGAACTCATAGAGGTCAATTGTATGGAGACTAGATCTCAACATGCACCGAGTCAAGAGCGATCGTTCTATGGCCAAAATGTCATAAAAATATGTTCCTATTTGCGACCTGTAGTTTGAAATCAAGAGTTACATAGACACATAGACAGACAGACAGATAGACTGATAGACAGGCATACAGATAGACAAGCAGACAAACAAAAGAACATACAAACAGACAGGTCGATACACAGTCAGGTCAGATGGTCAGGAGGACGGACGGAAACACGGACAGATAGACAGACAAACAGACGGACAGACAGACAGGCACGAAATAGCGATTGTCTGGTGATATATCGCAAAGACAGTATAGTTTCCGAAATGTAAAATCCAGCCAGGAGAGCAATTCAACGCAAAGGCACTACCAGGAAACATTGTGCCATCATTATATTGGATATAAAAAATGCTTTCAATGTTGTGAGATCGTATCATCGTTACGGAATATAAATGTGGCAGACTACCTGATAGGAATGGTCAAAACCTATTTCTCGTAAAAGACACTATAGTACGAAACTGACAGAGGCACAGAGTCGTACGTCTTTACGGCAGGAGTTTCCCGGGGCTTGGTTCAAGGACTCTTATTGTGGAACATCACGTATGATGGGGTGTTCGGCCTAGAAGTACCGGAGAAAGCGACAATTGTAGGTTTTGCAGATGACATCGCAATGGTAATAGAAGCGATATACCTAGAAGAAGTCCAACTGTATGCTAATTAAGCCATTCGGACGATAAAAATTTGACTGGAGTCAATGAACCTGGAACAGAATATCGAAGCTGTACTAAAAAGTGCGAAAAGAAGGAGAGAAACCCTAAGGATTCAAGTCGGTACTGGCGAAAAAATCGCATCAAAGTCTATTAAGTACCTTGGAATTATGGTCGATGATGGCCTGAACTTCAAAAGGCATATGGACTATGCGTGCAGAAAGGCAATTGGTGTCGCAGATGCCTTGGCCAGGATGAATCCAAATGTAGGAGGACCTCGACAGAGTAAAAGACTGTTACTCTCTCGGGTGAAAAACGCGATCCTGCTCTATGGATCACTAGTATGGGAGAGACCTCTCAAGAACACAGCCAAGAAGGACATGGTGTCCATCTTCAGGAGAAGCTGTTTAAGAGTGTGTTGCGGATATCGCACGATATGTTTGGAAGCTGCTAACATCGTAGCTGGGATAATCCCAATAGATATAGTAGCAAAGGAGCTATCGGAGATAGACGATGCAAGGAATGAAACTCCAGCCATTCCGGGACGGGCCATACGAATGGCTGGATGAGATAAGTTAATGGAAAAATGACAAAGAAAACGGGAATACTCACCAAAAGGTCGGCGGACCTTTAAATTGATCCCCAACATCAATCAGTGGATAAATCGTAATCATGGAGAGGTCAACTATAATCCGACTCAATTTTTAACTGGACACGGAGGTTACATGAGCTACCTATATCGATTTGGACACGACAGCACCGAGGTGCTCACAACGTTCCGATTGCGACGAAGATACGGAGGGCCTGCAACGTACGTACGTAGGGCCTGCAACGTAATACCTTAACGGGTAGTCCCGCTGGGCAAGAGGACGAAGAGGGAGATGTTTTTAGTCGGTAAGAATGCGACACACCCCGGACATGGACTATTAGGGGATCATAAGCGAATTTTTCACCGCCCGGACGAAAAAAATAAGATAGACAGACAGATGGAAAGACGGAGAGACGGACAGTTAGGCAGACAGACAAACAGGCGGAGAGACAGACAGGCAGACACTACTTCAATTATTTAATTATTTTTCCTCCTTGGGCTTATCGCGATTCTGGTACTATGGGCCATAACAAGTATATTTGCCCCAGGAACCGTACCTCTAAAATCATTTTCGAGCCTGCCAGCAAATGAACATGTCTTTCCGTTTACCAAAAAGGTGAACAAAATGCACAAAATGCCCCCGGCGGCTGTTAAATATAAAACTAAATGTGAAAAATGGATTTCCCGACCCAAAAAAAACGCCGGTGTACACATTTTCAATAATTTTTTTACATTTGAAATGGACTAAATAGGTCGATTTTTGAGTATTACGGAAAATATAAAAATATCCTCATCGAAATTTTGGCAGGCTCGAAAATATTTTAGAGGTAGGCTAAAAATACTTGTTATGGCCCAAGGAGATTTTCCCGAGATTGGAGATTTTTCAGCCCCCTACAATTTGACCCACTCTAATATACATACATACAAAAATGGAATGCTCTGAGCATTAATTTAAACTAGCAGATTCCAATGCTCGAAATTCGAGTGCAATTTCTAGGCAGCTTTATTTTTCAACTTAGCCAATTCACAAACCAACACTTTTATGGTTTATTATTATTGTGAATGAAGATAATGAATTCAATAACAAACACATTAACAAATTTAATAAAACACACATAGCATATGTATAATTTTATGTATGTGTTTGTAGCAACTTTAAATGCAATTTACTCGAAATTAAGGAAAAAATGTAAAAATCTGTAAATCTGCAAAACCGCTAAAAAGAAATATCTTTCAAATAGTATACGCTTGGTCAAAATCGGGATAAAATGTTGGAACAAAACATCGGTCACAAGAAATCGCCTAGCCTATTAATATTAGAGAAGATAAGATCGGAGTTGTATTAACAACCGAAAATATTGTAGAAGAAATGTTTAAGTCGAAAGAAACTTGGAAGTGTCGCATCATGAAGGATTGATGTCACAGAACACAGAACCACTACTCCACTTGTAGGATGAAGGACTAGGATACATACAAAGCTTGTGACAAAAGTTTTATATAAAAATCGGTCCTGATGAAATGCTAAGGCGGTACCATCATGGGGCCACTAGATGATAGCGCGCTATCACTACATCCATAAAAAAAAGACAGACATCAAGCAAACGCATAGACAGACAGACAAACGAACAGTCGGTGTGCTAAAAGTTACAAACATCAGCATAAACTCATTGGGCCGAGCTCAACGATTTCTTCAAGCATATCAACTGGAAACTTTGTCTCCTAGATAATAATGTTGATGCTGCTGCGATAATGGTGGAAAAAATAATAGTGCTTGGTATGAGATTATTCATTCTTTCAAAGTGCATTTCGGCTAAACCTAATCAAAAATCTTGGTTTAACCAGACTTGCAGAGATGCAGTCAGACCCAGAGAGGAAGCATTCAGACTTTGGTGTGAAAATTAAAATTCCGTCACTGAACTGCTACGCAAACAGGGGAGAAATGAATGTGCCAAAGTACTAAGGCGCGAAAAGTTTCTTCACAATCAGCGTCTTCGTGCTAAAGTTCTTTCTGCTCCTCGTGGCAGCAAGAGCTTTTGGTCATTTGTTAAAGGAGTAAAGAATAATGCTAGTTCTGCTATCCCAACTCTTAAAATGAATGACCAAATATTCACTGACCCGGTTGATAAGGCTAACCTTTTAGCTGAACTTTTTGCAAAAACTTAATTTTTGCCGGATAGCGATCAACCACTGCCAGAACTCGAAAGAGTATCTTGTACTATGCCTAAAATATTCTTCCGAGCACGTGCAGTTAAAAGGGTTCTTTCGGATCTCAACATTAACAAGTCTCCGGGACCGGATGGTATACCAGCACTGGTGCTGAAACAGTGCTCTTCGACGCTAGCCAGTCCATTGGCCAACCTTTTCAGCCTTTCGTATCGTGCGGTAGACTTTCCCTCTTGCTGGAAGGTTGCTAATGTCCAGCCAATCCCTAAAAAGGGTGCGGCTAATAACCCTGAAAATTACCGTCCAATTGCAATCTGCTCTGCGCTCTCAAAGGTGATGGAGAGCATGATCAATTTCCACCTTGTGAACTACCTAGAGGCCAACTCACTTCTTAATGATCGTCAGTATGGCTTCCACGGGAGACCTGTTAGCTCTACTTTCTGAGCGCTGGAGTCGATCCATTCGCAATTTTGGCGAAAGTAAAGTGGTTACTCGGGATATTTCCAAGGCATTCGACCATGTATGGCACGGTGCATTGATATCAAAGCTTATTGCATTTGGGGTCGGTAATGACTTCTCTCGATTTATATCGAGTTTTCTCAGAGACCGAACAATACGTGTTGTTATTGATGGGGTCTCATCTAATGAGTTTCAGCTTAATTCAGGGGTACCCCAAGGTTCCGTTCTTTCTTCTTCTCTTTTCCTTATCTTTCTGAACGACCTTCCTGGCCAAACTTTTAACTCTATATACTCTTTCGCAGATGACAGCAGCATTTGTCATTCATTTTCCTTTAATTGTAGGCCAAGCCTCTTGGAGGTTGGGGGCAAAAGGCGGACAATGAATGACACACTCAATCAAGACCTGTTAACAATCTCCGAGTGGGGTAAAGCGAATAGGGTTGATTTTAATGCGCTGAAGACCCAATATTGTATGTTGACCCATAGGGCCATGGAATCAACAATGTCATCTGTATATATGGGTGGTATAGGTATTGAGGAATCGGATACTCTTGATGTTCTGGGCATGAGAATTCAATGTGATGTTCGTTGGAACGAGCATGTTTTTCAAGTGTCGAAAGAAGCATTCAAGTGTCTTCGTTTTCTAAAACGGTGCAAAAATTACTTCACTCCTTCTGATCTCTTTACAATCTATACCACTTACATCCGACCGAAAATGGAATACAACTCCCATATATGGGCAGGGGCTTCGAAGTCTATTTTGGAGCTACTGGACCGTGTGCAAAGGAGGGCGTTGGCGCTCATCAATGACAGTAGGGTATCCAATTCTATTGATTCATTGGAACACCGTCGGAATGTGGGTTGTGTAGAACTGTGCTATAGATATTACCACGGGAAATGTTCTTCTGAGATTAGCGAACTTATTCCAAGTGCCCGAGTTTCGGTTCGCTCTACCCGCTTCTCTAGTAGATCACATCCGTTTGTAGTCTATTGTCCAGTTGACCGCACAACGCATTACAGGGAGAATTCGTTTATCAGTCGAACTAGCCGTATGTGGAATAAACTCCCCGCAGAGGTCTTTCCTGACAGTTATAATCTAATAAAATTTAAGTCAAATATCCGTAAACACTACTCCCTCTCTCCTCCTTCCCATAACCTATTTTCCTTAAATCAACACAATGCACTGCATTTGTAGGGGGCATCCCCTGAGTGTTGGTTACCAAAAAAAAAAAAAAAAATACTCAGACCACATAGTGGTACAGGGTACCATAAATTTATAAAGCTTAATTCGTTCTTTCTTGAAAAATGTCCTTATTGTCCCATATGGTTGTTTGGAAAGGCTTAGAAAATACAACAATGCTTTGAATGACTAAATACAATTGCTTCTAACAACAAATTGCTGGTTTTCTATCTCTTGAGACTAAATTTAAAGCAGAAAATTTAATGATATAGACATATCACAAGGTAAAAGCTTTTTAGGTAGCCACATGGAGTTATCTATGTTTGATAAAACAAATCGATTAAAAACAAAAACTGACGCACAAGTTATGTTTTTCTCGAAAAACTTTTGTGCATGTGCTAGTAAGCACGTACTTACAACCTTTCAAAAGTCCTGTTTTTCTACAATTGTTTAACATGTTTTATATTCAAAAGAACTATTCATTATTTTCACCCTTCACAACCCACTTCAAACTGACTATGTAGATGCTAAGTATAGAACGACAACAACGACCTATAACAACATTTTATTGACATACATAAAGATAAGTTAGTAAACATAGACCAGACTTTTATTATTATTTTTTGTATTTGTATTTGAAAGAACAACATAATGTAACATAATTTTAAGACACACCTTATGAGAACACCATATAATTTGAATTTCAACCACCCCCTGCACTCACTGTAGGCTCTGTCACAACACAACAACAATTCCAGTAGGCAAAGCAAACAAACTTAAAGTCATACTTCCTAAAGTACTTTATTATCGAAAAAATACAGAGTAGCAAAAAGGAGAAAACTAATGACATGTCACGGCAACTTAAACACAAAAACTTTATAGAAATCGCCATGAAAAAGAAATCCTACCTATACAACAACAACAACAACAACAACAACGACACTTGCAAAAAAGGATAGATGTGTGTGTTTGCTAGATTGCTTCCTCTGTTTGCTATCAATGATTGGGGGAGGGGGCGGAGGGGTTGGCTATACACGCCACATATACGCAATCAATGTTATGTATGCTCATCAAAAATCTGAAACACAGTTAGAAACTAAAAGTGAAAACAATATATGAAATTATTCATGGAAAAGTCAGAATACAGATTTATTTTTTTCCATTTCGAATATCTTCAACATACAAATAAATAAATCTCAATAAATACCTTGAAAAATATCATAACAAATACAACTACAACTTGGTTGGTAACTGTTCCAACATTCGACATTGTATAAAAGTTCATGATTATAATCTTTCTCATATTTATAAACTTTCTAAGACTCTGCTTTCCTATTGAATTCTAAGAGAAAAAAAAGAAGAAGAAGAAGAAGACGTATTAAGACGCATGGAATTGAAATAGTTCGTATAGCGTATATCCTTGAGTATGTGCTCTTGTAAAGTGGAATAGATATCACTTCACTTACAGGAATATACAAGAAAATATTAGCAAACTATTTGCGTGTACTATATATGTATATATATAAATACAAAAACAATATTAAAAGGTAAATACATATATAAGTTATACTCGTATATACATTTAGTTTAAAAAAAAAAAAACACTCACAGAAAATGTTTGTTAAGGTCACAAAAAAAATCGTAGAAGGAAAAAAGTATTATTGAATAAAAATAAAGTAATGAAATTAAAAGAAAAATAATGACAGACAGAATATAAGTAAACATTTCATAATTTTAAGGTCCTTCAATTTCATTTTTTTAGCATATTTCCAGAACGACTCACAGTGTGGTAAACGGTTTGCAAATTGGCGATTAATTTTGGGCAGTGGCACTTATGAAATATTTTGTTTTTTTATTAAAGGATCTATAATATAAATAGGCTAGGCGATTTCTTGTGACCGATGTTTTGTTCTACCGTTTTATGCCGATTTTGTCCAAACGTATATTATTTGAAAAGTATTTCTTTTTAGCCGTTTACAGATTTTTAAATTTTTCCCTTTATTTTAAGTAAATTGCATTTATAGTGTCTACTAACACATACATAAAATTATACAATGCTATGTGTGTGTTTATTAAATTTGTTAATGTGTTTGTTAAAAAAATGGGTTTGTTTTTTTTTTGCGTTGATTAGCATACCTTTAGGGTCTTTATTTAATGAAAAAAAATTTCATAGAATTTGCACTCGAATTTCGAGGGCTGGTATCTTCTAGTATTCATAAATACATCAAATGCGAGCATTAAAAAAGTTGGAAACAAAATTTTTTTAACCTGTTAGGCGATTTTTGTATTTTGGGAAAAATTTTCTTATTTAACAATTTTAGCTGTACTATAATTGTGGAATGAAGGTTGATAAATTTGTGAATTGTGAAATTGCAAATTAGAGAATGCTTAATTAACGCTTGTATGGAGAACATATCTTTAAAAAAAAAATTGCGGTATAAATATTTAATACGTATTTATATTGGTATAATTTTTAATTAAGATCCGATTTTTCCCTCTCCAAACTCCATGACTCTAAAAATTTAACTTAAAAAGGTCAATAGTTTTTTTATACGTTAGCACTAATCATAAGTCATGTCGACTAACATATATCTAAAATCGATTTTTTATAAATCCATATATGAATCAAAAACAAATCTTTTAAAAGTTTATAATTTAAATGTAAACAGTATAACCCACACTCGAAATCCTAGGAAATATTATCTTTCCATTAAATTTTTATCTTCCAATGTTTTTTTTGATCTATATACGAGTATATATAAATATTTAAATGAGCCTAAATTCACAATTCAGCATAGAGCGTCTGATATATAATTTTATGTATGTATGTATGTATGTATCTTAGTAGCAACTTTAAATGAGTATTACTTCAAAAAATGTACCAGATGGTGCACATCTATGAAAATGGTGCATATCTGTAAATTAATAACTTTCAAATGGTGTATTTTTTGTCAAAATCGGTTAATAACTAAAAGTGTAGAAGGGGTCACAAGAAATCGCTTTGCCTTTTAATATTATAGATTTTCTAATAATCTGGGTTTAGTTTGTATGTTTATGACACTCATGAGTACTCAAAAAAAAAAAAAAATTCCGATAGGACCATGTTTAATCATAGTCCCCATATAAAGCTGATTCCCGATATACATTTAAATCTATCAAAAAATTATCGGCCCATTTTTCGACCCAGTCCACATATAAAAATAGCATCCAATTTGAACTTTTGCATATCGGCGGGCAACTAATTTACAACAATGCCAATCAAATTTGGTTTATGCTCATTTTCTATATACTAGTATAGCCCTGTACTCGAAATTCGAGTGCAAATTCTAGGAAATATTATTTTTTTCATTAAATTTTTGTCCTCCAATGTTTTTTTAATATATATACATACATATACATATAAAAAGTTTATGAATATTTAAATGAGCCTAAAGGTATGTTAATCAATTTTAGCAATTCACAATTCAACACAGAGCGTCTGATATATAATTTAAATCATTCGCATTAACAGGGTGTAACGAATTATTATAAATATTTTATTTTAGTTAATTTAATATATTTTTAAGACAGATTAAACATTAATTTTATCATTCTCAGCTTCTCCTCCATATGAACTATAACTATGCCAATTTTCATACTCCTCCGTGCCCGCGTATTGCTTAAAAAGGGAACTAAAAATTTACTTTCACGGATTAATTAATAGATAACACAAAAAATTAAAATTTTTATTAGAAAATTCATTTAAATATTATCTATAATATCAATAGGCAAGGCGATTTCTTATGACCTCTTCTTTGCTTTTAGTTATGAACTGTTTTTGACAAAAAATATACCATTTGAAAGGTATTTCTTTGCAGATTTGCATCGTCTTTAAAGATGTGTACCATATGGTACATATTTTTGGAGTAATTATCATTAAAAATTGCTACTAACACATACATAAAGATATAAAGCTATACAATGCTGTGTGTGTGTTTATTTAATTTGTTAATGTGTGTGCAAAAATTGTATATCAAAAGCCCTGTGTTGAATTGTGAATAGGCTCAAATTGATTAGCATACCTTTAGGCTCTTGTAAAATTATTTGTTAACAAACGCATTTATATATCGTCGGTATCCTGCAAAAACATCTCAAGTCCACTTTTTTGCGAAATGGATTTAATGATGCAAAAGTGTCGCAAAAGTCACAGTCTATGACCTGTAAAAATCCAATGTCCATTTAAAGTAGTTTTGTAGTTATTGTATCAAAACAATTTATTCTAAGTCCAAAACACCCAAATGTGTGGACTTGGGTCTTTTTTACTTACACTAATCGCGTTTCTTTTTTTTTGCTGCAAAAAAGCTCAAGTCCTCAAATTCATAAAAAATACACACAACAAAAAAAAAAAACTTTTTCATAGCCTACCTAAAAATGTATTATAATGGAATTTTACAACACATTTGCTATGATTCGCTTTGAATTTACATTTAGGGAAATTATCATTATTGAAAAATTTGAATGACAAAAGGTTAAGCTTTAAAAAAAAATGAATTCCAATAAAAATGGTGATATAAATTTGTGCAATCCCAATTCTTCAATAGCTTCAAAAGCAAATTCAACGGAATCAAATGGTACTTCATGACTTATGCAAGTCATTTTATCTTAAATTTTAGTTTGTATTTTATGTTTAGATATTCAAGAATCAATTGCTGAATGCAGTAAACAAAACATTGAAACAGAATGGGGTGGATCAAGCCTTCACCAAGACTTTTCAGACGATGAAGATGACCTGGAATATTTTCCTGAAAACAACAAAAATCAAGCGATAATAATGAAGAAGAAGTGGCCATGGTTTTGGAAGCACCACAACGATCTACCGCAGAAACACCCACACCAATCACTGAAAAGAAAAATATAAGGTGGAGAAAAGCGTATCCAGAACAATGGAAAGGAAATATAAAGCATGCCGATATTATACGAGGTAAGAATCCCAAGCACTCAAATTGTGAAAAATGTCGTTTCAAATGCAAGGACAAATTTACTGAAGAACAGCGATTGAAAATGTGCAAGAACTTTTGGAAGTTGCCATATCAATGCCAAAAGATTTTGTTTTAAAGTCGGTCATCGATACAAAAATACAAAGGTCCCGAGTAAGATCTTTAATCAAAAAAGTCAACCGTAACGTATCGAGGTTATACTTTTTAGAAAATGAAAACTCCAATGTACGGGTCTGTCGCGACTTTTTTTTGTGGAACGCTAAGTATTTCATATAGCACAGTTAAAACGGCATTTAAACATAAAGGACCAACAGGAGTTTTTTCTAAAGACGCCGAAAAGCTGCAAATAAAACATCGGACAAAAATATAACACTCATTAAGGACCTCATCGAAAGCTTCCCAACTGTAGTCTCACTACTGCCGCAAAACTTCAAAGAGGATGTATTTAGATGCCAATCTGAGTGTATCAAAAATGTATGCCTTATTTTTAGACAAATAAATACAAGAGTGACCCGTCAACAAAGCTACCTTCATTGAAAGTTTTCGGTGAGTACTACAATTTATCATTGAAAGTTTTCGGTGAGTACGACAAGGTAAAAAATCCAAAATGAAGATTATCTGGCCCATTTAAAGAGAAAAGATGAATGTTTAGCTGCAAAATCCTTGGACAAAGAAAGGGCCATCAAGGAGCCTAATTTCATAGCATGCAAATTCGACTTACAATCTGTATTACATATTCCATCAAGCGCAATGTACTACAGCCGAAAATTATGTGCATACAATTTAACCATGTACAACGCTGCTGCACCAAACGATGGTTTCTGCTATTTTTAGACAGAAACTGATGGGAAAAGAGGAAGTATTGAAATTGGTTCGTGCTTGTGTAAGTATTTGCATCAACTTTCACCGGAAATAAAAAAAGTATCTTTTTTTTCTGATACTTGCGGTGGCCAAAATAGAAACAAAAATATTTTCTATTATTTCTCCATTTGATTCAAAGTTTAAATTTGGATGTAATTGAACACAAATTTCTTGAAAGTGGACACAGTTACATGGAAGTTGATAGCATGCACAGTGCTATCGAAAAGCAAAAGAAGAATGTTCCAGTATATACGATTCAAGACTGGCTAACTATATTCAGACTCACACGGTCCAAGGGACTTAAAAGCAAAGAAAATCCTTACATGCTGTCTCGACTAGCTATAATTTATGACAATGTTCATGTTCAAGTCAGAGAAACAAAACGAGAGAATGAAATTAATAATTTCGCTTTTATTTAATTTAAGTTGCGCCATTTTAAAATATTTAAACGTCAAAATCGAATGAAACTTCAAATAAATGGCTGAGTTTATGACAGACTTTCTGTCATGACAAAAAGTTGGATTTTTTAGTCATGACATGAACATTAGCGGTCTCCACTAGCCATTGACTTGAACATTGTCATGAATTATGGCTAGTCGGGACACCATGTTATAATATAACCCAAATGCGGTATACTGATTTTCTGGATTTATCAAACTTATCGGAGATTATAAAAAACAAAAATTTGGACGAAAATGGAGATAAAGTGAACGGGTTGAAAGTAAAATCTGTTAGGTACCAAAAGATTAAACTTGGTGTGATGGAGTACAGGTATGACCACAATGAAATCTATAAAGAAATACGTGTTTTTGGTAAAGGTCGGCCCATAGATTTGAAAGAAGTAAACATCAAAAAGATGTATAAAAGCAGTCTTCCTATAAGTATCGAAAAGAAAAAAGATTTACTTAATAAAAAACAAGCAAAACTACCAGAAATAAGGCCCCAGAACCCGATATAAATGATGATTCGGAATCAGATCAAGATTAAGAAATTTAAAATGAAAAGCACAAACAAGCTATTTTCATAAAAAAACCCATGTCCATAAAAAATATTTTTTAATGCAAAAAAGGGCTATGTCCAAGATTCATTTTGTTTTTGTATCAAAAAAAGTTGAATAAATTAAATTGAATAACATTTTTTGGTTTCATCTTATTTATAGATGTTTTTACTATCTGATTTGTATATCGATTTTCAAGTTAAAACTACTTAATGATTTTTTCAGCGGCCATATACTTTAAATATTCAATAACTCAGAAACACAATTATGTGACTTGAGATCTTTTTGCAGGATACCGACGATATGTTCTGTGTGTTCAACAAATATTTATATTGAATTTTATTGAAAAATTCGCAATTTATTGAATTATATTAAAATTTTCATAAATTTTGTATATATATACAAAGATTAAAAACATTGAAAGAAAAAAATTGAATGATAAAATAAAATTTTCTAGAATTTGCATTTGAATTTCGAGTGCTGGGCTCTGCTAGTATTTATTTAAAAGGACTTATTAAGAAATAATTTTTGAGATAAATTTTAGTAAATAACTTTAAACAAATACATAACTAAAATCACAAAATTTATTAAATAAAAAAGAAAATAAATAAAACGAAAACTAAATACCAAAACTCTAATTATACCCTCCACTCCAGTGTGCAGAGGGTATATATAAGTTTGTCATTCCGTTTGTAATAATTAGAAAAAAAAAATCTGGACCCCATAAAATATATATATTTGTGATCCTTATAACAAGCGGAGTTGATATAGCGATGTCCGTCTGTCCGTCTGTCCGTCTGTGGAAATCACGATGACGGCTTCAATCGGGCAACTAGGTTGCTCGTTGGTATAAAAAATGATTCAGTAACATCCTGAAAAGTTTGCTATTTAAAATCGTCCAAATCGGTTGATCTGGTCCCGAGAATTGAACGATGGAGTAAAAAAAGTCTTGAAAAAATATGATTTGACTATGTTGTTCTTGTCACGATAACGTTCTCAATAGGACAGCTAGGGCGCTTGTTGTTAGTGAGAATGATACACCAACATCGCGAGAAGGTTTCTGTTTTTTAAATCGTGACAATAGGTTTCATAGGTGCCGAGAAATCACTGGAAAGGTAAAAAAATATGATGTTTTCGTATATTGTTATTCTAAATTTTGTATTTTGTCACAGCTGTACTTGTTGTTTTTATGGTCGTTGTGGTAGTAATATAAAAATTCACCAATATCAACATTTTATGGTGTAATATTTAAGTTAGTTAATTAATAAAAGAAACTATAAAAAATCAATATCAATATTCTGCGATTTTTATAAGATCACAAAATATTACAAATTGTATGTACTACTGTTGCAAATATCAAAATACTATAAATAACATTCATATATTCTGTATATATATTTCGATAATAAGCGCTTATTAAAAATAATGAAATATAAATTATTTTATTTATACAAAATATTGCAATTTTTAGGGTTGCAAAAAATAGTATGATTTTAAGGGTTCTACTTTTAGTACATACTTGCATTCAAAAGTAGTATTGAAACCATAAAATTCTACCCTGTTAAAAATTGGTGTTCAAAAAAAAATTTTTTTCTCAGATGATAATATAATGTCAATAATATTTAATTATAATACATTTTTAAAATTTATTATTTAATGTTTGGCGCAGGCAAACGCCATTCCCGGACTACCGAGAATTTAATGCACGATTTATTCCGCATTAGGAATAATCGCGGAGCTCAGCTCAATCAAAGTACAATGATTAAGCCTCGCTCTGGGAAACAAGTGTTCATGCTTCCCTTTGCACAAACGCCATTCCCAACTACCAAAAATTGTAGGCACGAGATACCCACATCAGGAATAGTCGCGAGCTCAACTCAATCAAAGTGCAATGATTAAGCTTCGCCCTGGGAATCATATATTCATTCATATCTTAGCACAAACCGAACTTCTTATGGCACATTAAAAATAAACTAATTGAGAAGTACAATTCATCATTACGCTGTATTATAATACTATTTTCTTATATTACTACTAGCTAGTAAACAAAGTGATCGTATCATTGTAAACGAAATAGAATTGAAATTGTGTGCAGATTTGTTTTACTTAAGCTGCGTTCACACTACGTGTTTTGCTCGTGTTTTTCTTATTTTTTTTAGCACGTGTAATTTGTACACATAGTGTGAACCCTTTCAAACATTGTTTATGTACAACACATTTTGCAAGACATATGTAAATTTTTCAATTAGAGCAGGTTCTATTTTGGCAAGATAAACATATGAAAATACAACACTGTTTGTGGCGAAAGAAAAACAGAGTAAATTATAAAGATTAATATTGAGAGAAAAATAAATTGTTTAATATTAACTAACAATTAAAAAATATGTAAAATATGTAACTTTATTTTTAACAATAATTTTTTGTAAATTCACAAATTAAATCAGCTGTTGTTTACATTTAGAGGTTATGTCATACGGAAATACATATATACGTTTGAACGCAAAAATTTTGAATCGTATGTAAAACGGCAATTTTGACACACACACGGAATTACGTATGGATCGTAAAACTGAATTTACACATGGAAAATACATATAGTGTAAACACACCTTTAAAAAACTGTTTCTACAGATAGTGAATAAAATCCCAGTAAACATTTTATGCAATAAGTGATCATGTGGAGTCTTTTTTGACTCCTCTGTGCTATTAAAACAGTCATAAATGCGCTCTTTTGCTGATCACAAAATATTCTTTTGTTGGGAGGAAATATTACCTTACCCCCGACTCATCTTGAGAACCTTTTTTATCCAATTTTCTGATTAATTTCGACTTATTTTTGAGTCATATTTAATGTCATTTTTCTATAAATCACTTTTTAAGCGTAAGCAAAAATCATTTCTTAATCTTTTTCTAATACCGCATGTGATTAATCAGTTTTTAATCATCAAAAGTGCTCGAAGAAGACACAGTAAGATGATTTTTGTTAAAACAATCTTCGAAATGATTACTGGGATATCGTATATTTTTGGTTACACACACATATACATAATGGCACCAGTTAGCCGAACTCTCTCATGAAACACATAGATGACAGCGACCACACGACTACAGCCTGTCAAAAATAAAATACACACGTTTATATGAAAACGATTAATTTGACACCAACACAGCTACACGACTACATGACCACTTTTGCTGCTGTAGTCAACTTAGGCTAATTTCTGTTTTTGTTGGCTACAAAATAAAAATAGTGTTGACAATATAACAAAATATGTAAAAGATATTAGTGCTATGAAATATTTTATTTTGTTGAAAAAATTAATCGCAAAATGAAATGCTATAATAATTCTATTAATAAGTAAATTTATTTATTTATTTTTACGTTATAATAATGCATTATAAATAAGTAATATATTTAAGACAATTTTATATAGAATCATACATGTTTTTCTATTTTAATAAAGTTAAAAAAAAATATATAATTGGCACTACTGAAATAAAAATGATTTTGTATAAAAACAGCTGTTTATATTGGTGTTATATGTTGCTGTCGTTTTCAAAAAAATTAAGTAGTTGACTACACGACTACAATTGTAGCCAGCAGCATTTGTATCCGTGTGTTTGTGTAGCCTCTGTCGTCTATGTGTTTCATGCATAAGTAACAATTTCATTTAGTCTTATGAAAGCTTTTGAACAAAGCAGATATACGTCGCATTGTTTTGTGAAATCTTACATTGTTTTTTAATAGGTACCAGTGATGCCAGGAGATTTTTACAGAAATCTCTACGCTAATGAAAAAAAATCCCTTTTTTCCCCTACACCCACTTTTTTCCTCTCTACATTTTTCCCTACACTACTTTTTTCAATTTTTCAAAAAAAAAATTATTTTTAATTTGTTAATTTTCAATTTCAATAATGCAAAAATAACATAAAAACGAAAAAAATATCGTAAAAAATAAGATAAGAATATCATTAGAATTACATAAAAACAATATAAAAAATCAACAGATATTATAAAAAAAATATTTTTACTATTCTGTATAATTCATCTTTTATATGGCTAGATGTGCATTTAAAATTTACACAATTAATTAAAATGGCTTGCAAATGGGATTTTATAACGTAAACAGAATTTTGGTTGTTGGTTTTAAAAGATATTTTTTAAGACATTGGTTATTAGCATGTATACTTAGATCTGATTTATCGCAATTTAATATTTTTTCACAAGCCTTGCATCTGTATTTAAAGTCGTCATCTTTGACCTGTTTTATCCCATTAGCCTTTGTTTTCTGTATTTCTTTGATGTGTTTTCAGCATCATCGAAAAACGAATCGGACATTTTTCTAAAATCAATTATGTTTACATTTATAATATTTTAATATTCTTTTTATTTACAAACTTACTTAAGGTGCTATTACACGAAGTGTTTTTTACATATGTACTGTCACTTTTTATCCATATGAAATTCCTCATGTCTGTCAAAATTGTCTTTTAAATACGATTCATAATTTTTGCTATCACACTTGCATATGTATTTCCGTATGACATAACCTCTAAGTGTAAACAGCAGCTGATTTAATTTGTGAATTTACAAAAATTTATTGTTAAAAAAAAGGTTATATATTTTTTAATTGTTAAAACTAAACAATTTATTTTTCTTTCAATATTAATCTTTAAAATTTACTCTGTTTTTCTTTCGCCACAAGCAGTGTTGTATTTTCATGTTTGTCATGCAAAAATAGAACCTGTTCTAATTGAAAAATGTACATGTGACTTTCTTCATGTATTGTACATAAACAATGTTTCATATGTATCACACGATGTGTACAACTTTTGTTGTGGGAAAATTTGACAGTACCTATGTAAAAACACATCATGTAATAGCACCTTTAATATAATCGAAGAGATCTACAAAGATGGCGTACTTATGTATTAAAAAAATGCACAAAACAAGTAAACTGCACAAAAGTGTTTTTTACTTGTCATTCTTATTAAAGAAGCCACGTATTTACTATCTCCATATTATAGAGTTATTACCAGATTTAAAAAAGATAGATATTTTTAATTTTAAAGTTTATAATTGAAACGTATATAATATTAAGTTGTTAAAAAAAATTTTTCAAAAAATCCCTACAATTCGACAAAAGTAAGAAATCTTTTGCATTAAACACATAGACGCAAATCCATTTATCGATGCGTTACAAATGGAATGTCATAATAAGATCGAAAAAATAACGCTAGCGCTTTTAAAATATAAGACATGGTCAAGTATTCCGAAAAAGATCCGAAATTTAAAAATATATTTTGTTTATTATCTCCTATTGACTTTAAAATTGTTAAACGTAAATGCTGAAAATTCAGAGTATTTGTTGTAATAAATTACTAAATTGATCAAATTGTTTACATTTTCAAATATTTTATTTAAATTTGTTACAAATAGTGCAAGAAAACCTAAGTGGAGGGTATCAAAGATTCGGCATAACCGAATTTTACACTCCTACTTGTTTTTTATTTATTTTAAAAATATTTGTTGCAAACTTCACACAAACACTTTTATCGCACGTTACGCATGTGGACTTCTCGTAAGAATAAAAACTGCAAACCTTTCTTTTACTGGTGATTTTTAATTCATTTAGCTTGCTTCTGGTCCCCACACTAAGTTTTAATGTTATATTTTGTATATCTTCTCTCTTTGAGGCACTTAAATTTGGAAATTCCATGCGATTATTTAACGAATGAAGTACTAAGCTACTAAAATGTAGCTTTTTCATGAACTCTTTTCGATTTAACGAGCTTTCACCATCATTATGCATAGCTGGCAATACATGTCATATTTATTTTTCCATAAAATATGCACATAGGCCATCTTTTAGTTTTTCTACTACATGACATAGTACTACACATTTGATCAAAGCTATCGACAGCGCCTTCGAATTGGTTGTAAAATTCAACCATGTGTGGTTTATTCGTGTGACTATTAACAGTTGCCTTGTCACCACAGAGGGTAAGCATATTTGGTTTTGGTTTATATCATATCAGAAACAATTCGTAGTCTAAGCAAAATATTGATGTTCCAGCCCAGCGGTCTTTAGAATTGAAAATTTCTTTCGGAATTTCTTTTTTGTCTGATCGCATTGTTCTTAAAATGGTAAGTTTTTAAGGCTGGCAGAGAAGAGACGTAACCAGGGAATTGGACGTAAACCAATTGTCCATGATTACATGCCGCCTCAGAATCATTTTCTGATTCGATTTAGAGATGTCCGTCCATCTGTCTGTCCGTCTGTGTGGCCCTTCAATATATGGAGAAAAAAAAGTGTTCATACTCTCGATCGCACCCCCTAGAAATATGCGAATAGCAAAAAAGCTGAGAAATGCAAAGTTTTGGGCCAATCAAAACACATTTAGAGGTGGCTCAACGCGATTGAAAATTTCAAGTGTGTTTTATATGGGGAAAATATGACTTTCTTTCAGATTTTACGAAAATTTCGTTCTATAGTTTAATTTTTCCGACAAATTGTTTTAAAATTCGGGATCAGTATTAAATTATCTTTCCAAAAGGCTATTAAATTTCAAAATCGAATAAAAACTCGCCAAGAAATAGCAAATGCCCCAGACCACTTTTGTGCCAAAAAAACTAGATTATGAAATTTGATGGCATTTTTTTCAACTTTAAGAAATTAATTAAAGCCAATATTTTGATTTGGTCTCTATACCTGTAGGTATACATATAGGAAGTATGGTTTTATTACCTCCTCGTTAACCTATTAAGCATTGAGACCGAAAATGAAAAATTTTTTAATAAAATTTTGGAAACTCCTTTTTCAAGTTTTGAAAAATTTTCTTAAACAAAATTTAAAAAAATCGATCTACCTCTTTAACGTCTTGTTAAATGAATGTTAGAGATTAACTGTGTGAATTTTTAGGTAAATCCCTATGCCAGAATTTTTTTTGGCAAGGATTTTATTTTGGCGGATTTCGAGAGAAATGGGATTTTTGTAAAATATTCTGTAAATGTACTATTTCTAAATACTTTGTATAGAAAATTCAGCACTTGTCGACTTTTGAATGTTATATTTTATCTTAATAACCTAGGGTTTCGGAAAAAAATAATATGACCCCATTAACCCTTTTGGAATTGGGGTCACATATGACCCCAAGCTAATAAAAGACAATTTATTCAAAAAATTCAAATATTTTGTGAGTGCTGTTGAATTTTTAAATGCGATGCTTAAAATATAATAACGAAATGTGTAGAACTTCCGTTTCTAAAATTTGAGATAAATCCGAGAACGTTAACCCATTATTTGCCAAGGCCAGCTTTGGATTTTAAGATATTTTTAAATAAAAACTACCGAAAACGAGTTTTTCTATTAAACTCGATGAAACCACTTTTTCGAATTTAAGAAAAATAATTCGGTTATTTTTTATTTATTTAAGGCTTCAGTGCTCCTGGGATCAAAATAATGCATTGTGATATATCTTTGGTGCAATTATCTGCTTATTGCTTGCGAATATAAATTAAAACAACTTTTAACCGATTTGGTTATAAAATTATTTTATGTATAAAAACTATCTATATTTTTTTTTTAAATAAAATAAGAGGATCCACTAATGGCCCAAAGCTAATAAAAGACAATTTATTCAAATGAATATGAAAAATAAATTAGGGCTCTCAGGAAGTTGTTGAAGTAAATGCATGGTCATTCGGAATGTCCAACCATTTGTCTGCATTCATAGTACCATCGACTCGTACCAAATCACCGAAGCCATTGAAGCACGTAGTACAACCCCAAAACAACCACCCAAGCACCATGTTGAACCCATTCACATACAAAAGCCATTTTTTTTTTGAAATTTCTTAGGCAATCTGCAAATTTTCTTTTTCGATCCATGATATTTAAATGAACTTTCATCAGTCCATAATATTTGTTCCCAAAAAGATTGAGGCTCATTTACAAGCTATACAGCAGAAGCCAAATGCTTCAGTCTTTATTGTTTTTGATATATAGGGTACTGGCCGGGCTACATAGTTTCCAAAATTAGCCCCTTTTAGACGTCTTTCGATACTTTTTCTGATAACTGATATATTATACTCCACATTCATAGAAATTGATACAACTTTTGGTGTAATCAGGGCATGTTCTTTAACTTTCCCCGGAATTATGCAGCCGTCTCTGGGAGTTGTTTTGCGTTTTCGACCTGGTTTATTGAATCCCGTTTTTTTAAATTATTTACTAATAGAACTTACCTTAATTCATGCGTTTTACCCATTGCTTTAAGAGAAAAGTGGTTAAAATGCAATAACATTGATAATTCCATTTCGCAAAAATGAATGAGTTCAAAATAATTTTTTTCGAGCATTTCGAATATAAGAACAATGTTGATTCGAGGGCGGTTTATCAGCATAAAGCAGTAGCTTCTCGTAGCCTTACAGGATGATGTCAAATCGCACGACTTGGGGGCCAATATACAGGTCTATTTCTCAAAATAATCTTATCGCCATGTTTTGATTTCAAGAAGTCAATGGTTCGATCGCCGTATGGCACGTAGCGCCATCCTGTTAAAACCGCATCTCGTCCGGTTTAATGCCATCCATATTTTCAAACAAAAAATCAATGATCATGGTACGGTAATGATTTCCATTGACTGTAACGTGAGCTCCGGCTTAATTTTTAAAGAAATAAGGTCCGATGATAATACCGCACTAAACTGTGAATTTTTCTGGATGTAATGGAGTCTGTAGGGGCTGTTGTGGATTGGTCTCACTCCATATGAGGCAATGTTATTTTTTAATAAACCAAGGTTCACAAAATACACACATCAAACACACAATGTTCTGTTCTTAAGCAGCCAACGCATATTTTTATTTTGATATCAATTACATGTGTTTCTAAATTTTGTACGGTGGCGAACACAATCATGAATGTTTTTCGTTTTAATATTTCGTTATCTACGCGAACATTTTTCTATCACGTATTTTTTGTTTCGAACACACATAGACCACACAGATTCGAGTGTAGCTTTATTTTAAGTTCGTGTTCTTGAACATGTACTGCTAAAAAAAAAGAACATGTCCTTGAATGCGTACATCTACAAATTTGGAGTGATGATTTATGAATTTTTGGAGTGATGATTTATGAATATTATTAACACTCCTTAATCAAATTTGATCACGATATATTTAATCATCTGGATACTAGGTATATTTAATCGTGGGGGCATTTGTATTGGGCTTTTGTACAAAATTTCAACAAAATATATCGAGCCGTGACCGAGAAAATAACTTAAGTAAAAACCAAAACTTTTTTATAATTTTTTTTTTTTTATCTTTTGTATTTTGTAATACACTAAGAAAGTGCATATAAGCAATAAGTGCTTCTACCAGATACTTAAATTAATAATTTCGAAATTTTTTAACAAAATATGAATATAAAAGAGTACCGCAAAGGATGGCCATTTGAACGAGATCCACTGAATTGATTTGATATCTCAAAAATAACCTCAAATATGTACTCTGAATTAAGATACAAATAAATAATATGCGTTCATAAAAATTCTAAGTCCTGTGTGATAAGCCTTAAATAATGTAATACAATTTTCTTTATTTATTATCCACGTATTCACCAACTACAACCAGCTTAGGACTTATATCGTAAAACAATATCTAGAATATTAATAGGCAAGGCGATTTCTTGTGACCGATGTAAGTTTCACAGTTTTACCCCGATTTTGACAAAAAATTTATTATTTGAAAGGTATTTCTTTTTAACTGTTCCCAGATTTACAGATTTTCATAGTCCGGGTATTCTTTTTGATCGTTTAAAGTTGCTACTAACACATACATAAAATTATACAATGCTATGTGTGTGATTATTAAATTTATTAATGTGTTTGTATTAATGTGTTCAGTTTGTTTTCTTCATTTAAAATGAGTTGAATTGTGAAGCATACCTTTAGGATCTTTATTAAATGAAAGAATAAAATTTCCTAGAATTTGCACTCGAATTTCGAGTGCTGGAATCTGATAGTGTTTATAATTAGAATTAATAAAAAAAAGTTAATTTTATTAATGAATATGCAAAATAAAATAAAATTGATTTGGGTACCTGGCCATTGTGGTATAAAGGGCAACGAGTTTGCTGATCAAACAGCAAGAAAAGTTAACCATTTTCCACTAATCACAACACCTAGTCATAATCTTAAAGATTGGGATAACTATATCGTACAAAAACTCATTAAACACTATAAACAAAACCTAATACACTCCACCTCATTTTGATATAAAAATCGAAATCATGAAATGACCGACATACGCCCTATTTTAAAAAAATGTTACGGATTGCCACAGAATTGACATAATTAAATTTGAACGACTAAGACTCGGACATTCCAAATTAACTCACGGACATTTGATGACCATTGATATTCCCCAAATTTGTAATTGTACAACTCCGATTCCAAATCCCTCTCACAGTCTTGTACATTGTCCTAAATTTAATAACGAAATACAAAATATTTTCAATGGAACCGACCAGATTAGGGCTTTATCTAACCCAACCCCTGAAAACTTAAAGAAAATAAAAAATTTCCTAAAACAAACAAATACCTACAAGTTTATATAAGATTTAAAGCATTATTGTATCTATTAAGTGTATGAAATTTACTATATTATAAATATTGAATTATAATATTGAGCTGAAGGCCAAAGTAGCTATTGCTCGAATCCCAATATTACCTTGTAATTTATATATTACCTTGTAAGTTAATAATATAAATAAATAAATAAATAAAAAATTAAAACATTATCCACTTGATCTGACCTATGTTTGTTTATATATATGTACGAGTTTTTTATTCAGTTTGTTTTTTTGCTGAACCTGATATAAACTCGTTAAGTCATAACTGAGTCTGAAAACAATTTTGCGATAAAACATCGTCTATAACTTGTGCGAACCCATGACGGATTTTCAAAGTAAATTTGAATAATTTGGTCATTTACATTGCGTACAGTTTTGTCAATAATACTGTTGTTATCCAAATCGAATGAAATATATATTCTCGGAAGGTATTTTTTAGAGTTATGGAGTTCTGGGAATTATTTGTGGGAAAGTGGATATTCCTTTTAATTACACAGTGCAATAGATATTCTGGGGATGAGAAATTCCAAGTCAGGGTGAAAGTACTAGGCCAGTATAGTAAAACCTCCAATAGGTTTGGCGTTCTCAGCCCAAAAAAGAACATCAGAACAACTTTGGGGCGTATAATGAATATTATTTTTTTGTTTAATAATTCATCATACGTACCGTAGTTGCTGTGATGTTTTTTTTTATTTCTAAGCAAACATTCAGTAAGAAAAGGAAAAAGTATAAAAGATCATAAACAAGTAAGAGCTTTAAATTCGGCTGGGCCGAATCTTTGACACCCTCCACCTTTTTCATTTTCAATTTTCATTTTTTTTTTATCATTTTTCATTTTTCACTTTTCAATTTTCATCTTTCGTTTTTCATTTTTAATTTTTCATTTTAAATTTCTATTTTCCATTTTCCACTCTTCATTTTTCATTTTCCATTTTCCATTTTTGATTTTTTATTTCTCATTTTCCATTTTTAATTTTTCACTTTTAATTTTCCATTTTTAATTTTTCATTTTCTGTTTCCCATTTTTCATTTTCCATTTTTCATTTTTCATTTTTATATTTTCATTTTTCATCTTCCATTTTTCATTTTCCATATTCCAGTTTAAATTTTTTATTTTTAATTTTTAATTTTTTATTTCCATTTGCCATTTTTAATTTAAAATTATCCATTTTCCATTATCCATTTTTTATTTTCCATTTTCCATTTTTCATTTTTCATTTTCCATTTTTCGCTTTCCATTTATCATTTTTCATTTTCCATTTTCCAATTTTCATTTTTCATTTTTAATTTTCCATTTTTAGTTTTTCGTTTCCCGTTTTCCGGTTTCCATTTTTCTTTTTTCATTTTTAATTTTTCATTTTCCATTTTTCAATTTAAATTTTTTGTTTTCCATTTTTTATTTTTCATTTTCCATATTCCATTTCCATTTTTTCATTTTTCATTTTTCATTTCCCATATTTCATTTTTCATTTTTTGATTTTTAATTTTTCATTTTCCGTTTTGCATTTTCATTTTTCATTTTCCATTTTCCATTTTTCAATTTTCATTTTTCATTTTTCATGTTCCATTTTCCATTTCTCATTTTCCATTTTTAATTTTTCATTTTCCATTTTCCATTTTTTATTTTCCATTTTTAGTTTTTAGTTTCCCGTTTCCCGTTTTCCGGTTTCCATTTTTCTTTTTTCATTTTTAATTTTTCATTTTCCATTTTTCAATTTAAATTTTTTGTTTTCCATTTTTTATTTTTCATTTTCCATATTCCATTTTCCATTTTTTCATTTTTCATTTTTCATTTTTCATTTCCCATATTTCATTTTTCATTTTTCATTTTTAATTTTTCATTTTCCGTTTTGCATTTTCATTTTTCATTTTCCATTTTCCATTTTTCAATTTTCATTTTTCATTTTTCATGTTCCATTTTCCATTTCTCATTTTCCATTTTTAATTTTTCATTTTTCATTTTTCATATTTCATTTTCCATTTTCCATTTTTCATTTTTCTTTTTTCATTTTTCATTTTTCATTTTCCATTTTTCATTTTTCATTTCTCATTTTTCATTTTTCGTTTTCATTTTTCATTTTTCATTTTTCATTTTTCATATTCCGTTTCCATTTTTTATTTTTAATATTTAATTTTTCATTTTTTATTTCCATTTGCCATTTTTAATTTAAAATTATCCATTTTTCATTTTCCGTTTTCCATTTTTCATTTTCCATTTTTCGCTTTCCATTTATCATTTTTCACTTTCCATTTTCCAATTTTCATTTTCCATTTTCCAATTTTCATTTTTCATTTTTAATTTTCCATTTTCCATTTTTAGTTTTTCGTTTTCCGGTTTCCATTTTTCTTTTTTCAATTTTTAATTTTTCATTTTCCATTTTTCAATTTTAATTTTTTATTTTTCATTTTCCTTATTCCATTTTCCATTTTTTCATTTTTCATTTTTCATTTTCCATTTTTCATTTTTCATTTTTTATTTTTAATTTTTCATTTTCCATTTTGCATTTTTCATTTTCCATTTTTCAATTTTCATTTTTAATTTTTCATTTTTCATTTTTCATTTTTCATTTTTAATTTTTCATGTTCCATTTTCCATTTCTCATTTTCCATTTTTAATTTTTAATTTTTCATTTTCCATTTTTCATTTTTCATTTTTCATTTTTCATTTTTCATTTTCCACTTTTCATTTTTCATTTTCATTTTTCATTTTTCGTTTTTCATTTTTCATTTTTCATTTTCCATTTTTCACTTTTCATTTTCCATTTTCGATTTTTCATTTTTCATTTTTCATTTTCCACTTTTCATTTTTAATTTTTCAATTTTAATTTTTAAATTTTAAATTTTAATTTTTAAATTTTCAATTTTCAATTTTCATTTTTCAATTTTCAATTTTGATTTTTAATTTTTCATGTTCCATTTTCCATTTTCCATTTCTCATTATCCATTTTTCATTTTTCATTTTCCACTTTTCATTTTTCATTTTTAATTTTTCAATTTTCAATTTTAATTTTTAAATTTTCAATTTTTATTTTCCATTTTTCATTTTTCATTTTTCATGTTCCATTTTCCATTTCTCATTTTCCATTTTTAATTTTTCATTTTTCACTTTTCACTTTTCATTTTCCATTTTTCATTTCTTCATTCTCAGTTTTCATTTTTCAATTTTCATTTTCCAGTTTTCATTTTCTATTTTCCATTTTCCATTTTCGATTTTTCATTTTTCATTTTCCATTTTTCATTTTTCATTTTCCACTTTTCATTTTTCATTTTTAATTTTTCAATTTTCAATTTTCATTTTTCGATTTTTCATTTTTCATTTTTCATTTTCCATTTTTCATTTTTCATTTTCCACTTTTCATTTTTCATTTTTAATTTTTAAATTTTCAATTTTCATTTTTAGATTTTCAATTTTCATTTTTCATTTTCCACTTTCCATTTTTCATTTTTCTTTTTCCATTTTCCATTTCTCATTATCCATTTTTAATTTTTCATTTTCCACTTTTCATCTTTCATTTTTAATTTTTCAATTTTCAATTTTAATTTTTAAATTTTCCATTTTTATTTTCCATTTTTCATTTTTCATGTTCCATTATCCATTTCTCATTTTCCATTTTTAATTTTTCATTTTTCATTTTCCACTTTTCATTTTCCATTTTTCATTTCTTCATTTTCAGTTTCCATTTTTCAATTTTCATTTTCCATTTTTCATTTTCTATTTTCCATTTTCCATTTTCGATTTTTCATTTTTCATTTTCCACTTTTCATTTTTCATTTTTAATTTTTCAATTTTCAATTTTGATTTTTCGTTTTTCATTTTTCATTTTCCATTTTTCATTTTTCATTTTCCACTTTTCATTTTTCATTTTTAATTTTTCAATTTTCAATTTTCATTTTTAGATTTTCAATTTTCATTTTTCATTTTTCATTTTCCACTTTCCATTTTTCATTTTTCATTTTCGCTTTTCATTTTTCATTTTTCATTTTCCATTTTTCATTTTCCATTTTCCATTTTTCATTTTTCGTTTTTCATATTTCATTTTTAATTTTTCATTTTTCATTTTTCATTTTTCATTTTTCATTTTCCATTTTTCATTTTTCATTTTCCATTTTCCATTTTTCATTTTTTATTTTTCATTTTTCATTTTCAATTTTCCATTTTCCACTTTCCATTTTTCATTTTCCATTTTCCATTTTTCAATTTTCAATTTTCAATTTTCATTTTTCATTTTTCATTTTCCATTTTTCATTTTCCATTTTTCATTTTCATTTTTCATTTTTCATTTTTCATTTTCCATTTTTCATTTTTCATTTTTCATTTTCCATTTTCCATTTTCCATTTTTATTTTTCATTTTTCATTTTTCATTTTTCATTTTTCATTTTCCATTTTTCATTTTCCATTTTCGATGTTTCATTTTTCATTTTTAATTTTTCAATTTTCATTTTTCAATTTTAAATTTTCAATTATTATTTTCCATTTTTCATTTTCCATTTCCCATTTTCCATTTTTCATTTTTCATTTTCCATTTTTTTTTTATTAATTTTTAATTTTTAAGATTTAATTTTAATGATAAAAAAAATATGTGGTAAAACTTGCTTAGGCCAATGTGACACGTGCAGTATTAATATACACACAACTGTAATGACTTCAACAATACGAAGAATTACAACATATACAACATATCTTAAGAAAAACAACAAACACACTGAAACATTTTATTTTTTCAAGAGTTTTTTCAAAATTTTATTCATAGCTCGTAAACCCTTTGACCGATTTTGGCGATTTTAAATAACAACTTCTTTTGGGATGTTAATAAACGATTCTATACAAAAACGAACGGTCTAGCTTAGATATTGACGGCGTGATCGTGATTTCCACAGACAGACGGACAGACGGTCATCGGTAAATCAACTTCCCTTGTTATAAGGATCAAGAAAATATATACTTTTGCGGTCTCAGGAATTTATTTCAATGCGTTACAAATGGAATGACAAACCTATATATACCCTCTGCCACTGAGGTGTGGATGGTATAAAAAAGCTTTGGTCTGATAGCGCCAAACCCTTAGGATGTTTTACAATACTAACTTAGTACTTTCACCCTTGGAATTTTAAACCTCACCCACCCCTCAGGCAATGACCCCGGCAATGTTTCACGGTTTTATTTAAACTTTAAACTTTTTCCGACAATATCCCAGATGGGTGTTAATAGTAAAATCTTGCTGACATATTTTTTACATTTTTTCGACAGATATTTCTATGAGTGTTTTATCGTCATCTATAGAAGGCATGATTTTACCAGCAGTTACATGTTTGGTAATATGCCAAAAGTATTTTTTCTACTTTTATGAACAATATACACTTAATAACAAATATAACACAGAAGTACTATTTTTTTTTTCAAACGTATGTACAGAGGTACTCGTATAAAACTGAAACTTCGTCATCGTCTTTTGTTTTTTGTTGGTAAATAAAAAAAAAGTTATTAAACAAAAAACACATGTTTGTTTTCCATTTATTTTGCTGCTAGAAAAAAAGAAAACAAAAACATTACAACACAAGCAATACAACGTAAATTCTAGGTACCCACATTTAAACTTAATTTAGTGGCTGCTGCTCTAAATATTCCTATTCTACCCAATGAAAGTAAACTAAGGAAATTAAATGTATAGAATACGTACATTTATATGTATGTGTGTATATTTATATATTTTTATGTTTTCACATGATTGATAGTACAAGCCAATCAATGTGAATGCCAACATTTGTTATTAAAGCTTGAGTGAAATATTGAATATAAGCCATATTGTAGAACATAAATAGAACTTAACAAGAACGAGAACGAAAGCGACAGCCAGGATTGCTTTTGAATTGGTTTAGTTGGATGGCTGGCTGGGTGTTTGTCGTAATAGTCAGTGTCATATAAAATTTATTGATTCGATTAATATGAAAGTAAAGGGTAATTTTTATATTAACTATTCATATTAAATGAAAAAAATAAAATATATAAAACTATTATATTACTTAGTTGTGACATAATGCGATTAAGTTAATACAGTTATTCAACAGCACGATACGAAATAACACAATGCCATACGATATATAATAAATTATTCAATCATCATTTTGAATTAAACGTACCCGTAGCTGAGAATTATTCTCTTTGATGTAGTGATACAAGGGTGTTGGTTTGAATAGAGTATATTTCAAGGGCATTTTCCAATCAAGTGGTATATATTTAATTGAAAAAGATGTTCATCTAGGCTACATAGGTCAACATAAGTGTCCTTTCGGTATATTGATTATGGAAAAAAATAATTGCTTATCTTTTCTTTTTTTTTAATATAAACTCAAACAATAACAAGATCTTATTAAAATAAAAGAAATGTGTTATAAAATTTAATTAAATTATTCAAGTTAAATTAAATTTTAGGGTTCGATATAATTTTATAGCCATCACATTTAAAGGACTTATTCGAGAACGCCAGATAACATTGTTATAAATCAGGAAGCAATAAGTGACCCAAACTCATATTTAAGGGATATAAAAAGGTACCAAAAAATTGCCCTTTTTCTTATTATGCATTTAATATACATACATTTATTAAAGAAAACTTATACAAATTGGACATCATATGAAATGTACTTCGTAGGTCTATACAATAAAATACACTATGGAGCATTTTCGGAATCATTGTATGGGGGGTGAAAAGTCAGGGTCAAAGTACTAGGCCATTATAATAAAACCTCCAAAGGTTTCGGTGTTCTCAGACCAAAATTTTTATGACCTTTTATATTTTTTCCTTATCTTGTTGTTTGTTTGCTTGTTTTTTAGCTTTAACTCAAGAACCATTGATGATTTCTCATTTCATTTTACAGCAAAATTGTAGCTAAGGCTTAAACAAATATTTTCTATTAATAAGGAGTGAGATCGAAAACATCTTAATATACATAAAATGTAATAATAATAATAAGAAAACCACTGAACCTAGAGTTATGATTTTTTTAAATTAATTGAAATTATATTAAAGCTTACAAATAAAGATAACCTGCATAGTACTAATCCTACTTATAAATTTGTGTAACTTTTCGGGAAACCTTTCAATAGGGTTTTATATTTTATAGTGGTTTTTGTTACTTTTTCGGAACAGGTAGTTCATCTCCGTTTAAATTCTTCAAAATTTTGGGACAATATTTTCTTTTTATAAGAGCCCAATATCTCTTCACTGGCCTAAGCTCCGGACAATTTGGAGGACTTTCCTTCCTTGGTACAAGTTATTGTTCTTGTACCACTCAAGGGCTTTATAAATAGTGACTGAATCGGCCAAACCGGGTAAAAATATATGGACACATTGTGTTGGCTTATAAAAGGAACGAAGTCACTTTTGCGAACACTCCTTAATACAAATTTCGGTATTTATAGAGCCCGTTTAACAAATGACTTGCTTCTTTTGCCACAACTGCATATTGACTGCAATACCAGTATTTTTTTGTTTTTGAAATTTCGTTTGCTTTTGGTCTTAAACTTGTCTTCAACATTTCCTCGAGCATTAGCAAGATACAATTTTTTACCCGAAATCTGCTAAAAATCTGCGACTACATATGTTTTGTCGTCTTTTAAGCAACCGGATTTTTATACCCTCCACTCCAGTGTGCAGAGGGTATATATAAGTTTGTCATTCCGTTTGTAATAATTAGAAAAAATTTTTGGACCCCATAAAATATATATATTTGTGATCCTTATAACAACCGGAGTTGATATAGCGATGTCCGTCTGTCCGTCTTTGGAAATCACGATGACGGAATAACAGGACTAACATCCTGAGAAGTTTGCTATTTAAAATCGTCCAAATCGGTGAATTAGGGCCCGAGATGTGAATGAAGAACTAAAAAAAGTCTTCAAAAAAATATAATTTTCTATCACGATCACGCCCTCAATTGTCCTATTGGGATCATTTTTAGTGAGAATGATTCACCAAATTCATGGGAAGTTTTCTGTTTCAAAAATCATTAAAATCTGCGGAACAGGTCCAGGGAAATCTCTGAAAAATTAAAAAAAAAAATTAAAAACGCGATGTTTCTATATTGTTCTTGTTGTTATTCTAAATGTTGTATGTTGTCATAGCTGGACTAGTTGTTTTTGTGGTCATTGTGGTAATAATATAATAAAAACTAACCCTTTGTACATTTTTTTATGAACTTTGGTAGAAAAATTTAAAAGTTTCCATTGTTTTGGCTTCACTAAAAACATTTGTTATATAATTTCTGTCATTGTCACGAGCCTGCCTACATAGTTTCAGATCGATTGGGTGACGGGAAAGGGGTTAAAATCGATCCAAAATTTGTTCGACAAGCAGACACTACGAGTTAATATAAAGGAGGAAAAATTCACCAACATCTAAAGCAAATAATGCTAAAATACTTAGTTGTTAATAAAAAAAAAACAATGTAAATATAGCAAAAAAAGAAATTTATGTATTAATTTATTTAAAAAGAAAAACACAAAAATATATATACTTTCATACACATATTAAATAATACAAATAATATATGTACATATATTCTATATATGTATGTACATCCATAATAACTGCATGTTAAAAACAAATCGGTATATTATTTTATTTACATAAAATTCTGCAATATTTTGTTGTGGGGAAAATACATTTATTTTGCTTTAACAGAGTGTCACTTCATTTTGCTCAGTGTGACTATGCCACAGTAGATGGCGCCACAATTTTTGTTCTAATTAGCTTTGCAATAGTTATTTCTATTTTAACATGAATGTCAATATTTTCAACTAGATATCATACAGAACAATGTTAAGAGTATACACGGGCTGGTCTTTTATTTCATATGTTTTTTAATTATTCTTTTACAAATACGAACATAAGTTTGGCATATTAACTTTTTGTTGTCTTCACAAAATAGAGTTACCGAGTTCATCAATGAGTTATTTGCTTTTAAAACAGTTCTACATAGTTATATAGAACTATTATTCTGCTTTACCTACAAAATAGCTGATTACATCTAATTTTTAAAAATTGCTTATAATTACTAAAGCATTATTATTCACATAAATACAAAATTGCACTTTATAAATTTTCCATTCAAATTTAAGAAAATATCAATTCTAAAAACTGGAATTGAAATTTCCAATTATGAATTAGAAAATATTAATTGAATTTCAGAAAATCATATCAAAACGTCGGAAATAATAATTTTAAATTTAGAAGGCATCAATTGCATCAAATTCCAAAAAAAAAAAAAAAAAAAACACCAAATATGTTTACATTTAAAAAATGTTTACGTTTAAAAAAAATATTGCCATTCAGGAGAAATAAATAGCTTTTCAGTACCGCGATTCAGTAACTTCTTTTAACGATAGTCGAATTGTTAAAAAATAGCAAAATTATCAGTAAAATTTTTAAATGATATTGTTAAAGTCAGCTGTTGTTGTTATCTAAAGGACAACCATTTTTGTGTTTTTATTCAATCGATAAAAACTTAAATTTTTAGGTTGAAATGTCGTCATACATAAACAAAAATCATAAAATAGTGAAAATATTTTGCTTCTATTAAAAAACTTTTTTATATAAATAAAAAAATTAAATAATATATTCAATTCATTATTTCATTTTCAAATAAATAAACAGAAATATTAGTAAAAAAAATAGAGATATTAAACATAAACATAAAATCATCCTGTCAAACATGAAGTAATTTGTTTTTTTTTCTATTCTTCTTTGTGTTTATCGCTTATTTTAACAGAGATGCCATCCGTTTACAATTTAAATAAATAGAAAATAGAGATGTTGACTGTCGTTAAGATGTCTTTACTTAGTGAATCACTTAATCATTAGTGCAAACAACAATAGCTGTCGATATATTTTGCGACTGTCAGATCGTTGAAATTTACAGAATTGCACTACAGAAAACATTAATTTAAATTCAATGAATTTTAGAAAACCTCAAATGATATTTAATAATTGCTAACATAAAAATTGTTACATAAATAAACGCAATTTGATGAGAATGTTATTTATATATTATTTTTCAAAATTTTTTGGATGAAGTTATTCAGAAAATAAATGTAACAAATTATTTTATTTAAAATGTTTGGGATATTTGGTTTTTTGCGTTTGGCATCCCTAATTTGATTATTTATTATTATAAATTTATTCTCTATGTTTTCAAAATATGGCAATATTTTAATAAAAAAGTAGAGAGAGCCTTTTTTTTGTTATTATTTTGTTACTCTATCCGACCTATATGGCCGCAATGAAGAAGTATTTGGCCAGTTAAAAGAAACTATACAGCCATCTCCAATTAGCACGATTTAATGCATGTAGCCACCCTACACAACCATTACCTTTGCAATGGAGGTTAGGGCGAGCTATTTAATTAGCAAAAACTAAATTAACGAGAAGTTATGTCATATAACCGGAAACGCATGCATATAGGTATATAACCCTAATGCATGCCGATGAGCAACCACGATGACCAAAAAGCAAACACCGAAATAAATCCGAAATAATAAAAAAGACGAAAACCTACCCAAAGAATTTTCTGAAATAATTTGGTATTAAGTTTAACAAATTGTTTACTTTTTCCAATATTTTGTTTACATTTATTATCAATACTCAAACCGAGGTGGAAGGTATCAAAGATTCGGCACAGCCGAATTTAACACTCTTGCTTGTTTTTTTATAATATAACTTAGAAAATCTTTAATTTAGCATATTAGCTTTACAAATTGAGTGGAATAAAATAACGCCAGAAATGTGTAAAAATTTGGTTAATTTTATGCAAAAAAAAGATTGCAAAAAGTTATTGACGCTAAAGGCAATGGAACAAAGTACTAAACTAACGTTTTTTTAAATTAATTTTTTGACTTCCAAAAATTAAGTTTATTTATTTATTGTTATTTTTTCGCACATAAAATTTAAATATTTTATTTTTTCTTCTTAATAATATAAAAAAATATCTTACTTTAATAGAAATACACATTTTCGTTAAAAGCAACTAACTGTTTCATTTGTGATATTCGCTAATGAGATAGGTTTGTCCGATTTTCCGTTTAATTCACTTTATATATGTATCTGTTGTATCCAATATTTGTTCCTCTACTTGGGAAAGAAATTTTTCTTCATAAGATTTGTTGAACCAAACCTGTTGTTATACTTCGGTTCTGATCAGCGTAAACCTACCCGGAATAAGAAAAAAATTTTTGACTGGTGGTACTGATGCATTAATTTTGGCTGTTAGATATTCCCATATTTGGTTAGCTCCTGCTTTTTTCTTGTAAAGAATTCTTTTTCCGAATGCTTTTCATAAAGCTTCCAAAAGTCTCCTTCTCGGTTAAGTTTGTTTTTCTAATTCTTACTACAATTTATATTCTTCGCATGCTTTTTTGCTGCCGAGTAAAATTTCGCAAGTTTGCCTTCGAATTATAACTCGTTATCTAATCCCGGAGTCAAATATTTCGACACATATTATTCGTTATCGTATAAGAAAATCCCAAGTATAAAAATTCGTACGTTTAAATAGAACTACATTCGCTTACGACTGCGAAAATTAAGCCCCTGGATTGAGTCACGCATAGTCAAGGAGTGATCTAAAAGTTATTTACCCTCATCCGATCGATCTTTTTGAATAACATAACATAGTCAAGGCGTATGATTATTATTTATTAGCAGAGTAGAAGATACGTATACGTATATGTGTGGTACCTGCAGTATGGTTCCTTGGGTAAAGTTTCTTTTTTTGATCCCTAGAATATGATTTTCCTTGTTCATAGCCATTTTGACTATTTTTTATAAAAGCTCTCTTCGGGAAAAATTGGCCACCGAAAAAAGTTGAAATACGTCCTCATTAAAACAGAACTACGAGTAAAATATGTAAGTTTTGACTTAAAATTCATAAACTACGAGTACTTCACATAATCCCCGCAAATTTTAAGGTGTTATTAAATAACACTAACATTTAAGTACAATCTATAAATTTCCCATAAGACCTTCCTTGTTGGCTTCAATTAAGTTTTGAATTAACATATCACATGATCAGTTTGTATTGTACAGAAACTATATATTTTTTATGTTACCAACAAAACAATAGATCATTCAGCTATAACCGGAATTTATCCCTCAACCGGAAACGAAACACATTTATGCCTTTCAACATTATATATCAAACAAACTGCTTAGCTGACATGTTACATTGCATTAGTCCTTTTGGAAATACTCATAGCAAACAGCAAGGCAACATTTACGGCAATATAAATTTTAATTATTCAAATTAATTTTTTTTTTTTTTTTTGCTTTTCTTTACTGACATATATATAACAATAAATCACTGTCTTGACCACTGAAAGCTATAAATATTATAGTTAAATAGAAACAAAGAAAAAAATATAAAGAAGTATACAAAACTAAGAAATAAAATGTTTAACAACTGAAAAGAAATTTGTTCATATAAAGTAGTGGCCGAAACTATCAAATGTGATAAGATTTTATAACATTTACTAGACATGGCGATGCTTCGACTAGACGCAGACGTTAAAGAAGAATTTTTTTTTTGAAACAAAACGAGTTACTATACTCGTAAAAGTTCTAGTTTCACGTTTACAAGCACGTTGGCGAACAAATTCAATTTACACGTTAATGCATTTAAAATGAGAATTTTACCAACATTTATAAATTTCTCTGCTTCATGGCATTGCTGCATTAATATAATAAAATAGACATACTAAGAGACAATTTCATTTCAGGCAAGAATTGTATGAATTTTAAATTTACAAGGTAATAAATTGATGACACAGATAAAAGTTTAAAAGTTCTTATTTAAACAAACATCAATATTGTATATAATTGAAATTCACTAAATATTTGCTATAACAGCTTTTCCTTCTAACATTTCAATATTTACATTGACTGTTACAATAGTGACAGTGGGCACTGTCGTAAAAGCAAAAAATATAAAAAATAGCACTTGATTTTTCTATTGTCAATTAATTCAAATCTCGAAACTTATTAATTCGATTGAACAAAAAATTATCATGCGCTAGATGAGTAATAAAAATAACACTAGACAACAAGAATTTATTACATTAGTTTGAGTATTAAGACCATATTAGAATTCTTTATTATAAATTTTTTCGCTCTTTAATTTTTTTCTTTTGTAATATAGGCGAATAGCCAGTCGCCTCAGCCACCCATTGAAACCTAACGTCGTACAAACATATCGCACCTGTACCTCTAAAGTGAGTCAACTCAAAATTTACAAATTTTCAGTAGAGGCAAAAAACGTTTTTTTTAATATTTACTACAGTGATCATCAAAAATAAAAACTTTTTTGGGTGCAACTCAAAATATGTCTTTTTAGTGGATGCTAAAGAAGCTACTCTTATAACACAAATAGGGTTACAACTGTATTTTTTTTTGCGAAAGACTGGAAAAATGGATGTGAGATTTTTATAATGGATAGATATGACCACTGTGTATCGCTTTCTTGCAAAAAGTGAAAATTGAGAAATTTTGAGTTGACTCACTTTAGCGGTACAGGTGCGATATGTATACTCTGATGTACTCGAGTGCTTTAGTTAAAATTTAAACATAAAATGCGATTTTATTTTATACCTAGAATCTATGTTATCCTCCGATTATAAACATAACTCAATCTATATTCAAAAGAGGTATTTTTTTTTAATAAAAGATACTTTTTAAGAAAAGATACTTTTGTAAGAAAAGGTAATTTTTTTTAGGAAAATTCGCTTTTTTTAGAAAATAAACTTTTTTTTAGAAACGGCATGTACTTTTTAAAAAATGTCACTTCCAAAAATATGAGACATTTAAAAAAGAACACATTTTAAAAACGGACAATTTTTGTGAAAATGTACTTTGTATAAAAAATTAACTTTTTTAAGAAAGGCATTTTTTCGTAAAAGTATTTATAAAAAAGGTACAAAAAGTATTTTTTTTAGGAAGAGTTACTTATTTAAAAAGGGAATTCATTTAAGAAAATTCACTATTTTTGCAAAATTTTGCTTTCTTAAGAATAGGTAGTTAGTTAAGAAAGTATGCTTTTTTAAGAAAAGGTACTTTTTTAAGAAAAGGTACTTTTTTAAGAAAGGCTACTTTTTTTAAAGAAAATGTATTTTTTTAATAAAACATACTTTTTTTAAAAAAGGCACTTTTTTAAGAAAATTTACTTGTTGAAGAAAAGGTACTTTTTAAAGAAAAGGCACTTTTTAAGAAAAGGGACTTTTTTAAGAAAAGGTACTTTTTATAAGAAAAGGTACTTTTTTAAGAAAAGGTACTTTTTAAAAAAATTTACGTTTTAAGAAAGGATACTTTTTCAAGAACAGGTACTTTTTTTTTAGAAAAGCTACTTTTTTTAAAAAAAAAATTAACTTTTTTAAGAAAAGCTACTTTTTTTTAAGAAAATGTACTTTTTTTGGAAAAGTTAATAAAAGGTTAATTTTAAAAAGATACTTTTAAAAAAAAAAATTTACGTTTTTCAGAAAGGGTTCTTTTTGAGGAACGGGTACTTGTTTATGAAAATGTATGATTTTAAGAAAGAATACGTTTTGAAGAAAATTTACTTTTTTAGAAAAGCTACTTTTTTTTAAAGAAAATGTACGTTACTTTGGAGAAGAGCACTTTTTTAATATAAGGTACTTTTTAAGAAAAACTACATTTAAAAAAATAGGTAATTTTTTAATAAAGAATACTCTTTTAAAAAAGTTTACAGTTTTGAGAAAGGGTACTTTTTGAAGAAAGGGTACTTTTTAAAGAAAAGTTACTTGTTTAATAATAGGTAAGAAAAGGTGGCTTTTAAAAAAGTCAATTTGTTTTAGATTAAGCACTTTTTTGGAAAAATTTGCTTTTGGAAGAAAATGTACTTTTTAAGAAAAAGTACTTTTTTAACGTAGTTTTTTTAGAAAAGTCTTTAAAAAACACTTTTTTGTGAAAAGGTAAATTTTTTTTAGAGGAAATTTGTTTAAAAATGACTTGTTTAAGACAAGACACCTTTTTATTTAGAAAATTTACTCCTTCAAAAAAGTTACTTTAAAAAAAATGTGAACTATTTTATAAAATGTAGTTTTTCCGAAAAGTTATTTTTTAGAAAAGTACTTTTCAAAAAAGTACCTTTTTTATAAGAAAAGGTACTTTTTTGCGAAAATATACTTCTTTAAGAAAATGTAGTTATTTAAGAAAAGCTACTTTTTTAAGAAAGGTCACTTTTTTAACAAAAGGTACTTCTTTAAGAAAATTTACTGTTTTAAGAACAAGTAGTTTTTTAAGGATAGTTACTTTTTTATAATAGGATTTCTTAAAAGAAAAGGTGGTTTTAAATAGCAAATGATTTCTTGAAGAAAATGAATTTAAAAAAATACTTTTTTACTATTTTAAAGAAATGTAGTTTTTTTAGATTTTTTTTTTGTTTAAGGAAATATACTATTTATAGGTTTTTTTTAAATCAAATTTTAACTTAAAAAAAAAATTTTTAAAAAAAGATGGTTTTTAAGAAAAAGGTAGATACTTTTTTTTTACGAAAAAGTAGTTTTTAAAAATGACACAAATAAGGACAATTTTTAAGAAAAGGTATTTTGGTCTAAAAAGGGCCATTATTATTTAAACAAAATGTTATTTTTTCAGAATATGTACAATTTAAGAAAAGGTGCTTCTGAAGAAAATTTATTTTTAAAGTAAAATTACTTTTATAAGAAAGTTATACGTAAAAGTAAACGTAATTTCCAGGCACTGTTAAAAGTCTCTTTATTGAATAAAACATATTTTTTAAGGCACTTTTTTTAGAAAAGGTATGTGTGTAAACTAAACTAATATTTAGAAGTACGAGTAATAATTTTATAAATTAAATATTAGTCATACAGCGTTATAGAGCCAGCCTGTGAGTTTGTATGACCGTAATTATAATATACTAGCAGAGCCCAGCCCTCGAATTTCGAGTGCAAATTCTGGAAAATTTTTAATTTTTCATTCCTAAATAATTTTATAAAAGCGTAATCAATTTTAGCCAATTGACAATTTTTTTTTTTATTTTAAGTTAAATATGTGTTTTATGTATGTGTTAGCAGCAACTTTAAATGAATTTTACTCTTAAAAAATGTATCAGATGGTGCACATCTGTAAATATGGTGAACGTTTGCAAATAAATACCATTCGAATGATATATTTTTTGTCAAAATCAGTTGGCCATTAAAGGTGTAGAATATGCCACAAGAAATCGCATTGCCTATTAAATATAATATATATATTTACATAACCGCAAATTTTATTTTTTAAATTGAAATTAAATAAAACAATTAATCACTATCAAAAAAAAAAATAAATAAATAAATAAAAAATAAGTAATGTAGACCTTGAAAAAAGTGTTTACCATTTTTTATGAAATTTAATGGAATGGACTTTTCCTTTTTTCACAACTAAAAACTATTTTCAATTCTTCTCAATTAAAAGTTGAAAAAATAAAACTTAAAGTTACATTCCTATATGAAACCTCACTAGCCTTCATAATGTTATTCAAAACAACTAAGACAATTATAGTCGTTCTAGACCGCTAAACGATGCCTTATACCATGCGTTTAGAGAACAGGTCTTAAGTCCAAATAATTGGGTATAGAAAATAAGCATAAATCAAATTTGAGTGGCATTGTTATTATTTTTTTTGCCTGGAAATATGAAAAAGTTCATGTCGGTTGCTATATTTATATGCGACTAGGTCGAAAAATAGACCGATGCTGAACATATTTGGTAGAAAAATTTATTTTTTGCAAAAACATATAAATTTTAGAAAAATCTGTGCAATATTTTTGGTTTTTGGTAGATTTAAGTCAGGATCTGGAAGCAGTTTTATATTGGGGCTATGACTTTAAATTGTCCAACAGGGCTTATTTTTGGACTAATGGATGTAATAAACACACACAAACCAAATTTTACCGGGATCTATATAATAATTTGCATCTTATGGTAATTTAAGGCAATCTCATAGGGGTAATTTGTAAGTGGACTAGGTCTGAACATCCCCTGATTTCAATAGCGTTCGTCTTGTGGCCGATGAAAGCTTATATACAAAATTTCATCAAAATATTTTCATATTTGCGATCTGTAGTTTAATTACAAGGTTTACATAGACATTCAGACGGACGGACGGACATCACTAAATGATCCAGAAAGTGATTCTGAGTCGATCGGTATATGTTTGTTAGTTATAAATATTATTAGTTATAAATATTCACTCTGACCCTAAAAACTATCCGATGATTCAAGACACTGCACCACAAAACTTTTGAATGGCAACCTAACGAAGCTTTAGGCGGTTGAATAATGGATTACGTTTTTTGATTTTTATTCCATATTTTTTTTTTATACTGTGCGCTGTTTATTATGAAACATTGGAAAAAAATTTGTTATTAATTAATATCTTCTGACCACTGTGTCAGTACGAGTATAAAGTCAGGTACTCGTACGCCATAATGAAAACAGCATAAAAATGAAAATCTAGAAGAAAAAAAAATGATTGTAAAAAATGCTGAAAACATAAAAAATTGTCAAATATTGATTTTTTAATTAAATATAAATGAAGCACGCTGGAATTAAAATTCAGGGCAGACAATGTTAAACTAGTAGAGGGTAACACACAAAAGACAATTACAACAGGAAGAAGAGAAAGCAAAAAAAAAACACAAATAGTAGGGGTAGAATGACGATGATGATGAAAATGAAACAAATAACGAAAACAATAACAAATATCAACATCCAGCTAACAAAAACTTCGCTATAAAATAAAAAAAAACAACTCAAAGCAAATGGAATAAAAACAAATTGAAGGACTGTTTGCTGGTTTTTTGTGTTTTGTTTTTGTTTTAATGAAAATATGAATATCTAATGAGCCTACCGCAGTAACAGTCATTCTAACCTACCTTAAACTATCAATAAAATAAAATAAAGTGTACAATAAAAGAGTTTATTTATTGTAACATGAAAGGGAAGAAAGTATTTACGATTTTTTTAATGACACGAACATACGGCCATTAAAAAGTATTGAAAAAACAAAATGAAAAACTTTAAAAACTGTTTAACACGATAGTGACACTTTCAAAGGCATACTTCGAATAGATAAAGAACAAAAGAAATATTAAATGCTATTACTTTCTCGTACGAAGAAACCATCCCATTAAATTTACTTCCAACCGATTAAGTATATCATGTTTTCAATAGAGCTTCTCAAATGGGCACAAAAAAGGATCCAGTTATTTATAGGAAGATTTGCAAATATTAAACAAGCACTCCTGCATACAGTCCTTTTCCTAAAAATAAAATACGGTATCTTAGGGAATAAATAAAAAAACTTACAGAATAATGTATTTGTTTTTTAATCGAAAGACTATACCAAAAATTCAAGGAATGTGGTTTCTACATTTCAATAATTCTCATTCATAATTTTGAGATAATTTCAATAAAATTTCGATAAAATTTAGTTACAATAAAAAATTATCAAAAGTTTTCTAATGTATATTCTTTAACAGGAACCAATATAGTTTTTGTGTTCTATTCAACGATATACAGTGAGTGACAATGCAGTGGAAACTTTTATCAACTTTTATCGACTTGAACGGGCAATACTAAAAAATTCGACAATAAAATTAAAAATTATTTTATTAATTTAAATTTATTAAAAAAGAAAAAAACGTTAACATAAATTAAATTAAATTCAAAAAAAAAAAAAATATTAAAAAGAAAAAACTTAAAAGTATTCATTTTTATGCTATTGGCAAAACAATGGAAACCTTTCCTACACAATAATTGAAAACTTTTCCTCTATTTATTGGTAAGAATATTTTATTTTGACCGCTTCACAACGCCGAGGCATTGTCAACTGATGATGTTAACTGAAAATTTTTGTGGTTCTGAATTAACTGCCTCTATGAGATCTGTATTGTTTGTGTAATTTTCTAAAATTTCCCATAGATGTTCTATGGGATTAAGATCTGGTGACTGAGCTGGCCATTCTTTTCGGTCATCGTCATGATGGAACTTCTGGACCTCTGCGTATGTATACATTACGAATGTATACATTAGGCTGACAGCCATTTTTTTGAATTTCAAGACGGTCGGGTCGGATTATTGTGACACTGGATCTAAAACTTTAGTGCGCAAAATTTGAGCCAAATCGGACAATGCTTTCTGGACGCGCATTGAGTTCAAAGTTCAAATATGATTTTATATGTAAAAATTATCAAAAAAATCATTTTTCACAAAAATTTTGATAATATTAATTGCGTTTCAATTAAATTAATTAATAAGCCATAATCTAGAGTAAATTATCTTTCAAATCAAATAACAGAATCTATTATCGGTTGAAAAACAGCCAAGATATATCAAGTTCCCCAGGCAATAAATGTGCCGCAGACCACATGATTAAAAAAATCGAGCTCACATTTTTAAAGACATTTAAATAATTTACAACAATAATATTTTGGATTCTCCTGATCCCAAAATGATCTTATGTAAAGTATTTTGCATCTCGTCTATTGCTATGCCATTAATTTAATGTCAAAACAGTACGTATTTTTTAGCACTATTTCAAAATCTCCAATTTTACTTTTTCAAAAATTTTGTTCAAGAAATTTTCCGAAATCAACGATTTGACTTTAAGGTCTTATATCCAAAATTTATGTGATTAAAAATGCCAAATATTATAGGTATTCTATTTTTAATTTGGCGGGGGCAGCGTTTTTATTTGAGCGGATTTGAAGAAAAATTTGATTTTTCATACTTTTAGGCTACATCTATTTGATGTTTTCATATTTCAAATATATTTTGTCGAAACATTATACTAGTTGATATAGGTTCTCAATCCTGTAAATTAGGGTTAAATTGAAACACTATAAATTGTCCCCCTTTAAGGTCAAAAGTCAATTTAAGGATATTAACATTTTTTTAAAACAAAATATCGAAATAATATATATTTGTGGAAGGATTTCGATAAAAGTTGTTGATAATATTTTAATAATTCCAAAAAAATAATATTCTGGACTTATTTTCTGAAACTATAAACTATAAAATCTACAAATATTTTCTTCATCAGGATTTTTTTAATAAAACAAATTTAATGCATTCATAAAATTCCTCAAATTTAGAGCGTGTAAAACTAATTTATTAATAAGATCTGAAAGTATTTGTCGGTTGATTTGCCACAATATCTATTAAGAAATAGTCGTACTAATCATGAATGATATCAAAATTAATATTAATAATTGATAATTATTTTAAAGAGAGCGTGTAAAACTAATTTATTAATATGATCTGAAAGTATTTGTCGATTGATTTGCCACAATATCTATTAAGAAATAGTCGTACTAATCATGAATGATAACAAAATTAATATTATATTTGACAGTTATATCAGAGAACAGTTTGAAATCAAAAATTAATATTGCTGTCGAATGTTGATAACACTTTTTGAATATAAGCCCTCGATATACCTTAATATGAATATAATAATTCTGAGAAAAAAATTAAAACTAGGACACATTTTGAGCACTCCACGGGTTAATTTCAGAAAATAAGTCCAGAATATTATTTTGTAGAATTATTAAAATATTATCAACTACTTTTATCGAAATCCTTGCACAAATATATATTATTTCGATATTTTGTTTTAAAAAAATGTAAATATCCTTAGGTTTGACTTTTGACCTCAAAGGGGGACAATTTATAGTGTTCCAATTTAACTTTAATTTACAAGATTGAGAACTTATATCAAGTAGTATAATATTTTGATAAAAGATATTTAAAATATGAAAAAGTATAAGAAATCAAATTTTTCTTCAAATCCGCTGAAATAAAAACGCTGCCCTCGCCAAATTAAGAAAAGGATACCCACAATATTTGGCACTTTTTATCAGTCATATTTATTTAATAAGACCTTAAAGTCTAATCGTTGATTTACGTACATTTCTTGAACAAAATTTTTGAAAAAGTAAAATTTAGAACGGCAGAATAATAGACGAGATGCAAACTAATTTACATAAGATCATTTTGAGATCAGAAGAATGCAAAAATGTTGTTGTTATAAATTATTTCATTGACTTTAAAAAAGTGAGCTCGATTTTCTTAAGCAAGTGGCCTGTGGCGCATTTATTGCCTGGGGAACCTGATATAACTTGGCTGTTTGTTTTTCAACCGATAATAGATTTTATTATTTTATTAGAAAGATAATTTGCTCTACATTATGGCTTATTAATTAATTTAATTGAAACACAATTATTAATATCAAAATTTTTGTGAAAAATGATTTTTTTTTTTTTTTTTGATAATTTTAAATATAAATTCATATTTGAACTTTGAACTCAATGCGCGTCCACAAAGCATTGTCCGCAAACTACTTTACATAAGATCATTTTGGATCAGGAGAATGCAAAAATGTTATTGTTGAAAATTATTTCAATTTCTTTAAAAATGTGAGCTCGATTTTCTTAATCAAGTGGGCTATGGCGCATTTATTGCCTGGGGAACTTGATATAACTTGGCTGTTTTTCAACCGATAATAGATTTTGTTATTTTATTAGAAAGATAATTTTCTCTAGATTATGGTTTATTAATTAATTTAATTGAAACGCAATTATTAATATCAAAATTTTTGTGAAACATGATTTTTTTTATGCTTATTTCAACTTTGAACTCAATGCGTGTCCAGAAAGCATTGTCCGATTTGGCTCAAATTCTGCTCACTAAAGTTTTAGATCTAGTGTCACAATAATCCGACCCGCACACTCAAAATTCCACCAAAAATTTTATTTCATACAAACTGCTGTCACCCTAATATACATATCGCACCTTAAATGCAAAACAGTCACAACTCAAAATTTTAAAATTTTCAGGAGAGGCAAAAAACTGTTTATGTAGAAATGATTGTATTATTTAAAAAAATGTAGTTTCATTATGAAAACTGTCAATTTTAAGGAAGGTTTTGCTATACTTTTTTTTTAATGTATGTTGTGTTTGTGTAAATAAAATATAATTTTGTGTTATGACCCTCTGTCTGAAATTTTTTCATTTGGTTAATATTTATCTCAAGTTGTGCCTCAGATATAACAGCATTTTTCCTGTTAAAGAAGATAGTTATGAGAAATAAATTTTTGCAGTAGTTAGAAATGTGTACTGTGAATTTATTTATGGAAAAAAGTCAATTTTGGAAAATTTTGAGCTGTGACTCTTTTGTATTTAAGTTGCGATATGTTACATTCTATATATCTTTAATCATAGTCTGTACAGAATTGTTTTCCATTCACTTAAATAATTAAATAAATAAATATTACGTCACTTCGAATTTGCCTGTATCCAATTCGAGTTAGAGTTTCTTTTACGTGATAAATTGGTCCCATTACTTGGCCCGAACATCAACCCCATACCATAACATTGTCACCGAGAAAAATCAGTTTTATTTGTACGGCAGATCCCAGCCCTCGAAATTCGAGTGCAAATTCTAGGAAATTTTGTTTTTTCATTTAATAAATAATTTTAAAAGACCCTAAAGGTATGCTAATCAATTCTAGACAATTCACAATTCCACACTTTTTAAATATCGATTGTGTTATTGGTTATTGGTTTATATCAATTAATGGCTTAGTCCAAAATTATTTTTCAATTCAACACAATTATTATTGTGAATGAAGAAAACAAACTCATTTTTTTTTTTGCAAATACATTAACAAATTTAATAAACGCACACATAGCATTGTATAATTTTATCTTTGTGTTATTAGCAACTTTAAATGAGCATAACTCCAAAAAAATCTAAAAATGTAAAAATCTGTAAATCTGGTGGACAGCTAAAAAGTAATACCTTTCAAATGAGGGATGCTTGGTCAAAATAGGATTAAAACTGGCACACTAACATCGGTCACAAGAAATCGCCTTGCCTATTAATATTATAGATATTTTGGGCCTAGAATCTATCCCTTTTGTCATCGTACAAAAGTTCTTTCATCATGGCCTCTTAAATTAAACTTGGGCTCTTCTGAAAAGAGAACGGTATTCCAATTCCATCTTGACCAGCTTATGTATTCTTTAGCAAAATTTATGCGAGCTAGATGATTTTTCTCTGATATTAGTTGTTTCTTCACAGGATGATAACAACCAAGATAATCGGGAACAGTAGCACCACATATTTTTAGTTTCAAAGTGTTATTGGCATCTTTAGCATTTTTAGACATTTTCTAAACTCTTGTTATTAAATTATCACCTTTTTTACTCGTTTTACTGTGTCTGCGGCTATATGTTGTATAGTCAAAAATGAAAAATGAAAAATGAAAAATGAAAAATTAAAAATAAAAAATGAACAAGTAAGAAAATTATAGTCGGTCTAGACCGACTATACGATACCCTATACCATGCGTTTAGAAACCCTATCTCTTAGGCCCAACTAACTGGACATAGAAAATAAGCAAAAACCAAATTTGAGTGGGATTTTTATTAATTTTTTTGGCTGCAGATATGAAAAAGTTCATATCGGATGCTATATCTATATGGGGACTAGGTCCAAAAATGGACCGATCCTGATTATGTTTGGTAAAGTCTCTTGTATTTTGCAAAAATATATACAAACAAAATTTGAGAAGAATAAGTGCAATATTTTTGTTTTTTAATAGATTTAAGTGAAAATCGGGAAGCAGCTCTATATGGGGCGACAGAGATAATTTTTGGACTACTCATTAATGGATGTAATGAACGCATATAAACCCAATTTGAGTAAGATCTATATGGCAATTTGGATCTTATGACAATTTATGTCGATTTCATAGGGTAATTTGTATGGGGGCTAGGTCTGAACATGGACCGATTCTCACCAGTTTCAATAGCGTTCATCCCATGGCCGATAGAAGCTTATATACCAAATTTCGTCAAAATATATTCATATTTGCGACCTGCAGTTTGATTACAAGGTTTACATGGACACACAGACGGACGGACGGACGGACGGACATTGCTAAATCAACTCAGAAAGTGATTCTGATTCGATCGGTATAATTAAAGATGGGTCTAGGTCAAATATTTTTGGTTGTTACAAACAGCAGCACAAAGTCATTATACCCAAACCACATAGTGGTATAGGGTATAAAAATGAAAAATGAAAAATGAAAAATAAAAAATTAAAAATAAAAAATTAAAAATAAAAAATGAAAATTGAAAAATACAAAATGAAAAATGAAAAATGAAAAATAAAAAGTGAAAAATAAAAAAATTCAAAATAAAAAATGAGAAATGAAAAATAAAAAATAAAAAATGAAAAATAAAAAATTAAAAATATAAAATGAAAATTGAAAATTTAAAAACACAAAATGATAAATGAAAAATAAAAAGTGAAAAATAAAAAATAAAAAAATGAAAAATAAAAATGAAAAATAAAAAATAAAAAATACAAAATGAAAAATAAAAAATAAAGAATTTAAAATTAAAAATTAAAAATGAAAAATAAAAAATGAAAAATAGAGATGAAAAATGAAAAATTAAAAATGAAAAATAAAAAATTAAAAAGGAAAAAGGAAAAATAAGAAATGAAAAATGAAAAATAATAAATAAAAAAATGAAAAATGAAAAATAAAAAATGAAAAATGAAAAATGAAAATGAAAAATACAAAATGAAAAATGATAAATAAAAAATGAAAAATGAAAATGAAAAATGAAAAATACAAAATGAAAAATGAAAAATGAAAAATGAAAAATAAAAAATGAAAAATAAAAAATGAAAAATGAAAAATAAAAAATTAAAAATAAAAAATGAAAATTGGAAAATGCAAAATGAAGAATGAAAAATAAAAAGTGAAAAATAAAAAATAAAAAAATGAAAAATAAAAATGAAAAATAAAAAATAAAAAATTAAAAATGAAAAATACAAAATGAAAAATGAAAAATAAAAAATAAAGAATTAAAAATTAAAAATTAAAATTGAAAAATAAAAAATGAAAAATAAGAAATGAAAAATGAAAAATGAAAAATTAAAAATGAAAAATAAAAAATTAAAAAGGAAAAAGGAAAAATAAGAAATGAAAAATGAAAAATAATAAATAAAAAATGAGAAATAAAAATAAAAATCCTCTTTCAGGAATTTTTTTTGATAATTTTTTAAAATTATGGATATATTCATCGAATATTTCTCACAAATTTTCGTTTGCTTAAGACCTGCAGTAAATTATTTTCCAGTTATTATTTTCTAGTTATTACCTCAGCAAAGTTGGATTCAAGTTCGTCTTTCGAAACGCATGGTATAGGGTATAGTCGGTATAGACCGGTTATAATTTTCTTACTTGTTTTTTTTTTTTATTTCGAAGGTTAAGTTATTACAAAGATTTTTACATTTAATTGTTAAAGAAGTTGAATTCTATACTTCAATAATGTTTCATATACCATATATCTATATATATATCGACCTTTTTCTGAATTTAATGCCGTTTTCTTTTCTGACAAAAAATGCCGCCCTTTTTTGCCCTTTTTTGGAAAAGTGTATTTTTTATATATTCTGAATTAAGAGCAACCTTATATTATATATCAATCGAAACGTCTCAAAGTGTTGTGTTCATAACTGCATAAAAATTTTGATTATTATCCTCTTGGAAGTCATAGGGTAAAAATATTCAAAAAGGGGGAACAATGGGGAAATATTCTCACAGTATGACCTGAAAGAAGTCAATGGCTGGAATTTTTTGTAATTTATGAGGGCTCGTCTTTGAGACCTTTCGATTGATGAATGAGATAAGGTTGCTCTTAATTCAGAATATATAAAAAAAATACACTTTTCAAAAAAGGGGCAAAAAAAGGGCGACATTTTTTGTCAGAAAAGAAAACGGCATAAGTTTCTGTGTTGTAGAGTTCTCCAATTAGGCTTTTAAGGTCATGTACTTTCCAATTTAAATAAAAAACATTTATTTAATTTTTATCATCCAACGTTTCGCTGGAATTTTTCCAGCCATTTCACGGATTATATTTTATTAGATAAATAATTTTTTGTCAAATTTTGCACTTAATTTTCAAAAACAATAATTGTTTTGTACAGTACATATAACACGACATAAAACACATATTTAATTTAAAAAAGAATTGCAAATAAAAATTAAAAATATCACAGTAAAAATTTTTCTAACACTATGTACCACAGTTTTAGCCTTGTACTTCTATACTTTTTTTTGTTAATATCAGTTTGGTGAAAGTGAATTTAAATGAATGATATTAATTTTTTTATTTTCAAAATAGTTTTTTTTTTCAATTATTTCAATAACTTACAAAATTGGTAAAACAAAAACAATGAAATGAAAAAACACATATTTTTATTTCAATGTAAGGACATTCTGCAAACCTAATTTTTATTTTCAAATAAAATTTGCATATTTTATATGAAAAATGTCGCATTGATTGTGTTTATATGGTAAATTTTTTGCCTTCGTTGAGCAACAATTTTCTAGCACTATGTGACCACAAAATTATAACTTATTTATGAGAGAGTGAGACTGGTGAGTTTGCAAAACCCTCAGAGACAGCTTTGCTTTGAAAGATACTGAGAAGCTCTGATTTATCGGAAATAAATCAAGAATTTTTATAAAAATTGTTGGCATTTGTTATTGTATTTGAAGTTACTAAGTTTAACGTTATATCATAATATTATCTAAGAGATAGTTAAGATGCCTGTTTTAGATTGTTTGTTATAAGTAATAAATCAAAAAAAAAAAAAAAAGAAATAAAACGAAAACTGGAGTAACAAACTACTCATACCCATACACTCGTACCAACCATGTTACAGAATAAATAGTTCAATAGATGACTGAGTAAGCGAATGACTGAAAATGACTGGTATGTGGTAAAACGAGTGGAGAAATGCCTAAACACGAACTCGTACTTGTGTAATGATAACAAATGAAAAACAAAATACCAACTAAAAATTTTTAGTTTTATGAAATAAAGCAAAATATTTTGTGACGACATAAAAAAGTGAAACAGTGAAATCAAAAGAAATTGAACAAATTTATGGATTTCAATTTTGTTGCTTTAAAGTCTAATTCAATGCGATGACATGAAATTTTTAAAATAAATTTTCAAATTAGTATCTATGAAATTTCTTTATTATATTGACTTGAAATTCGGTATTCAGGTACTTTTTAACTGCGAAAATAACATTATGAAAATTGTGGGCGGTGGGATAACGACCATGCTTATATAAACAAATTTTAATTTTCATGATATTCACTTCAAATTTGATACACATATTCTCAATGAATTTAGAAATAATATCACAAAAATAGGGAGAGGTCAGATAACTGAACCACACCCAACTTAATAGAAATATATAATTTTAATTGTATTGACTTCAAATTTTGTATACATGTTTTCAAAGACGTTAAAAAAATATAGCAAAAAATTGGGGCGGTTAGATATATGCCACGTCTATTTTGAAAAATAATTCTTTTTTTTTTGCCAAGCAGGGTTTGAAATCAAAATTAATGATAAAATAATAAATATTATTTTTTTTTCAATTTTTTTCCAATATTTCTCTTACATTACAAAAATTATTATCTTTCTTTCATTAGAAAAATATATACATGATCTTAAACCGAACAATAAATGACTAAATATTTTTTTTTATCAAATAGATTTATTAATTTAATAAGTTTTGAACATATTGATACAAATTAATTTTAAACTGTTAGTCAAACACACATTTTGCATGTTCTTAGGAACATTTCTTTGTATTTAATAGAAATTCGAGTGAAAATTCTAGAAAATAATATTTTTTCATTCAATTTACAAATTTATGCATATTTAATGAGCCTAAAGGTATGCTAATCAATGTAAGCAATTTACAATTCAACACAGGGCGTTTCATATACAATTTCAATCATTCTCATTAACAGGGCGTAACGAATTATTAGAAATATTTTATTTTATTTTATTTAATATATTTTTAAGACAGATTAAACATAAATTTTATCATTCTCAGCTTCTCCTCCATATGAAATATAACTATGCCAATTTTCACACTCCTCCGTGCCCGCATATTGCTTAAAAAGGGAACTAAAAATTTATCTTCACGTATTAATATATAGATTTCTAACTTGAAAGTTAGTTCAAATCGAATTAACTTTCATATTCTGCATCATTTAAACATGTTTTGAATAAAAAATTATTTTCGATGTGTAAACATCTATACGCGCAGGGGGTAAATTTATAAATCACAATATCAATCACAAGAACAGCGTAACATGTGAGCCGTAAGGTAAAATCGCTGTATTGGTGAAAAAATTATGATACATAATAACCTGTATGAAAATGAAAAATGAAAAATAAAATATAAGAAATGAAACATAATAAATTAAAAATAAAAAATGGAAAATTAAAAACAATAAATGAAAAATAAAAAATGAAAACTGAAAACTGAAAAATAAAAAAATTTAAAAAAAAATAAAAAAAATGAAAACTGAAAATTTAAAAATAAAAAATGAAAAATGAAAAATGAAAAATCAAAAATCAAAAATAAAAAATGAAAACCGAAAAATTAAAAATAAAAAATGAAAATTAAAAAAATGAAAAATAAAAAATGAAAAATAAAAACTGAAAAATAAAAAATTAAAAATAAAAATGTAAAATAAAAAATGAAAAATAAAAAATTAAAAATAAAAACTGAAAAATGAAAAGTAAAAAATTAAAACTGAAAAAATAAAAAATTAAAATGAAAAATAAAAACCGAAAAATTAAAAATAAAAAATGAAAATTAAAAAAATGAAAAATAAAAAATTAAAAATAAAAAATTAAAAATGAAAAATGAAAACTGAAAATTTAAGAATAAAAAATGAAAAAAGTAAAATAAAAAATGAAAATGAAAAACGAAAAGTGAAAAATTAAAAATAAAAAATGAAAAATAAAAACTGAAAAATGAAAAACGAAAAATGAAAAAATAAAAAAAAAAATGAAAAATGAAAAATAAAAAATGAAAAATTAAAAATTAACCGCTTGAGATAATACATAATAATAAATATTTTTATATTAGCAGAGCCCCTGCAGTTGATTGAAAATTAAAAAAATGAAAAATAAAAAATTAAAAATAAAAAATGAAAAATGAAAAGTGAAAAATAAAAAATGAAAACTGAAAATTTAAGAATAAAAAATGAAAAAAGTAAAATAAAAATGAAAATGAAAAACGAAAAGTGAAAAATTAAAAATAAAAAATGAAAAATAAAAACTGAAAAATTAAAAACGAAAAATGAAAAAATAAAAAAAAAATGAAAAATGAAAAATAAAAAATGATAACCGCAAAATGAAAAATAAAAAACAAAAAATTAAAAATTAACCGCTTGAGATAATACATAATAATAAATATTTTTATATAAGCAGAGCCCCTGCAGTTGATTGCTATATGATACTTAGATAACGCTTTGTATTTTATTTTAAATAATTGCCATAAAAAATCTTTAATTACTAAATGTTTATACATCTCCCCTGTGATCGGACTCACATGTTTTTTTTAATACCATCTGGATTTACCAATCCATAATTTTTGTATTAAAATAAGTTTTTGCTACGGAAGAGAAACTTTTGTTGAACAATTTTTAGTAGATCACAATTTACGTTAATTTATACGAATCTCAAAAATGCTTCTGTAAATCTAGTGTTAAACAAAAATTTTGGGATTTTCTTTTTTTGTAGTATATTTTGGAAATCGATTATGATTTAAGGCATTGAAATATTCTTTAAAATAAAAAAAATGTATATGTTTGTTAAAAAGTTGTAACAGTTCAAACACGACTTAATTTATGAGAAAAAAATGTATACTTATTACACGAGTAGTTTTCTCGAGTAAATTTGCCCTCACGCCAATATTTTTGTCCGAATGGTTTAAAATTTTGAAAACATAATATCTGCATATATTCAAATTGAAATATTAATCTATAATATTAATAGGCTAGGCGATTTCTTGTGACCGATGTTTTGTTCTACCATTTTATCCCGATTTTGACCACACGTATATTATTTGAAAAGTATTTCTTTTAAGCTGTTCATCACATTTACAGATTTTTAAATTTGTTGGTTTATTTTGAGTAAATTGCATTTAAAGTTGCTACTAACACATACATAAAATTATACATATGCTATGTGTGTGTTTATTAAATTTGTTAATGTGTTTGTTAATGAGTTTGTTTTCTTCATTCACAATAATAATGAACCAAAAAAGTGTTGGTTTGTGAATTGGCTAAGTTGAAAAATAAAGCTGCCTAGAAATTGCACTCAAATTTCGAGCACTGGAATCTGCTAGTAATAATAATTAAAATTAATCATTTTCGTTCAACATAGATATCAAATTTATACGAAGAACATATTTTCATACAATTAAATGGAAAGTGGCTGAAGTTTTTACCAGATTGCCTTAATATTTCAGAAAAAAAATCTACCAGTATAACTGACTAGAAAATATATAAAATCATACCAAGAATTTTTTGGAAATTTTTATACCATATACCACTATGTGGTTTGGGTATAATGACTTTGTGCTGCTGTTTGTAACAACCAAAAATATTTGACCTAGACCCATCTTTAATTATACCGATCGAATCAGAATCACTTTCTGAGCTGATTTAACAATGTCCGTCCGTCCGTCCGTCCGTCCGTCTGTGTGTCCATGTAAAGCTTGTAATCAAACTGCAGGTCGCAAATATGAATATATTTTGATGAAATTTGGTATATAAGCTTTTATCGGCCATGGGATGAACGCTATTGAAATTGGTGAGAATCGGTCCATGTTCAGACCTAGCGCCCATACAAATTACCCATATGAAATCGACATAAATTTCCATAAGATCCAAATTGTCATATAGATCTTACTCAAATTGGGTTTGTATGCGTTCATTACATCCAGTAATGAGTAGTCCAAAAATTATCTATTTGACCCCATATAGAGCTGCTTCCCGATCTTTACTTAAATCTATTAAAAAACAAAAATATTGCACTGATTCTTCTCAAATTTTGTTTGTATATATTTTTGCAAAATACAAGAGACTTTACCAAACATGATCAGGATCGGTCCAATTTTGGACCTAGTCCCTTTATAGATATAGCATCCGATATGAACTTTTTCATATCTGCAGCCAAAAAAATTAATAAAAATCACTCAAATTTGGTTTTTGCTTATTTTCAATGTCCAGTTAGTTGGGCATAAGAGATAGGGTTTCTAAATGCATGGTATAGGGTATCGTATAGTCGGTCTAGACCGACTATAATTTTCTTACTTGTTTTTTTTTTAAATGATGTCAAACATATTTTCATACATTTTTATGGAAAGTGATCGAGCTTTTTCGAGTAGTAGTTCACCCACGGCAGTAGGACGGACTGAATAAAGTGGAATTTAACGATGATATTTCTGGTACTTTTACGATTCTAAAAAATATATATTTGTTGCACGAAATACTTACATTTTTCTTATTATATGCTTTCAAACCTGAAAAATTTTAGTTTTAACTACTCGAGCAAATCGTTCAGCTCAAGTAGTTCACTTACTACTCGAGTAACTCGAGTACTCGAGCTTGATCATAGACTCTAATTAAAATCTTACCAAACAAAAACTGCTCAACGTATTTTTCTGCCACACTCAACTACCTCGAATAAAATAATTTTCTTATAGCTAAAATAAGGCTTTACTGTTTTGAATTGAAAATAGAAAATTAATTTTCAACGGAAACAGTGACGATGACTTGAAAGGAGGTTTGGCGATACAAAGTGAACGTATGTTTTAAATAGTAGATTCCTGTAAAAGGAACAAGATACATACCGTACATGCCCCTCATATGTATCTTATGAATAAGTAAACAAATAGTCTTATACACGATTTAGTTATTTTCTCAATGTAGGCTAGGCCTCCACGAAAACTTTTTGACGCCATCATCGTCACACAACATAAAGTCAAGTAGAAAACATGACAAAAAATCGCAAAAAAAAAGTTCAAAAGCATTTTTAACTGCCTTTTTGTGTTATACTTTGTCTTGTTTCTCATTCATTTTCCATAACACACACACACATACTTTCAGAACTATAGATTCGAGTCACAGCTTTAATCAGCTGTAAAAATTACAAAAACTGGCACAAAATATTTGCTGAATTATATAAAGAAATGAATATCTTTCATGAATATGAAATAAACTTAAAATGAGAAACTTTTCCAGTCTCTCGACTTTTTAAGATGTCTCAAAAAAAAAAATAGATTTATATAGTCGTATATATATTAAGACATTCGTTATCATAATATTCGTATACGTTACGAAAATTTGTATGCTAATTTATACATTTTATGTTTTTACTTAGATTTCTTCATTCATGCGAATTTTGTATATTTTGATGTTGTTGCAAAAATGATTTTCTTTTTAGCAAATACTTTCTAATATTGTCCTGTATAGTTTTTTAGTAAAAAATTTCAACAACAAAAAAATTAAAAAAAAAAAGAAAACAAATTTATAAAGTTATTGCTACGAGTATCTAAAAGACAGAGTGTAAATATCTTTGAGGCTGTCAAATTTAAAAGGCAAATGGCATTCAAAATTGTAGCACAGTAAAAGATATTGAGAATGAAAGAAGATTGAAAAGTTTTAAAAATAATGTTTCTGTAACTTGCAGATAGAATTGGTTGTGTCTTAAATATTTCATGACAGTATTTTGTTTGTGGACATACAAACTTAAGTGAAGTATCAGTTCTGTAAAGTAAGCTTAATATATATATATATATATATATATTTTTAGAAAATTTTGAGTAGGAACTCTTAAGCTGATAAAATACTTTAATGTTATATTTGCAGTGATATATTTGCTTTAGAAAAAAGTTTTTAACAAATTTATTTATACCCTCTACCACGGTGAATTTAAGATAACATGGGGGGTGAGAAGTTCCTAGTCAGTATAAAAATACTACGACATTATAGTAAAATTTCCATAGGGTTGGGCCTTCTTAGGCCAAAACTTTTTTATGACCTTTAATATTTTTTCCCTCATCGTCATGTTGTTTGCTTAGTTTTTCAGATATAACTCAAGAACCATTGATTACACAAGGCAACAAGGTTTTTGTTGATTAAGAACTGAATGTTGTTTTTAAGGTTATTTGGGACGCTGAATGCAGATCTGCACTTGGTATTTTTCTATCATCTCGACTTTTCGCGATGTACCATTATGTCCAAAATTAAGGCACTTCCACTTTTTATACTGGAATAACGTGAAAACGGTTCAACATATTCAGTTAAAAAAATCCAAAACGCGTCATGGAGAAAAATGGAGATTAGATTTGAAATTAGCGACTCAAATTAGTAAAAATTGGACTAATTTTATCGAATGAATTCTTCAAAAAAATTCTAAGTTTTCCTCTTCTTTATCAATTCTATTCACACTCCGATTAGTGAGTCTCCCGTTGGCCTTAAAGTAGTGAAAAATTCCGCAAATGTTATGGTATTTTGATTGTTCGGGTGCGTTTTTAATGGTTTTGATTGTTAATTTTGCATTATAAAAAGTTAAAAAAAACGCACAAAAGTGCAGTAAGAAAACGATTAATTTTTCAGCACGTCGCACTGTGGACCATATTTTGAGAAGGCGGCCAAAAATAATTTTTTTTTATGGTTACCGATTTTAAAGTTGTGTTATTCATTTGAAACTAAATACCAGTGACCCTCGGGAGCCAAAAAATTGCTATATTGCTAATTGCTCTATTTCAACTATATCACAGCGAACAGGGTCTTCGAAAATTGACTTTCTCAGTATTCTGCTAAAATTAAAAATTTCTTTGTAAATTTTAATTTTTAAATGACTGTAACTTTTTTGTTTTAAAAGATTTTAAAATAGAATAAATTTTGTATAATTTTGTAACTTCTAAGCTATTAATGTTAGAAATATAAAGTCACTGAGTCAAAAAAATCTTGGAATCTTATGCCATTATATACCCATCAGTTTCCGCCCGTGTGCCCCAGAACAATTTTTCTGACCCAAGGTCAGATATTTTGTGAGTTGATTTAACGATGTCCATCCGTCCGTCTGTGTCTTATGAATACAAAACTTGGTCGTACCGGTGTATTTGTTTTATGTGAGTTTATTTGTTTTTTATACTGACAGAAAAAGGAAACGGTAGAGTTAACACGAGTTGTTATTAATGGGCAAAATCTTTATTATTTTGACATGTACATTTACATAGGTATTTTTCAAAAACATTAATAGTCAGAACTTGAGTTATATAGTTTAAATACCTGACAAAATGGGGGAAAAAATGAAATAACAGATAAATAGTAAAAAAAACAAGTTCTAGCATGCAGCACAAAGATAAATGCAAAAAAATTTGGAGAGTACGCCAATAATACATCTATACTTTATGACGAAAAATACTCTTGGAGATATATGCCATCCACAGTTCATAAAATTTTGTACCATGGGAACTAATAATTCAAAACAATATGCTACCAATATGAGATCTATCTGAAGCAAGAAAAAAGGAAGAAAGACTACACTTTTGTTGTTACCACTATTTTGTTGTTCACTTCAGATCCATATATGTCCAATATTCGACAAAAATGGAAAACTACCTCTATTGAATTAGACGAAGAAGCTAAACAACTTTTAGAAGATACAAATCAAGGCTATTTAAATGTAATATACTAAAATTGTTTGATTTAAAGTAGTTTTTCAGTACACTAACAAGTTATACTCTCTTTTGTATATGATGATTTATGATTTAAAAATTTATATATTTTATTTATTTACAATAAAAATTGATACAGAAATATCTACAAAGACAATATAAAAATTTTTAACTTAAGTAAAAACATACGACTTTTTCATTGAAACTTCTCTATCTTGAACCAATATCAGGTAACTTTTACGTTCGCAGCTTAATAAATTATTTTTTAACTCAGGCTCTTTAAAAAAAAGGCCAACCTTTGGCCCGTTTGAACATTAGGACTAAAAAGTTTAATAAAAATTGATTCAGAAATATCTACAAAGACAACATAACAAAATTTAACGTACAAAATTTAACTTGAACGCTTCACTTTTGTATTAAAATTCAACTAAAAACAAGTAAGGAAATTATAGTCGGTCTTGACCGGCTATACGATACCCTATACCATGGTTTAGAGACTCTTCGGTCCAACTAATTGGACATAAAAAATAAACATAAACCAAATTTGAGTGGCATTATTATTAATTTTTTTGGCTGCAGATATGAAAAAGTTCATACCGGATGCTATATTTATATGGGCACTAGGTCGAAAAATTGGCCGATCCTGGCCATATTTGGTAAAGTCACTTATGTATTGAAAAAATATATACAAACCAAATTTGAGAAAAATCCGTGCAATATTTTGGTTTTTTGATAGATTTAAGTAAAGATCGGGAAGCAGTATTATATGGGTGCTATGACTAAGAATTGTCCTATAGAGATAAGTTTTGGATTATTGATTAATGGATATAATAAACACATACAAACCCAATTTGACTGAGATCTATATGATAATTTGGATCTTATGGCAATTAATGTCGATTTCATATGGGTCATTTGTATGGGGACTAGGTCTGAATATGGACCGAATTTCACCAATTTTAATACCGTCCATCCCATGGCCGATAGAAGTTTATATACTAAATTTCACCGACCTGCATTTTGATTACAAGGTTTACATGGACACACAGACGGAAGGACGGGCGGACGAACATCGATAGATCGACTCAGAAAGTGATTCTGAGTCGATCGGTATAATAAAAGATGGGTCTAGGTCAAATATTTTTGGTAGTTACAAACAGTAGCACAAAGTCATTATACGTAAAAAATAATATAATATAATAAAAGATGGGTCTAGATCAAATATTTTTGGTAGTTACAAACAGCAGCACAAAGTCATTATACCCAAACCGCATTGAAAATCTAAACACGCATTGAAAATCTATTTCACCGCTCAGAATTACCATCATGATTAAATTTGTAAAAATCAATTTCAACTCCGATTAATCGCCGATACTTCGATAATCTCAATGTGCCACTGCGCATGCATGACTTTTACCCAAATCCGTCTAGTAATGGTTCATCGCGGTCTTATTCCTAGCAAGTAAGCATGTCCGATTCTCATCTCTAGAGCCACCAAGACTGATTCTCGGCGTGCTCTTTTGTGCAAAGACTAGAGAAAATGGGCAAAGAGCCTGGAAAATATTTAACAGCATTTTTGGATAAGATGAAAGAAAAAATGGTTACTACAGGGACATAAAAGTTTCTTCCAATAACCGTCACAAAATAGTTTCCAGAAAGGAAAAGACATCTTTTTTATGCACACTGGTAAAGAACCTTTATAAACAGTTTGACGATGACACCATTGAAACATTTTTAAAATTCGACTTGGTGTTAAACCCGTCTGCTCCTCCACCATATAAATCTGTTGATGAAGCCATGGATAGTTTGATGAAAATATATTGAAAAAAAGAACTATAGCTTAATATATAGTAGCATTCTCCCTAAACAGAATAAGTTGAAGACTGAATGGTATGAAGTGAAATTTATGACATTAAAAAATTTTGTAAGTTGATTTACATGTCAAATGAGCTGGTATATGCTGAGGATCAGGAGTGCATGTATGCAGAGTACATGAAATAGTTAACGATTGCCTTAACTTTACGATTCTCTACGGGGATTTCCATGCCAAAACCGCATAAAGAGTGATTAGCGAGCCAGACTTGGTGATAAACATGTGTAAATCCTTTCAAGGACTTCTTGCGAAGGCTCCAATTTTTATTTGAGTAAAGAAAATGATGTTGTTCAATGTGACATGGATTTCGCTACTGCTGAAAGAAGTGGACACAAAATTAAATGTATCTCTGTTTTATTGATGCATATTATTGTTAAATATCACTTTACCATGTTTAAACATAAACAGAAGACATTAATTCAGTCAAAAAATTTCTCTTGTTGTAGTTTTAAAAATACCCTTAAGTTTATGAAAACACCCCTTACAACTTTAGGAAGGGGTGAAAATACCCTTTGAAAATTCTGAACTGGCGAACACTGCCCAAACCACATAGTGCTACAGGGTATAATAAAAATGTATTTGAAACCCTCCATAACTTTTACTATTATCGGTCGATATTTACGTTTTATACCAAAAATTAAAGGTTAAAGTCCCACCTACCAAACAAAAATTCCAATCCACTCAAAAGTTATGGATTTTTGACCGCCTTCTCGTGAAATGGTCCACTGTGCGTCGTTTCAGAAAAGCATACATATATATATTTTTGGAGTTCTGTCTGCACCAGCTACTTGCCTCAGTTTTTTGATTCAATTCGTTTGTATTATTAAAATAATGTTCATGGTTTTATTTTTAATTAGGGTTAGGCGGGGGGACGACTTGGTTCTGACCTCAATTGCGGGGATAATTTGATTCTGATCCCAAAAATAGGTAATTATACCCTATACCACTATGTGGTTTGGGTATAATGACTTTGTGCTGCTGTTTGTAACAACCAAAAATATTTGACCTACACCCATCTTTAATTATACCGATCGAATCAGAATCACTATCTGATTCGATTTAACGATGTCCGTCCGTGTGTCCGTCCGTCTGTGTGTCCATGTAAACCTTGTAATCAAATTGCAGGTCAAAATATATATGAATATATTTTAACGAAATTTGGTATATAAGCTTTCGTAGGCCATGGGATGAACGCTATTGAAACTAGTGAGAATCGGTCCATGTTCAGACATAGCCCTCATACAAATGACCCCTATGAAATCGACATAAATTGCCATAAGATCCAAATTGTCATATACATAGATCTTACTGAAATTGGGTCTGTATGCGTTTATTACATCCATTAATGAGTAGTCCAAAAATGATCCCTATGGGACAACTGTTAGTCATAGGCCTCAGATAGAGCTGCTTCCCGATCTTCACTTAAATCTATCAAAAAACAAAAATATTGCACTGATTCTTCTCAAATTTTGTTTGTATATATTTTTGCAAAATACAAGAGACTTTGTCAGACATAGTCAGGATCGGTCCATTTTTGGGCCTAGTCCCCATATAGATATAGCATCCGATATGAACTTTTTCATATATGCAGTCAAAAAAATTAATTAAAATCCCACTCAAATTAGGTTTATGTTTATTTTCTATGTCCAGTTAGTTGAGCCTATAAGATAGGGTCTCTAAACGCATGGTATAGGGTATCATATAGTCGGTCTAGACCGACTATAATTTTCTTACTTGTTTTTAATTAAATTATTAATTTTCTCGAGTAGGATTTTTAAAGTTAATATTTTTGGAAGCCGCTTTTTTTCCATCGACTCCGACTCCCAACAAGCAAAATTACTAACGATTTCTCGACTCCGACTCCACAGCCCTGATTTAGAGTGTCGTATAGTTGGTCTACCTTCTTACTGGTTTTTATTTAACTTAACTTCAGAGTTCAGAAAAAACACACACTGAATAAAAAACTCGTACATATATGTAAACAAACATAACTTAGACCAACACACACATATTTTTATTTTCATATCAATTATGTTTGTTTTTAAATTTTCTTCGGTGCCCAACAAAACCATGACTGTGTTCGTTTTAATATTTCGTTATTTACACGAACATTTTTGTATCACGTACTTTTTGTTTCAATCACACATAAAGCACACATTTTTGAGTGTTGCTTTATTTGAAGTTCATGTTCTGGTACGTGTACTGAAAAAAAAAAAACAGAACATGTACAATAAACAGGTTCGAGTTCAGTTATATTTTAAATCGTGTTGTGGCTCGTGTAGTAAGAAAAAACAGAACATGTACAATAAACAGGTTCGAGTTCAGTTGTATTTTAAGTCGTGTTTAAAATATAACTGAACTCGAACCTGTTTATTGTACATGTTCTGTTTTTTCTTACTACACGAGCCACAACACGACTTCAAATATAACTGAACTCGAACCTGTTTATTGTACATGTTCTGTTTTTTTTTTTTTCAGTACACGTACCAGAACATGAACTTCAAATAAAGCAACACTCAAAAATGTGTGCTTTATGTGTGATTGAAACAAAAAGTACGTGATACATAAATGTTCGTGTAAATAACGAAATATTAAAACGAACACAGTCATGGTTGTGTTGGGCACCGTAGAAAATTTAGAAACGCACATAATTGATATGAAAATAAAGATATGTGTTGGCTGCTTTTGAACAGAACATTGTGTGTTTCATGTGTGTATTTTCTGAACCTTGCTTAACTTATTAAAAAAAATTTCAAAGTGCAACTTATTTAGGCTTTAATTATTTAGGGCCGTATGCAAAAAAAATTAAAGTGTACTTCAAGTAGACTTTATCAACAAATTTTGTATGGAAAACATACAATAAAGTCTACTTGAAGTAGTACACTTTAATTTTTTCTGGATTCGGCCCTTAATCGCGACCCTATTTTTGTGCAGAAATCTTTAATTCCACACATAATGGTTACGTGAATTCTAAGTATTTACCACGAGCTTTCACAAATTCAAAGTACGTTATATCTCTTTTGATAATTATATGCATATCTACCAACCTAAGAAAACTTGGTTCACTCTAAAAATCTGGAATATTTTTTATCGTCAAGAAAAATATATCTTAAAAAGTAAATCATATTTTTAAATTTGTTAAAATTTAAATTTTTAATAAAATATATTTATGTATTAATCATTTGAATCTTCATTAATATTTCTGTAATTAATATTGTCCTCTGAATTCAAGATTTTATATCATTAGAAATATTTTCTATTGTGTTATGTGAATCTGAAGAATTCTAAAGACAAAGAGAACATAATAATGCGAATATTGTTGTTGACGCTTTATTATGCTAATTTGTATTGCAAATGACAACCAGTTTAGCTTTATATACTTGCTCCACACAATATTGTGCGGTCTATTAAAACAATAAATTTTAAATCTGTACATCCAACAATAATAAAAGCTCCACTAATAAGGTCACAGCCTACGACATTTTATTAAACTGTTTTTTTTTTTTTTAATTTTATATTGAAAATATATATATATATAAAATATAAGTATTTAATATTGTAAACATGAATATTTCAAGGCTTTTCATTTAGTTGATTTACAATATATTTTCTATATTTTTGCCAAAAATGTGTGATCTCTTTGCCACTAATGTACCCATTAGAATGTTGTGTTATGTTTTTTTTTTTTTTTTGATTTCACAAAGGACATTTGTGCTAAATTTTGCTTTTATGTATGTGCACAACAGTAGGTTGTGCCCTAAACCAGTGGAGCGAGCGGCCATAACAGAAGTGTAGCAACAGCAGCACATCCAACATTAGCAGTTGCATTTAGTGTTGAGCTATTGTTTTTTGATTTACAATTGTACATTTACATTTGTTTAGCAATTGGCAAAGGACATTATTGCTATTGTTTAATATGCTGCTTCTATAGGTCTTCTTCATATTTATATTATCATATGGAAGAAACGAGTACAAACATACATACATACATACATACATACACATATACATACTTGCAACTTAATTATAACTGACCTTTTTTCCATAACAATTTCAAATATGCCACGAATGTAATTTAAACATTTCTCATGCATATGCGAATGAAATGTATATTCAGAATCCTTTGGAAACAAAGCTACAAATATTTAATAGTGCTAATGTTAGCATTTCAATATATCAGTTGTTGAAAGAAACAAAAAAAATAATAATAAATAGCATACCGCAGAAATGTGATGTACTCGTAGTTATTTACAAAAATGCTTGACTTGTTGCATATTTTAGAAATTTTCGTTCATTCCATTTATTTCAGTATTACAGAACAACAGAAATGTTGCAAATGATTCGGCATTAAATTCAACTTTTCATTTTTTGTTTCTTTTTCGCAGTTTACAAAATTTTGAGGGCGGAAATAGAATGTGCAATGAAATTATGATTTTAATGAGTAACATCCTATTGAATGCATATCCGTTTTTTCTATCCTCTCTCTTGACTTTTGGTTTATGTTGCCCTAAATATTAACGCCGTCATTACCAGCAGTCACACCATGCAATGGGTAATTAGTGTTCAAAACATTTCTATTTTTTTTTTTGTTGTGTTTTGATAAATTGATAGATACTCGCATGTTGGCAATAAGTATTGTTGAGTATGTACGCAAAAAGAAGGATGTCGAAAATTTATTTCAATTTAATTGCTTTAAATTATTGATGTTTTTTTTTTGGCAAATTAATTAATGATTGTCATTTAATTACGTGTTAATAATATTATTTATTTGTATTAAATTAAAAAAAAAACAAGTTAGAAAATTATAGTCGGTCTAGACCGACTATATGATACCCTATACCATGCGTTTAGAAACCCTATCTCTTAGTTGGGCCTAAGACTGGACATAGAAAATAAGCAAAAACCAAATTTGAGTGGGATTTTTATTAATTTTTTTGGCTACAGATATGAAAAAGTTCATATCGGATGCTATATCTATAAAGGGACTAGGTCCAAAAATGGACCGATCCTGTTCATGTTTGGTAAAGTCTCTTGTATTTTGCAAAAATATGTACAAACAAAATTTGAGAAGAATCAGTGCAATATTTTTGTTTTTTAATAGATATAAGTGAAGATCGGGAAGCAGCTCTATATGGGGTCAAAGGGATCATTTTTGGACTACTCATTAGTGGATGTAATGAACGCATACAAACCCAATTTGAGTAAGATCTATATGACAATTTGGATCTTATGGCAATTTATGTCGATTTCATATGGGTAATTTGTATGGGGGCTAGGTCTGAACATGGACCGATTCTCACCAATTTCAATAGCGTTCATCCCATGGCCGATAGAAGCTTATATACCAAATTTCATCAAAATATATTCATATTTGCGACCTGCAGTTTGATTACAAGCTTTACATGGACACACAGACGGACGGACGGACGGACGGACGGACGGACATTGTTAAATCAACTCATAAAGTGATTCTGATTCGATCGGTATAATTAAAGATGGGTCTAGGTCAAATATTTTTGGTTGTTACAAACAGCAGCACAAAGTCATTATACCCAAACCACATAGTGGTATAGGGTATAATGAGTAAGAAAGTTATAGGCATTCGATACCCTATAACATGCGTTTAGAGAAATGGTCTTAGGTCCAACTACTTGAGTATAGGAAATAAGCATAAATCAAATCTGAGTGGATTTTTTTTTAAATTTTTTTGCTTGCAGATATTTTTTTTAATTTATTTATTTTTTTTTTTTCAATTAAATATTCTTCCTTTATTTAATATTTTAACAAATTTTGATATTTACATATGAGATCTTATCTTTACATATAGATATTGCAACAAATAATATATAGGATCTAAATATATTAAATAGTTTTTATATTATTTTTTAATGATTTTTAAAAGAAAATGGGAGGGAGAAAACCTTTATATGATTTAATAAATTCAAATACTATCTGAAAATATTTATGTGCTTATAGGAGGTTTATTAGAAATAATAGACCTCTATAAGCACATAATTTTCAATTTGGTGATTTCTTTTTAATTTTACGTTATTTCTCTACATTCTCTTATCAGTGGCTAAGAGGAATTTTCAATTTTGGCAAAGTAATTGTTATTAATCCTTCTTATGAAATCGATAATTTTTTCATAACCTGTTTCTTCATGAAGAAGATTTGTAGGATACCTCCAGGGCTTTTTATTTATCATTTTAAGACATTTGTTTTGTATAATTTGTAAGCGTTTTAGGTGGCAGTTAGCAGCGTCACTCCAAATAGGACACGCGTATGTTAATATCGGATTTATAACACTTTTGAAGAGTAGATTTTTGTTTTTGGGGTTTAGAAATGACCTTCTATTTAGTAGTGGCCATAATGTTTTAAATGATTTTATAGCTTTTTGACACGTAGCCATAATCAGAGTTCAGAAAAAAACACACACTGAATAAAAAAGAACGTGAATAAAACAGAACGTGTACAATAAACAAGTTCGAGTTCAGTTATATTTTAAGTCGTGTTGTGGCTCGTGTACTAAGAAAAAACAGAATATGTACAATAAACAGGTTCGAGTTCAGTTATATTTTAAGTCGTGTTGTGGCTCGTGTAGTAAGAAAAAACAGAACATGTACAATAAACAGGTTCGAATTCAGTTATATTTTAAGTCGTGTTTAAGTCGTGTTTAAAATATAACTGAACTCGAACCTGTTTATTGTACATGTTCTGTTTTTTCTTAAAATATAACTGAACTCGAACCTGTTTATTGTACACGTTCTGTTTTTTTTTTTTTCAGTACACGTACCAGAACATGAACTTCAAATAAAGCAACACTCAAAAATGTGTGCTTTATGTGTGATTGAAACAAAAAGTACATGATACAAAAATGTTCGTGTAAATAACGAAATATTAAAACGAACACAGTCATGGTTGTGTTGGGCACCGTAGAAAATTTAGAAACGCACATAATTGATATGAAAATAAAGATATGTGTTGGCTGCTTTTGAACAGAACATTGTGTGCTTCTTGTGTATATTTTCTGAACCTTGGCCATAATATGTTGTTTAAAAGTAAGCTTTTTGTCCAAGACAACTCCGCTATATTTGACATGATTAAGTACATTTATGATATTATTTCCAATATGAAGATGACGTCTTGGCAGTCTTTTGGGAGATTTGTTGAACGGAATTTTTTAATTTATCTATTTGCAATCTATTTTACAATAATAATCAAATTACAGCAATTTAATCTCCACATGAGTTTTAATCTCCAATGAGGATATTAGGGTGGCCCTTCGTTTTATGGAGGGGAAAAAAGTGTTCGAATTTAAAGTCTCAACCCCCTAGAAATATGCGAATAGCAAAAAACTGAGAAATGCAAAGTTTTGGGTCAGTCAAAAAAACTTTAGAGATGCCTCAACGCGACTGAAAATTTCAAGTGTGTTTATATAGGGAAAATATGACTTTTTCAGATTTTACAAAAATTTCGTTCTACAGTTTACTTTTTTCGACAAGTTATCGATACCAGTACTAAATTATCTTTTCAAAAAGCTATATAACTTCAAAAGCGAATAAAAACTCGCCAAGAAATAACAAATGCCCCAGACCACTTTTGTGCCAAAAAATCTAGGTCATGATGAACATTTTTCAACTTTAACAAATTGATTAAAGCCATATTTTTTTTTTGGTCTCTATATCTATAAGTACTCAGATATGAAGTATTGTTTTATTAACACGTTGTTAACCTATTGCGAAATGAGACCAAAGATGATAAAATTTTGAAAAATCCTTTTTTAAGTTTTAAAAAATTTTCTTAAATTAAATTTCAAAAAATGATTTTGGCACATTAAGGTTTTATTAAATATATATAAGAGATTAACTGTGTGAGTTTTTAAGTAAATTCCTCTGCCAGAATTCTTTTTACAAGGAATTATTTTTTACGGATTTCAAGAAAAATGAGATTTCTGTCAAGTATTTAGTAAATGTACCCTTTCTAAACACTTTGTATCAAAAATTAATCACTTTTCTACTTTTAAATGTTATGCTTTATCTTAATAAACGGGGTTTCGAAAAACAATAATATAACCCCATTAACCCTTTTTAACCCCAAGCTAATAAAAGACAATTTATTCAAAAAACTTAAATATTTTGTAACTGCTGTTCAATTTTAAAAAGCGTTGCTTAAAATATTATATTATATAATGTGTCGAATAAATCCGAGAACATTAACCCATTATTTGACATGGGCAGCTTTGGATTTTACGACATTTTTTAATAAAGATTTCTGAAAACATTTAATTGGTCCCTTTTAGCTTCAATATGTTTTCTTCACGTGAGTGTTCTATCTATGTGCATTCCAAGATACTTAGCACAAACCAATTTAGTGTTAGAATTACGACTTGCCATATTAACAACTTGTCGTCAACTTTGGTTAATATTGAAAACCATAGTTTACTTTTGTTAAAATTGTTTACTTTTTAATATAATGTCTAAATATATTATCAATTTTCCTCTGTAAACTTTTCAAATAATATACAATATTATATTAAAACTTCAGAAGTGGGATTACCTTAAAAAAAAAAAAATAAAATAAAATGCAGCGAAGAAATTTAACTCGCTAGGAGCTTAGAGCTGCCTTAAATTACGGTGGAATTAAATTTCCAGAAAGTGCTACAATAGCTCAGCTGCGATCTTTAGAGGAAACTATGGATTCTGATGCCAATTCGAATGCCAATGCTTTTATTTCAATTCAACCATCTGTTTGTGCTGATCAATTAACTACCTCTGTCCAAAACGTTATTTCTTCTGTGTTACCTGAAGTGTGTGATAATTCGTGTACACTCTTGCCGTCTGTTGCTTCCGTTTCATCTGTTTATCCTGGTACATCAATTCCATTTACAACTTCTGTTTCAACTGCTGGTTCCATTACTACTGAATCGGTTCGAACTGATACTTTTGTTTCATCTGCTGCATCTGCTCCTGCTGCTTCGGTTCCATCTGCTTCTTTTATCCCATCTAATACTTTTATTTCATCTGATGCATCCGTTCCATCTGGTACATCCGTTCCATCTGGTACATCCGTTCCATCTGGTACATCCGTTCCATCTGCTACATCCATTCCAACTGCTACATCTGTTCCAACTGCTGGTTCTGTTCAACCTATTGCGGTAGAACAGCATATCCTTTGCGAGGATTCCCTAAATATTGCTATTAATCAATTACAAAAGCAACGTGAACTCATTTTATTGCAGCGTGAAGTGAATATGTTAAACAATGACGGTAAAGGTTCTTTATCTGATTTTGTAGCCATTGAATACATGGTTATTAAATTTTCTGGAGATGATTTATATAATATAAAGCGATGGATAAGTGATTTGGAGGATGCATTTCAATTACTTAATTGCGGAGGACGCATGAAATTTATATGTGGTCGAAGATTGCTTAGTGGAACTGCTGCATTATTCACAAGAACCGTCTTGTCATCAAGTTATGAAGAGTTGAAACGGGCTCTTTTAGACGAATTTGGAAAATCTTATTCGATACTTGAGATATATGAACAACTGAAGAAAAAGAAACTAAGACCTAATGAAACTATACAGCGTTACGTGATCGAGATGAGAATGATAGCAGAAAAAGCCAACATTTCAGATACGGATTTAATCGACATCATTATTACAGGTCTTAATGATAAAACACCGTTGGTAAATATGCTATATCAAGCTACTAAAATGCAGCAGTTAAAAGTTCAATTAGAGCGCTATCAGACATTGCGCGATAAACAATCTAGAACCATCTTGGCATCGGAGCAATCGGTTTGTAGAAATGGAACGCCGGATAAAGTTAAAGAACCTGTTACAGATGTTCGTTGTTATAACTGTTCACAGTTTGGACATTTTCAAAATCAGTGTCCAAAGCCTATACGATCAAAAGGTTCCTGTTTCAAATGTGGTGAATTAGGTCATTTGTATAATACTTGCCCTAAGAGACGTTCTGTTGTTGCAATGGTAGCTGTATCTGAAGAAGATACAGATAATTTTGGAAAACCTCAGTTGACCGCAGTTAATGCTTTGCAAACGGTAAGTGTCGCTTTTATGAATAGATTAGGCAAACGCACTGGTATTAGTTGTATTTTGTTTTTCTCTTCTCGATTCTGGTAGCCCGAGGAGTTTTATTAAGCGCTCTGTAGTACCTTTTTCCAATGAACACAATACCAAAGCCCTCTAAATATCGAGGTATAGGTAATAACCAGCTCAATATTTTAGATGAAATTGTTTGTGAGGTTAAGATTGATAATGAAATCATTCCTCATAATTTTTTTGTTTTACCTGATACTGATATTTGTGTTCCATTATTAATCGGACGAGATCTCTTATATCAATTTAATATATTTTAACGAATTTATTAAATTTAAACGAATTTATTCCAAGAATGAATTACTTACAATAAAAAAATTTAACACAGTTAATGACATAGAATTTATTCCAAGCAGTGCGTTTGATATTTGGAAGAACAGAACTATTTGCGCTATAGATCCGTTGATTCAGACAGATCACCATGTGTTTGGAGAGAGCTGTAGTTTTCCGATAATAGATCCTGCGGTAACTTTAAATAGTTTTTTAATTGAAATAAATTCTGTCGAATTGATTAATAAGTCATGTAAAGAGTATCAAGATATTACAGTGGAAACTGATGAAATGGTGTTTTCTGTATTACCAGGTGAGATTTATAATGAAATGGATATAAATAAAGAGTTAGATGAGGATAATAGGAAGTTGTTGCATTCAGTAGTAAAATAATCATGAAACTTAATTTGACTGATGACACACCGTTCCATTTTCCACCTCGTAAGCTTTCATTTGCAGAAAAAACTGAAGTCGAAACTATTATCAGTGACCTATTAGAGAAAAATATAATTAAGCATAGAAATTCGCCATATGCATCCGCTACTGTTTTAGTTAAAAAAAAAAATGGCGAAGGCAGATTATGTGTTGACTATAGATTTCTGAATAAAAAAACTGTAAGAGATAACTTACCTATGCCTCTAATTGAAGATTGCTTGGAACAACTGGAAGGAAAAAATTTTTTTACAGTGTTGGATTTGAAAAACGGGTTTCATCAAGTTGAGTTAGAATTACGACTTGCAATATTAACAACTTGTCGTCAACTTTGGTTAATATTGAAAAACATAGTTTACTTTTGTTAAAATTGTTTACTTTTTAATATAATGTCTAAATATATTATCAATTTTCCTCTTGTAAACTTTTCAAATAATATACAATCACCCATGTTCTTGAAACCACTATCACAAAAAAAAAACTCGTAAATGAAAAAATTCTTAAATCTACGAGTTTTTTGCTGTTCTCTAATTTCAATAAGAATATTTTTTCTCGTTTTAATTCACATAGAAAATGCTTTGTGAAATCAAAACAAATGCTCCTTTTTTCTACTAAGCAGGTCTTAAGAGATAAAAAAACTAATTGATATTTAAACTCTAACATGTTTTTTATTGAACCTTGTCATTATTTTAAAAAATTAGACATTAATTTTATGAAAAAAAACGATTTCAAAAAACGTCTACATTTTGCGCTGATTTAAAAAAAAAACTCGTAATAAGTGGTCGATGTTAATAAAACACACTTTTTGCGATGATGCTGTTCTATAACTACAATAAAAATTTTTTATTTACACAATCTATTTTCCATTATAATTTTTTCAATTATAACATAGATTCTTTATGCACTAACTATTGCAAATAAAGGAATTAAAAAAAATTTTTTCATCAAATCACATATTTTTTATTTTCTTGCATATGTTCGAAACAGTACTGATGCCAGTCAAATCCAATTTATTTGAATATCGAAATTTTTTTGGTGATGCCTATCTTTTAAAAATAGAAAAGTCATTTTTAATTGAATGAAATTGAAGAACAAAAACAATTAAATGAACAAAAAAGTTGTTATTTTAAAAGAAAATATTTTTCTTTATACTTTTTCTATAAACTTAAGAAAAAACATGCACAAAATACTTAAAAGTTTTTTGTGAAACTTAGTAAAGAACCATATGGCACCTCGGCTTCTAGATAACATATGTTCTTAACTCAAACATATGGTTCTTAACTCAAACTTATGTTTCCATTAAATAAATAAAAAAAGTGGTTTCAAGAAACCCAAAATTTCAATTTCATGTGATTTTAAATTCACTCTTATTCAAATAACAACGTTTCAAGAACAGGGCTGAATATATTAAATTAGGAATTTCTTCAACATTTAGAAAAATAGGAGAAATATCACCTTTTCTTAAAGCGATGATTTTTCGGCATTAACAGATTTGCACCAATTTCTACCTCGTCCGTCCTATAGCTGATAAAATCTTATATACCAAATTTCATTAAAATATATTCATATTTGCGAGCTGTAGTATGATAATAATATATGTACATGGACACACAGACGGACAGACAGGACGGACATCGCTAAATCGACTTAGAAAATGATTCTGAGTCGATCGGTATAGTAAAAGATGTGTCTAGGCCAACTATTTTTGATAATTAAAAATATCAGCAAAAACTAAATAGACTGTATAACAAAATATATGAAAAATGTTTTACAAAAATATGGAAAAATAATTAGAATATGAAAGCACATCATTAGGCGCACATAAAAAACATTTAGGTATCAGGCTGACCAACATAAAATATGAAATAATAAATTTTCATGTCAAACAGTTTGCTCAGACATTTCCAGTTTACATACGTTTTCTGTTGTAACGGATCATTGAATCAAGTTTATCCTATGTATATACCAAAAACTGTAAGCATTTTTTTTAGTTAATTTTAAGTAATTTATTTTTATGACAATTAAAGCAGTGACTTTTATTAATTTAAATAATTACGATTTTTTGTTTTCAGCCTGACTTGTAATGCGCCTTGGGGGTGGTGTACCATACGACGGAGACCCCCCGACAATGAGCGCAACTGGCAACGACTATGCCGAATTATGCGATCTTGGACCTACGCGATGGAGTTCGCGTGGATACTATCATGTACCACCACCTGCTGCGCACAGTTCATCCTTGCATCCTAGCATACTGCAGACATCCACCCAATCGTCATCCAGTGTACCAACGGGTGGCTCGGCCGGCCTTGCAGCCCATCATTTACGTGGCCACCACCCACCACCAACAAGCAGCTACGAAGCTGAAGATATTGGCACAACATACGGCATTACAACACCACCACCCGGTGTTAGCGCTTTGACCAATAGTTACGCCGTGAATTCACGCATCGGCAATAGTACTAGTTCGCTGAGAACCGGAACAGGAGGGGCTGCGGGAGTAGGAGGAGGAGCTGCTGGTGTAGGCGTCGGTGGTGGAGGTCGACCAGGTCTATATTATTCACCTCCAGGCACCTCGTATACGATAATTGAACGACCGCACTCACCACATTATTATTACAATTCGGCGGGAGTGGCTACCAAAGGTGGCTCGTTACCAGGTCGTGGTTCAGCGTATCTTTCTTCGTCACCTTCAAATTTTATGAACAGTATGAGTGGGACACTACCTACCTCAACTGCTGCAAGACATACGAGCTCCGCTGCAGCGAACGGTCATAAAAAACGACCCATTTCACCGGAGCAGGTATTGCGCATGTTTGGCGCTACGCAATCATCTTCAGTTCCTACTAGCAGTTATCATTATAGCAATGGTACAAGAGATCGCTCTGGTCGTCGTAGTCCAGCCAGTAGTCCGCCATCAACAACGCATCAGGTGTGTTTAATTTATGGTTCTTATTTTTTATTGTTACTTTTTTTTTCTTTGCTAACGTTTTATAATAATGAGTGTGTGACTACATTTCTTAAAGATATACCGCGAACGTGAACGGGATCGCGGTATACCTAGTATGCATGACTTAACAACCCGTACTGTGAACATGTCACGTGATCAACAAATAGATCACGGTTTTGGTATATGTGTTAAAGGAGGTAAAGACTCAGGTGAGTGTTTTATTTAATTAATTTAAGCTCTTATGAATAATTTAAACTTTTAAAAGTAAATATACAAAAGATTTTTTTTCTCCGAATTAAAGACCAAATTAAAGTCCACATATTGTATTTTGTAAGTTTGCATTTTGTTTTGAATTTGTATAGAATATTTAAAATTTTAGAAAGTCGCTTAAAATTTTTTAATACAAACTAGCAGAGCCGAGCCCTCGAAATTCGAGTGCAAATTCGAGGAAATTTTATTTTATCATTCAATTTATTTCTTCCAATGTTTTTAATCCATTTAATTCATTAAGTTTATTTCATTATAAATATTTTAACTTTCGTATAACTTTCCTCAAACTCAACGAATTTAATCAGTTAATAGCTCAAAAGAACTTGATCCACTGAGTGTTCTGAGAGTGAAATGATCAAGATCTATTCATTAGAAGAGGAGCTATGAGAATTCGAATTGCTTGACTGAATGTGTCCCATTCGAAATGTACAGGGAAGAATCGCGTTTGAGTATAACTTGAGTAAGGTGGTAGTTGGATAGAACGGTGGTAGGCGGATAGAACGGCCAGACGGACTGACTAGTTTTCATAAATTTTTTTAATGTATAAGATTTCAAACTTGTATGAAAATTTGTATAAAAAATAGTTTTTGTATGGTGCGTTTTAAAAAAATGTTTCATTAAGTAACGCTAAGTAATCTTTTATTATAACGATTGACTCAGAATCACTTTTTAAGTTTATTTAGCGATGTCCGTACGTCTATCTGACTGATCGTCTGTCTGTGCTTCAATCACACTACAGATCTTGATCAAATTTATTGATCAGAGAGAGAACGCTATGAAATTGGTGAAAATCGGTGCATTATCAGACCTAGCCCCAACACAAATAAACCATCCCGATTATCATTTGTATATACATATACCGATAAAAATTGGTGTTAATTATTCACACTAATCAGTAGTCCAAAAAAAATAAAACCCTGTAAGACCGTTTTTAGTCACAGTCTCTACATAAAGCTAATTCCCGATCTTAAATTAAATCTATCCAAAAACAAAAATAGTGCATAGATTTTTTAAATTTGGTTTATACATACATATATGTTTTCGAAAAAAGTGGCTTTATGATCGGTTTTTTTTTGACCTGGTCCCCATATAAAAATACCATCAGATATGAACTTTTTTATATTTGCGTGCAACAAATTCATAACAATAGCACAGATATTTGGTTTATGCTTCCAAAAAAATCATACAGTTATTGCATCAGCAAAGATGGATCCAAGACCCTCTCTCGAAATTCATGGTATAGGGCATATAGTTTGTCTAGACCGACTATAATTTTCTTACTTGTTTTTAAACTCTTTCTTTTAACTCTCTGCTGTCTGTCTGTCTGTCTGTCTGTCGTGGGGCAACCCCATTCCCCCTTATCCAATTGATCTGAAAATTGGCCCATAGTCTTGTTGTAACTACAGATTAATTTTAGGGTAGTCACGCACAGTCACGCACAGTCACGGAGTGATCTAAATGTCATTTCCCCTCATCCAATCAATCTGAAACTTGGTCGATAGAATTGCTGTGAAAAAAAGATTAACTTGACTTATGCCGTTTTCTTTTCTGACAAAAAATGTCGCATTTTATTTGCACTTTTTCGAAAAGTGTATTTTTTTATATATTCTAAATTAAGAGAAACCTTATATTATATATCAATCGAAAGGTCTCAAAGAGCTGTGTTCATAAAATGCAAAAAAATTTATTATTATCCTCTTTGAAGTCATGGGGTGAAAACATTCAAAAAAGGGGAACAATGTGGAAATATTCTCACACTATGACCGGAAAGAAGTCAATGGCTACAATTTTTTGCGATTTATGAGGAGCTGATTCTGAGACCTTTCGATTGATGTATAAGATAAGGTTTCTCTTAACTCAGAATATATAAAAAATATACTTTTCGAAAAAAGTGCAAATAAAGTGCGACATTTTTTGTCAGAAAAGAAAACGGCATTACGCACAGTCACGTACGTTCACGCACAGTCACGGAGTGATTTAAAATCTCACTTCCCCTCATCCGATCGATCTGAAACTGTGTCCGTAGACTTGTTGTGGCCAAAGAATAATTTTAAGATATTCACACACAGTCAAGTTATTGTCACGCGCAGTCACTGAGTGATTTAAACCCCATTTCCCCTCATCCGATCGATCTGAAATTTGGTCCATTGACTTGTTGTGACCAAGTATTAATTTTAAAATAGTCTCGCAAAGTCATGCACAGTCACGGAGAGATTCAAAACTTATATGCATAAGGAAAGAAAGAGTTTAATAAAAACTTTGTTCTTATGAGTTCGATTATTTATTGAAAATTTCGAAAATGGTCTTATTGTACATAAGATTACGTAACGAAACATTTAAAAGTTTTTGGAAGAAAGTCAAATGTTTAGATTTTACCATACAAAAATTAGTTTCATGCACTATTTTTATCAATATATTAAGCCCATTATTTAAGAACATAATTAATTTCAAATTTAAATTATATCAATTCGAAATTTTATTAGTTTATTATTGACTCATTTTTAAAAACTTAAAGTTAAGATGAGATAAAAAATTTGTATGAAAAAAAAAATAAATGAAATTTTCCATACAAAAACTACAATCATAACAATAATTCAAAATTCTTAAATATAAGTTAATACTTCATTTAATTATAAAGAAATTTAAAATTTAACACACAAGTTCTTCAGATAGAAATTAATACTTTGAAATGAAGAGATTAAGATATATATGAAAAATAAAAAGTTTTAAATTTAGCAAACAAAAAAATCTTACCAATTTCAAAAACGAACTTGTTGAGAAGAATAAATTCTTAATTTAGTTACAAGAATGGTCAGATTAAAACTTGTGTGAAAACTACAACTGAAAATTTACCATACAAAAACATAAAAATTTCAAAAATGAGCCGATTTTATAAAATTAAATATTTTATTTAATTATAAAAATACCCAAATTCAAAATTCAAAAAGGAGTTCATTAAATAAAAAAAAAATACATCACTTAATCATAAATATTTAAAATGAGATTAAAATTTCTATGAAAAATTTAATATTTATATATTTCCCATGCAAAAGAACAAAACAATACAGAGTTAAAAAGGAGTTCATTAAATAAAAATAAATAACTTCATTTATATGTATGTAAGAATGATGAGTTTAAATTTTGTAAGGAGAAATGCAATATTTAAAATTTACCATACAAAAAAAAAATCATACTAAATTCAAAGATGAATTCATTAAACAAAAATAAATTCTTCATTTTATAATAAAACAGTTGAGATTAAAATTTGTTTAAAAAAACAAAATAAAATTTTAAATTTACCATACAAAAAGTTCCAAAACGAGTTCATCAAATAAAAATAAATACTTAATTCAATCATAAATTATTAAAATGTGCTAAAATTTGCATGGAAATTTCGAAATATAATATGTTCCATGCAACAGAAAGTTATAAATGCGCTCATTAAAACAAAATAACTACTTCATTTAAGTATCAAAAGATGAGTTTAAAATTTGTTTAAAAAATACAAAATTAAAAATTACGCATACAAAAAAATTTTTTTTCCACAAGTTTGAAAAATGAGTTCAATAAATAAAAAGTATTTAGTTGCAAATATGATAAGTTTCAAATTTATATGAAAAACAAAATTTTAAATTTACCTTACAAAATCAAATTTCATACAAAGTTCCAAAATGAGACCATTGAATAAAAATTAATACTTCATTTATATAAACAAGTGTTGAGTTTAATGCTTTTATGAAAAATATTAAAAAATATCGAGCTCATTAAATAAAAAAATTATGTGAGTCCGATCACAGGGGAGATGTGTAAACATCTATTAATTAAATATTTTTAATGACACTTTTTTAAAATAAAACAGAAAGCGTCAACTATGTATCACTTATAGCAATCAACTGCAGGGGCTTTGCTAATATAAAAATATTTATTATTATTTATTAATTCAACTGGTTAATTTTTAACTATTCAATTTTCGTTTTTAGTTTCTTATTTTTAATTTTTTATTTTTCATTTTTCGTTTTTCATTTTCATTTTTTTACGTTTAATTTTTAATTTTAAATTTTTTATTTTCATTTTTTAATTTTTTTTTCATTTTTCATTTCTCATTTTTTATTTTTCATTTTTTATTTTTCTTTTTTCATTTTTAATTTTTTATTTTTCATTTTTTATTTTTTATTTTTCATTTCTTATTTTTCATTTTTAATTTTTCATTTTTTATTTTTAATTTTTAATTTTTAATTTTTTATTTTTCATTTTTCATTTTCAAAAAGGTTATTACATATCATAGTTTTTTCACCAATACAATCATAAGTCATACCGATTTTGTCTTACGCCCCCCCTGCACGTAACGTCAAAAACAAATATGTACTTAATTTAATTATAAAAATTTAATATTTTGCAATTTGTTTGAAAAAATACAAAATTTTAAAATTTACCATACAAAAACTAAATGCATGGAAAATTAGTCAATTAATACCAATTAAGAAAATTAGAGTCGGTCTAGACTATATGATACCCTATACCATGCGTTTAGAGACCCTATCTTATAGGCTCAACTAACTGGACACAGAAAATAAGCATAAACCAAATTTGAATGGGATTTTAATTAATTTTTTTGGCCGCAGATATGAAAAAGTTCATATCGGATGCTATATCTATATGGGGACTAGGCCCAAAAATGGACTGATCCTGACTATGTCTGGCAAAGTCTCTTGTATTTTGCAAAAATATATACAAACAAAATTTGAGAAGAATCAGTGCAATATTTTTGTTTTTTGATAGATTTAAGTGAAGATCGGGAAGCAGCTCTATATGTGGCCTATGAGTAAGAGTTGTCCCATAGGGATCATTTTTGGACTACTCAGTAATGGATGTAATAAACGCATACAAGCCCAATTTCAGTAAGATCTATATGACAATTTGGATCTTATGGCAATTTATGTCGATTTCATAGGGGTCATTTGTATGGGGGCTAGGTCTGAACATGGACCGATTCTCACCAATTTCAATAGCGTTCATCCCATGGCCGACGAATGCTTATATACCAAATTTCGTTAAAATATATTCATATTTGCGACCTGCAGTTTGATTACAAGGTTTACATGGACACACAGACGGACGGACGGACACACGGACGGACATCGTTAAATCGAATCAGATAGTGATTCTGATTCGATCGGTATAATAAAAGAGGGGTCTAGCTCAAATATTTTTGGTACTTACAAACAGCAGCACAAAATCATTATACCCAAACCACATAGTGGTATAGGGTATAAAAATAAATACTTCATTTGATTATACAAGAGCGGTCCCAGAACAACGCGACCTGATGGCGGCATTATTTTGGAAAAAAACTATTTTCGGTGAAAAGTGGAAACCTTATAAAACATGTTTTAAGTTTCAAAGCGCTACGTTGTTTAGTTTTTTTTTTTTTTTTGATTTTTTGGAGCCGTCAATAGTAAACGATCTCAGTGAGTTTTTAAGCATTGAAAAAATTGGTCACCGTTATGTAATTCCATACTTTCATTTAAATGATCCTAGTCCATCCAATATTATAGCCGTGCTAGATTCTATTCTGGGGGAGTATGCTCCTACGTTTACAACTATAAAATATTGGGTGTTAGAGTTTAAACGGGGCCGTACGAGCTGCCAAGACGAGCACAGTAGTGGTCGACCAATTGAAGTGGCCACGCCAGAAACGGTTTAGAAAATCTACAAAATAGTATTTGATGATCGTTGCACTGTGAGACGCATAGAAACTATTTCGTTCAAATTTCTCTACACCTCACATAGCTCAACTGTTTGAGCTGGAGTTTTTTTAAATGTTCGTCGTAAATTTGCCCATCGATCCCTCTTTTGCGAATTTTGATTTCGGCTTACATTTTTCTGAAATTTTTCTCAAAAAATTGGTTTTTACGAAAAAAAAAGATTTTTGGTGCAAATGTAACATTACGGAACGCAAGAATGGGTTATTCTTTTTTTTTTAATTTTCAGCTGATAATCTTCGATGTGACAAGTACTAACAAATTGTCTGCTTGAAACTGCGGGGAAAAATTTTTTATGCTTTTCAAAATTTTTGCATACATTTAAAGAAAAAATTTTTGAAATGTCTAAAAATGTGTCCAAAAATTCTGAAAAATTTTTTGAGTATTCCATGAATGATTTTGAACCCTTTGCACAATTTTCCAGTAAAAACATCGGTTTTCCACGAAAGTTTTGGAACATTATGGTCGTTTTTTGGGAAAATTAAAAATGTAAAATTTTGCGCCGTAGTTTCACGGCCACAGTTTTTTAGTATTTATTTAGCTTGCGCTGCTTCGTAGGGTCACATTTGCGCCAAAAATCTTTTTTTTTTTCGTAAAACCCAATTTTTGGAGAACAATTTTCCAGAAAAATGTGAGCCGAAATCAAAAATCGCAAAAGAGGAATCGATGGGCAAATTCCAGCCGAACATTAAAAAACAAGTAAGAAAATTATAGTCGGTCTAGACCGACTATACGATACCCTATACCATGCGTTCAGAGACCCTATCTCTTAGGCCCAATTAACTGGACATAGAAAATAAGCAAAAACGAAATTTGAGTGGGATTTTTATTAATTTTTTTGGCTGCAGATATGAAAAAGTTCATATCGGATGCTATATCTATATGGGAACTAGGTCCAAAAATGCACCGATCCTGATCATGTTTGGTAAAGTCTCTTGTATTTTGCAAAAATATATACCAACAAAATCTGAGAAGAATCAGTGCAATATTTTTGTTTTTTAGTAGATTTAAGTGAAGATCGGGAAGCAGCTCTATATGGGGCCAAAGGGATCATTTTTCGACTACTCATTAATGGACGTAATGAACGCATACAAAACCCAATTTGAGTAAGATCTATATGACAATTTGGATCTTATGGCAATTTAAGTCGATTTCATAGGGGTAATTTGTATGGGGGCTAGGTCTGAACATGGACCGATTCTCACCAGTTTCAATAGCGTTCATCCCATGGCGGATAAAAGCTTATATACCAAATTTCATCAAAATATATTCATATTTGCGACCTGCAGTTTGATTACAAGTTTTACATGGACACACAGACGGACGGACGGACGGACATTGTTAAATCAACTCAGAAAGTGATTCTGATTCGATCGGTATAATTAAAGATGGGTCTAGGTCAAATATTTTTGATTGTTACAAACAGCAGCACAAAGTCATTATACCCAAACCACATAGTGGTATAGGGTATAAAAACTCCTAACTCAAACACTTAAACTATGTGAGGTTGAAGGTGCATCAGCTAGCTTAAATGATAGGCATTTAAAAAAGTGCTATATATCGCATATTGACCGAAAATTCGGAGATGAGGAAGTTGTCCGCAAGATGGGTGCCGAGTTTGTTGACAATAGATCAAAATGAGCGTCGTGAAGTTGTTTCAATAGAGTGTTTGGCGATGTTTAACCGTAATAAAACCAAGTTTTTGCGTTGATTCTTAATCATGGATTAGACATAGATCCACCACTTAACACCTGAGACAAAGAGCAGTCAAAACAGTAGATTGAAATGAGAGCATTTTGTACAATTATAGCGTCTCTTTTTTTGGATTCGCTACGGATAATTTTATTGAGTATCTTCAAAAAGGAAAAACAATAAACGACGAGAATTATGCCTATTTAACATTAAAGTGATGAAATTAAGAAAAAGGCCGCGTTTTTCGAAAAAGAAAGAAACGTAATAGTTCACTCATCCTCTATTTCGATGGCTAAAATTTCGAATTACTTTTTCATGAACCCTATTTTTCTAAACTTTAAAAAATGGCTCAGTGGTAAATGATTTGCAACAATGAAGAGATGGAGTCTGTGAAGTCTTACTATAAACAGGGTGTCGAAGTTATTGAATAACGCTGGGGAAAAGTGTATCAAGCTAAAATAAAATTATGTTGAGAAATAAAGAAAATTTTTCTCAAATTTGTTGTGTTTTTTTCAGGTCGAGTTGTTCTGGGACCGCCCTCATAAAAGTGATGAATTTGTATTAAAAATATAAATTTTTAAATGTTATTGATAATTTAAATTTAAAAAAGTTTTGTATAAAAATTAATAAAATTGAAAGTGCTTAATAAAAATCAATATCAAATGAGTAGATCTCGGAATTTGCATGTTAGCATATTTTTTTAGAATGAAGATATGAAACTTTTGATTGGACCAAAATTCGTTTCGTTGAAAATGGAATCGAAAAACATGTGCATATTGATTTTTTTTGCATATTCGCATAAAAGAAATATGCTAAAAATGTACCAAAAATATGCAAAATATGCTAAACATATACAAAATATGACAAGTACATATATATTAAAATTATATAAAAAAACGTCTTTAATGCAAATAAACATAAAATTAATTCTTTGAGCGAGAGATGTAGTTTTTTTTTTCATTATTTCATATATATAATTATTATTGTAATATATATGTCTGGTATTAGTAATTAACAAAAATAAGAAGTTATTGAGTATAAGGATAATTTAATATTATAACAAGTAAGAGTGTTAAATTCGGCTGTGCCGAATCTTTGATACCCTCCACCTCGGTTTGTGGCAATACTATTAACATAGCTCATGGTAGTTGTGTTCTTGTTATTGTTAATATGTATGAATCACATTTTTTTTGTGGCTTTTTTTATGTTGTTGTATGTTCAACCACTAAACTATTACAAGAAAACACTAGGTTTCATGTTTTTTTTAGAGGTATCTATAAACTTTTGTTCATTTCTCAGCGCAGAGGCTCCCGATTTACTCCGATTTCAATACCAACCTGGTGGGAATTATGGCAAATAATTTTTTCGTAACCTGACCTAAGTAAATGCTTTTTTTTTTGAATGAGCGTGATTTCAACAGACACACGGACAGACGGACAGACGGACAGACGGACAGACGGACAGACGGACATCGCTATATCGACTCGAGCTGTGATAAGGATCAAGAATATATATACTTTATTGGGTCGGAAATTAGTTTTTCGATGCGTTACAAACGGAATGACAAACCTATATATACCCTCTGCCACTGAGATGTGGAGGGTATAAAAAGTGCAAATTATTTAACGTAAAAAGTATCATGATAATTGTACAATGTATCATGATAATTTTTTCTAAAGTTAAGCTTTGACGCTTTTCATCACACGCTGTGACAGGTGCGTTTTTATTTTTTGCGTATTATCATATTCAACTGGTTCTGTGGACGATATATCTTCTGCTCCGATTCTACTAAAGTAATTCTAAAGTAATTTTTCAATTCGGATTTCTTTTTATTACAGCGTCAAATATCTTTTTTAATTCAGCTCGGCTTCTTCATAAAGGGTGATCCATTTCGAGGTTCCCTACTTTTTTAAAGAAAAAAACACAGAAAGTTCAAATTTAATGGGGAGTATTTATTACCATTTGAAAGAACATTCTTTGGCATTTATTTTTTGAAGATTATGTCTATCAAATGTTGGACGCGGCTACGTCTCAGATGGTCCATCCCTTGCGTCCAATTTTCGATGACTCGTTCGAGCATTTCGACTGGTAACAAGGCCTGAATCGAAGCGGGATTGTCCGCATAAACTTTAGACTTTACATATCCCCACAGGAAAAAGTCTAACTGTGTGATATCACACGATCTTGGTGGCCAATCGACCGGCCCAAAACGTGAAATTATCTGCTCGCCGAAGTGTTCTCTCAATAAATCCATTGATTGATGCCTGTGTGGGAAGTGGCGCCGTCTTGTTGAAACCAAATGTTGCCGAGATCACGAGCTTCAATTTCAGGCATCAAATAGTCGGTTATCATGGCACGATAACGGTCGCCATTGTCGGTTGCGTTCTCGTGTACACTCTCAGCTACGGCCGCTATATTTTCTTCACTGCGTGCTGGACGTGATCTATTCGGTCGAATATTATCCAATAATGAATGCTGGGTCTCAAGATGGGTGATGATGTTGCGAATAGTATGCTCAGTAGGCCAATTGTGTTGACCATAAGTTGAGCGAAGTGCACGAAACACATTCTTCACAGAACGTGAATTTTCGTAATAAAGTTGAACGATTTGTAAATAATGTTCAGGCTTTCCATGGAAAACCATGGAGCGAATAGTCGATAACATGGTTAAATCTCAAATCCCAAATGAGCTGTTGAAGTTCAAACAACACGCTTATTTAAAGGGACGCTCAGTAGAATCTGCGCTTCATGAAGTACTTCACCACATCGAAAGATCTTTTGATTTAAAAATCTTCACTCTAGCCATATTCATTGATATAGAAGGAGCTTTTAGCAATTTATCAACAAATACGCTACTCCAATCCCTAGAACAATTCAACATCGACCGGGATATCAAAGCCTGGATCAGTCACATGCTAGGGAATAGATGGATAAGTGGCGAGGTTTGTGGCATTAAAATAAGAGACAAGGTTTGTTGTGGGACACCTCAAGGGGGAATTCTATCCCCTCTTCTCTGGGTGACCACTATAAACAGTCTACTAAGGATTCTAACCAATAAGGGTTTCCAACCTGTCTGCTACGCAGACGATGTAGCGATACTGTTAAGGGGGAAAGATCCTAGAAATTTATGTAGGAGGGCATCGGGTGCACTCGAAATAGCATACGATTGGGCACAACCAAGGGGATTAAATGTGAACCCGGAAAAGACTGAAATATGCCTCTTTGCTAGGGAGACGAGAATAGTCGAATTCGATGAACCCCGCTTCCAGGGCAAAACGATTAGAATCACACAAACGGTGAAATACCTTGGGGTGATTCTCGACAAAAATCTCACTTGGAAGGACTATATTGAGAGCAAAGTCGCGATGGCTCATCGGATATGGGCCATTTGCAGAAGAGCTATAAGTTCAAAATGGGGTTTAAACCCGAGGATGACGCATTGGCTTTATACAAGCGTCGTTAGACCAATTCTAACTTACGCATCCGTAGTCACATGGACATCAATGAACAGGAAATGCTATATTAAACCATTCCAAAATATACAACGCCTCTGCTGCATAGGAATCAGCGGCGCAATACGGACTACATCTACGAGGGCTTTAGAGATGATTCCATCTATACACCCGATCGAGATTAGAATTAAATATGAGGCAGCTCTGGCCATGTTACGACTAAGAGTAACAGGGGAATACATCACCGACCATATGACTAGACACCAAACAATATTGGACCAGATACCGGAATTGTCGACAAACATACCCTGCAGTATAAGGATACCTGACAGGGAAAGCTGGTTGAACGAAAATTTTCTACGAAACCTTCCAGGGTCACACTACTACACATACGGATCTAGTCTGCATGGTAGGACTGGTATAGGTTTCTATGATGAGGACCGTTCCAATGGCATATACCTACGAATTCCGGACCACAACTCTGTCTTTCAGGCCGAAGTGGTGGCGATAACGGAATGCATAAGATCTATTGACGCACGGGCAATCCCAAGCCCCAGAGACGTGAAAATATTTTCGGACAGTCTAGCGGCTAACAGGGCGATATCCTCGGACAAAACTAGATCAAGGACTGTCCTCAGATGTAAAGAAAAAATTGCAAACTTCACTAAAAGAGGTAGACTTGAAATCATTTGGATCCCAGGAGACAGTGGTATAATGGGAAACGAGATTGCAGAGGAGAGTTCTTTCCTGGAGGGTGTCAATTTGGAAAAACCAATACCTTTCCAGGCTCTCAAATTGAAACTATCGGAGTGGGCAACTAATTCACATACTTTAATTTGGGAGGAAACTGACGCGGGTAAGGCTACGAAGATACTATGGGGCTCTCCAAACACTTCGAAGACTAAGGAAATCCTTATCTAAATAGATGGGAACTGAGTAGGATTATTGGCATACTCACTGGACACTCTGAACTGAGGGCTCATCTATACCGTATAGGACGGGCAGAATCGGCCACATGCAGAGCTTGTGGAGAGGATGACGAGACCCTAGAACACTACCTTTGTTACTGTCCTGCATTTGCCGGAACAAGGGTCAGATATTTATCCAACGACATAATACCAGGCCTAGCGGCTCTTAGGGGGATACGCTGGAAAGCACTCAGGAGATTTGCTATCGAGACCGAACTCCTAAGTTAAATAAGGAGTAGATTAACGGATGAGCACGAGGATGTAGAGGGCACAACAAGCCGACTTTTTGGCTTAAGTGTATATCCGGGTAAAACGGATATGAGCTATGTATATACATGGCTTTTTCAACCTAACCTAACCTAAGTCTTTACATGATGAAATGCCAAACAATACTAAACAAAAACATGACAGCATGACACGACTCACACGTGATCTGTCAAAATAAGGCTATTGGAAAAAGTATCTCTACTTGGATCACCCGTTATAATTCTATCGCTTTAGCCAAGGCTACATTTTTCACCTCTAAGCATGTTATTATTTATTTGACTTTATGTATATATGGTCGGCAAATAGCTTTGGGTTCTTGAGAAGTTCCTTTACCTGCTTTATCATATCTGCCACTTCAGGTTCAAGCATATAAAGAACCTAAAATAGACGTTAAAATAAAATCAATATATGTACTCGTATGATATGTGTTTATTGAAATGTATGTTTAATTGTTTCACTGTTTGAATGTGGTATTGCATAAAACATTCCACGGTATATATGTCGCTGCTAATGCTTCGCATAGGTCGACTTTAACGCTTCGCCGAAAATTTCGGGATTAGCAATAATGATGCTAGTAATGTCGCTCCATGTATTACTTGGTATGTTGCCAGGTCTACTGGCAATATCATTGGTAATTGTATTGAATGTCTTGAATCTTCTGTGACCAGATGTTGCAAGATGCTGAACTAATCGTGACTTTGTTTTGGCACACAATCTAAAGATATGAAAACCTTAAAAGATTTACATATATCTAGTTTTAAATTCATCAAAACTGTTGGTGCGCTGGACACTTTACCTTTTCCTTACAAATAATGGAGATCAAATCACTTTCATTTTGTTTCAAACACTTCTCGGAAAGGCTATTGCACCATTTCCCATTGAAGTTTTTTTTACTATTATGTTTTTTGACATTAGAGCTAAAGAATAGTGCGAGAGAAAATGAAGCCTTTATACAACTTCTTTAAATTCTCAAAATTGTAACGATAGAAATTTAATAACTTGATTTTTAACGCTATTTTTGTTGTAGGAAAAAGTATTTCAACCAAAAGTATAGCTCTTGAGTTGTTTCGTATATCCAAATTTAGGAATTTTCTTAGGATTATTCATATTTTACATAATTTTTTTTAGCATATTTGGCATGTTTTGTATTTGTTCAGCATATTTTTTAAGCATATTTTGATAATTTTTGCATATTTAGCATATTTTTAGCATACTATTAGAATATGTGTTGCATATGTTTTGCATATTTTTTTTATGGTCTCAAATTTGTTATAATTAAACGCTGAAACGCCTAAATACAAAATTTGGTGTCAATAGGATGAAAAATAAAAAATATTCAAAATTCCGAGGTCTACAAATGAGTAAAGATTTAGGGACTTCAAACTGTTTTTCCAAATTAAGAAGTAAGCGGATAACATTTAAAATCTTAATTTTTGTCACTTACGCGCACAGAAAACAGATTCATTGTGGCTACAGTATTTATTCTGTTGTCTTAACAGTAAATGAGTGATTGCAATAGAAATCGGTCAGCTGCTATTAAATTTTTGTCGATATAATCGAAAATACCGTTAATAAACTTTGGATCAATTCGGTTGGGTTATTTTTTTTTTTTTTGTGCAGGATTATTTTAAATTTAAGTCTTTTTGAAGTTTAATCTATTTGTGACTTTAGTGATTAGTGATGAACGCTATTCAAAAACAAATTTAATTAGTTATAATTTACGTAATGGGATTTGTGTCACCTCCCTCATACTTAACACTATTCCTACCAAAATTTCATTTATACCTACCATGCGAGGTCAAATGAGCACATTAGGGGAAAAAACAAACATTAATAATATATATGATTTTAGTCAATAATTTGTTGAACAAAATATTTAGTTTCATTTAGAAATGAATAATACACATTTTATGCATTTTCACCGCATTTTTACAAACGGGGGTACTAATTGCACATTATGTACAACAAATTCATAACTAAATTATAAAAAAAAGGTAGGAATAGTGTTAAGCACCTCAAACTAATTGAATGTAAAGTCCATTTTTTTCACAAAATCCGAGTTGAGTTGGTGTGATTCAATTGTTGACGTAAAGTCGCAAATTGTACATAATTCTATAAAGTATTAAAATATGAAATTCTATACCACATAGTAAAATCAATAAGTCATCTAGTCTAAAAACTTAATATCATAAGCTGAATATGAAATTTGTTTTAAAATCGTTCAATGTGTCATTACTCGTACAGAGTACTCGTACCTTTACAAAGCCAACACGACCGAATGGTATTAGCAGAGCTTGTACTACATACAGTTCATATTTATTCATGTTACTTTCTATCTATGGCAATTCTATCATAGAATATATGAGTAATGTTATGTCTATTAACAATCTATATATTGATTTAAAATAAATAATTTTTGATTATTTGAGTTTTCATTAGAAAAATAATTAAATATATATGGCAGCTTCTTCATTTTACTGGAAGTAGTTTCGAACTCTATTTAATTAAATGAGAATTTTTATATTAAAAAAAATATTTGGAAACATAATTCTTAATATTAACCCAAACTCTGCTGAATAGCCATTTGAAACTACACCAATACTGCTGTAAAAGGAAGTGACTTTGTTCTATTTTTTAAACAAATGTTTGTTTGTTTTTTAAGTAATCTGAGACTGTTTATTTTGGTCCACTTGTATATTTATGTAATTTAGTCAAAATAGTTAAGCTTTTGATTTTCATTTTTTAGCATAAAATATCTTTTATATTTTCACTCTCCATTCTCATCAATTTATATGATTCCTATATGATTTTCAGGCCTTGGTGTTTATATTTCACGCATCGAGGAAAATTCTGTAGCTGAACGTGCTGGTTTGCGCCCTGGTGATACTATCCTAGAGGTGAACGGTACCCCGTTCACTTCAATTAATCACGAGGAGGCATTAAAAGTAAGTATTGTTTTCTAAAATTTTACTATTAAACTATTTGTCATTTTAACTAAACTTATTCACTTTTACACATTTCATAATAAGAATCACCCATCAAATTCAGCATTTTTCGATTTTCATTATTTACCAAAGCAATAGCACTTAATCCTCTGCCTGGCTAATTTTTTTTTTTTTTTTTTTTTTGTAATTAAATAATTATTACCGCGATAAAACCGAATCTTAACTCCGAAATTGAAAATTGTTTATGAGTTTCCGTCTGCATGAGATTTATTGAACCCCGCCTTTTGGCGGTTTTGCCAGTTAAACAGATAAAATTTAAAATTATAGACTTTTATTCGATTTGAAGGAAAATATTAAATGTTAGTTGTATTTTCTAGTGATGTAAATCTAAATTTAATAAATCAAAATTTTGTTAGTTAAAAATTTAAAATAGATGGCACAAAAAAAATTTTAAAAATTTAAATTTGAAAGAGATGTAGCATAAAATGTTTTTAAAAAAATTTCAAAATTTCTTAGAAACTGTAAATTTTTAAATTTTTAAAAAATTAAGTCTGCCTAATAATTAAATCCTATTTTTTTTTAATAAATCCTCATTTTTATAAAAAAAAAAAAAATGTAAAAGCAAGTGATTTAAAAAATATGACTTTAACTACAAGATTTAAAAAAAAACAAGTAAGAGAATTGTAGTTGGTCTAAACCGACTATAAAACACCCTATGCCATGATTTTAGACAAAGGACTATTTAAAAGAATGTAGAAAATAAGCAAATTGGAATGACATTGTTATGAATTTGTTGCCCGCATATATGGAACAATTCATAGTGGATGTTGTTGCTGTACGAGGACTAGGTCGAAAAATGAATCGATGTAACCACTTATTTTTCGCAAAAACGTTTTACAACCAAAGTTGAGCAAAATCTATGCAATATCCTTATTTTTTTAATAGATTTTAGTGCAGATCGGCAATCAACTTTATAGCGGTTTGCCTTCCTTTTTTTCATACTTCAACCATGGACCTCTTTTTTTATTTTCCGAATGCGTTAATCTAAATTTTTTTCTCGGTATCTCTTTAAGATTGGCCAAAAAATTTTATTAGGTATAGGTTGGAGAACGTTTAGTGGGTTCTTATCTTTCGGCACAAATCTGATTTTTCTACGATTTAAATTTTCCATGCTAGCTTTGGCTTAGTTTCAAGGTGGGAAGTGTGGCCAGAAAACTATTTTTTCATTTTCATGGTATTTTTTGATGAAACTTTCAAGTAATGAAATACACTTTTCATAATTAACGTTTGCACTTACACTAATCCGCCCTTGAAAAATATTGGTTTACTAACACCACGCTCACTAGCCACCAACCACAATAAAACCTTTCATACAAATTTTGGGCTTTTATGTTCAGAAGGCTCGGAGTAATACTTTTCTTGCGATTCATTGTCTTCCAATGTGCAGTACGGCTCATCATCCATTACACATTTGTACTCAGTGGTTGCAGAGAAGTAATTTTGAGAAACGACACCTATTCCGGATTTAATAATTTTTTGTTGTCTCTCAGTTGTTGCTGGTGCCGTTTTCTTTTTCTTCTGAACTCCCATAGACTGTAGATATTTCTTAACTATATTTTTGAGACATTGGAAAGATTTTGCGCTGCGGTCCACGGTTTCAGCATTATTCAAATTACGGAGATTTTGAGTCTTACAAACGACATTTCCATCCCCAACTAGGTTTTCTTGCTACACCTTTATTGTGATTTATCAAGTTTACTGTCTTGTAGATACAAGTTTTTTTAAATCCCATGGCCTAGAAATGATTAACAATGTCAATATTTTTAAGACTAATTGGTCAATGATGCCTTCATTAATAATTTCTATTAAACAGGTTGATATTACCGTTATATTTTCACAAAAAAATTTTTGTTGTAAAAACATACTGTGAGCGTCAAAATAAGGAAAACTATAAAGTAAATAGTTACTCAGATTAAAAGCTTTAATAAAATGAAGTAATTAACACAAAATTAAAAAAATAAAAATAAGAAATTGAAGAATTATTTAATAACAGCTGAACTCAATAAAAGCATTAAACAAAAGTTTTACAAAACAGAAATAAAGGGTTTTCAACAGGGAAGCTACAAAAGTAGAAAGACAGGGAGAGCAAACGACGCCATATTGCTTGCCGGTCTTTTGACATTTCTCTTCAGTAAGGTTTGCCATTTCATGATGGAAAAATATACGAGCCAACAACTAGTGGAAATTATTAAAATTTACTACCGAAGTTCGGAGTCAGTGGCCTCAACGTTAAGAGCGCTACGTCCAATTTATGGTCGTCATAATCGTCCTAGCAGATCAACAATTGAGCGTCTAGTGGAAAAATTTTAATCCACAGGTACAGTACAAAATGTTCCCGTGCCAGTGAGACAAAGAAGTGCCCATAGTGTCGAGAATTTTGCTGCCGCTGAGGCTTCAGTTGAAGAAAGCCCAAATGTGTCTCTCACACGTCGTTCTCAAGCGTTGGGCATCTCTGTGACGTCGTTGTGGCGAATTTTGCGAAAAGATCTTGGCCTACATCCTTACAAGATCAAATTGACGCAAGAACTGAAGCCGCTTGACCACCAGAAGCGTCGTATGTTCGTGAATTGGGCTGAGCAATAACTTGAAAATGATTCGAATTTTCATCGAAAAATCATCTGCAGCGATGAGGCTCATTTCTGGCTGAATAGCTTCGTCAATAAACAAAATATGCGTTATTGGTCAGACGTACTCCATGAGTCATCATTGCATCCCGAAAAAATTACGGTTTGGTGCGGTTTATGGGCCGGCGGCGTCATTGGGCCGTACTTCTTCCGTGATGATCAAGACCGGCACGTTACTTTGAATGGGAATCGCTACCGTTCAATGATAACCGAATATTTTTGGCCCCATTTGGATGATATGGACTTGGAGGACATGTGGTTCCAACAGGACGGCCCACAAGTCACACAGCGAATGTCACAATCAATTTATTGGAAACCAAGTTTGGAGAACGTGTTATATCACGAAATGGTCCAGTCGATTGGCCGCCTCGGTCGTGCGATTTGACGCCGTTGGACTATTTCCTGTGGGGCTACGTCAAGTATATGGCCTATGCCAACAAGCCAGCGACGATTGATGAACTTCATACGAATATCGAACGTGAAATTGCAGCAGTATCGGCCGATTTATGCTTGAAAACCGAAATTGGGTTCAGCGTCTGGACTTCTGCAAGCGTGCCCGTGGTGGCCATGCAAAAGAGATCGATTTCCATACATAATGTCACCGAACGTACTTTCATAGGAATAAAGAATTTCCTTGATATCCAAACCCGTTTTTGTTTTATATAAAAAAAACTTTTGTAGCGCTCTTATTGAAAATCCTTTAGCTACTCAGATTAAAAGCTTTAATAAAATTAAGTAATTAACACAAAATTAAAAATAAATATAAGAAATTCCAGAATTATTTAATAAAAGCTGAACTCATTATAAACATTAAACAATAGTAAAACAAAATAAAAATAAATTTACTTTATTTAGAAGATGACCAAATTTGAACGCGTCAAAATAAAGTAAACAGCAAACAAAAGGCAACAGAACTTAAATATAGAAAGTAAACTTTTTTATTTCTTAATATTTACTTTATTTTCATTTGGCCTTAAGCACCTCATTTAGTCTCCTAGACTTCGACTCGACAAGTTTTTTTTTGTTATATCGGGGGAGAGCTTGCTCCATCCACATCTATACGCGCAGGGGGGTAAATTTCAAAAACAGCGTAACATGTAAGCGTAACGTGTGAGTCGTAAGACAAAATGTGATCGTATTGGTGAAAAAATTATGATATTATGATAACCTGTTTGAAAATTAAAAATGAAAAATAAAAAAAATTAAAGAAAAGAATTAAAACTTAAAGAAAACAATTAAAACTTAAAGATGAAAAATTAAAAAAAAAATTAAAAATTAAAAATGAAAAACGAAAAATGAAAAATAAAAAATGAAAAATTAAAAATAGAAAATTAAAAATGAAAAATTAAAAATGAAAAATAAAAAAATGAAAAATAAAAAATTAAACATGAAAAATAAAAAATGAAAAACGAAAAATTAAAAATGAATAATGAAAAATAAAAAATTAAAAATAAAAAAATGAAAAATAAACAATTAAAAATAAAAAATGAAAAATAAAAAAATAAAAATGAAAAATTAATAATGAAAAGTTAAAAATAAAAAATAAAAATAAAAATAAAAATAAAAATAAAAATAAAAATAAAAAATAAAAAATAAAAAATAAAAAATAAAAAATAAAAAATAAAAAATGAAAAATGAAAAACGAAAAATGAAAAATGAAAAATAAAAAACGAAAAATGAAAAATAAAAAATGAAAAACGAAAAATGAAAAAAAATTAAAAATTAAAAATAAAAAATTAAGAATAAAAATGAAAAATAAAAAATGAAGAATGAAAAATTAAAACTTAAAGATGAAGAATTAAAAAAAAAATTAAAAATTAAAAATGAAAAACGAAAAATTAAAAATAAAAAATGAAAAATTAAAAATAGAAAATTAAAAATGAAAAATTAAAAATGGAAAATGAAAAATAAAAAAATTAAAAATAAAAAATTAAACATGAAAAATAAAAAATGAAAAACGAAAAACTAAAAATGAATAATGAAAAATGAAAAATAAAAAATGAAAAATAAAAAAATGAAAAATAAAAAATGAAAAATGAAAAATAAAAAATGAAAAATGAAAAATAAAAAAATAAAAATGAAAAATGAAAAATTAATAATGAAAAGTTAAAAATAAAAAATAAAAAATAAAAAATAAAAAATAAAAAATAAAAAATAAAAAATAAAAAATAAAAAATAAAAAATAAAAACTAAAAAATGAAAAATAAAAAACGAAAAATGAAAAATAAAAAATGAAAAACGAAAAATGAAGAAAAAAAGTTAAAAATGAAAAATAAAAAATTAAGAATAAAAATGAAAAATAAAAAATGAAGAATGAAAAATTAAAAATAAAAAATGAAAAATAAAAAATTAAAAACAAAAATAAAAAGTAAAAAGGAAAAATAAAAAATAAAAAATGAACAATAAAAAATTAAAACTAAAAAATTAAAAATAAAAACAGCGTAACATGTAAGCGTAACGTGTGAGTCGTAAGACAAAATGTGATCGTATTGGTGAAAAAATTATGATATTATGAAAAACGAAAAATGAAAAATAAAAAATGAAAAATTAAAAATAGAAAATTAAAAATGAAAAATTAAAAATGAAAAATGAAAAATAAAAAATTAAAAATGAAAACTAAGAAATGAAAAATGAAAAATTAAAATTAAAAATGAATAATGAAAAATAAAAAATGAAAAATAAAAAATTAAATAAAAAAAATGAAAAACAAAAAATTAAAAATAAAAAATTAAAATTGAAAAATAAAAAATTAAAAATAAAAAATGAAAAAAGAAAAATAAAAGTTAGAAAATGAAAAAAGAAAAATAAAAGTTGGAAAATGAAAAATAAAAAATGAAGAAAAAAATTAAAAATTAAAAATAAAAAATTAAAATTGACAAATAAAAAATGAAAAATTAAAATTAAAAAATGAAAAATTAAAAATAAAAAATGAAAAATAAAAAAATTAAAAATTAAAAAAGAATTAAAAATGAAAAACGAAAAACTAAAAACGAAAAATTAAAAATAAAAATTAAAAAACGAAAGATTAACCGGTTACAATAATAAAAATAGTTTTATATTAACAGAGCCCCTGCAGTTGATTACTATAAGTGATACGCTTTCTGTTTGATTTTAAGAAAGTGCTATAAAAAAATCTTTAATTACTAGATGTTTACACATCTTCCCTGCGATCGGACTCACATGATTATTCCCACAGATGGTCATTCGGGTTAAGGTCCGAAAACTCCGATAGATGATCAAGTGTCTTAGGTGTGGAGTAGCCACTCCTTCACAATTTTAGGGGCAACATTGTCCTTCAAAATGACTAAGTAAACCATTTTGTTCATAGCGGAGTCAAAAAAAAAACAAGATTACCAACACCTGCTGCCGCCATAAAGCCCCAAATTATAACTGGACCTCCACCGAATTTGACAGTGTTGGTAACAGTTTTTTCTTTGAAGGTTTCATTCTTATCATGCCAAATTTTTGGGGGCCTCATCTATATATAATAAGTTTTGCCAGAGAAATAGAGCCCCATTTCTGTACTTTTTATCGCCTTGGATATGTGTGGTTTCCTGCGTGGTATCCTTCATTGGTATATCTGGTTACTGGTTTGTCTAACTGCACTTTAGCCTAGATATGTATTTTCTTCTCTTACTACAGCTCTAACAAAGCCGCTTTGGGCATCCAGATCTCGGTAAAACTTCAACCTGATAGTGTTCGACGTATTTATCAGCTAATGCTTTATTGTGCCGTGGTTCCTATCCACAATTTCGCCAATTTCACATAATTTTCCGAGTTTCAGAACGATGTTTGCTTTCCCATAGTGGGATTACCTTCTTTTAGTTCTTTTTAGTTATTATTAAATAGTACAAATCGACATAAGATGATTTTTAGTAAAGTAAAACTCGTGATCAGTACAAATTTGTCACATAAAGTTTAGGTTCTTCCCCGAAATATAAAAAAGCGAAGTAAGTGTTACCACTGTTTACTTTATTTCGAGAGATTTGTGCAATATTGCCACTTGATTTGATTTCATGTTTTATAGTAGTCAATCTCTAAATGATTTATTAGTAAGCTCTGTAATATTACTTTGTTATCGTTAGTCAATAATAACTTTGTGATAAAGATAATTTAAAGATGAAAAATTGGTGTTTACTTTATTTTGATGCTCACAGTAGGTTTTTCTTAATTAACTCATTTACAGCATCACATCTTATTTTGTCCAAACGTCAATAAATTGAATGAGTGTTTAACCCAATTTCTGTAAACACTTGCTATATTAGAGTTTTTTCCCGAAGTATTTAACCAAATATAAGATTATTAAGCAAGCCTTTTATTTAACTTCAAATTTCTTTTATTCCATAGATGTTAGAATTTCAGGAACTTTCTGACCTTTATTATTCACTAATTGTATCATTTTAATGCTTAACAAAGTGGACGCATTCCGTCTTTATCCATTACTCTAACACAAATCATACTAATTTGCCAATTTTTCATATTAATTAATTCACCATAAATACATTAATCGATTATGCATAACTACATATGTATATATATGAACTACATATGTATATATATATATGTATATGTATTACGCTATTTTTACAACACTAATACACTTTGAGAAAAAATTGGCAATAGAATAAGTTTATTTTCTGTTTCCTGCTATTTCAATTAATTTCTCTATTTTAATTTGTTTTATAATGAGTTTATTTTATGTTAAAAATAGCCACAAGTAGTAAAAACTTTCAAGGATATTAAATAAAAAAAAAACTCAAAACTACAGAGCAGTTTGTTTGTAAATGCACATGAGCTTTACAGCCAAAAAATAATGAAATATATATTAAGCAAAAAAGAAATAAATTGCACCAAAAGCAAGCTTTACTTTTTTTTAGTTTAAAATTATTTTAAATAAAATACACTTTTTTTTCTTTAAATTAAATTCTTTACTTCTTAAAGTTTTCAAATTATGCTTTGAATTTTTATGATTTTTTTTTAAACTATATTTTTGGTTTGGTTTGTGTTTGTCTTTCTACCTTCTTCTTTTGTCTCTTCTATTGCCACATTTTTTCTTAACGCAGAGATGTGTGCAGATATTGAAATCATCACGTCAAATCAGTATGACGGTACGATCACCACCTACCCTCAATTCAACGGCACCGCTGCACGGTTTTGGGCCTCCCTCCCGAGATCCGATGTATGCCTCAATGGCTCCCCTGCTGCCGCAACAGTCTGCATTGCCACCGGGTGCCAGTATAGGAATATCATCTGGTGGACCATTGCCATATAGACAAACATGTTCCTGGATGGATAGACATGGTAGACCCGCCTCACCGCCCATGGAATACGGGGGAAGAAGAAGTGATAGAAGAGATCGGTAAGTAATTTTTTTTATAGATTTACACAGTTTATCTTTTAGATATTAAATATTATGGTACAGGTTTGAGTTGTAATTTCGCAACGACAATTGTTATTCAAAAACAATTGTATTTATTGCTCATAGTAAGTGAGAGCCAAGTATTTGTTCCCCTTTTAACATTAGTTTAAATTCATTTTCTTTTTATTTATTTTTCTCTTAAATTGTCATTTCGAAATTTCTCATTTTCAGAATACGGCGTGTCGAGCTGTTAATAGAACCTGGCCAATCATTGGGTTTGATGATTCGCGGAGGCGTAGAGTATGGCTTGGGCATTTTTGTAACCGGTGTGGATAAGGAAAGTGTTGCGGATCGGGCGGGTCTTATGGTGGGCGATGAAATCTTAGAAGTGAACGGTCAATCCTTTCAAGATGTTACCCACGATGAGGCCGTTAGCCAGTTAAAATACCACAAACGTATGTCTCTGGTGATACGTGATGTGGGTAAAGTGCCACATTCCTGTACCTCCATTGAGATGGAGCCCTATGATGCTTATAGTCCCACGGGGACAAGGTAAGTTTTTAATGCATTCTCATTACTTTTAATATATCGGTCTACTTAGAATTACTCAGTCCATCCATCTGCATGACATGGGAGTCTAGTGCAATTATTTTTAATTTTATTATACCGACTCAGAATTAATTTCTTCTTCTGCTGTTGAAGGGATAATGACCACCTTATTTAATTAAAAGTCGAAGACAGTAATTTTTTTCGGTTAAAATTTATATTCAAATTTCTGATGAGAATACTTGAACTAAACTTTTTATTATACGTATATACTCATATCTAAGATCTATATAAGTTCTTGAACTTTGTTTCGCCCTAGCTTACATTCGTAAATAGTTTTTTTAAGCTGGATTTAAAATATTTCGTTTATTTAAGCAAGAGTTTTTTCGCAGTGTCACTAACCATATTTGGACTCTACATAGATTATATTATATATACCATGCTCATTAGTCTGACACCGCTTATTTTTTACACATTCATAACCTATTGTTTCACACATAGATTCAAAGCTGTCAATATCATACTCCATTTTATTTACTTTGAATGGGATCTGCCACGCCCACTCCCACTGTCATAATATTCCAGATGCATTGACTACTAAAATCTATTAATGTTAGACTTATGAAAAGTTTTAAGGCTCTTACTTTCATAGTATTCTAGATGTTTTACTTTGTGTAGAAGGTGAAACGTCCTCTTATCCATTCCTGCCTAATATTAGTTCGACTATGGAACCTATAACTCGCACAAGTTTTTAAGACTCTGTTTTTAGCAGAGTTCAGAAAAAAACACACACTGAATAAAAAACTCGTACATATATGTAAACAAACATAACTTAGACCAACACACACATATTTTTATTTTCATATCAATTATGTTTGTTTTTAAATTTTCTTCGGTGCCCAACACAACCATGACTGTGTTCGTTTTAATATTTCGTTATTTACACGAACATTTTTGTATCACGTACTTTTTGTTTCAATCACACATAAAGCACACATTTTTGAGTGTTGCTTTATTTGAAGTTCATGTTCTGGTACGTGTACTGAAAAAAAAAAAAAACAGAACATGTACTATAAACAGGTTCGAGTTCAGTTATATTTTAAGTCGTGTTTTGGCTCGTGTAGTAAGAAAAAACAGAACATGTACAATAAACAGGTTCGAGTTCAGTTATATTTTAAGTCGTGTTTCGAGTTCAGTTATATTTTAAGTCATGTTTAAAATATAACTGAACTCATATGTTTCAGTATTTTAATTTTGCACGACCAATTGGGTATACAAAAGCTATCGGCAAGATGGGTCACGCGTTTGCTCTCACTTAAGAAGAAACGCAATCGTTTGGCTGATTGAATTTCTTCTGTTTGAATATCTTCTCCGATACATAACTGCTTATGAAACAAGGACTCGCCACTATACACCAGAAATGAAACAACAGTCAAAGCCAAAAAAAAAGGTGGTGTTCCATAAAGTTTATGCTAGGGTGCACACTTAAGCAGTTTCGATGGCAAAAACACACGAGTTGAGGTTCGAATTGTTGTTGCATCCACCTTATTTTTCAGATTTTGCTAACAGCGAATTTTTCGAATATCCAAATTTAAAGAAATGGCGTAGTCGAATGAGAAGTCAGCTCGCCAACGGAAGCCCACTATTTTGAGAATCTATCGGAATTTTATTTTTTTAACAGGGCTTAAAAATGCAGGAAATTATGGAGACAAAAGGAGACTATGAAAAAAAATTAAAACGAATCAACCCAAAAAATTTATTTTTCTGTGTTTTTTAAGGACTTACTGACTCACTCGTACCTCCAAGCGTACTTGACTTAAATATTTTTATACCGATCGACTCGAAGTCGTTTAGCAATGTTCGTTCGTCTATCCGGCTTTGTTTGTAATCAAACGTAGGTTATCAAATAGTAAAGTGATAATCGAATGGCTTTGGTGAAACTTAAGCCAGGTTTAAAGCCAGCCGGCATACCATTATACCTCCCGGAGTCCTGCATTCAGGCCTATAAAGTAGAAATAATAACTGAAAATTTGATTAGAGTCGGCAGAAGTCGAAATTTAGACCGCGTATGATTGGGATCTCAACATTCTTAGACTCAATAGACTTTCCCGGAACTAAATGATTTAACACGTTCGCCACTCACCAATTTTCCGCGCTTTTAATAAAAACTCACGAATAAAAAAATATGTCATATAAATGTGACATGAGTTTTCTAAACATTTTTCTTAAGAGAAACCGCGTGTCACATACATAAAAGCCACATATAAGTGACATGAGTTTTGTGAAGACTTGGTGTCACATATGTATGTGAGTCACTAAATGGTTTAATTTATATCAATAAAACCGAAATTTTATTATTATTATTATTATATTCAAACATTTTATTATTTATTTCGTATGCATACACATTATAGGTTGTGCCAAATTTTTAAACATGGATATGAGCATAATCCGATTACATCACAATCTTTGTTTCTGCAGACTCAACATATACAGCCCTGTTCTTGAAACGTTATTTGAATAAGAATAAATATGAAATAACATGAAATTGAAATTTTGGGTTTCTTGAAAACACAAATTTTATATTTTCGAAGTATTTTTCGAAATCATATTTTTTATTATCAAATGACATGAAACATATGGTTTAGCTTCAGAACCATATGTTATCTAGAAACCGAGGTGCCATATGGTTCCTTAGTCACTTTCACAAAAAAAAAGTTAAGTAATTTTTGCATGTTTTTCCTTAAGATTATAAAGAAAGTAAAAAAAAAATATTTTCTTTTAAAATAACAATTTACTTGTTCATTTAATTGTTTTTATTCTTCAATTTCATTCAATTAAGAATGACTTCTCTTTTTGAAATAAATAAGTTAGGCATCACCAAAGAAAATTCGAAATTCAAATAAATTGGATTTGACTGGCATCACTACTGTTTCGAACATAAACAAAGTTGTGGCCGTCATATGCAAAAAAAAAAAATAAAAATATGTGATTTGAGTAAAAAAATTTTTTTAATTCCTTTACTCGCAATAATTAGTGCATGAAGAATCTATGTTATAATTGAAAAAATTATAATGGGAAATAGATTGTGTAAATAAAAAGTTTTTATTATAGTTATAGAACAGCATCATCGCAAAAAATGTGTTTTATTAACATCGACCACTTATTACGAGTTTTTTTTTTTTAAATCAGCGCAAAATGTAGACGTTTTTTAAAACCGTTTTTTTTTTTTCATAAAATTAATGTCTAATTTTTTAAAATAATGACAAGGTTCAATAAAAAACATGTCAGAGTTCAAATATCAATTCGTTTTTTTATCTCTTAATACCTGCTTAGTAGAAAAAAGGGCATTTGTTTTGATTTCACAAAGCCTTTTCTATGTGAATTAAAACGAGAAAAAATATTCTTATTAGAGAAATTAGGGAACAGCAAAAAACTCGTAGATTTAAGAATTTTTTCATTTACGAGTTTTTTTTTTGTGATAGTGGTTTCAAGAACAGGCATCGATTTCTTGAAGTGGAAAATGACCATCAATAAATGTACTGGCTGTTATTTCATGGGATAATCTTTGTGTTGGAGTCTCAGCCAAATATGCTTTTATGATCCTTTCTCTAAATGACAATAGTGTTATGTGATTATCAACATTTATTTTGTTATAAATCTAGCAGGCATTCCAAATGATATATCCACCAGGTGAAAAAACACCTTCATATAGCTGCGAATTGATTGCCTGGGGCAGGCATAATACGACACCATTTGATCAGATAGATCGATACCTGACATGTTTTTATTGAAATCAACAACCATTTTCGGTTTGAGTGTGCTTACTCCTGTCTTTGATGTTGTGTTAACCATTTCAGAATTATGCTTTGTAGAAATCATAAGTACGTCCCGTTTGTCTTTCCATTTTATATTAATAACGCCGTTTGCGCTACGCCACCATGTTGTTGTTCCTTTGGTTCATATAAATTATCACATAACAAAATTTTGGGGAATACCCGAAAAAAACGAAATTTTAAAATAACTGCTTAGCGTATCTACAAACCGCAGCACTCATATATATCTGACACCTTGCCAGAGACTAAAACATACAAGAAAATTACTTCCTATAAACTTTCGTAAAATAAAAGCTTAAAAGCATTTTATAATTATGCGACACATATATGTGACATGAATTTTTATGAAAACTCCCACGTCACATATATGTGACGCTCAGTGGTGAACGTATAAATGAAAATGCATTTTTCATATAAAGGGAAAAAATTTGAATGAAAGAATTATCTTACATTGTTAATTTACGAGTTTATCAAACTTACTTTTTAGCCTCATTCTTCCAAAAATGAGCGAGGGGCACCCATTTTTGAGTACTCTAATTTATAGTAGGTCTATATTTATTTATTTAATCAGATATCCACCTACAATTTTTAAAAGTATAGTTATGATTTGATTTGAAAAACGAGCTTATAAGTGAATCATAATTTCATTCTACGAGGGCGGTCCCGGAATAACTCAACGTGATAAAGAAGACACAACAAATCTGGGAAATGTGTTGTTATTTCTCCACATAATCTCCTTTTAACTCGATACATTTTCCCAACGATATTCAATACCTTTGATACCCTGTTTCTGGAAAGAACTATCTGGATCTCTAAAATAGCCCTTAATCGCTAACTCCACCTCTTCATTGTTGGCAAATCTTTTACCACTGAGCCATTTTCTAAAGTTTGGAAATAAAAAAATTTTCCTAGGGAGCTAAATCTGGCGAATAAGATGCATGGATTTTGTCTACTGCAATAGTGTATATGTGAACTGGTGCAGTATACAATAGGTCGGGTAGTTCTAGGAACGCCCTCGTATATTTTTATTACAATCGAATTTTAAAAATCAATTAATTTCGCTTCAAAATAATTATTAATGGCCCATTTTCCTATTACAGAGCACGTCGAAAAGGTCAAATCCACGCCATGGTAGAAGAGAAGGCTCGATCTCTTTTGCCCCGACACCACTTTGCAAGTCTTTCGTATTATACTGTCGAGTATAGTGCGAAAGCAATGACCATAGATGCCTTTGTAGCCGTCTTATTAGAAATGTTAGATACATATGAAAAGGTACTTATGATTAATTAACAAAGTTGTGTTTTTTTTTTTAATTTCTAACTGAAATTTCTTTATTCTTCATTTTTAGCATACACTAGTGACGGAAATCCGTGAGCTTATATTTCCTGAGGATCGCACACGATATGATGAATTAGTTTATCGTAGAGAACGTGATCCTTATAGTGGTGAAAGATTAAGGGTAAGTCAAGCTAGGGGATTAACAAAGTTCTACTTTGTTAAATTGCTATTTTCAATTTCATTTTATTTTAGCGTAAGGGAGAGAGTGCACGTGATTTGCCGGTAAGCTTTTTAGAAGATTTGTTCTACGACACTGACACATTTTATTAAAAACATATAAAAGACAATTTAAAACTACTACAATATTAAATATTCTAAATTACTAATATACTTTATAAAACTTAACAAAAAAAAAAAAACTTTAAAAAGCTTAATAATATTTAAACATAAAAATCAGCATGTTAAATGTATAACGTATTAGTCTATCTTTTAACTTAACTTTTCTTTTTCAAAAATTTTTAACAAAATTTCGTTTTCTTTTTATATTAATATCTTTCTTTAAATGTATTTTACTAATTGGTTTCATGTTGTTTTCTTCATATATTTTTTTATGAAAAAAGTTGTTGTTTAGAACAATTGTTGTTGTTGTAACTGTGTTGTCATTTAGACAATTATTTAATAATTTTTGAACGAAACAAAGAACACTCAATAGATAAGAGAAAGCAGATGACAATAATTTTTGATATTAAACTACTTAAAATAAAATTAAACTTAACAAAACACTTTAATTTAATACATATTCTAAAATATATATATATAAAAAACTAAAAAATAGTGCGTTCACCTTATGCTCGAAAAACATTTGGTAATAAAAACTTTAAATTAAATAAAAATTGCTTAATTTGAACGAACTGTAACAAAGAATTGAAATCAAAAAATACTTAATTGTTTGATTGATAAATTATATAAAGAAATTATTAAAAAAAAGAGAAATTGTTTTGAATATTTAAAACCTTTAATCCAAAAAAAAAAAAAAAATGTTAACTATAAACTTTTGCATGCCATTTTTATCATAAACTAATAAATACTACTACTAGTACTTACACTTTTGAATTCCCTAATAAAGTTACAAAGTTTAATAAACAAAACCTAAACCACTATCTATTGAGGTCTTTTTCATTTTGTATGTTTCCAAGTAGTTGTATTATTTTTTGTGAGTGTAGGCTGTTTATATTTAAGAGCCGAATGTCAATTTTTATAAAATCAAAAATATTTTACACAAATTTCTTTTCTTTTTTAATATTAAACATTTGAATTGTTTAGTTTTTTTTTTTTTTAATATTATATTGTTTTTTTAGTGTATTTTTTTATCTAATAATTCTATGACATTAACTTAAGACTTCACGCTATAATGAATGCAGTTATTTACTTTTATTTTGAAACTGCCTGAATGAGTTTTACACACAATGTTGAAAATTTAGATAATCTGCTTGAAATTTAAATAATTTTTATAGATTTTTTGTAAGAGTCAAAATAGGTTTTTCCTTCGAAAACGGGAAATTTAACGAATTCAAAATATTACGAAAATTTTTTTAAAGCTCAGCCTCGAATTGCCATAATTTAATATAGCGTGCAGAGAGGTATAGTTTTTCCTTGTAGCCACTTCATATAAAATTACACACTTTTTGTTTAAAAATTTATATTTTTTAAGTTTTTATCTTTTTAATATCTCAATCTGAAATCTCTAATTCTCTGTCGATAAAGATGGTTTCATGTGAAATTACATATTAGACCGTCCCGATTTAAAATTTTCTTCGAATTTTTTGTTTTAACCAACTTTTTTTTAATCTGCAAAGAAAACCAAGAATTTTGGTATATAATACTTACTTGTCAACAAAGGATTTCTATCCGCGCAATTCGTTTTTATTATTTTTAAGAAAAATTGTTACTTTAAAAAAATTTTTAAAATTCCTGTTTCACTTTTTTACCTATAACTCAGAGAGTTGTAATTCATTTTAACAAAATTACATTAATTGGATAGACAATAAAATTTCCTTTATCTTTGCAGAAAGAACATTGTAATTTTATCCAAAGGTTTTGCTTCTTTAGGGCGATAAAATAAATTTTTGATTCTTACCCTCCAAAAATTACTTGTTTTGTGGTCTTATTTTTTCGTCCTAAACAAAATTGGTGCATTATACACTTCGCTTCACATGAATAGGTGCAGTGATTTAGCAATCATAATAAGCTTCCTGCTCTCAAGATAATTCATGGAGAGGATTGTTTTGTACTTTTTATTAAAGGTTTAACAATTGAGAAAAAGAGTGTAAACAATGAAAAGTCGAAAGAGTTCCGTTAGATTTAATCTCTGCTTCTTTTTATAATTATTCAAAAAAATAAGAATTATTTTTGCGTCACTTGAATAGGTGCATATTGAAAAAAAGCATAAAACAGCAAAAAAAAAATTTAAAAAAATTAAAAAAAAAACACGAAAAAATGAAGTTTTGCTTGTTAATTTTATTTTTTGTTAAATTTTAATAATGTGTACTTCCGCCTTTCGACAAAATTATCTCATAAAATCTATTTGGAATGGAGTCATACAGTTTCGATAAATATTGCAAGGAAATTTGCGACCATGCCGATTTTATTGCAGCAATTAAAGATTCTCGGTCATCAAATTGTCTTCCAGACTCGTACACTTTCCGAGACAACCATCCCCACACGTTTGCCATTATATTTAAGTCCGGGGAGTATGGTGGCCATGGCAGCAATTCAACATATTGCTTGCTAATCCACGTTTTAATAATCCTTGCTGTGTGGATAGGAGCATTATCCTGTTGGAAAGTCCATGGGATGGGTCCAAACAAGTCTTGAAATTTTGGGAACGCCGTTTGCAGAATAGATTGGTAGGAATTTGTTGTCATTTTCGTGGTTTGAAATTCCAAGTCTATGACTCCATAGTAGGAAATCGCGCCCCCAGACCATAACACCACCTACTCGACTATGGCGACGGGCTAAAAAATGTTCTTCCTTCCTCAAATCATGGAAATAGTAGTTAAAACCATCGGGTCCATCAAAATTGAACTTCCTTTATTCCACCCACAAAACATGTGTTCTTTGCAGAAATTCAACCGTAGTTCCTTACGTTGCTGGTTTAATGGTGGTTTTTCTGCAATTTAATTCGCTTTAAGTGTTCTGCTACATTTATTATCCTTCTTACGGTAGAAACACTAGCACTGGAACCACTTTTTGCTTTAATTTTTGCAGCAGAGTCACTAGAATTTGTGGCTATTCTTAGAATATTTCGCCTTTCCGCAGCTGTTGTGGCCATTGTTTGCCTTCCCTTCATGTTTTTACCATATTTTTCTTTATTTCTTATGTAATTCCAAACAACGTTAGCACTTTTATTAATTTTTACAGAAATTTCATGGCCGGAGAGACCTTGATCATCATAGGCATAAATTTTTGCCTTTTCTTCCACCGTTAATGATTTACCACGGCCCATTTTCATTTAAAATTAACAGAAAACTATTTTTGTTTTTTGTTTTTAAAAAATGCCGATTTTTTTTTTAGTTAAAATTGGCACAAATGACCACACAGACACTTTTTAATCACTTCACCTATTCAACTGACGAAAAATAATTCACATTTTTTTGAGAAATTATAAAAAGAAGCACATATTAAATCTAACGGAACTTTTTATACCCTATACCACTATGTGGTTTGGGTATAATGACTTTGTGCTGCTGTTTGTAACAACCAAAAATATTTGACCTAGACCCATCTTTAATTATACCGATCGAATCAGAATCACTTTCTGAGTTGATTTAACAATGTCCGTCCGTCCGTCCGTCCGTCCGTCCGTCCGTCTGTGTGTCCATGTAAACCTTGTAATCAAACTGCAGGTCGCAAATATGAATATATTTTGATTAAATTTGGTATATAAGCTTTTATCGGCGATGGGATGAACGCTATTGAAATTGGTGAGAATCGGTCCATGTTCAGACCTAGCCCCCATACAAACTACCCATATGAAATCGACATAAATTGCCAATATTGTCAAATTGTCATATAGATCTTACTCAAATTGGGTTTGTATGCGTTCATTACATCCACTAATGAGTAGTCCAAAAATGATCCCTTTGACCCCGTATAGAGCTGCTTCCCGATCTTCACTTAAATCTATTAAAAAACAAAAATATTGCACTGATTCTTCTCAAATTTTGTTTATATATATTTTTGCAAAATACAAGAGACTTTACCAAACATGATCAGGGTCGGCCCATTTTTGGACCTAGTCCCTATATAGATATAGCATCCGATATGAACTTTTTCATATCTGCAGCCAAAAAAATTAATACAAATCCCACTCAAATTTGGTTTTTGCTTATTTTCTATGTCCAGTTAGTTGGGCCTAAGAGATAGGGTTTCTAAACGCATGGTATAGGGTATCGTATAGTCGGTCGAGACCGACTATAATTTTCTTACTTGTTGGACTTTTCTTTGTTTACACACTTTTTTTCAATTGTTAAACCTTTAATAAAAAGTACAAAACAATCCTCTCCATGAATTAGCTTAAATTGATTGCTAAATCACTGCACCTATTCATGTGAAGCGAAGTGTATTTAAGTTCCTTTGTCAACAATTATGTATTATATACCAAAATTCTTTGTAGATTAAAAAAAAGTTGGTTAAAACAAAAATTTCGAAGAAAATTTTAAATCGGGACGGTCTACTACACATATCTTGCGTAAAAAAAATATAAATATAAAAATGCGAAAAATTTTAATTTTTATGTTTTTAACTATTTAATATCTTGAATCTGAGATTCTCTATCCACAAAAATGGCCTCATGTGAAATTACACACATCTTGTGTAAAAATATATAAATATGAAAATGCGAAGAATTTCTAAGAAGTTTTTACTTTTTCACAAAATTCTTATATAACGTCTGATCTTGTTGAAACATTTCTTCTGTGAAATACAAATATTAGCTGAGACATAAACAAATAGAACATGTTATATATCCACCTGACAGACCAACAGAATAACATCTGTTTTAGGAAACAAAAAGATGAAGAGAGAGCGACAAGGCTCATGTCACGTACGTGTGGATACAAAAATTATGATACAAGATTAAAGATGGTTCAGAAAAGTGGCATATCGAATATATGACATGTAAGGCCACCTTTAGCAAATTTTTTAACACAAATTCCCAAGATGGCTATTTCAAGAGTGTATCGCATGGTAATATTCGAAATAATAAAATTTGGGAGATGTCTAAACGTTCTTATTATTACAAGAAGTTATTCTTATATCCTTCCTCAGAATTTTCTACGAAAATATTTCTCACACTTTTTTCATTTTTTATGAAAAACATTGTATTTTTAGGGTACTACTTCCGTTTAGAAAATTGGTCTTATGTACAACTAATTGGACATAAAAATAAGCATAACCCAAACCTGAGTGGAATTTTTATTATCTTTTTTGCCTGCAGGTTGAAAAAAATTCATATCTTGCTATTTTTATATGGGGACTATTTCGAAAAATGGATCGATCCTTTCCATGTTTGATAGCGTCACTTCTTATTTTTGATGTGTAAACATCTATACGCGCCGGGGGTAAATTTCTATTTCACAATACATTCACAATAACAGCGTAACATGTGAGCTTAAGAAAAAATCAGCGTAACATGTAAGCGTAAGAAAAAATCGCTGGACTTATGATTGTATTGGTGAAAAAATTATGATATGTATGTAATAACCTGTTTGTAAATGTAAAACGAAAAATAAAAAATTAAAAATGAAAAATAAAAAATGAAAAATAAAAAATGAAAAAGGAAAAATAAGAAATGAAAAATGAAAAACAAAAAATGAGAAATAAAAATGAAAAATAAAAACTAAAAAATGAAAAATAAAAAATAAAAATGAAGAAGGCAAAACGAAAAATGAAAAATACAAAATGAAAAATAAAAAACGAAAAATAAAAAATTAAAAAAAATAAAAAATTAAAAATAAAAAATGAAAGATGAAAAAAAAGAAAAAGAAAAATAAAAATAAAAATTAAAAATTAAAAAATGACAAATGAAAAATAAAAAAATGGAAAATGAAACATGAAAGACGAAAAATAAAAAAATGGAAAATGAAAAATGAAAAATTAACCGGTTGAAATAAATAATAATAATTATTTTTATATTAGCAGAGTACCTGCAGTTGATTGCTATAAGTGATATGTATATAGATAACGCTTTCTGTTTTATTTTTAAGAAGTGCAATAAAAAAAATCATGTGTGTCCGATTACAGGGGAGATATGTAAACATCTAGTAATTAAAGATTTTTTTTATGTTACTTTTTTAAAATCAAACAGAAAGTGTCATTTATGTATCACTTATATACATACTTGTGGGGTTGTTGAATTATGTATATGTTATACGTGAAATTTATATCGTTTTACAGCAAAGGGTTGTTAAATTAGCTGAAAAAATTTTATATCATAATTTTTTCACCAAACAATCATTAGTCACACTGATTTGTCTTAATGCTCACAGCGTAACATGTTACGCTCACATATTACGCTGATTTTGTGATTGTATTGTGAAATAGAAATTTACACCCCTGCGCGTATAGATTTTTACACATCAAAAACTTTAATTCCTAGATGTTTACACATCGCCTCTGTGGTCGGACTTACATGATTTTTTTTTTTTTTTTTTTTTTCAAAAATATATACAAAACAAATTTGAGAGAAATCTGTGCAATATTTTTGTTTTTGATAGGTTTAAGTGAAGATCGGGAAGCAAATTTAAGAATTTACTTATAGGGTTTATTTATGGAGTACTGATTAATAGATGTAATAAACACAAACAAACCCAATGTGAACGAGATCTATATTATAATTAGGATCCTATGGCAATTGAAATCGATCTCATTTGCATTTGTATGGAGACTAGGACTCAACATGCACCGACTTCCACCAATTTCAATATCTTTCGTCCTATGGCCGATAGAAGATTTTATACAAAATCTCACCAAAATATTTTCATTTTTGCGACCTGTGGTTTCATTACAAGTTTACATGGTCACATGGATGGGCAGACGGACTGATAGACATCGCTAAATCGACTCAGAAAGTAATTCTCAGAAAGTAATTCTGAGTCGATCAGTATAACAACCACATGGTGGTAGAGGGTGTAATAAAAGGCCTGAGAACGCTAAGGAGGTTTTACTATACTAGTCTAGAACTTTCACCCTGACTTGGAATTTCTCACCCCCCAGACAACAACCCTGAAAATGTTCCACAGTGAAAAAGTTGAACAGCAAAACAGTTATAATGTAAACCAAACATGCTTTGAAGATGTTATTTTTTAAAATTTTATTCGATTTCTAGCAGTTTGGTCCACTTTTAATTTTTCGTATTGTAAACGAAACATTGCTTACTAAGCCGATTTATATATACTAGCAGATTCCAGCGCTCGAAATTCGAGTGCAATTTCTAGGCAGCTTTATTTTTCAACTTAGCCAATTTACAAACACTTTTATAGCTTATTATTATTGTGAATGAAGATAACACACTCATTAACAAACAATAAAACACAAATAACATATGTATAATTTTATGTATGTGTTAGTAGCAACTTTGAATGCAATTTACTCAAAATAAAGGAAAAAATTTTAAAGTCTGAAAATCTGCAAAACTGCTAAAAAGAAAGACCTTTCAAATAATATACGTTTGGTCAAAATCGGGATAAAACGGTAGAACAAAACATCGGTCACAAGAAATCGCCTAGCCTATTAATATTATAGATATTGTAGGCGTAAGAGATTTTTTTTATTTGAAATTATTTATCAACTTATGTACTTATTGGGAATTACTCTTTTCAACAATTTTTCTTATTAATTTAAATAAATTAATTTTGTATTATTCAAAAGTGTTTTCAATCTCTTAGGTTCCCAGCAAAACTTTCCATTACATGTAATGAGCTTTAGAATAAGAAATCAAAAGTGTTCAGTAGTTACCTTTCCATTACAAAACCCATTATTTTAACATGGGAGTGTCATTGGAGGAAAGGCCTTACCGGCACCATACTGGGTACTGATAAAAATAACTAGTTTCTTTATAGATAACAAGAAGGGTTTTGAGTAATTTGTTACATGTAGGGAGTAAAGTAAATTTCTGTAAAAACAACACATTGATATCGCACAATCTGTTGTAAATAATGTAATATAAAATTTAACAGCTTTTGTTGCGTTTTTTGTCCAATGATGTCTATCACCGCGAAATAGTTTGTTTCATTAAATTTAACTCATTATTTATAGTTTTTACTAATACAAACAGTGGTCAGTACCAATAAGTATTTACATAAATCATTATCAGGAAGTCCTTACATTTAGCCTGAAATTATTCAAAAGGTATGGGGTTAACATTACCATGTAATGGAACGGTAATAGCTAATCATTACCAAAGTGTTGCTGGGTTGTCTGTCTATTTGTCAATCATACTTAACGAAATGTTCACACATGTAGAGGAATCGAACTCATTATACAAACTAAGACTCAATCAGTCGTGTAGTTATTGTCATAGAATATATTACGTAAAAAACCAAAAACAAAATTGAAAACATAAAAAAATTACAAATTTCAAATTGAAAACTTTAAATCAGGCAGGGATTTTTTACAAAGCAACTTTAAACCAATTATAACACTTTAACACAAAAATCAACAAATAGTAGTAAATATTATTTAAACAGTTATTTTGTTTAAAAATTCACCTAAGCATAAAATATCACCATTCAATTAGTTTCAACAAGCAACCACCACCAATCTCACCTCAATACACCGAAATAAAAAATTATAATTGAATAAAGCACCAAATCAAAATCTCCAAGACAAAATTGTATGAACGAAAATTAATAATAATAATAACAACAAAAGCACCTTATGGACAACAATTATTCAATTTATGTACAAAAATAATTCAAATTAAAAACTTAGTAAAACTAACTAATGTAAATAAGCTTATTTTACTAAGTTAATTAGGCCAACAAACTAATACAAATTATTAAAACAAAAAACAATAATTATAAACCTATTGTATAGGTAACCGATGTCGATTTGGAAGTAAGTGCGGCTACTGGCAGAAGTCCTTCATCGGACTCAGGGCTGGGCATGACCATGACGGATAATAAAAATCGGTACTCTTCTAATAATTAAATAATCCTCTTTCTACAATCTCCTTTTTTTATTAACATTATGTTAATCCCAACATTTTCTTTTTTTTAACAAAACCAAAAAACAAACTTTGTTACTTTTTTTTGTATAAATTAGACCCACACAACGTTTACCCTATCGACCTATGTCGGCCGAACCGATATTACATCGTTCACATTATCATCCCATACCTCAACTACCACCACCATCGCAACCACAAAAATCTAACAATATACAGCTGCCACCCTCATCATCTCCATTGTTGAACACGAATTTCTTACATCCCCATCATGGCCAGTATAATAGTCATCATTCGTCATTACGTCATCTGGGTGGCTTTGGCTCTCGCCGCCAGGCTGGTACATCGTCATCAACATCGAGAATTATGGGACCAACTTATAGCAGTACTACTCATAATACGCCTCAAAAGCAGTATATGTATAACGATAGCTGTAGCATGGCAACAAATCCCAGACAATTTGACAATCAACATCAGGTGATCATATTAAGAATATATTTAGTAAAACTAAAGATTTATAAGAAGAGAAATTTAGAATTGTGGCAAAAAAGAAAATAAAAGCTTTTTTCTTATACATATAATTCTGTCAGCCTATCTTTCTTTCTTTCTTTCTCTATATCTCTCTCTCTCTCTAACACCACTGCTGTATTTAAACTTTTCTTTTAACTCTTACAAATAATTTTAAAAAATCCTACACCTTTTTATATTCCTTATAGTTTTAAAGCACTTTTTTCCTGATCTCTAAGATTTTTTCCTTATATAATATTTAATAACTTTTTTTAAAATCAAAGAAAAATTGACATTCGAGGTTGTTGAGTTGTTTTTTTTAGGGGTTTTTCGAAAACCAAATCTTAAAGTAGGCTTTTTTTATGTAACTAACTGTAGCTGTTGTGTTGTATGACTGTAATAAATCTAAAAGTGTGTTGTTGCCGTATGTGTGTATGTATGTGTTTCTTTATTTATCTTTTTCTTATCAAAATTTTGTACTCAATGTTTCTTTTAGTTGATTTATAAAAAATATATTTGATTTTTGTTATTAATTGGTCTTACTTTCAGTGTATTTTATATGGTTTTGTTTCCTATAATTGATATAAAAATTATATATATATATTTTTTTTTTACCAAAAGGACCAGTTTTTAAGTGAAAGTTTAGCTAAAGGTTTTTCAATTTTTAATTTAATTTGTAGTTCAGTTCAGTGATATTATAAAATTATTTTTAACCCTTTCAGACCTGAGACGCAAAGCGATTGTATTATTGTAAAATCTTCAATATAAAAATTCTTTTTAGCAAAGTCTACTTTCTTTTTTTAATTCTCTTTTGTGTAAAGGGCACGCAAGAGAACTCACAATCACTGAATACCGGTTTTTATATTTTAACCACATTAGACCAGAGTTCAGAAAAAAACACACACTGAATAAAAAACTCGTACATATATGTAAGCAAACATAGCTCAGACCAACAAACACATTTTTTTATTTTGATATGAATTATGTGTGTTTCTAAATTTTGTACGGTGTCGAATACAATCATGACTGTGTTTCGTTTTAATATTTCGTTATGTACGCGAACATGTGACTATCACGTATTTTTTGTTTTGAACAGACATAAACCACCCAAATTCGAGTGTAGCTTTATTTTAAGTTCGTGTTCTTGCACGTGTACTTCTAAAAAAAACAGAATTTGTTCTTGAACGCGTACATCTAAAAATTAAAATTTTATTCACTCGCGATCGAAAAAATCTGATACACCCCTATAAAACGACAACAATGGTTTGAACCAAATTTATTAAAAAAATCTAAAATAATTCGTTAGTAGTTATAAAAAAATAAAAATAATAATAATAAAGATAATAATAAATATAAAATAATAATAATAATATTAATAAAGATAATAATAAATATAAAATAAAAGTTAAAAAAATAATAAAAAAAACAAAATTGAGTCATAAACAACATATAAAATTTCTCTGTTTTCTATTTTATTGCTATCATTTTATTTTTATTTTTTATTTTTGTTATCTTTTTATTTTTTTTTTTTTATAACTGCTAATGAATTATTTTAGATTTTTTTTAAAATAAATTTGGTCTTTATTATAAGGGTGTATCAGATTTTTCCAATCGCGAGTTAATAATGTTTTAAAATTTAGATGTAGGTGTTCAACAACATGTTCTGTTTTTTTAGCAGTACACGTGCAAGAACACGAACTCAAAATAAAATTACACTCGAACCTGTGTGGTTTATGTGTGTTCGAAAAAAAAGGAACGTGTTGGAAACATGTTCTGTACATAACGAAATATTAAAAGGAAACACAGTCATGATTGTGGTCGGCACTGTACAAAATTTAGAAACACACATAATTGATATGAAAATATGTGTTGGCTGCTTCAGAACAGAACATTGTGTGTTTGATGTGTGTATTTTCTGAACTTTGCATTAAACCAGTTCTCAGAATCGGTATAGCTAGGTCTGAAAGGGTTAAGGTTAGTTTTAAAAAAACCGAATACACATATATATAATATTTTTAATTACTGCCTTTCCTAAAAGGTTTCCTATGAATTTCGCTTTCTGTTATAAAAGTTCGTTATAACTTTTTGCAAAATTTAACTGCCTTTTGAAGTAAATCATAGAATTTAAGAAATATTACAAAATTTATATATCAAAAATTATGTACAAAAGCAAATTCATTGTATTTACAACTTATTCCTTTTATAATTAATTAAAAAAAAATTTTTTTTAATTTTTATTTGCTGAATTTTAAAATTGTATTTAGCAAAAAAAAATATCTAAAAACAAATCTAGTGAAAATTTTATATATTAACTTTGACAATAAAAACATTTCCAATTATTTAAAATTTTATTTGAATCTGCCTGTACAATATTTAAGAGAAGATTAAAAACAAATATTCACTAGCTTTAAATTAATCTGAAAATATCAAAGGATCACACTATTCAAAAAATATTTTTAAATACTTATAGTCATCCTAGGAAGCCACCAAATCTTGAGAATTGTATGCAATTTTTTATTTTATCATATCAAGACAAAGGAATTTCAATAATGTCCTTTTAAAACTTAATTTTAATTTTTAAAATATTTTAGATTTTTAGTTAAAATTCCTTTTATTTTTATGAACGAATATTAAATATTTCCTTGTGGAACAAAACTTTAATATTTTTATAACCACTTAAATAATAAAATTAAAAGGATGAAATTTTGCTACGTGTTAGTATATATATAAAAAAGTCCTCAATATAACTTTTTCTAAAAAGAATTTATTGGAAATGTCAAAGAATATTGAAGTATTGAAAGGACATTACTTGGCCTCCCTTTGTCCTGGTATTGTAAAATAAAAAAATAATAAAACAAGGATAGCGGCATGGCCAGACAAGTCAAAATTATTATAAATATATATGTATATGGGCAACTTCAAAAATTTACGGCACCTAGACAATTTTTTTTAAGTTTTTTGTTTTTGTCTGACGTCAATATCGATTTGCGTGTGTATAAACCGATATTTGAGCATATGAAATCCGTTCGTGTTAATAATTTTTATTCAACGGCGCAAATTTTACGGCGGTTTAAAGTTAAAAATTAAAAAAAAATATTAAAATTACAGTTTTTATTAAAATTGAAAAACGATAACGCGTGTGGATAATACCCCTTAAGGGCTTTTTTAGCACACTAAAATATTTGTAAAAGCTTTAATACTTTTTAAAATACACTGAAAAAAAAAAATTAAAAAAAAATTTTTTTGATCGTGTATGCATATAAAAATTTATTTAAAATTGTTAAACATTTTACAATATTTTGGGAAAAACTATTTGCCTATCGCTAATAGTTTAAGAGATATAACCATTTAAACTTTACCACTCATGATTATTTTACCAAATTATATATTAAGATCAATAACACCTTTAAAATGGTTAGTTTTTTCTGAGTTTAGTATAATATTAATATATTTGTCAATACTTACTGAGATATTTATTCTTATTTCTGGGGTTCGCGGTAATATGTTTCAATTGTGAATATTGTTTAAAAATATTGTTTAAAAATATAGTCTCACTTTCTAGGGGTTAAAAAAACGCGTTTTTTGCAAATATTAATATTGGACCGATTATAGATTACTTGTTGGAATTCTGGGTTACTTATTAACCCGAATTCAAAAATAATTCTTTTAAATCTTCAAAATCAAATATTTCATAAAAGGATGCTTTTTGAGGTTAGAAACATTTTGTTTCCTCCATAAAATTTTAAATCCTTAAAATTTTTTGGTGCGTTTTCGATTTTAGTATCAAGCTCAGTAAAGTCTTTCATTCTATGTACATCTGAGCGGAATTGATACAGCGCTTTAGTTGTCACAAAGCGAAATGTGTTTGGAAAAAACTGCCGCTGCACACGCCAGGATTAAAAAAAAAAAAATTTTTTTTTGCACTTTATCAGTTTAGTCCATCGCGAAGAATTTATTTAGATACCTAAACATGTTCCCGCCATGTTTTGTTATAAAAATAGCTTTAAAAAAAATTGCTTTTTTGCAAAAATTTTGAAAAGTTCATAAAATTTATGCGTTTAAAAATTTTAAAGTGTGTTTTCGCCTCGGAGGATCACTTTACGAAGTTACTCACATCACGCAATACACTAGCTAACTTAAAAGACAATTCAGATTGTCAGACGCAAAAAAGTTACATGTTCAAAAAATTTAAGCTAATTTCTTTTAAGTTTGTGATGTCCGTGATACGTTATTGGTGCGCTGACATCAACTTGATATACCTCAAACTTTATAAAATTACGCTGTTTATTTAATTCTGCGCTTACAACTCATTTTTATTAAACGGAGGAAAAACCCTATGTAAAATCTTAAAAAAGTTCAAAATTCGGAAAATTTTGGTTTCACTTGTAAACCGCCATGCAACTTTTCTCACCCAGCAGCGATATAACAAATTTCTTTTTAGTGGATATATCCCCCAAGTCTAATGACTATATTTTGTATTGGTTTGGATCTGAAAGCTAAAAACTATTACAAAGAAAACGGAATGAATGAAAAAACTCTTGCAAGTTTAAAGTCGTTTTTTTAATTTTTCGAATTTTAGATGACCACCAATTCTTAAGGTGAAGACTTTTCAACGTAAAACTTTGCACGTCATATCCTTCAAATATAGTCATCCAAACCCCGTACAACGTTTTTTTTCAATTCATAAAACTGAATGAAATAAGAGCCATAGTATGTCGGTTTCAGCAGGTGCTCAAAAAATTTGAAATAGCCCATATATTATTTGAAAAATGTAATCCTCTGAAACTTTGAAGTCCATTTAAAAGGACACCATATCACAAAATTAAAATAATACAAACGATATTTAACTCCATCTAGTCCCTAGTTTCACGCGTATATTATTCGGTTTATGTGTAATTAAATTAGATTTGATTTTGTTGGTGTGTAACTAACTAGTTTTTTATATATGTAAGTGATGTAGTAAATTTTTTGTTTATGGAAAAAAATTTAAAATTTTTATTAACAAAAATTCTTATGAAGCTAGAAGGCTGAAATTTGAATATGTCTTACTAAATCGTTAACTTTACTTTGGAAAGAATTTATTGGAATATATCAAGAAAAAAACTGCCATTATTCTAGACCAGTGCTTCTCAAACTTTTTCATATTGCGGCTCCCTAAATTCCGAAACAAAAGTTTCATTCATTATCTGATCTAATTTCAATCAATTCTTGAGCTACCCAAGAAATATGATCATATTTCATTTTTTTTTGCAAATAGCATCCTTATCCAGTCGTATTTTCGTTCCTCGTTCATGTTTGGGAAATATTTAGCAAAAAATCTTTTAGATTCATCAATATGATTCAGTATTGTTTTTTTAATTGAATTTGATATTGATATTTCATTGGTGCAAACAAACTCATTCAGACATGGGAACATTTCCATATTTCCTTCGTTAATAGAGTTTGACCATGAACAAAGTTTTTGATGAAAAGCAACAAGTTTTGTATTCAAAACTAAAATATTGGTTTCTTTTCCCTGCAGAGAAAGATTTAATTCATTTATTTTAGCAAAAAAATCTGCTAAATATGATGCTAAACACATCCAACTTTCAACACTAAAGTGCGTAGCAAGATCTGGTTTTTTTATCTAAAAGAAATAATCGTAACTCATCTTTAAGTTCTAAAATTCTATTTAAAACTTTTCCACGTGAAACCCACCTTACTTCAGTATGATATAACAAAACCTCATGCACTGATCCCATCTCCTTACATAAAATATTAAACAATCTCGAGTTTACAGCACGATTTTTTACAAAATTAACAATAGTTGTAATGTCACTCAAAATTTCACTGAGTTCGGAACACGTTCGTCGAAAAACTAAATGTTCTCTGTGTATTACACAGTGAATATGTTGCGCATCTGGTGATACTTTTTGTACTTCTGCTTTGAATCCAGAAATTCTCCCAGTCATCGCTGCTGCACCATCTGTACACACTCCTACACATTTTGACCATTCAAGTTTATTCTCTGAAAAGAACTCATCTACTTTTACAAAAATATCAATACCTCTTGTTGAAGTTAATAGCTCCCGACAAAAAAGTAAATCGTCATGAATTTGGAAGTTATACTGGTATCTTACAAAAACCATTAACTGCGCGTAATTTGTTATATCAGTAGATTCATCAATTTGTATCGCGAAGAAGTTGCTCTGTTTAATACGAGATATTAATTGGGTTTTAATATTATATCCCATGCTATCAATTCTTCTTTTCATAGTATCGTTTGAGATAGGAATAGACTTCAAAGGATTAGCAATTTTTTCACTGTTTATAGTTTCACAAATTTTAATTGCTGCTGGTAATATAAGATCTTCTCCTATCGTATAAGGTTTTTTGTTTTTTGCAATTAATAGGGCAACTTCGAAAGATGCTTTTAGCAGGTCATCATTAAGTTTTGTATATTTTGTAAGAGAACCAGTTTGTTCCTTTTTATCTGCTGCCTTTCTTTGAAAAAATTCGAGTGGCTTACTTTGATATTCTGGATGCAAAGTAGTTAAATGACGCAGTAGTTTTGCTGGCCTCATACTATCGTTTGATAGTTGGGTGAAACAAATTACACACATAGGTCTTTCTTGATTATTAAATATTGACGAAATAAATCCATATTTCAAATTATCAGTATTATATTTACGATTTTTCAATTGAGGTGTATTATCTGCGGCGACTTTTCTCTTATTACCAGTTGTTAATCTCGATGTTGAAGTAGAAGTTCCTGGTAAAGATGATAATTCTACTGGTTCTTGTAGATGTTCAGATGTAAGTTCTATTAATTTATGTACACTTTCATCGCTTTTCTCGCTCTTTAGGTATTTTAATTAGCCACTTATCCATCTTTAAACCCGTACTAAAATCGTTAAAATTTTAAGAAAATAATAGTTAAATTTATCACCTAATTAAAAGAAATAATAATAATTACCTTGAATATAGAAGGAAATATAATTATTTTATAATATTTAATTATACTTTTTTTGCTTTAATATATTCACTTTTTTAACTTTTTTAATATTACATAAAAAAAAACTACAAAAATCGTCAATGTTGAAAGCACATCACTAAATGAAGATAAAATTTAAAAATGTGCTTCTTTTTGCACACTCACTAAGCCTACTGCGGAAATAAATTTCAATTTAATAAAATTCTAGGAAGTTAAAAAATATGCTTCTGTGTAGCTAAGCCTACTACGAAATCTAATTTTATAAAATTTAACAAAGTTTAAAAATATGCTTCTGTGTAACTAAGCCTACTGTGAAATTTAATTTGAACAAATTTTACGATATTAAATTTAGGAATACATCATTTTCAAAGAAATTTATGAAATAAAAAAAAAATATTTTAAAGACTTAATACATAAATGTAGAAATACTTAAATGTTTTGCGGCTCCTTTCCAGTTTGAGAAGCACTGTTCTAGACCACTTCAGTGTGTTTATTTGATGATCACTTCGCGGCGCCATAGATTATGAGGACCATAAGTAACAAGACCATTTGGTTTTTTTTTTTGTACATTTCAATACTTTAAATATTTCCTAATTTAGTCAGATAGAATATTCATGCCAAAAAATTTATTTTCTTTAAAGATTTGAAATATAAATTTCCTATAAAAAAGTTTAAAAACGAACTCAACATCTTTAGATGTCGAATGAATTTTCCGCATGTTTCTTGATGCTACCCATCAAAAGTTTCACAATTTGTATGTATAGACAAAATAGGATATCGATAGAATTCAAATTCCTTATTTCGTTTTCTAAATGAAATTAGATTCTACCATTTTCAAAACAAATTTAAAAAAAAAATGTCAAGATAAAAAAATAATGTTTTTAAAGAATCTTTCATTCTAATATCATCAAATATTCTAACTATTTAAATCTTAATTTAAACTTAAGTTAAACTGTAACATTAAAACTGGTCCAAAAAAAATGTTTTAATTTATTTTTATTTTCTTTTAATTAAATTTTTTTAATTTTATATAATTTTCCATTATTTTCTTTTTTTAAATGTTTGTAAATGCAAAATAATAACAGGAATACGGCTGTGATGACCATAGGTCCCGAAGATTGAGTGAAACCCATGTACTGCCCCATGCGGACTATGAGCAAGATGTGGTGAGTAATGGCTTTATACTTTAACATTTAAATTTCACTTTCAGATATTCATAAAAACAAAAACCCAAAAAAAAAACAATATCATTTATTATTATTATTATGAATAAAATATACTATACATGAGTAAGAAATCGTTTTAGAACACTTAAAACAACTAAAGAAAAAAATTTTACACTTAAAACCAGCTTAAAATATAAAAGGTTCAGTTTTTTTTTTTCATTATTTTTCTGTTTACATAAAAAACTCAATTTAAATTAATTTATTGTTACATTTTCTGATGTACTGTTGGTCGAAAATCGTTGCCATCGTCTTGAAATGAGCGCTGGTGACTGGCTAAGATTGTGTCGTTATCAGATAAGTGATAATCTCGGGGCGGTGTATAGGGTCGGTTCAGGGCATAATAACGTGGTGGACTATTATCACTGGGTTCATATTTCGGCCGGGGAATACGTATTTGTTTAATTTCCGTTAAATAGGATTCCATTATGAAATAATCTGAAAAAAAAAATTGAAATAATTATAAAAAAAAAAAACTTCAATGCTGATTAATAATAACTAAACAAAATATATAAAATCTTTTGTACAATAATGTCAATGAACATAAGATAAAATGATATACAAAAACTAATAATAATGACAAATAATGTTATTTAATACATTGTGTCAATAATACAAAGATATAATGGAGTAAAAAATAAATCCGTATTTGAGAACACATAAAGCTGCAATATCTACAATTTGTGAAGGTTTTTTGTGTTACAATAAAATTAAAAAAAGGTGGACCCGGTAAACGTTGTTGTGTCATTGAAGGATTTTTAAGTTTACTTAAAATGGAAATAAATTTGATAACTCATTATTTTTTCGAACTCAGAAGCCATCTGTCCGATTTTAACATACATAAAAATTTTTCTCATAAGCAAACATACATATATCCAAACTAACTTTGAGTAAAATCGCACTGAATATTCGCAATAATTTAAAGCCAGTTCACCTATCGGATTCATTTTTATACCCTATACCACTATGTGGTTTGGGTATAAAAATATTTTACCTACACCCATCTTTAATTATACCGATCGAATCAGAATCACTATCTGATTCGATTTAACGATGTCCGTCCGTCTGTGTGTCCATGTAAAGCTTGTAATCAAACTGCAGGTCGCAAATATGAATATATTTGGATGAAATTTTGTAATTAATCTTTTATCTGCCATGGGATGAACAATAATGAAATTGGTGAGAATCGGTCCATGTTCAGACCTAGCCGCCATACAAATGACCCCTATGAAATCAACATATATTGCCATAAGATCCAAATTATCATACAAATCTTAGTCAAATTGGGTTTGTATGTATATATTGTATCCATTAATCAGTAGTCCAAAAATGATCCCTATTGGACAACTCTTAGTCATACGCCCCTTATAGAGCTGCTTCCCGATCTTCACTTAAATCTATCAGAAAACAAAAATATTGCACTGATTCTTCTCAAATTTTGTTTGTATATATTTTTGCAAAATACAAGAGACTTTACCAAACATGGTCAGGATCGGTCCATTTTTGGGGCTAGTCCCCATATAGATATAGCATCCGATATGAACTTTTTAATATATGCAGCCGAAAAAATTAATAAAAATCCCACTCAAATTTGGTGTATGCTTATTTTCTATATGCTGTTAGTTGGGCCTGAGAGATAGGGTCTCTAAACGTATAGTCGGTATAGACCGACTATAATTTTCTTACTTGTTGTACATAAAGTTCTCTGATGACAAAATATTCATAAATACTGAATTGCACATAAAGCGCACTAAAACAAAGAATTTTGTAAAGAACACGTCCTCGGCGCCATCTACCGGGTAAAAAAATATATAAAAACATAAACCGTTTCTATGATCTAAAATCTTATTGCTCTTATGGTTCCAGAGAACATAAATGCTCATAAATATATACACATCAACGCCAACTAACGGGTCCTAACCAACATATGGGCAAAACTGAATAGGAGCCAAAAATGGCATTAAATAAAATTATTAGAAATATCTTGACACAGCGCCACCTACCACAGCATAAAGGAACAACCCGAACTGATAAAGAAAATACAACAAATTTGGGAACATTTTTCCTTATTTCCCACATAATCTTCTTATGTCTCGACAGACTTTTCCCGGCGATATTCAATAACTTCGATACCCTGTTTATAGTAAGAACTGTCCAACTCCTTAAAATAGCCATCAACTGCAGATTTCACCTCTTCATTGTTGGCAAATCTTTTAGTATTGAGCCAGTTTTCAAGTTTGAAAATTGAAAATAATCGGAAGGAGCTAAATCTGGAGAATTAGGTGGGTGGATGGAGCAATCTGGAGAATAGTTTATATTTTCACAATATTAATTTTTAATTCTCAAAATCAATTGGTTTTTTTTCTCAATATGTATTCATTCCCTATATCACTATGTGGTTTAGATATAATGACTTTGTGTTGCTGTTTATAACTACCAAAAATATTTGACCTAGACCCATCTTTTATTATACCGATTGACTCAGAATCACTTTCTGATTCGATTTAGCGATGTCCGTCCCGTCCGTCTGTGTGTCCATGTAAGCCTTGTAATAAAACTACAGGTCGCAAATATAAATATATTTTGATGAAATTTGGTATATAAGCTTTTACCGGCCATAGGATGAACGCTTTTTAAATTCCGTCCATGTTCAGACCTAGTCCCCATACAAATGACCCCTATGAAATCGACATAAATTGCCCTAAAATCCAAATTATCATATAGATTTCAGTCAAATTGGGTTTGTATGTGGTTATTGTATTCATTAATCAGTAGTCCAAAAATGATCCTTATAGGCCAATTCCAATAGAGCTGCTTCCCGATCTTCATTTATTTTTTTTTCTCAAATTTGGTTTGTATATGTTTTTGCAAAAAATAAGTGACCTTACCAAATATGGTCAGCATCGGTCAATTTTTCGACATAGTCCTCATATAAATATAGCATCCGATATGAACTTTTTCATATCTGCAGCCAAAAAAATTATAACAATGCCACTAAAATTTGGTTTATGTTACACCATGCTATCGGGTATCGTATAATTTTCTTACTTGTTTATTAATATTAATATGACTTTTATCAATTTCACTTTTCTCAACTTAAATATTAAATTTCTCAATAATTTTTTTCTTATCTCAAATTTTCATTTCTCAATATTAATTTTTAATTCTGAAAATCATTTGTTTTTTTCTCAATATCGATTTTCCATTTCACAATTGCAATTTATGTTTTCTCAATATCAATTTGTATTTCCTCAATATTAATTGGGATTTTTCAAGATCAATTCAAATTTTCTCACTAGAAATTGTATTTTCTCAATTACAATTAACAAAGGTGTAAAATCACACATTTTCGAATATGAGACACAAATTGTTTTTCAAATTCTGGCACAACCAGTGTTTCCAATTTAGCAATAAATTAAATAAAATAACCGGATCTATCTGTCTGTCTCTGTATCCAAAACTGAATATAAATGTTGATGAAATTTTGTATATGTATAAGCTTTTGACGGTCATAGGATGTTCAGCATGTCGAGACCTAGTCCCAAAAAAATTACCCCTATCAAACCGACTGAAATTGTCGTAAGAGCCAGATTATCGCCCAGCAAAACTTTCCATTACATGTAATGAGCTTTAGAATAAGAAATCAAAGGTGTTCAGTAGTTACCTTTCCATTACAAAACCCATTATTTTAACATGGGAGTGTCATTGGAGGAAAGGCCTTACCGGCACCATACTGGGTACTGATAAAAAATAACTAGTTTCATTATAGATAACAAGAAGGGTTTTGAGTAATTTGTTACATGAGGGAGTAAAGTAAATTTCTATAAAAACAACACATTGATATCGTACAATCTGTTGTAAATAATGTAATGTAAAATTTAACAGCTTTTGTTGCCTTTTTTGACTATCACCGCGAAATAAAGGGTGATTTTTTAAGAGCTATAGCAAAGTTTTCAAAAAAAAAAACACATAAAATTCAGAAAAATTCATGAAATCTTTATTTGAATCGATATTACGGTCCATTTAATAATTTAATGTTTGAAGATAATTTCATGCAAATGTTGACCGTGACTGCGCCTCAAATGGTCCATCCGCTTAGTCCAATTTTGGCATACTCTTTCCAACATTTCGGCCGGTATCTCACGAATAATTGAAGCATTTCCAATGCGTCAATTGAAACGGGATTTTCTGTATAGACATGAGCTTTAACATAGCCCCACAAAAAATAGTCTAAAGGCGTTAAATCGCACGATCTAGACGGCCAATTGACCGGTACCGAACGTGAAATAAAATGTTCACCGAACTCGCCTCTCAATAAGTCCATTGTTGCGCGTGCTGTGTGGCATGTGGCACTGTCTTGTTGAGTCCACATGTCATGTAAGTCAAGCTCTTGCATTTTGGGCAAAAAAAAAGTTGGATATCATCTCTCGGTAGCGCTATTCACAGTTACGTTACGATTCGCATCATCTTTGAAGAAGTACGGTCCAATGATGCCACCAGCCCATAAACCGCACCAAACTGTGACTTTTTCTGGATGCAGTGGTAGTTCTTCCAGTGCTTCTGGTTGATATTCACTCCAAAATTTACTCACAATAGCCCGAATATCCGCTTCAGTGGGTCGATTAAACTGACCATAAAATGGAAAAAGCGCGCGATGAACTTTCTTAACAAAACACGCATTTTGATAATAAAATTAAATAACTTGCAAGCGTTGTTCGTTTGTAAGACGATTCATGGTTAAATGATAGACCAAACTGAAGATGTTTGACAATGAAACAAAACACGAAACGTGCGTCAGCTGTTTAAACCAGTGTTGCCAAAAAGATAATAGCTAAAAAATCACCCTTTAGTTCGTTTCATTAAATTTAACTCATTATTTATAGTTTATACTAATACAAACAGTGGTCATTACCAATAAGTATTTACATAAATCATTATCAGGAAGTCCTTACATTTAGCTTGAAATTATTCAAAAGGTATGGGGTTAACATTACCATGTAATGGAACGGTAATAACTAATCATTACCAAAGTTTTGCTGGGCAAATATACATATATATCGATAAAATTTAGTGCATATGTGTGTATTATACCCGCTAATCAGTAGTTAAAAAACAAACCCTGTAGGATCATTTTTATTCATAGTCCGCATATATAGCGAAATCCCGATATTCACTTAATTAATCAATCAAAAAAGCCAAATATTGCATAGATTTTTTTCAAATTTCCACCTAGTCCCCATATAAAAATTACAACCGATATGAAGTTTTTCACATCAGCAGGCCAAAAATATATTAGCACTCAAATTTGATTTATGCTTATTTTCTATATCCAATTATTAGGACCTGAGACCTTTCTCTAAACGCTTGGTATTAGGTATCGTATAGAGGAACTAGGTGGACTATAATGTTCCTATTTTGCTATCGCTATCGGTCTAGATCGACTATAATTTTCTTACTTGTTGTTATGAGTTCTTGGCGATGCTTGTAAATACCAAAAAGACTTTACCTAGACCCACTTTTTACTATACCGATCGAATTAGAATATCTTTCTGAGTCGACTTATCGATTTCTGTCCGTCCGACTATCTATGTGTCCATGTAAACCTTGTTATCAAACCACAGGTCGCGAATTTTTAATTTTTTAAATTTAAAATTTAAAAATTAAAAATTTTAAAAATAAAATTTAAAAATTAAAAATTTTAAATTTTAAATTTAAAAATTTAAAATTAAAATTTAAAATTTAGAACTTAAAATATAAAATATAAAATTTAAAATTTAAAATTTAAAATTTAAAATTTAAAATTTAAAATTTAAAATTTAAAATTAAAAATTAAAAATTAAAAATTAAAAATTAAAAATTAAAAATTAAAAATTAAAAATTAAAAATTAAAAATTAAAAATTAAAAATTAAAAATTAAAAATTAAAAATTAAAAATTTAAAATTTAAAATTTAAAATTTAAAATTTAAAATTTAAAATTTAAAATTTAAAATTTAAAATTTAAAATTTAAAATTTAAAATTTAAAATTTAAAATTAAAAATTAAAAATTAAAAATTAAAAATTAAAATTCAAAAATTAAAAATTAAAAATTAAAAATTAAAAATTAAAAATTAAAAATTAAAAATTAAAAATTAAAAATTAAAAATTAAAAATTAAAAATTAAAAATTAAAAATTAAAAATTAAAAATTAAAAATTAAAAATTAAAAATTAAAAATTAAAAATTAAAAATTAAAAATTAAAAATTAAAAATTAAAAATTAAAAATTCAAAATTAAAAATTAAAAATTAAAAATTAAAAATTAAAAATTAAAAATTAAAAATTAAAAATTAAAAATTAAAAATTAAAAATTAAAAATTAAAAATTAAAAATTAAAAATTAAAAATTAAAAATTAAAAATTAAAAATTAAAAATTAAAAATTAAAAATTAAAAATTAAAAATTAAAAATTAAAAATTAAAAATTAAAAATTAAAAATTAAAAATTAAAAATTAAAAATTAAAAATTAAAAATTAAAAATTAAAAATTAAAAATTAAAAATTAAAAATTAAAAATTAAAAATTAAAAATTAAAAATTAAAAATTAAAAATTAAAAATTAAAAATTAAAAATTAAAATTTAAAAATTAAAAATTAAAAATTAAAAATTAAAAATTAAAAATTAAAAATTAAAAATTAAAAATTAAAAATTGAAAATTAAAAATTAAAAATTAAAAATTAAAAATTAAAAATTAAAAATTAAAAATTAAAAATTAAAAATTAAAAATTAAAAATTAAAAATTAAAAATTAAAAATTAAAAATTAAAAATTAAAAATTAAAAATTAAAAATTAAAAATTAAAAATTAAAAATTAAAAATTAAAAATTAAAAATTAAAAATTAAAAATTAAAAATTAAAAATTAAAAATTAAAAATTAAAAATTAAAAATTAAAAATTAAAAATTAAAAATTAAAAATTAAAAATTAAAAATTAAAAATTAAAAATTAAAAATTAAAAATTAAAAATTAAAAATTAAAAATTAAAAATTAAAAATTAAAAATTAAAAATTAAAAATTAAAAATTAAAAATTAAAAATTAAAAATTAAAAATTAGAAATTAAAAATTAAAAATTAAAAATTAAAAATTAAAAATTAAAAATTAAAAATTAAAAATTAAAAATTAAAAATTAAAAATTAAAAATTAAAAATTAAAAATTAAAAATTAAAAATTGAAAATTAAAAATTAAAAATTAAAAATTAAAAATTAAAAATTAAAAATTAAAAATTAAAAATTAAAAATTAAAAATTAAAAATTAAAAATTAAAAATTAAAAATTAAAAATTAAAAATTAAAAATTAAAAATTAAAAATTAAAAATTAAAAATTAAAAATTAAAAATTAAAAATTAAAAATTAAAAATTAAAAATTAAAAATTAAAAATTAAAAATTAAAAATTAAAAATTAAAAATTAAAAATTAAAAATTAAAAATTAAAAATTAAAAATTAAAAATTAAAAATTAAAAATTAAAAATTAAAAATTAAAAATTAAAAATTAAAAATTAAAAATTAAAAATTAAAAATTAATAATTAAATATTAAAAATTAAAAATTAAAATTTAAAAATTTAAGATTAAAAATTGAAAATTAAAAATTTAAAATTTAACATTTTTCCACCTAGTCCCCATATAAAAATTATAACCGATATGACGTTTTTAATATAAGCAGGCCAAAAATTATTAGCACTCAAATTTGATTTATGCTTATTTTCTATATCCAATTATTAGGACCTGCGACCTTTCTCTAAACGCTTGGCATTGGGTATCGTATGGAGGGACTAGGTGGACTATAATGTTCCTATTTTGCTATCGCAATCGGTCTAGCCGCCTATAATTTTCTTACTTGTTGTTATGAGTTCTTGGCGATGCTTGTAAATACCAAAAAGATTTTACCTAGACCCACTTTTTACTATACCGATCGAATTAGAATATCTTTCTGAGTCGACTTATCGATTTCTGTCCGTCCGACTATCTGTGTGTCCATGTAAACCTTGTTATCAGACCACAGGTCGCAAATTTGAATGTTATCTATCTTTTGTCGGCCATAGCACGATCGCTACTGAAATTGGTGAAAATTCGTATGCTCAGACCTCGCCGCACACAAATAACCTCTATCAAACCGACTCAAATGGTCGTAAGATCCAGAATGTCACATACATATCTATAAAATTTGGTATCTGTAATATTAATAGGTTAGGCGATTTCTTGTGACCGATGTTTTGTTCTACCGTTTTATCTCGATTTTGACCAAACGTATTTTATTTGAATGGTACTTCTTTTTAGCCGTTTTGCAGATTTACAGATTTTTAAATTTTTTCTATTATTTTGAGTAAATTGCATTTAAAGTTGCTACTAACACATACATTTAATTATAAAATGATATGTGTGTGTTTATTAAATTTGTTAATTGTGTTTGTAATGAAAATGAGTTTGTTTTTTGTGTTGATTTGCGAATTGGCTATAATTGATTAGCATACCTTTAGGGTTTTTATTTAATGAAAAAATAAAATATCCTAGAATTTGCACTCGAATTTCGAGGGCTGGAATCTGCTAGTATCTAAAAATAGTCTAAAAATAACCCTATAGTGCCATATTTAATCATAGTCCCCATAAAAAATTGATGCCCGGTCTTCACTTAAATCTATCAGAAAACAAAAATATTACATAGAAATAAAAGACTCTACTACTCCCCATATAAAAATTACATCAGATATGAACTTTTTCATATCTTCACACCACAAAGTAACAATACCACTCAAATTTGTTCTTAGCATATTTTATATATCCAGTTATAACCATCTCTCTCGAAACATTAAAATTAAATTTCATGTCGTTTTGGAAGGGCATCTGTATCAAAAGCATAAATTGATTTAAAATTGATTCCACTTTCAACAGATCCAATAATTGTTTTACGTACTCAAATTCGTTATGTTAAACTCTTTGTGAATGATTCATTAAATTGTTTGTTGTATCCAACTGAGTATGTGTTTTACAAAACACCGCAAAGGCGTTTCGATTACAATTCAAGCTAATAACCGTAATCAATACGATACTTATTGATTTTTAAGCATAGAAATCTACAACGGGATGCAAATCTTATAAGAAAAGATATGATTGATTGCTAGCTAACGATTTACAACTTGAGAAAAATAACTATTAAAATCATGTTCATCAAGACAATATGGATAATTGTTTGAAAAGTATAAATAAAGAAAAGTAACATTTCTCTAAAAAAAAAATATTTCATAAAAAAAACAAGTAAACTTACTTAAAGTTACAATAATCATAAATCATATAAAAAAGTCAAGCGCTCGTTAACTCTTTACAAATCTCAGGAAGAAAAATACAAAAATCTTAACGATAAAATCTTTAAAATTACTAAAACAAAAACCTATACCGAAGGTAATTTACGAGTGCTGCAGAAATTTCTCTCTTGTAAGACATTTACTGTGTATTAAAGAAGCATAAAACAGTCACTTGATAAGGTGTTTACACTACTTTACAAAAATATTTTATACTTAATTTATATTTATAGGTCTCATTAAACAAGAGTAGGGTCCAACTAAAAATATAACATTTTAAACATTCTTAGAACCTATTTTTGTTTTTAATTTATTACGCCAATTTTGTAGTCATGTAAAAGCTTTACTTTCAATTTGAAGCCGTTGTTGGTTGTTACAGCAGCTGCTGCTGCTGGTTTTCTTTTCTTTTCTGTTTTTACAGGTTATTGGTACCTTATTTTCTTAAATTCAGACAAACACTGTGTACTTTTTCTTTAAAGATGACCTACTTATTATTAAAAAAAAAAAAGGCCCCATACATGAGTTAAGACAAAACAGGTCTTGTCTTAAATAGAATGATGTCAAATGAGTCAAGACCATTAACTGAAAACTACACAAAACCTTAGGTGAACACTTTACACTCAGTCATTTACACAACGAGTTCAAAAAAATAAGTGAAATTGCAAAATGAATAGAAAATCTGACAATAATTGTAACTTCTACAAATCTTAAGTCAATTGAAGATTAACAGGGATTAAGTTTTTTTTTTTTACTATTCAACGACAGCACAATTGTGTAAGGCCCAAGGCAAATCGTGTTTGTAAGACAGTTTGTCGATAAAACTGACTTAATATTTTTTTTAAATATGGCACTGGCTGAAGTAACTGAGAATTTTAATAAGGAAATGCTGCTTTCAAAAAATTATGAATTTAAAAAAGAATAATATAAATTTTTAAAGATTTGCTAACATAAAAAAAAAAACAAGCAAGAAAATTATAGACAGTTTGGAAAGCCGATACTATATCATATACCATAACTTTAGAGAAAGGGTCTTATATCGAAGTATTTGAAGAGAGAAAATAAGCATAAACCAAATTTGAGTGGCATTGTTAATAATTTGTTTGCCTTCAGATATGAAAAACTTCACATCGGATGCTATATTTATATGGGGACTAGGTCGAAAAATGGACCGTCATGTTACTTATTTTCGACAAAAACATATATAAACCAAACTTGAGAAAAATCTGTGCACTATTTTTCTGTTTTGATAGATTTAAGTTAAAAACGGGAAACAGCTTTATATGGGAATTATGCCAAAGAATGGTTCCTACAGGATTGATTTTTGCAGTACTTTTGAATGGATGTAATACACATACATATACGAATATTTCACCAATATCCTTATGATAATATGGATCATATGGCAATTTAAAATGATCTTGTAGAGCTCGCTTGTATGAGGACTAGGTCTGAACATTCACTGATTTTCACAAATTCCAATAGTGATTGTCCTATGGCGACAGAAGCTTATGTACCAGATGTAATTAATATCGACCTGTAGTTTGATTACCATGTTGACATGGACACACATACAGACAGGTGGGCAAACATCAGCACAAACTCATTATACTCTGATCACAGAGAGGTAGAGCGTAAAATAATATAAACATTTTAAGAGTTCCTAGAATGAAAAATAAATTTTATCGAGACTTTTGTACAATGAACAAAATTCAAATGTACTGCAAAAAATGACACAGGGTTGCAATTATTTAAGTCGTAATTGCCAACTGTCCGAGCTTGGTTTGTTCACTAGTTTTTGTCTATCAATAATATTGCTACGTTCTTTTTCGGTGTACTAAATGAATTCTAGATTTCTTGTTATACCCACCACACCACTGGGCAGAGTGATCAGTTTATCATTCCTTTTGTAACGCAGTGGAAAATTAATTTGCGACCCTAGAAATTTTATATAGTAATGTCCATCTGTCCGTTTAAACAGCGTTTGTCCTATGGCCGATAAAAGCTTATATACGAAATTTCCTCAAAATGCATTCATATTTGAGACCTATTTACAAAGTTTACATGCATAAGTTAATTTTTAAAGAAAACATACTTTCTTGAGAAAATTTACTTTTTAAAAAAATACTTTTTAAAGAAAATGTACTATATTACGAAATGGTACTTTTTAACAAGGTACTTTTTTGAGAAATTTCATATATAAGGAAAAGGTGCTTTTTTAACAAAAGGTGCATTTTAACAAGAAAAGTACTTTTTTAAGAAAATTTATTTTTTTAGTAAAAGGTATTTTTTAAGAAATTTAATTTATTAGGAAAATGTACTTTTTTAAGAAAAGGTACTTTTTTAAGAAACGGTACCTTCTTAATAAAAGGTACCTTTTTAACAAAAGGTTAATTTTTAGCACAAGGTACTTTTTTAACAAAAACTACTTTTTAAGTAATCTTACTTTTTCAGAAAAGGTACTATTTAAGAAAAGGTACTTTCTTAAGAAAATGTACTTTTTTAAAGTATTTCATTTATAAGGCAATAGTACTATTTTAACAAAAGATATTTTTTTAAGAAAATGCCCTTTTTAGGTACTTTTTTTTAAGAAATTTCATTTATTAGGAAAAGGCACTTTTTTAACAAAAGGTACTTTTTAAACACAGGGTCCTTTTTTAAGAAAATTAACTTTTTTAAAAAGTTTCATTAATAAGGAAATGGTACTTTTTTAACAAAAGATACTTTTTTAAAGAAAATTTATTTTTTTAGGAAAAGGTACTTTTTTAAGAAATTTCCTGCATTAGGAAAAGGTTCTTTTTAACAATAGATGCTTTTTTAATAAGGTATATTTTAACAAAAATTTACTTTTTGAACACAAGGTACTTTTTTAACACCAGGTACTTTTAACAATGTACTTTTAACAAAAAGTACTTTTTAAGTAAATATACTTTTTCAGAAAAGATACTGGTTAAAGAAAAAAATTTTTTTTTTATTAAAAGGTTATTTTTTAAGAAATTTCCTGCATTAGTAAAAGGTACTTTTTAACAATAGATACTTTTTTAATAAAAGGTATTTTTTAACAAAAATTTACTTTTTTAACACAAGGTACTTTTTTAAAACAATATACTTTTTTAAAACAAGGTACTTTTTAACAAAATGTACTTTTGAAGTAAAATACTTTTTCAGAAAAGGTACTTTTTTAAGAAAATGTACTTTTTTTGGAAAAATTTATTTTTTTAAGAAAATGTATTTGTTTAAAAGAATGTTTTTAAGAAAATGTAGTTCTGTAAGAAAGTGTACTTTTTTGAGGTACTTTTAAAAGAAAATTTACTTTTTTAAGAAATGTCACGTATAAGGAAATGATAGTTTTTTAACAAAAGGTACTTTGTTAATAAAAGGTATTTTTTAAAAAAAAATTTACTTTTTAGGAAAATTTACTTTCTAAGAAATTTCCAAGGTATTTTTTTTTACCACAAGGCACTTTTTTAACAAAAGGAAGTTGGCCATAGGATGAAATATATTGAAATTGGTAAAAATCGGGGCATGTTCAGACCTAGTCCCCATACAATTGTCCTCTATGAGATCCACTTAAATTGCCATTATATCCATATTATCATATACATCTCGGTCAAATTGGATTTGTGTGTTTATTACACCTATTTATCAGTTGTCTAAAAATAAACTCCATATGGCAATTCTTTGTCATAGCCCCCATATGAAGCTGATTCCTGATCTTCATTTAAATCTATAAAAAAAAACAAAAATATTGCACAATAATAAGTAACCTTACCAAATATAATCATGATCGGACCATTTTTCGACTTAGTCCCCCTAAAAATATAGCATTTGCTATGAACTTTATTTGAACATAAACTAACGATTAAACATTTTTACTTGGTGATAAAAAAAAAAATTAAAGCAACCTGCTGCAACGTGGCTTTGATGAAGAAGATGCTTTTATAATAAATGACATTAATCTTTTTTTTATTCATTTTATATATTCAAACAAGAAGATTTAATTAATTGCTATCGATTTGCTGTATATTTAGTAACACAAATTAAAATTGAAATTTTATTTTTATTTCGTTTTTGGAAGATGTTGGCCATCATTAGTTTCATTTAATGTTTATGTGGCTGCAGTTGTTGGTTTTTTTTTTTTTTTCTTCTTTAAATTTGTTTCAACAAATCTTCATTGAACTTGTCTGGTCTATTCGGTTTGGGTTTTGCAAATCAAACTCAATGTTAAGCATGACTTGTGTATGGCTTTTTTGTTCTTCTTTTTCCTGATTGATGTGGTTTTAATGGTTGTATTTGTTTTGGATTTTACTATCGCTAGCACTAGAAATTATTGTAAACAATTTGTGTATTTATTATTTTGCTTTTAAAGCCAAACAATTACAGTCAGTAAACAGTAACAACATGCTAAAATTACTCGTACCACAAAAACCAAAGTTTTGCTGAAAACCAATAAAACAAAAAAAAATTGAAATTTACAACATATAAATATAAATAAGTTGAACAATACCGAAGAGTAAACAAAACTGTATAAGGAACACTAATAAAAACGTAAAACGCTGTTAACCGGAAAATTGTTGCACAGTACATTTTCCGCCACAATTGCAATAACACCAAGCACTTCATTCATATACACACAATAACTATAATTGGGAAAATACTAAAGTTTTTTTTTCAACACACAAACAACGGAAATTAAACGTAATTGTACCTTTTATAAGGCCGGTCAATAAAAAAAATATTTTAACAAAAAACTTAAAACTAAAATTTTCCAACTTATAAAAGAAAATTTGATTACAATTTTGTTTGGGACTTGTTAATTTTGCATAAACATGATTTGTTATTTACACACATGTTAAACTGTGTTAGAAATTATAGTTTCCTTTCTTGGATTTTCTGTAGTATTTAGTTTTGATTGATTGTCTGTAATTTGTTACAGTAAACGCAACAAAACAATTCACAATTTTCCTTGTTTGGGTTGGCTTGAGTTGTTAATTTTATTATGAAAATTGTTTAATCAGTCTATTTATATTTTAGTGTGGAAAATTCACTTTCACTTTTCTTTTTCTTTTGTTTTTATTTTTCTTTAATTTTTTTTTTTTTTTGCCTAAACGTTTTAAGATAAGCCAGTACTGTTTCTTTCTCCTCTTTTGGTTACAATGTGCTGCCAGCATTAGTGGGGTTTCTTTTTGGAATTTGAAATGAGTTTTATTTTTAACGTCTTAACTAATTTCTTAGTAAGAAGTTCAAAATTTATTGTTTTAAATTTAATATTCATTCGATGTTTTGTTGTTAATTTGTTGTTTATGCGTTGTTAATGGTCTATGGTCATTTTGTTTAGTGACGTTTTAAACGTTTCGTATACCAAAATTGTAAAATTGCAACGAATAACTGACATAACAAATGATAATTATGCCAGTCACGTTTGACTTGGTTTTGAAAAATAAAATGTTCAAATTGTTCGGAGTTTGTACAAAATATAAAAGGCGACATCTTTATAGCGTAATATTGCAAAAAAAAAAAAAAACTCAGTTTTAATCCTCTAAAGCATGTTCAAGGCTTATTAACCTATTTTCTGCCACCATTAGTTGAAAGGGTTAGAGTTTTTTGATGAAAGTTTTAGAGTTTGCTTCTTATAAACTAATTTAGAAAATGTGCAAGTTTCGAAATTTGCTGATATTCAATTTTTTTAAATCGTACGATGGCTAAATGTAGCCCCAAAGTATGAAAAAATCTATAGATAGTATTTATTTAAAAAATATCAGGTATTCAAAAAAAGTATTTTATAACATAAGTTTGTCATTCCGTATGTAATAATTAGAAAAAAATAAACTGGACCCCACAAAACATATACAGTTTGGTGCAAAAGTGAGGCAAAGTTTGAAATAAAAAGATCAGCTATGTTTTTTCATGGTATTTGTTAAACAGATTTAATACTACATATGTAAATAAAAATGTCAATCCGTCAAAAACAAAAAACAAAAAAAATCTTGTGACTCACATGGGAGATGTGTAAACATCTACGCCGGTATTCATAATCAAATTCTAGCAGTTGGCTAACTTTTTTTCATGCATATTTTGAAATTTTCGTATGAAATTTTCGTACGCCCGTATTCATAATCAAATTCTAGCAGTTGGCTAACTTTTTTTCATGCATATTTTGAAATTTTCGTATGAAATTTTCGTACGCCCGTATTCATAATCAAATTCTAGCAGTTGGCTAACTTTTTTTCATGCAAATTTTGAAATTTTCGTATGAAATTTTCGTATGAAAAAAAGTTAGCCAACTGCTAGAATTTGATAACGAAAACGAGCGCTAGTAATTAAAGATTTTTTATGGCACTTTTTTAAAATCAAACAGAAAGCGTCATCCATGTATCGCTTATAGCAATCAACTGCAAGGGCTTTGCTGATATAAAAATATTTATTATTTCAACCGGTTTATTTTTAATTTTTCGTTTTTAATTTTTCATTTTTATTTTTAATTTTTCATTTTTCATTTCTCATTTTTCATTTTTATTTTTCATTTTTTATTTTTCATTTTTTATTTTTCATTTTTCGTTTTCATACCCTTTACCACTATGTGGTTTGGGTATAATGACTTTGTGCTGCTGTTTGTAACTACCAAAAATATTTGACCTAGACCCATCTTTTATTATACCGATCGAATCAGAATCACTATCTGATTCAATTTAAAGATGTCCGCCCGTGTGTCCGTCCGTCCGTCCGTCTGTGTGTCCATGTAAAGCTTGTAATCAAACTGCAGGTCGCAAATATGAATATATTTTGATGAAATTTGGTATATAAGCTGTTGTCGATCATACGATGAACGCTATTGAAATTGGTGAGAATCGGTCCATGTTCAGACCTAGCCCCCATACAAATGACCCCTATGAAATCGACTTAAATTGCCATAAGATCCAAATTATCATATAAATCTTAGTCAAATTGGGTTTGTATGTGTTTATTACATCCATTAATCAGTAGTCCAAAAATTATCCCTATTGGACAACTCTTAGTCATAGGCCCCATATAGAGCTGCTTCCCGATCTTCACTTAAATCTATCAAAAAACATAAATATTGCACTGATTCTTCACAAATTTTGTTTGTATATATTTTTGCAAAATACAAGAGACTTTGCCAACCATGGTCAGGATCGGTCCATTTTTGGGCCTAGTCCCCATATAGATATTTCATCCGATATGAACTTTTTCATATCTGCAGCCGAAAAAATTAATAAAAATCCCACTCAAATGTGGTTTATGCTTATTTTCTATATCCAGTTAGTTGGGCCTAAGAGATAGGGTCTCTAAACGCATGGTATAGGGTATCGTATAGTCGGTCTAGACCGACTATAATTTTCTTACTTGTTAATTTTTTATTTTTCAGTTTTCATTTTTTATTTTTAATTTTTTATTTTTAATTTTTCATTTTTCGTTTTTTGTTTTTCATTTTTTATTTTCTATTATTATTATTTTTTTACTTTTCATTTCAAATTTTTTATTTTTCATTTTTCATTTTTGATTTCTTTCTATTTTTAATTATTTATTTTTCTTTTTTTATTTTTCGTTTTTAATTTTTCATTTTTCTTTTTTAATTTTCATTTTTTATTTTTCTTTTTTATACCCTATACCACTATGTGGTTTGGGTATAATGACTTTGTGCTGCTGTTTGTAACAACCAAAAATATTTGACCTAGACCCATCTTTAATTATACCGATCGAATCAGAATCGCTTTTTGAATTGATTTAACAATGTCCGTCCGTCCGTCCGTCCGTCCGTCTGTGTGTCCATGTAAACCTTGTAATCAAACTGCAGGTCGCAAATATGAAATATTTTGACGAAATTTGGTATATAAGTTTTTATCGGCCATGGGATGAACGCTATTGAAATTGGTGAGAATCGGTCCATGTTCAGACCTAGCCCCCATACAAATTACCCCTATGAAATCGACATAAATTGCCATAAGATCCAAATTGTCATATAGATCTTACTCAAATTGGGTTTGTATGCGTTCATTACATCTATTAATGAGTAGTCCAAAAATTATCCCTTTGGCCCCATATAGAGCTGCTTCCCGATCTTCACTTAAATCTATTAAAAAACAAAAATATTCTTCTCAAATTTTGTTTGTATAAATTTTTGCAAAATACAAGAGACTTTACCAAACATGATCAGGATCGGTCCATTTTTGGACCTAGCCCCATATAGATATAGCATCCGATATGATTTTTTTCATATCTGAAGCCAAAAAAATTAATAAAAATCCCACTCAAATTTGGTTTTTGCTTATTTTCTATGTCCAGTTAGTTGGGCCTAAGAGATAGGGTTTCTAAACGCATGGTATAGGGTATCGTATAGTCGGTCTAGACCGACCATAATTTTCTTACTTGTTTGTTTTTCATTTTTATTTTTCATTTTTCATTTTCTTTTTTTTATTTTTTAATTTAAATTTTTAGTTTTTTTTTATTTTTCATTTTTTATTTTCTATTTTTTACTTTTCATTTTTAATTTTTTATTTTTAATTTTTTATTTTTTATTTCTTTCTATTTGTAATTTTTTATTTTTCTTTTTTTATTTTTCGTTTTTAATTTTTAATTTTTCTTTATTAATTTTCATTTTTCATTTTTCATCTTTCATTTTTCATTTTCTATTATTTATTTTTTACTTTTCATTTTTAATTTTTTATTTTCTATTTTTTATTTTTCATTTTTCATTTTACATTTTTATTTTTAATTTTTTATTTTTCCTTTTTCGTTTTTCATTTTTAATTTTTATTTTCCATTTCTTAATTTTCAGATTTCATTTTTCATTTTTTATTTTTCATTCACTAATGCAATCAACTGCAAGAGCTCTGCTGATATAAAAATATTTATTATTAGTTATTATTTCAACCGGTTTATTTTTAATTTTTCGTTTTTCATTTTTATTTTTAATTTTTCATTGCTCATTTTTCATTTTAAATTTTTCATTTTATTTTTCATTTTTTATTTTTCATTTCTAATTTTTTATTTTTCATTTTTCGTTTTTTATTTTTAATTTTTTATTTTTCGTTTCTTATTTTTCATTTTTTATTTTTCATTTTTCATTTTTCGTTTTTTATTTTTAATTTTTTATTTTTCATTTTTTATTTTTCATTTTTTATTTTTAATTTTTCATTTTTCGTTTTTTGTTTTTCATGTTTCATTTTTTATTTTCTATTATTTATTTTTTACTTTTAATTTTTTATTTTTTGTTTTTCTTTTTTTATTTTTCATTTTTTATTTTTTATTTCTTTCTATTTTTAATTTTTTATTTTTTTTTTTTTATTTTTCATATTTTATTTTTCATTTTTCATTGTTCATTTTCAAACAGTGTATTACATATCATAATTTTATATACGCTTTTATCAGGCAAAGCACGATGGCTCTTGAAATTGCTGAAAATCGGTGCATGTTCAGACCTAACTCCCATACAAATAATCCCTACTAGAACGACTAAAAAATGCTTGTGTGTGTATTATACCCATTAATCAGTAGTCCAAAAATAAACCCTGTAGGACCATTTTTAGTCATAGTCCTCACATAAGGCTGATTCCCGATCTTCAACTAAATCTGTAGAAAAAAATTTACATAGATTTTTTTTCAAATTTGGTTTATATATGTGACCCTGCATATGAAAACCCACCTAGTGTGTCAAAACAAGTTTTCGAGTAAAACGCAATTAAAGTTTCCCCCTCTGTGTTGCATTTTCATAGTGTGCGCGTTCTCATTTCATTGTTGAATGTTTGTTTTGATTTATTTGTGTTGATTGATTTCAATGTTTGTTTTATCATTTAGTGCTAGAACTCCGAGTTTGTTTTAATTATTGTGAAAATGTCTCGCGAGTGTGATGAATTTAATCAATTGTGTAATATATTTGATATTGAAAGTTATGATTTATTGCTATCGCATTCATTTTTACATTACTTTCCGATGTTTTTGAGACTTGCGAGCGGTTATGAAAATTGTTTTTTTTACATACAAATTAAAAAAAAAGTCTATTCATGAAATGTGACACACTAGGTGGGTTTTCTTAAGCAGGGTTACATATATGTTTTTGAGAAAAGTAAGTGACTTATATAAATTTGGTCCATATCGGTCCATTTTTGACCTAGTCTCCATATAAAAAAAATAATATCAGATATGAACTTTTTGATGTGTAAACATCTATGCGCTCAGGGGGTAAAAATCTATTTCACAATACAATCACAAAAACAGCGTAAGAGAAAATCGGTGTGAGCTATATGTAAGTGTATTGGTGCAAAGATTATGATTTAAATTTATTTAGCTGATTCAACAACCAACAGAAAGCGCCATGAATGTATAGCAAACAATTGCAACCATCAAGTATAACAACCATAGCAGTTGCTTGTTATACATAGATGGCGCTTACAGTTTGATATTAATTGATGTGTAAATAGATGTTTACACATCTCCCCTGTGATCCGACTCACATAATTTTTTTATATCTGCATGCCACAAATTAATAACAATAGCACTAGAATTTGGATCCACTCTCTCGAAACGTATCGTATAGGGTATTGTATAAGCAATCGATCCACACCGATCTTTTTTAATCATTTGCCCTTACTTAGATGTTTATTTAGCCTAAAACCTTGTCCTATTTTTCTTTTCATATTAATTTATAAAAATAATGAACATCACTTTCCTTCCAACTTTCTTTTAAGTTAATATACTCTTAAGGTCTATTTAAGTGCACAACTTTCAACGACAAATTTTAATGTGCTAATTTTTGAAAATTGCATTTTTTTTTTTTTTTTTGTCCACAACCAGAAGTAGTTTAACATGTGAATAGAAGACTCAGCTATATACTTTTCATAATTATATTGGCCAAGTGTTAAGGTACATTGAGACAGTACATACATAGGTAGTCTGTCTTTCTTTGTATTCAGTTAGCTAGCAGAGATGAGGTTAATTAAATTCAAACAAAACACGAAATTGCGGAAAAATCAACACATTATAATTCGTTGCACAGAAAAGCAAAAGAGAAATATAACAAAAAAAAAAGACACACAATAGGGTTTAAGTTTTGAAACAGACTCACAGACAAACGACTGGTAAGACAGACAACAATATGGACAAATATGTATGTTTCAAAATCATTCATAGTGTAGGCCAAGTTATGGGAAACCAAATTTAAGGTTTCGCATGATCTATAAGAAATTAGTGGAGGAGTAAAGAGTTGGTGCTATTTTTTTTTTTTTCTGTTTGGCCACCGTTATTGTTGTCGTCGTATTTATACATACGGCTAATTTTGTTACGGCTAATGCAAACCAAAGCAATATAGCTACTGTTACAGCCAAAGCTTTTATAAACATTAGGGTAACCCTTATATTTAACCCTCCTGCAGGAAGACGAAAAGAAAAGGCAATTTTTTTGTATTTTTTCTAAGCTGTTTGGTCGTAATTAAAAACACAGTTTTTCTGTATTTTTCGCCAACGTTTCCTCAGACACTTGCTGGCATCTTCAGGGCTTAAACTATTTTTCTGTCTTTTTTTGGTCAAGTCTGTTGTTCTAAAAGCAATTTCTAATTTTCGTATTATACCACAGAGTATCATACACAGAAACAAAATTTCGTCTAAAAACTTGTATAAAATATAATTTCAAAAGTATTATTGTCAGTTAAATTGTATTTTGTTTCCGATAGCCACTTTTTGGGACTTTTGGCGGATGAAAATTTATATAAAAATTTGTTTGAAATACACAGATTACGACCTCTACTGTTTGCATTCATTTATATGGAGTATAATTATTTTCAATTATAGCTTTAAAACCCGTGCTCAGATTTTCAGTAGTTTCAATATAAAAATCTCTTGATCAAAACCCTGAAAAGTACATCGACTTCGCTTATTGGCAGTACTATTTATATGTAATATACAAATTATGGAGTTCCCGATCAATATTTCTATATTTTAAAAAGATATATCGGTGTTTTCAATAAGGACATAAGAATTTAGTATTAAAATAAATCACGGTATAATTGAGATATTGAGCTGAGAACTTCTTTGGAGCGATTGCTTCTTTGGAACCAATTTGTCACCACTCTTTCATACATGTCAGCCGAAACGATGACAATTCCGCATTCAATTTAATTGCAGAGCTTCTCTAACGTTTTTGGCTTTGGCTTATTGGTGAAATCAACGACTAAATGTAAAAGAAATCCAACGGTTTTATGTCGCATAAGCCTGGTGACCATTTGACCGGACAATTTCTCGAAATTGCACGATCATTGAACTTCCTCTTCAATAGATAAATTGTATGGCCAGTTGTGTGGCATGTGGCACCGCCTAATGTCAAGCTAATAAAATTTTGGCACAAAATAGTCTTGCAAACATGGCACGATAGCGAACTCCATTGACCGTAAGATGTTGAACATTCTCATCGATGAAAAAATTCATTCAAATCACACTCATGGTATGAAGTCCAATACACACGGTTACTTAACATAGTCTCAGTTTGCAGGGTATAATGAGTTTAAGCTAATATTTGTAACTACCAAAAAAATATTTGACCTAGACCATTTTATTATACCAAGTCACTTTCTGAGTCTATTGAGCGATATTCGTGCATGGGGATTTTTTCCGTCAAACTAATGGTCGCAAATATTAATATATTTTGCTGAAATTTGGTTATATGCTTTTATCGGTCATAGGATGAAGGCTACTGAAATTGGTTAAAATCGGTGCAAGACCTAGCCCAAACAAAGGATTCCAATCAGACCAACTAAAATGGTCAAAAAATCAAGATTATCTTACATATACATAAAATTTCATGTGTTTGTGTCTATTATATCCTCTAATCAGTAGTCCAAAAATAAGCCTTGAAGGACTATTTTTAGTCAAAGTCCCATACAAAGCTGCTTCCCGATCTTCACTTAATCCTATCAAAAAACAAAATATTGCACATAATTTTCTAAAATTTGTTTTGTGTATGTTTTTGCAAAATTAAGTGACTACCAAATACAGTCAAGATCAGTCCAGTCATTGAGACCTAGTCCCCATATAAATATAGCATCCGATAGGAACTTATTCATATCTGCAGGCTAAAAATTTAAAAATAACAATGTCACTTAAATTTGGTTTTTTGTTTTTTTTTTTACCTAAGACCCTTTCTTTAAACGCATGGTATGGAGTATCGTATAATTGGTCTAGACCGACTATAATTTTCTTACTTGTTGTGCTTGCAATGAAGTCTCTTGAAACATATTAAGCATAAAATGAGCTTCAGCGCTGAAAATGATATATCGATGGAGTAAATGTTATTAAAATTGCGGCCTCGGGCTCAGAAAACGATTCTCGTTTGTGCACTTCACCATGATAAAAATGTAAACCTTGACTAACATGTTGGCATTGAAAGACCATAAAAAGAACTAAGAGTAAGTTCGTATTCAAATACAAAATTATTATGACCCTATTGAAAATCTTTTTACTTAAATAAACTTCCTTGTATAGACATGACGAATTTATGAATAAAAATTCAATTACAGGTCTGATTATAGACTCAATATCAGGCCTCCATATTAAATCATAAATCATATAGCTAGTCCAGTAATAGAATCAAGCATTGTATTGAGAACACTATCCCTGCTCTTGTACTATAAGACGGAACTAAAATAAATTAATAATATGAATGTGCCATAATTTTTGCAGCTGCAGATAGATAATGGTTTGACAATAAAGAATGGAACGCTACACTCCTAAAGAACAAAGAATTATTGGTATTCCATATTTGACCAATTTCCGGTTTGTTATTTAAACACAGCTAAGAAGAGAACTTTCTTTTAAGTGATTTTTGAATGAACATAATTTGTAAGCCACCCGATTTGTCAGAGCCAGACTTCTTGCTTTTGGGTTTCTTGAAATCTTGCATTCAGCATCGAAAATCTCTAACCTGTCACATCTTGGAATCCAAGTTTGAAGAAGAAATCACCAATTTGGTGATGCTTAGCCAAAAAACGATGTAATGATATTTGATTGTCATTGAATTTGGTGAAAATCGATGCATTTTTAGACCTAGCTGCCTAAAAGAAATGTTATTTATTTATTTATTTATTTAAAAAACTATCATCATTACAATTAAAATAATTTATACATATGTTTAATATCTACAGTTTTTGAGATTTTACTAAAAGTATTGCAACAACTAATTTACTTTTTTTAATAAGTGAAAAAACATTTGGGAATATTTACATGTAAAAGAAATGTTCCCTCAAATTTGAACATAAAATAATGTAAGGGCTACATAATGCTACAGACTTTGGTCAAATTTAGCTTATGTGTGTATATTATATCTATAAGTCATCGGTTTAAAAATAAGCCAAATATAACTTTTGAAGTTATGATCGCCAATATAAAGCAGTCTCCCGATATTTACTTAAATTTGTCTTTAAATATATAAAACTAAAATATATTTTATTAAAAAATGCTGTGGATATGTTGAAAGAATATAGAAATAACTTCACCTGAATACGGTCATGATCGGACCATTTTTGGACCTGGTACTAACGCATAACCATCAACATATCTAAACGCAATGTATACAAGACAATTTCACTTACATGTGGTTAATGCGTATTTGATATAACGAGTAATGATCGCATTATGTCCCTTAATATCCATTCTGCCATTTTTGGACCTGGTACTAACACATTACCATCAACATATCTATCGCATTTAAAGACCATGTTATTTCCCTTAATGTCCATCTGATCATTTTTGGATCTGAGAACCTTTCACGAAACTCACAGTGAAGGCTAACCTGCAGTCTTTTAGTCACAGATATATTTTTAACTAAATCTTTAAACTTAAAATTGTTAAAATTAAAATATTTAAAAAAAAAAAACACTTTACAAATAAGTGCTACCCTAGATTAAATGTGGCTGTTCCGTTAGATGTCGCTGCTATTTTTTAATAATGAGAATAATGATGTTGATGTAGTTAAAAGCTGTTGGTGCTAATGATGATGATGAAATAAACCATAAAAACAAAAGCGAAAATCTCAATGACACACTAACGTTCGGTGAAGAGTTTTAAAAATTAAAACAACAATACAAAACTAAAAACACGCACCACTTTTATTAACAAAAGATTTATAAAATAAAAGATGTTTCTCCAATAACAAGTGTTGCAGTTTTTGTTTTTGTTTGTTATAACACACAGAAACTGCATAATATTACTTTTTTTTTTTTGTTTTTTCTGTTACTCACATATGCGTTTTCTTTAAAGTTTTTAATTAAGTTGTTTATGTTATACAATGCAGTCGTAGCCGTAATAAACGTATTATTATTTTGTGATTATTTTTTATTGTTATACAAAATGCTTTAAAAAAAATTATTGTAATTAAATTTTTCCTGGTTTTTGTTACATAGATTCCACCATGAAAATATAATAAGAAATAAAATATGTATATAAAAAGAAAAAAATCTTCTTAAACAGAGCGTGGTTACTAATTTGTTTAAAAATTTAAAAACAGGTTACTTTTTAATTATGTATTTTTGTAATTTGTTTTTACTTATTACATTGAAATTGACAATTTTCTTCTGTAGTGTATTTATTTGACTTTCTTTTCCTTAATTTCTTTTAGTTTTTGTTATTAAAACCCACCTTTGAAATCACTAAATACTGATTTATTATAATAAAAAGTTGAAAAATTTTTGTTAATTTTACAAAATGGTTTGTTTATTTCTTATTTTTTTATTTTGTTTATTTTTATAGCCAAGAGTACCCCGAACCGCTCGCTTTAAACGCTAGCGACTGACTATTTTAAAGTCTGCAGCCAAAATCGTATGCCAAAAGCCGCAGAACACAAACAGTTTTACTTTATAATATTGAAGTTGTATACAAATAATAAAAAAAAAAATCCCCTACTGTGAAAAGCTGGTCATATTTGTAAGTGTTACACAATTTGCTATAACGCAACAGTGATGTCTGATATATGATTGAAAATTTGCAGACACAAAAATATAATCTGTTAATTGAATTGATTAATGACCACCGTTAAGTTTTTTTTTTCTCTCAAATATAAGAAATTTAAGAATAACAAAGAGAACCTCCTTTAAAAATATTCATTAAATTTTGTATTAACTTGAAATGCATAAAATAATGTAACGAGTTTCCAAATCAGTAAGGCCAAATATATTTTACCATACATCTATCTGTTGCTTAGTCAAATTTACTCTTATCATTATACCCTATACCACTATTTAGTCAGGGTATGATGACTTTGTGCTAATGTTTCTAACTACCAAACATATTTGACCTAGACCCATCTTTTATTATACAGATCGACTCAGAAAGTGATTCTTATTTAGCGATGTCTGTCTGTCCGTCCGTCCGTTTGTGTGCCCATGTAGAACTTGTAATCAAACTACAGGACGTCAATACGAATATATTTTAATGAAATTTGGTATATAAGCTCTTGAAATTGCTAAAAATCGGTGCATTTTCAGACCTGGTTCCCTTACAAATGTCCAACATGAGATCGACTGAAATTGCCACAAGACCCAAATTATCTTGGTCAAATTTGCTTTGTTTGTGTTTCTAACACCCATTAATCAGTAATCCAGATATAAACCCTATAGGACAATTCTTAGTTATAGCCCCCTTATAAAGCTGCTTTACGATCTTCACTTAAGTCTATCAAAAAACCAAAAATATTTCACAGATTTTTTTCATATTTGGTTTGTATATGTTTTTGTAAAAAATATGTGACTTTACCAAATATGGTCAGGATCAGTGCATTTTTCGACCTAGGCAAAAAATTAATGAGAATGCCACTCAAATTTGGTTTATGCTTATTCTCTATATCCAATTAGTTGGACCTGAGACACCCTTTTTAAATGCATGGTATGGTATAGAGTATCGTATAGTCGGTCTAGACTGACTATAATTTCCTTACTAGTTATGTTTATTTATTTTAATATTTATTTATTTTTTTCTTAAAAGTACAATTTGTTCCACCACTCATACTCTTTATGTTCAGTTTGTTGGCTTGCCGTGCTGTGTCTGGCTTTCTCAAGATCTTTCTCTGTTTGTGTCTCTTGGCCAAAGATGATGACGATAGCAGAGTTTTGTTGCTTGATAGTCCAATGTTTATGGCCTCAACGAGTACTAAAGCATAAAGCTCACATGCATATACGAGTATTGTATCACATGGAAAAAAAGTACAAACAAATGCGTGTGCTGTTCATTCGTATAACATGATGACCAACAACAAACACTCTTACTTATTAGTTGGAACACTCGCAACCAAACAGAGACAACGAGTACTTGGTACTGTTTAACATTTGAAACAAGTCTTGCAGAAACAAGACAAAATTGTTATACATGTTACTAAATTTTACGACTTGAATATACTTATTTTATTCTTGGTTTTGTTTTTTGTTTTTAACTTTGAAAACCTCAAAACACAGCGGCCGTAGACCGTACGCAGACGTACAAGCATTTATGGCCTTCTTAATGTTGAAGTTATAAAAAAAAAAGAGTTTACACTAAAATCTCAGTCTAAGTTATTAAATGCATTATGCTGGGATTCTTGGCGGCTTGTGTTATAAAAATAAAAAGCCACAAATAATATATGTGTCGGAATATTGTTCATAGGTCTCACCAACACCACCATTAAATTGTGTTGTTTTGCTGGCTGGGAAGAGATAAAAATAATTGCTAACTTTAGTAACATCTACACACTCACACACACTAAATAAAACCTTTAACTAGATGGATGGAGTTGAAAGAAGTTTTTAGAGATTCTTTAAATATTCCCAGACATTCTTTTTCAAAATCATTTATATAATCTACGAAATTCTGCGCTACATTCCCAAGTTAACTAGTTTAAAATCCCTTAAGAGCATTTTTTTTTTCGTAAAAGGAAGCAGCAAAAACCTAATAATAACTTTAAGAACCTTAATATAGTACAATACTTTATTGTAAAACGTATTTAACCAGCGGCAATATTAAAATATCGCCAGAAATACAGTAAGTGGTAAAGAAATTAAGATAAGAAGAAATAATTTCTGTAATATATTCATTATTTCTCGAAATTCATAATTTTTATTCCACTCTTTTGTGTTTTTCCAGGAATTTTAAGAAAAGCTATTAATGGTCTAAATTTCTGTGATTTTTTTTTTTTGATTCCGAAAAAAAAATAGATTTTTCAACTATACGACACCTTATATCTGTGATTTTCTAGAATAACCGCGTATGTCATAAAATCACAATGTTCAGGGGAGCCAAAAAACGTTATATTTGAAATTATGGGCTCGATATAAAGTTTTTAGAGCTTTTTATTTAACAGTCCTGTAGATATGGGCAATAAATACTTTATATAAAATTTTGAGTCAAAAATCTTCAGAGGAATAGAGAAGGACGAAAAAACAATATGTAAATAACACTTAAAGTGTGTGCAGATAAAACAACTTATGTCGACAAACGTCGTTTTCTTTGAAAGAGAAAACTACCAATGCAACCACCCATGTAGACATAAGTTGTTGTTGCTTGAAAAATGGAATTTTTTGTTCGTCAATAAAAAGTTAACGGGACTTAGGATGAGAATATAATAACGTATCAAGAAAAATAGTGTCAAAAAATAACAGAAATAAACACACAAGTTTTTATAAACTGAAAAATAATCCAAAGTTATTTTGCATTTTTTTCATTAATAACAACGTATGTCGCTATGTGTCTTTTTCTGAGAAAATAATTTGTCAGCGATCAAACGTAGGTTGACTTACGTCGATAGTGCTGCAAATTAATTTAATAAACATTTAAGTTACATCGTTATTTAAAGAAAAAACTCAGAAATGGTCAATATTATTTTTTTTTTTAAATTTAACACATGTAAAGAGCGTTAAAAATTAATATATTTGGCATCGTTAACTGAAAACTGACAAAAATGGACATCCCAGCAAAACCTTGGTAATGATTAGTTATTACCGTTTGCATTACATGGTAATGTTAACCCCATACCTTTTGAATTATTTCAAGCTAAATGTAAGGACTTCAAGATAATAGTTATTAAATTCTTACTGGTAATGACCACTGTTTGTATTATTAAAAACTACAAATAATGAGCTAAATTTCATCCTTGGAAAAAAACACGACAAAATCTGTTAAATTTTACATTAAATTATTTACAACATATTGTGCGATGCCAATGTGTTGTTTTTACAGAAATTTATTTTACTCCCTATAAAGTAACTAGCTATTTGTATCAGTACCTAGTAAGGTGCCGGTAAGGCCTTTCCTCCAATGACACCCACATGTTAAAATAATGGGTTTCGTAATGGAAAGGTAACTACTGAACACTTTTAATTTCTTATTCTAAAGCTCATTACACGTAATGGAAAGTTTTGCTGGGATACGCGGTTATTCCAGAAAACCACAGATATCATGAGTTTTGACAAAGAGGTCAAACCTTACCATATGAAAATGTTACTTTTCAATACTTTGACTTTGTGCTAATGTTTGTAACTACCAAAAACATTTGACCTAGACCCATCTTTTATTATACCGATCAACTCAGAATCAGCAACTCGATGTCCGACCGTCCGTCTATCTCAAACTACAAGTCGCAAATATGAATATATTACATCCAATTTATCATACAAATCTCGGTCAAATTGGGTTCGTGTGTATTTATTACATACATTAATTAGTAGTGGCAAAAATAAAAGCTATAGGACAATTCTTAGTCATAGCCCTCATATAAAGCTACTGCCCGGTCTTCACTTGCACCTATCAAAAACAAAAATATTGCACAGATTTTTCTCAAATTTGGTTTGTATATGTTTCGGCCAAAAAAAAGTGACTTTATCAAATTTGGTCATGATCGGTCCATTTTTCGACCTTGTCCCCATATAAATATAGCATCCGATATGAACATTTTCATATTCAAAGGAAAAAAAATTAATAAGAAATTCCACTCAGATTTGGTTTATGCTTATTTTCTATACCCAATTAGTTGGACCTAAGACCAGTTCTCTAAACGTGTGGTGTAGTACGACTGTATTTTATTTGTTTTGTTTTAATTTTTGCAACTCTTAATGATGAATCTAAATTCTTTCGGCCCAAAAGATTTTTTGAGAAAATTTTCAGAATTTTTGAAGATCGGTATGGAGTCGTTGAAATCGATGTTACCCAAAACGTGAGGTTATTAAACATATTTTTTATGATGTTTTATTTTCACAAAATTAGATAAATCACTTGTGAAACGTTGCATCCTACTTATAGAAAATTATCCACTGCACTTAAAATAAAAATTTAATGTTTGCACAAGCAATTGACAAAAAAAAAACGTTTCATAACCCCATTTTTTCGATAAAATTCTCAAAAATCTTTAGGGCCGTAAGAATTCATATTCCGCTTGAAGAATTGCAAAAATCAAATAGAATAATAAAAGCTGTTTTAGGTCAAGTATCTTTGGTAGTTACAAGCATTAGCACATACTCATTATACCCTGACCCCCAGATATATCCACAATTTCCAAATTCATTACTAATTACAATTCTGGTCTTCGCCTCTGGAAATGGTTTCAGATAAGAAGACCGGTTACTGGCATTGAGACTTCATCAGTGATTATATTTTGTTTTGTTGTAATTGATTTAACCCTTTCGCTGCAAGTTTTTCCTGGGTTGCTTAAAAAATCTAATTTTTTGGATTTTTACTATTATTGGCCCTGGGAACAACAATCAGTACTCAATTTTTAAAATTATTTATCCTAAATGTGTTTTTTGGAATGTATCCATATGGATACAAATTTCGTGTATGGTAAAGAAAAATGCTAGTATATTATGTTTTTTTATAATTGAGGTTTTATTTATTAAATTTAATTAAATTTTTTTTTTCAATAAAAGCATACATTGTATATACTTACATGCACAACCTAAAAATTATAAATCTAAAATTCATATAATTACAATAAATTTAGACAAAAATAACACATAAATCTATATTTAATACATAAAATACTTATAATCTGAAAAATAAAATATCTTATCAACAATTTATTCATTTGATATATAATGGAATTCCTTGAAGCAATTTCTCGATCCCTTGGGAATGCACAGAAAAACATTGCACTTTGCACACTTGTATCTAGTTTGTCCTTTACATTCTTTGACTTTGCATCTACCTTTATCCGTCGAGTGTTCTGGCCAATGCTGATTTCCGTCAAATCGAACAGAAATTGAAGGTGTAGCTTTGCGTTTCTTATCGGAGGTCGTTGGACTGATTGGAATTTCTTCATTTTGGCATAATGTTGGGCGTCCACGCTTACGAGAACATGCCTGCTGATTAGACCGAGCTAAAAGACCATGCGCAATATCGTTACGAAAGCTTAGTAAGTCCATATACTTATTTTTCAAATTGTTGTTTTCGTAATCCATTCTATACTCTAACCACGAGTTACATACAACTAAATCAATGAAGTGGTCAAAAATCTTAAGAGTCCACTTTCCAGATCTAATCGAAATTCTATATAAAGAAAGGAGAAAATCCATTTTGTGTACTCCTCCCATATTGATGTTGTACTCTGATCATAGTTCAGAAAAAAACACACACTGAATAAAAAACTCGTACATATATGTAAACAAACATAACTTAGACCAACACACACATATTTTTATTTTCATACCAATTATGTTTGTTTTGAAATTTTCTTCGGTGCCCAACACAACCATGAATGTGTTCGTTTTAATATTTCGTTATTTACACGAACATTTTTGTATCACATACTTTTTGTTCCAATCACACATAAAGCACACATTTTTGAGTGTTGCTTTATTTGAAGTTCATGTTCTGGTAAGTGTACTGAAAAAAAACACAGAACGTATAAAATAAACAGGTTCGAGTTCAGTTATATTTTAAGTCGTGTTGTGGCTCGTGTAGTGAGAAAAAACACAACATGTACAATAAACAGGTTCGAGTTCAGTTATATTTTAAACACGACTTAAAATATAACTGAACTCGAACCTGTTTATTGTACATGTTGTGTTTTTTCTTACTACACGACCCACAACACGACTTAAAATATAACTGAACTCGAACCTGTTTATTGTACATTTTCTGTGTTTTTTTTTTCATTACACGTACCAGAACATGAACTTCAAATAAAGCAACACTCAAAAATGTGTGCTTTATGTGTGATTGAAACAAAAAGTATGTGATACAAAAATGTTCGTGTAAATAACGAAATATTAAAACGAACACAGTCATGGTTGTGTTGGGCACCGTAGAAAATTTAGAAACGCACATAATTGATATGAAAATAAAGATATGTGTTGGCTGCTTTTGAACAGAACATTGTGTGTTTCGTGTGTGTATTTTCTGAACCTTGACTCTGATACAATTTTTGGTTGTGTTATTTTAAAAGTTTTCTTTTTTCAGCACTAAATCGTGACACTTCGTTGACGGGGTCATGGCCATGGATTGATGACACGAGTTGCACAATTCCCCCATCAAGCCATCTAAGAAGAAAAATATTGTCTGCTCTTTCTATACGGAAGTCAGAAGTTCCACGACCATTTTTTTAAAATTCTTTTCAGACTTAAAATCAATTTTGCCGAATCTATTCCCTCTTATAGTACCTGTAGCCCAAATTCCTTTTTGCCGTAAATATAATACCAAATTTAGAGTTGTAAAATAATTATCAAAATATATTTTATGATTTTTTTCCTCATGAACAGTTTTTACAAGATGAATCACAATAGCAGAGCAAAACCCTAGCTTTGAGCCAGTTAATATTGTTCCTTTTCCCTGATATATCTCAAAATCATAAACTATGCCTTTGGAGCTACAAAGGCAAAATATCTTCATTCCCGATTTGATGGGTTTTTTAGGCATGTACTGTCTCAGAGTGGTTCTTCCTTTAAAAGGAACCATCATCTCATCCACACAAAGATTTTCATATTTTGGAATACCATACGATTTTTTTGTAAACATATTTATTATAGGGCGAATTTTGTAAAGCTTATCGCTTCTTGATTGGGCTACTGTGAACTTTAAATTATTTCGCAAAGAATGGAATCTATTCCTGGTCATATTTTCTGGGAATGATGGTATTACGGTGTCCATTGTCCAATATATTTCCAAACGCGGATAGCCAATGGTACCAATCAATATTTCTAGAGCTAGAAATTTTAAAAGTTCTTCTTTAGTTAAACTGAGAGAAACTTTTGTTTCGGAATTTAGGGAGCCGCAATATGAAAAAAGTTTGAGAAGCACTGATTTAAGTATTTATTTATACATTTATGTCCTTTAAGACCACAATTATCGTCCAATTGTTTCAGCTTAGAATATTGTACCAACATAATCAAAAAATTTATATCTTAATCTTCACATTCATTTGTGATCACCATTCTTAGCCTACACTTCGGTTATTGATTTAACAAATGAGATTATACAATATCAGTCCAAAGTTCTCTACAAAAATGTTTGCATTTTGATTTTCATGGATATAGAAGAGATATTGTTCTGATATTTGCATAAAATAATAGAGTGGAATATTCTCTACAATCTGGGTTAACAATTTACGCCCCATTAGTGTAATTCGTCCATCGATTTTACATGGATTTTTAACAAATTGTTTATATTTTGCTTCAAAACTAGCTTTTTTACTTACGCATATCTAAGCATATGACCGACCTGTTCCAAATAATTAAAAAATATTGAACAACTTTTAAAAAGTAATAAGCGATCAGAATTTAGCAGTAAGTAAATTTTTTAATATTAAAAATCGATTTTAGGATGTAACTCGAAAACCAGAAGAGATTTTGTTCTATTTTTTTTTTATAAAATAATTGAGTGGAATATTCTCTACAATTTGGATTTCTATGCTTAAACGGAGTATCATAATAATATTATGGTGTCCAGATTCGAAAGCTTTTTTAATTAAAAAAAAATTAATTTATATATTTTGAGATAATCAGCCCTGTTCTTGAAACATTGTTATTTGAATAAGAGTGAATTTAAAATCAAATGAAATTGAAATTTTGGGTTTCTTGAAACCACTTTTTTTATTTATTTAATGGGAACATACGTTTGAATTAAGAACCATATGTTTGAGTTAAGAATATATGTTATCTAGAAACCGAGGTGCCATATGGTTCTTTATTCAGTTTCACAAAAAACTTTTAAGTATTTTGTGCATGTTTTTTCTTAAGTTTATAGAAAAAGTATAAAGAAAAATATTTTCTTTTAAAATAACAACTTATTTGTTCATTTAATTGTTTTTGTTCTTCAATTCCATTCAATTAAAAATGACTTTTCTATTTTTCAAAAGTTAGGCATCACCAAAAAAAATTTCGATATTCAAATAATTTGGATTTGACTGGCATCACTACTGTTTCGAACATATGCAAAAAATAAAAATATGTGATTTGATGAAAAATTTTTTTCTAATTCCTTTATTTGCAATAATTAGTGCATAAAAAATCCATGTTATAATTGAAAAAATTATAATGGAAAATAGATTGTGTAAATAAAAAGTTTTTATTATAGTTATAGAATAGCATCATCGCAAAAAGTGTGTTTTATTAACATCGACCACTTATTACGAGTTTTTTTTTAAAATCAGCGCAAAATGTAGACATTTTTTAAAATCGTTTTTTTTTCATAAAATTAATGTCTAATTTTTTAAAATAATGACAAGGTTCAATAAAAAACATGTTAGAGTTTAAATATCAATTAGTTTTTTTTTATCTCTTAAGACCTGCTTAGTAGAAAAAAAGGGCATTTGTTTTGATTTCACAAAGCCTTTTCTATGTGAATTAAAACGAGAAAAAATATTCTTATTGAAATTAGAGAACAGCAAAAAACTCGCAGATTTAAGAATTTTTTCATTTACGAGTTTTTTTTTGTGATAGTGGTTTCAAGAACAGGGGTGAATATAAAAACTTTGACTACGAATAAACTTTTTTTGTAAATCATTTGCTAATCCCTTTAAAATTAACTTCAAAAGCTAAACTTTTAATAGCTTATAGCTAAATAGCTTAATAGCTAAATAGCTACGTCACAAATAACTATCAATTATAACTCTAATTTAGGAACATTCTGAATGCTCAGAAATTTTTTTTGGCTTGATGGGTTATTTGATATAGATTTTTATAAAACTAAAATTCGTATAACTTTTTTTCTGGCACTTCACTATAAAAAACATAAAAGGTTTTTATTCATAAGTCGCTTTAACTTTTGTTTTATGCGAATATCATTAAAGTGGTTAAGTTGCTTTTTTTGTATTTGTTTTTTTGTTTTTGGAGTGTGTGTGTCTTAAATTTTGCCTGGGTTCATAGATTTGTTATGTATTTTTAAATTCTACTTTAGTTTTAATTAAAACTTGTAATTTATAATTGTGTGGAAAATTATGTATTATATTATTTTACGATCTATTAGAAAGAAACTCGTAGAAAAAGTTCCATTTTAAACAGGATGTTAAAATAGATCGGACATGCAGAGGCAATAAAAGAAATGTATGTATGTAGATATGAAACAGTGGGCTGCTTTAGATAATTGGTAAAAAGAAAATTTATGTCACTTTAAGTTACTAAGAGATATTTTAAATCATCTTTTTTCCAATAAATCAAGTTTTGAAATTATAAAAAAAAAAATTGGGTGACTTTTCCAGAACTACTTCCACAATCGCTTGCAAGAAGTCTCATAATAAACATACAGGGAGGAAGTTGCAACATCTTTTGCGTACAACACAAAAAATAATCGCCAAACAAATTGTTCAAATTTTTTTTTGTTGTTATGCCCAATTTATTCGAATTTTTTGTCTTTTTTTTTGTGGCCTTAAGTTATCAATGTAATGATAACAATGTTTTTTTTTTTTTTATTTATTATTTATTATTTTATTTTCAAAATTATTTAACAATTCATCTTAACTAACCCTGCGAAGCCGTGTGACTTATCTGCAGGAGAACAACTGCACAACTGCATTTATAATTATAATAATTTATATTTTCATTAACAGAAATTTAATAGCAACTAACCATTTTCTATTATGAAAAAATATCTCTGTGTTATGTTATTCTTGATTTGGTTGGTACTAAATTCGGTAGCCACATTAAATCGCTTTTCTGCTTATGTTGGCCCTTGTATTTGAAAAGAAAGTTCTTTTCACTAATGAAAACATAATTGTTTACAAAAAAAAAATCACCTCAATTTGAGAATACGCCCAGTACTTTTTGTTAAATAAAGTTTCACTTTTGACAATCTAAATACGGTACATTTGAAAGTGATGACCTTTCCATAAAAAAAAATTGAATTTGTAGTCATGACTGGTAAAATCAGCTGTTTAGAGAAGTTATGCAATTAGAAAAGTAATTAAAATATAACAACAGACAAAACAAGTATTTAAAAAAAAAAATTTATTGACTCTTAAAGGAATCTACGCTAATATTCAAATATCTATTCAATTACAAATATAATTATATATATATAACCAAGTAGTTCCTACAAGGAGAACAGGGTCATGAATATAAATGAATAAATATATTTGGATGAAATTTAGTACATACGCTTTTATTGGCCATAGGACTTGTCTATTATACCTGCTAATAAATAAGTCATAGGCCCCATATAAAGCTGATTCCCGATCTTTACTTAACTCTAGCAAAAAAATCAACAAATTTTTTCAAAAATAAGTGAATTTATTATCATGATCGTACAATTTTTCGATCTAGTGCCCATATAAAAAAATGCGATATCAACTTTTTCATATCTGCTGGAAAAAAATTTACAAACTCAAATTTATGCTTATTTTCTTTATCCAATTAAGAAGGTTTTGGTGGACTTTAATTTTCTAGCTCTTATTCTGCGATTTTTAATATCAAAAAAATTTACTTACTCGCCTATTACTTTTTAAAAATATTTCAATATTTTTCCATTATTTGGAACAGGTCCTATCTATCTATAGATATGCTAAAATATAAAGTTAGTTCCGAAGCAAAATGTAGAAATCGATGTAAAATCGATGAATTACACCAAGTGGGTATGGCAGTGGGCGTACATTTTTAATCCACTTTGTAGAGAATATTCCACTCTATTATTTTATAAAATTCAGAACAATATCTCTTCTGGCTTTTGAGTTATATCCTAAAATCGATTTTAAATATTAAAAAATTTACTTACTGCTTAATTCTGATCGCCTATTACTTTTTAAAATTTTTTCAATATTTTTCAATTGTTTGGAACAGGTCCTTTCAATGGATAATATGAAATATATATCTTATTCAAGGTAAAGTTAGTTTCGAAGCAAAATGAAAACGATTTGTTAAAAATTAATGTAAAATCGATAAATTACACCAAGTGGGCATGGCAGTGGGCGTATAATTTTTTTTAGGGAATATTCCACTATTATTTTATAAAAAATTTAAAACAATATCTCTTCTGGTTTGCGAGTTACATCCATCGATTTTTAATATTAAAAAATTTACTTACTGCTTAATTCTGATCGCCTATTACTTTTTAAAATTTTTTCAGTATTTCTCAATTGTTTGGAACAGGTCCTATCAATGGATAATATAAAATATATATCTTATTTCAAGGTAAAGTTACTTTCGAAGCAAAATGAAAACGATTTGTTAAAAATCGATGTAAAATCGACAAATAACACCAAGTGGGAATGGCAGTGGCCGTAAAATTTTACCCCAGATTGTAGGGAGTATTCCACTCTATTATTTTATAAAAAATTTAGAACAATATCTTTTCATGGTTTGCGAGTTACATCCTAAAATCGATTTTTAATATTAAAAAATTTACTTACTGCTTAATTCTGATCGCCTGTTACTTTTAAAAATCTTTCAATATTTTTCAATTATTTTTTGCAACAGTAGGTAGGTGCAATAATCCCATAGATATGGTAAAATGTATATTTAAATCAAGGTAAAATAAAAAATAAGTAAGTATTGAAGCGACAAAATAAAACGATTTGTTAAAAATCCATGTAAAATCGATAAATTGCCCTAAGTGGGCGGCAGTGGGTGGTAAATTTTCTCACGCCTGTTTACTCTTTTGATCTGTCGCGTTCATTACTGGCCAATTTGGCTGGAATCACAACAATGTAGTAGTTTTTTATGCTCTTTCAGAATATCGAACACAAATTTGTGACAGAGTTGCCACACTATCAAAACTAGATGAAATTTTTTACATAATTGCGATTTTGGCAGTATGGCAACTGTGGTAAAAATTTGAGTTCCATATTCTGAAAGAGCATAAAAAACTACTACATTGTTAAGATTCCAGCCAAATTGGCCCAGTACTTTCAGAGATATTCAATATTTTAGTGAAGCCTCCGTCAAACGAGCACTGTACGTCCATGGGACCAAAATCAATTTTTGCTCTATCTCGTTCAATACTGGGCCAATTTGCCTGGAATCACAACAATGTAGTATTTTTTTATGCTCTTTCAGAATATCGAACACAAATTTGTGACAGAGTTGCCATACTGTCAAAACTAGATGAAATTTTTTACATAATTGCAATTTTGGCAGTATGGCAACTCTGGTAAAAATTTGAGTTCCATATTCTGAAAGAGCATAAAAAACTACTACAGTGTCACGATTCCAGCCAAATTGGCCCAGTACATTCAGAGCTATTCACTATTTTAGTGAAACCACCGTCAAAAGAGCACCGTCCGCCCATGGGACCAAAATCAATTTTTGCTCTATCTCGTTCAATACTGGGCCAATTTGGCTGGAATCACAACACTGTAGTAGTTTTTTTATGCTCTTTCAGAATATCGAACACAAATTTGTGACAGAGTTGCCGTACTGTCAAAACTAGATGAAATTTTTTACATAATTGCGATTTTGGCAGTATGGCAACTCTGGTAAAAATTTGAGTTCCATATTCTGAAAGAGCATAAAAAACTACTACATTGTCACGATTCCAGCCAAATTGGCCCAGTACTTTCAGAGATATTCAATATTTTAGTGAAGCCTCCGTCAAACGAGCACTGTCCGTCCATGGGACCAAAATCAATTTTTGCTCTATCTCGTTCAATACTGGGCCAATTTGCCTGGAATCACAACAATATAGTATTTTTTTATGCTCTTTCAGAATATCGAACACAAATTTGTGACAGAGTTGACATACTATCAAAACTAGATGAAATTTTTTAAATAATTGCGATATTGGCAATATGGCAACTCTGGTAAAAATTTGAGTGCCATATTCTGAAAGAGCATAAAAAACTACTACATTGTTGCGATTCCAGCCAAATTGGCCCATTACTTTCAGAGATATTCACTATTTTAGTGACGCCTCCGTCAAACGAGCACCGTCCGTCCATGAGACCAAAATCAATTTTGTTCTATCTCGTTCAATACTGGGCCAACTTGGCTGGAATCTCAACAATGTAGTAGTTTTTTATGCTCTTTCAGAATATCGAACACAAATTTGTGACAGAGTTGCCATACTGTCAAAACTAGATGAATTTTTTACATAATTGCGATTTTGGCAGTATGGCAACTCTGGTAAAAATTTGAGTTCCATATTCTGAAAGAGGATAAAAAACTACAACATTATCTTGATTCCAGCCAAATTGGCCCAGTACATTCAGAGATATTCACTATTTTAGTGAAACCTACGTCAAACGGGCACCGTCCGTCCATGAGACCAAAGTCAATTTTTGCTCTATCTCGTTCAATACTGGGCCAATTTGGCTGGAATCACAACACTGTAGTAGTTTTTTATGCTCTTTCAGAATATCGAACACAAATTTGTGACAGAGTTGCCGTACTGTCAAAACTAGATGAAATTTTTTACATAATTGCGATTTTGGCAGTACGGCAACTCTGGTAGAAATTTGAGTTCCATATTCTGAAAGAGCACAAAAAACTACTACATTGTCACGATTCCAGCCAAATTGGCCCAGTACTTTCAGAGATATTCAATATTTTAGTGAAGCCTCCGTCAAACGAGCACCGTCCGTCCACTGGACCAAAATCAATTTTTGCTCTATCTCGTTCAATACTGGGCCAATTTGCCTGGAATCACAACAATGTAGTAGTTTTTTATGCTCTTTCAGAATATCGAACACAAATTTGTGACAGAGTTGCCATACTATCAAAACTAGATGAAATTTTGGCAGTATGGCAACTCTGGTAAAAATTTGAGTTCCATATTCTGAAAGAGCATAAAAAACTACTGCATTCTCACGATTCCAGTCAAATTGGCCCAGTACTTTCAGAGATATTCAATATTTTAGTGAAGCCTCCGTCAAACGAGCACTGTCCGTCCATGGGACCAAAATCAATTTTTGCTCTATCTCGTTCAATACTGGGCCAATTTGCCTGGAATCACAACAACGTAGTATTTTTTTATGCTCTTTCAGAATATCGAACACAAATATGTGACAGAGTTGCCATACTGTCAAAACTAGATGAAATTTTTTACATAATTGCGATTTTGGCAGTATGGCAACTCAGGTAAAAATTTGAGTTCCATATTCTGAAAGAGCATAAAAAACTACTACATTGTCACGATTCCAGCCAAATTGGCCCAGTACTTTCAGAGATATTCAATATTTTAGTGAAGCCTCCGTCAAACGAGCACTGTCCGTCCATGGGACCAAAATCAATTTTTGCTCTATCTCGTTCAATACTGGGCCAACTTGGCTGGAATCTCAACAATGTAGTAGTTTTTTATGCTCTTTCAAAATATCGAACACAAATTTGTGACAGAGTTGCCATACTGTCAAAACTAGATGAAATTTTTTACATAATTGCGATTTTGGCAGTATGGCAACTCTGGTAAAAATTTGAGTTCCATATTCTGAAAGAGCATAAAAAACTAATACATTGTTGCGATTCCAGCCAAATTGGCCCAGTACTTTCAGAGATATTCAATATTTTATTGAAGCCTCCGTAAACGAGCACCGTCCGTCCATGGGACCAAAATCAATTTTTGCTCTATCTCGTTCAATACTGGGCCAACTTGGCTGGAATCTCAACAATGTAGTAGTTTTTTATGCTCTTTCAGAATATCGAACACAAATTTGTGACAGAGTTGCCATACTGTCAAAACTAGATGAAATTTTTTACATAATTGCGATTTTGGCAGTATGGCAACTCTGGTAAAAATTTGAGTTCCATATTCTGAAAGAGCATAAAAAACTACTACATTGTTGAGATTCCAGCCAAGTTGGCCCAGTATTGAACGAGATATTCACTATTTTAGTGAAACCTTCGTCAAACGAGCACCGTCCGTCCATGAGACCAAAATCAATTTTTGCTCTATCTCGTTCAATACTGGGCCAATTTGGCTGGAATCACAACAATGTAGTAGTTTTTTATGCTCTTTCAGAATATCGAACATAAATTTGTGACAGAGTTACCATACTGTCAAAACTAGATGAAATTTTTTATATAATTGCGATTTTGGCAGTCTGGCAACTCTGGTAAAAATTTGAGTTCCATATTCTGAAAGAGCATAAAAAACTGCTACACTGTTCACTATGTTCCAGCCAAATTGGCCCAGTACTTTCAGAGATATTCACTATTTTAGAGAAGCCTCCGTCAAGCGAGCACCGTCCGTACATGGGACCAAAATCAATTCTTGCTCTATCTCGTTTAATACTGGGCCAATTTGGCTGGAATCACAACAATGAAGTAGTTTTTTATGCTCTTTCAGAATATCGAACACAAATTTGTGACAGAGTTGCCATACTATCAAAACTAGATGAAATTTTTTACATAATTGCGATATTGGCAGTATGGCAACTCTGGTAAAAATTTGAGTTCCATATTCTGAAAGAGCATAAAAAACTACTACATTGTTGCGATTCCAGCCAAATTGGCCCAGTACTTTCAGAGATATTCAATATTTTATTGAAGCCTCCGTAAACGAGCACCGTCCGTCCATGGGACCAAAATCAATTTTTGCTCTATCTCGTTCAATACTGGGCCAATTTGGCTGGAATCTCAACAATGTAGTAGTTTTTTATGCTCTTTCAGAATATCGAACACAAATTTGTGACAGAGTTGCCATGCTATCAAAACTAGATGAAATTTTTTAAGTAATTGCGATTTTGGCAGTATGGCAACTCTGGTAAAAATTTGAGTTCCATATTCTGAAAGAGCATAAAAAACTACTACATTGTTAAGATTCCAGCCAAATTGGCCCAGTATTTTCAGAGATATTCAATATTTTAGTGAAGTCTCCGTCAAACGAGCACAGTCCGTCCATGAGACCAAAATCAATTTTTGCTCTATCTCGTTCAATACTGGACCAATTTGGCTGGAATCACAACAATGTAGTAGTTTTTTATGCTCTTTCAGAATATCGAACACAAATTTGTGACAGAGTTGGCATACTGTCAAAACTAGATGAAATTTTTTACATAATTGCGATTTTGGCAGTATGGCAACTCTGGTAAAAATTTGAGTTCCATATTCTGAAAGAGCATAAAAAACTACTACATTGTCACGATTCCAGCCAAATTGGCCCAGTACTTTCAGAGATATTCAATATTTTAGTGAAGCCTCCGTCAAACGAGCACTGTCCGTCCATGAGACCAAAATCAATTTTTGCTCTATCTCGTTCAATACTGGGCCAATTTGCCTGGAATCACAACAATGTAGTATTTTTTTATGCTCTTTCAGAATATCGAACACAAATTTGTGACAGAGTTGCCATACTGTCAAAACTAGATGAAATTTTTTACATAATTGCAATTTTGGCAGTATGGCATCTCTGGTAAAAATTTGAGTTCCATTTTCTGAAAGAGCATAAAAAACTACTACATTGTCACGATTCCAGCCAAATTGGCCCAGTACATTCAGAGATATTCACTATTTTAGTGAAACCACCGTCAAACGGCACCGTCCGTCCATGAGACCAAAATCAATTTTTGCTCTATCTCGTTCAATACTGGACCAATTTGACTGGAATCACATCAATGTAGTAGTTTTTTATGCCCTTTTCAGAATATCGAACACAAATTTGTGACAGAGTTGCCATACTGTCAAAACTAGACGAAATTTTTTACATAAGTGCTATTTTGGCAGTATGGCAACTCTGGTAAAAATTTGGGTTCCATATTCTGAAAGAGCATAAAAAACTACTCCATTGTTGCGATTCCAGCCAAATTGGCCCAGTACTTTCATGGATATTCGCTATTTTAGTGAAGCCTGCGTCAAACCAAACGAATACCGTCGTCTGTTGACAATTTTGGAAAAAAAAACAGCGTATTTCAACCACCTTCTACTGTATGTTTTCTAGAAACTTGGCAGCACTGGCAGTGTGTAGTTACAGCACCATCTATTGTTCACCATGTTTTTTTTTTGACGAAGAAAAAATGTGGTCCCTCACTAGATGGCGCTGTCTGGATATTACTAAAAATACGTTACTTTTCAAAAATGATTTAATGACAATTTTCTTATTTCAAGCATAACTCATGGAATTTTACCTCGATTTTCATAAATTGGGTATCAATGAAAAGCTAGGAAAATATGCTATACAATTAACGTAATTATTATTCTTTATTATACTGGCAAATAAAGTAAATCTTTGATTAAAAAACAAATTTTTGTTTTATTCATGTTATAAAATTAACAAAATTTATTAAGCTTTTTTATACATTTATAAGACAGTAAATACATTAGAACCGGTTGTTATAAACGAAAAAATTTCCAAGTTTTGGTGCAACATCTTTTATTTTCGAAACTGAAATGCCTCATACAAATTTAGAGCCACAAAGGAGAAGTGTACAGCAAATCTAGAAATAAAAAAAATAAATGTACCAATAATATTGAAAATAAAATGGAATACAAATTATAATCAGGGTTAATGTTAAAATTAGATTTCATAAACAATTTCAGCATCATATATTTATATATCAGCTTACTCAGAGCCTTAGATGTTGCTCTATTTGTGATTAAAACTTAAGCTAAGTACGTTCTTTCTGATTCCAATTTGTTACTTTCTTGTGAATATTTTTTTGTAATCAAAATCCATAAGGAAGTCAGATGAATCATTCTAGCTTAACATACAATTTCAAAAGACTTTTTACTGTCCAAACTCAAGCACTAGCGTCAGAAGTTTAATGTCCAATTTGAGGAAAAATTTGGGGTGTTTTTTTCAGTCGAAAAAAGTGGTGTTTCTTGCTAAAAAGTTACAGTTCAATGAAATTTGTAAATTTTTTAAAAATTCAAAATCATATCCAATTGTTAATCTTTCTATATGTCAAATACAAAAATAGTTAAATATCTACACATTTTTTAATAATATTAACACTGTACAACAATTTATGGACAGTGTAAGTAACCTTTAATTTCTAATCCCATATAAATTTAAAGTTAATTGCTTTTCTTTTTGGACCAGTATCTATTATAATTTATTATCTATTGTTTATACCCTCCACTCCAGTAATTAATAATTAGAAAAAAAATTTTGGACCCCATAAAATATATATATTTCTGATCCTTATAACAACCGGAGTTGATGTAGCGATGTCCGTCTGTTCGTCTGTGGAAATCACGATGACGGCATCAATCGGGCAGCTAGGGTGCTCGTTGACATAAAAAATAATTCATTAACATCCTGAAAAGTTTGCTATTTAAAATCGTCCAAATCGGTCAATTAGGGCCCGAGATTTGAATGAAGAACTAAAAAAAGTCTTGAAAAAATATAATTTTCTATGTTGTTCTTGTCACGATCACGCCCTCAATAGTGCAGCTACAGTGATCATTTTTAGTGAGAATGATTCACCAAATTCATGGGAAGATTTCTATTTCAAAAATCATTAAAATCGGTGGAACAGGTCCAGGGAAATCTCTGAAAAAGTAAAAAAAAATAAAAAAAATATGATGTTTCTATATTGTTATTGTTGTTATTCTAAATGTTGTGTTGTTGTCATAGCTGGACTTGGTGTTTTTGTGGTCGCTGTGGTAATAATATAATAAAAACTAACCCTTTGTACATTTTTTTATTAACTCTGGTAGAAAAATTTAAAAGTTTCCTTGTTTTGGCATCACTCTAAAAATTTGTTAGATCATTTCTGTTATTACCACGAGAATGGCTCACGGGAAATTGGTTAAAATCGATCCAAAATTTTTTCGACAAGCAGACACTACGAGTTAATATAAAGGGAGTAAAAATTCACCAACATCTAAAGCAAATAATGCTAAAATACCTAGTTGTTAATAAAAAAAAAAACAAAACTATGTAAATATAGCAAAAAAAAAAAATTATGTATAAATTTATTTATAAATTTACATAAACATATTAAATAATACAAATAATATACATACTAGAGGACCCCTCCGCAGCATTATATTATATTATATTAATTTTTATAAAATAATACCAAAATTTGCCAAGAGAAGTTAACGTACAGTAATGCCAAAATATGCCAAGAGAAGTTAACGTACAGTAAAAGTAAAGTTGATTGTACACGCATAACTTTCCTCAAACCCAACGAATTTGCGAAGAGAAGTTAACGTACATTAATGCCAAAATATGCCAAGAGAAGTTAACGTACAGTAAAAGTAAAGTTGATTCTCCACGCATAACTTTCCTCAAACCCAACGAATTTAAGCAGTTAACAGCTACGTCAACAGCCTACGTTAATTAGAACTCTAGTTATAGGGGTTTGAGAGAAGAAAAATATTGAAAAAAATCTTGAATGCAAAGTTTATTCATAAATTCTTTTAATATATAAGATATTATATATGTATATCCATAACAACTGCATGTTAGAAATAAGTCGGTATATTATTTTATTTGCATAAAATTCTGCAATATTTTGTTGTGGGGAAAATACATTTCTTTTGCATTAACAGAGTGTCACTTCATTTAGCTCAGCGTGACTATGCCACAGTAGATGGCGCCACAATTTTTGTTTGTTCTAATTAGCTTTGCAATAGTTATTTCTATTTTAACATGAATGTTAATATTTTCAACTGGATATCATACAGAACAATGTTAAGAGTATACACGGGCTGGTCTTTTATTTCATACGTATTTTCATTATTCTTTTACAAATATGAACATAAGTTTGGCATATTAACTTGTTGTCTTTACAAAATAGAGTTACCGAGATCATCAATGAGTTTTTTTGCTTTCAAAACAGTTCTACACAGTTATATAGAATTATTATTCTGCTTTACCTACAGAATATCTGATTGCGATCACATCTAATTTTTAAAAATTGTTTATAATTACTAAAGCATTATTATTCACATAAATACAAAATTGCACTTTTTAAATTTTCCATTCAAATTTAAGAAAATATCAATTCTAAAAACTGGAATTAAAAATTTCCAATTATAAATTACAATTAATTGAATTTCAGAAAATCATATCAAAACGTCGGAAATTATAATTTTAAATTTAGAAGACATCAATTGCATCTTTAATATATAAATTTTATTCGTTAAACACAAATTGAAATTCCAAAAAAAAAAAACACCAAATACCTATGTTTACATTTAAAAAAAATTTTACATATAAAAAAAATATTGACATTCAGGAGAAATTAATAGCTTTTCAGTACCGCGATTCAGTAACTTCTTTTAACGATAGTCGAATCGTTAAAAAAGAAAATTGCAAAATTATTAGTAAAATTTTTAAACGATATTCGCTATTGTTAAAGTCAGCTGTTGCTGTTATCTAAACGACAACCATTTTTGTGTTGTTTATTCAATCGATAAAAACTTAAATTTTTATGTTGAAATGTCGTCATACATAAATAAAAATCATAAAATAGTGAAAATATTTTGCTTTAATTAAAAAACTTTTTTATATAAATAAAAAAATTAAATAGCATATTCAATTCATTATTTCATTTTCAAATAAATAAACAGAAATATTGGTAAAAAAATAGAGATATTAAACATAGACATAAAATCATCCTGTTAAACACGAAGTAATTTGTTTTTTTCTATTCTTCTTTGTGTTTTTCGCTTATTTTAACAGAGATGCCACTCGTTTACAATTTAAATAAATAGAAAAATAGATTTGTCGACTGTCGTTAAGATGTATGTACTTAGTGAATCACTTAATCCTTAGTGCAAACAACAATAGCTGTCGATATATTTTGCGATTGTCGGATCGTTGAAATTTACAGAATCACACTACAGAAAACATTAATTTAAATTCAATGAATTTTAGAAAACCTCAAATGATAGTTAAGAATTGCAAACATAAAAACTGTTACATAAATAAACGCAATTTGATGAGAATATTATTTTTTATATATAAATTTTCAAAAATTTTTTTGGATGAAAATTTGAAGTTTTTCAGAAAATAAAGAGAACAAATTATTTTATTTAAAATGTTTGAGACACTTAGTTTTTTGCGTTTGGCATCCCTAATTTGAATATTTATTATTATAAATTTATTCTCTATGTTTTCCAAATATGGCAATATTTTAATAAAAAAAAGTTGAGAAAGTTTTTTTTTGGTTATTATTTTGTTACTCCATCCGACCTATATGGCCGCAATGAAGAAATATTTGGCCAGTTAAAAGAAACTATACCGCCATCTCCAATTAGCACGATTTAATGCATATAGCCACCCTACACAACCATTACCTTTGCAATGGAGGTTAGGGCGAGCTATTTAATTAGCAAAAACTAAATTAAACGAGAAGTTATGTCATATAACCGGATACGCATGCATATAGTATATAACCTAAATGCATGCCAATCAGCAACCACGATGACCAAAAAGCAAACACCGAAATAAATCCGAAATAATAGAAAAGACGAAAACCAACCCAAAGAATTTGCTGAAATAATTTGGTATTAAATTTAACAAATTGTTTACTCTTTCATTTACATTTATTATAAAGACTCTAACCGAGGCACAGCCGAATTTAACACTCTTACTTGTTTTTTTTATAAAAACCATCATTGGTTTTTTATAGAAAGAATTAATTTCTACAGGATTGTTGTACTTATTAAATTTTTTTTTTTTTATTTAACAACTATAAGTGTACGTCACTGTATGAGGTTTTGAATCAAAAAGATGAATTAGATTATAGGAAAAAGTTTTTTTTTTTAATAAAATGAAAAAGTTTGATAGTGGCTAGATAGATTGATAGATAGGCTAAAATTTATTGATTATTTTTCGGAAAAACCAGGAATTGTCTCGTAGTCTTAGCTACATATCAACACAAATTAAAAAATGCATTATATATATACATAAATTTTTTTTTTTGCTAAATTATTAATTCCAGAATTTTAGCTGACACCAACACGACTGTGGAGAGAATCTTAAGATTAAAAACTTTATTTAAAAATTACGAAACTGAAAATATATTTCCAATTTGAAGATTATTACATTCATTTCACAGCACATCATTTCTAGTTTTTCAAGAACATATCGCACCTGTACCTCTAAAGTGAGTCAACTCAAAATTTTTCAATTTTCACTTTTTGCAAGAAAACGATACACAGTGGTCATATCTATCCACTGTAAAAATCTTACATCGATTTTTCTAGTCTTTCGCAAAAAAAAAAAAAAATACAGTTGTAACCCTCTTTGTGTTGTAAGAGTAGCTTCTTTAGAATGCACTAAAAAGATATATTTTGAGTTCCATCCAAAAAACTTGTTATTTTTGACGATCACAGAAAAAATCGCAAAAACAGCTACTGTTGTATTCTTATTATTCGCAATTCTTTACAACGAAACAACTGTTTTTAAATTTTATAGTAAATATTAAAAAAAAACCGTTATTTGCCTCTACTGAAAATTTGTAAAGTTTGAGTTGACTCACTTTAGAGGTACAGGTGCGATATGTGGTAATTCTGGTCATAAATGGAGTAATCAAATTATTATTGATAAATACATGGGTCGTTGGTTTCAAGTGAACCAACTTTTGAAATCGATGTCTTCCGATCGGGATGAAATTTGCACCAAGGTTAGTCCTATTTGGGTAGTACTTTAGACACAATTATTCAAAAAGATCGGTCCAGAACTCTCTGAGTTAGAGGTGGTCAAAATTTGACATTTTGGCCAAACAGGTGTTTTTTCTCATCCATGCAACTTTTTACCTATTGTTCTCAGCAAAATTAATCCCAAATAGTTTAAATAGCTATTTCTTCAATCTTTCGGGAAAAAAAAAATTTTTTTAAATAAAAAAAAATTTTACTTTTTTTCAAAAAGCGCCCTTTGTTGTTCAAAAGAAAGCTTAGGTTTTTTCCTTTAAATATATAATCTCATATACATATCTGGAGTAGTATAATAGTGAAAGCCTTGGAACTTTGTCTGAGTTCATGAGTTATTTATGTGAGTAGCCTAATAAAAAATGGGCGGGATAGGTCCAATGGGCGTGCACGTCCTGTAAAAAAAATATGAAGTACTATGAAAATGACAGTACATTAAGTACCAATTTGAGTAGTCGTGGGAAATATGGCCAGAATCGCTAACATCAAAAATCGACAAAACCGAAATCGCCAAAATCAAAAAATCGCTAACTAAAATCACCAAAAAATCAAAAATCACAAAAAACAAAAATCGTCAAAGTCCAAAATCGACAAAAAACAAAAATCGCAAAAAAAAAAACAAAAATTGCCAGAACCGAAAATTGTGAACAACAAAAATCGCAAAAATTAAAAATCGCCAAAATCAAAAATCGCAAAAAACTAAAATCACCAAAAAATCAAAAATCACAAAAAAAACAAAAATCGTCAAAGTCCAAAATCGCCAAAACCCCAAATCGCAAATAACAAAAATCGTCAAAGTCCAAAATCGCCGAAACCGAAAATCGCCAATAACAAAAATCGCAAAAAAAAAAAAAAAAAAAAAAAAACAAACCACACCAAATTAAAAATGGCCAAAAGTGGAAATCCAAAAAACAATAATCGCCGAAGTCAAACATCGCCAAAAAAAAAAAAAAAATAATCTAAAATTGCCAAAAATCTAATATCGCAAAACAAAAATCGGCAAAAAAAAAAAATAAAAATAGCCCAAAAAAAAAATAAAATAGTTTTTTACAAAATATATTGCCAGTTTTTAATTTCTTCTGGCAGATGAGTTATTTATTAATGCGGTAGTCGTAGAAGTGGTTGCTGTATCTTCATCATTTGGGTGCATTTTGTTGTAAGCGGAATGTTTTTCTTTGAAGTATTATTAGCAAAAATATCTGGCGTTGTTTGTTGCAAACCAATTTTTGATGCATCCATAAAATGTAAGGTTTACAGAAACCGTATAATATATCTATAATATTAATAGGCTAGGCCATTTCTTGTGACCGATGTTTTGTTCTACCGTTTTATCCCGATTTTGATCAAACGTATATTATTTGAAAGGTATTTCTTTTTAGCTGTTTTGCAGATTTACAGATTTTTAAATTTTTTCCTTTATTTTGAGTAAATTGTATTTAAATTTGCTACTAACACATACATAAAATTATACAATGCTATGTGTGTGTTTATTAAGTTTGGTAATGTGTTTGTAATCAAAATGATTTTGTTTTTTTGTGTTGATTTTTGAATTGGCTATAATTGATTAGCATACCTTTATTTAATGAAAAAGTAAAAATTTCCTAGACTTTGCACTCGAATTTCGAGAGCTGAAGTCTGCTAGTATAGTATTAATAGGCTAGGCCAATTCTTGCGACTGATGTTTTGTTCCGTTTTTGACCAAACGTATATTATTTGGAAGGTATTTATTTTTAGCCGTTTTGCAGATTTTCAGATTTTTAAATTTTTCCCTTTATTTTGAGTAAATTGCATTTAAAGTTGCTACTAACACATACATAAAATTACACAATGCTATGTGTGTGTTTATGAAATTTATTAATCACTCCTGTTCTTGAAACCACTATCACAAAAACAAACTCGTAAATGAAAAAATTCTTAAATTTACGAGTAAATGAAAAAATTCTTAAATTTACGAGTTTTTTGCTGTTCTATGATATCAATACGAATATTTTTTTTTTTGTTTTAATTCACATAGAAAAGGTTTTGTGAAATCAAAACAAATGCCCTTTTTTCTTCTACACAGGTCTTAAGAGATAAACAAAAAAACAATTGATATTTAAATTCTAACATGTTTTTTATTGAACCTTGTCATTATTTTAAAAAATTAGACATTGATTTTATGAAAAAAAAAACTATTTTAAAAAAGTCTACATTTTGCGTTGATTTAAAAAAAAATCGTAATCAGTAGTCAATGTTAATAAAACACACTTTTGGAGATGATGTTGTTCTAAAACTATAATAAAAACTTTTTATTTGCACAATCTATTTTCCATTATAATTTTTTCAATTACAATATAGATTCTTTATTTACTAATTATTACGAATAAAGGAATTTAAAATAATATTTCACTCAAATCACACATTTTTATTTTTTTTTTTTTTTGCATATGACTGCCACAACTTTGTTTATGTTCGAAACAGTAGTGATGCCAGTCAAATCCAATTTGTTTGAATTTCGAATTTTCTTTGGTGATGCCTAACTTATGTCAAAAAGAGAAGTCATTCTTAGTTGAATGAAATTAAAGAACAAAAACAATTAAATGAACAAGTAAAATGTTATTTTAAAAGAATATACTTTTTTTTACTTTCTTTATAATCTTAAAGAAAAACATGCAAAAATTACTTAAGGTTTTTTTGTGAAAGTGACTAAAGAACCATATGGCACCTCGGTTTCTAGATAACATATGATTCTGAAGCTAAACCATATGTTTCATGTGATTTGACAATAAAAAAATATGATTTCGAAAATTACTTCGAAAATATAAAATTTGTGTTTTCAAGAAACCCAAAATTTCAATTTCATGTTATTTCAAATTCATTCTTATTCAAATAACAACGTTTCAAGAACAGGGCTGAATGTGTTTGTAATAAAAATGGTTTTGTTTTTTGTGTTGATTTGTGAATTGGCTATAATTGATTAGCATACTTTTAGGGTCTTTATTTAATGAAAAAATAAAATTTCCTATAATTTGCGCTCGAATTTCGAGGGCTGGAATCTGCTAATTTGTACAAATCGATTTGTTTTCGTTTTATTTTTATGCAAGATTAACATAAAACGTATAAAAATTTGTATTAAAAATTGTTCTGTTTACGTTTTACATTTATTCAAAAGAAAATAATAATTTGTTTATAAAAAATAAAGAGCATAAAAATATTTCGTATTTGACTTTTCAGTGCAGGGTTGCACCTAAGACCGTTGCTCTAAATGATTGGTATAGGGTATAGTCGGTCAGTACAAGAGAATATATTTTTTCTCTATTAAGAATCAACTTGTTGGAGTTAGCGTGTTTTGAATATTGGCTCACAAACTATTTTAATGCTGTACATTCCTTGCGTGGCACTTGCGTAATTGAAAATTGAATTTTTTTATATTTTTAAACATTAAACAACATATTGTAACATTTTGTTTCATCCATATTTAATTAATATTTCTTGTTTTCAAATTAAAAATTTTTATTTGTTTGCTCCTCTTTCTTTTCATGTCTCTTACAACTTACAACAAAACGATTCGTTTAACAAATAGGAACAGGTAAGCTCTTGATAAAAAGCGTCATTGTTATAATTTAAGCTTTTAACTTTTATTAAAAAAAAAAAAAATACATACTTTGCAAGACGACAGGGTTGTTATGAACAAAGAGTTGTTATGAACAAAATAATAAGAGGATTTCCCCCCCAAAAAAAAAAAAATAATAAATAGAAACAAACAGCAAACATGATCATCATTTCACATAACAAAAATAAACTACACAACATATCCCCACCCCCTTTTTGTAGAAACATACGAGTAACTTTAAATAAAATAAAAATAGTTTTTTTTAGAAAGAGAGACTAATAGAAATGTAATATATAAAATTTTCTTTATAAATTTTAGAAACTTGCAGTAGGTATAACAATTTTTATATAAAAAAACATTTCCCATTTTTTTAACAATATAGGAGTTCTTAAAGATTTAATTATAGTTCTTATAGTTTTTAAAGTATTTTTTCAAATAAACATAAGTAGTTGTAATTTTTTCCCGGTTTCTAGTGGTAACTTGGCTTAGAATACATATTTTGAAATTAAGTGTAACGATAACATTAGTTTCATAATTTACATTAATTTTTCTTTCGATTTCTTATGTTTCTATTTCTTTGTTCATATCATGTTATCCATAAAAAAATATATTTGTAAATTTTCCTACGTTTTATGAATTATAAATTTTTTTTATTTGTCTGTATTTTATGTATTTTAATATGTGTTTCCCAATAATATGTTACATCCTTAATTACCTTTAAAAAACAACAAAAAAACCCTTTCCGCTTTTATTTTCTTTTTCTTTTTTTGTGTTTTTCTCTCGTTCATTGTACATTTCAGGGAGGCTACCTAGATGGATTACGTTCACATTTGGGTGGTTTAACACAACGTGTCAAATCATGGTATTGGGGACGACCTCTTGTAAGTGCAATTGTATTTTTCATTAAAACTAAAAAACAAACAAAAAAAAAATCCAAAATAAAAACAAACAAAAACAAAAACAGCAATGTCTCGAAACCCGTTACAAAAACCAACAAACAAAAAAATTTTAAAAGCACATTTTTACTAACATTTTACCACGAAAAACCCTTCAAAGAAATTTTTAAACAACATAACAAAAATTTTTTGGTTTTGCTATCATTTATTTATTTTGTTTATAAATTTTTTTCTTGCTAGAGGGTTTTTTCTACCAGTGTACTTTTTCTTTGTAGGTTTTAGTTGAATTTGTTTTGGAAACTATAGCTTGCTTTAAAAATCACTTTAATTTTCTTACTATTCATTTCGACTGTAGTTGTTCTAAAATCTATGTTGCACTTGTATTTCTTTAAATCGATTTAAAAAAAAAAGAAATTAAAATTTTTTTTTAATTTTTTTTTTTTATTGGACTAAAATTATTTTTTCAAACTTAGTCTTGTAAAGTAAACTTTGTCAATGTAAGTAAGTATTGTAACATAAAATTGTATTCAATCTATAAAATATCTAAAGAGAAACCTGCAATAATTTTTTTAAAACGTATTTTCAAAAATTTTCAAAGAGAAGCTTGAAAAATATAATTGCACCATAACGCATGAGTCACCCTGTATCTATTGTTTATTAGTAAATTATTCCTCATTATTTGTAAACTTTAGTTCATCATGCACTCCATTTAACTTATGATTTATAATTTTTCAATTTCAAAATAATGATCATTAAGGGTGTTCTGAGTTAAGCGGAAAAGGATATATGACATTAATACAATTTAAGAGAAAGGCTGTATAAGCAATATAGATTTTAATTTACCTTAAAAGAAGTTTTCAAATAAATGTTTAACTAATTAAGGAATGAATCACAATATTTTCCTTTGTTCGAACTTTCAGTATTCTTTTCAAAATTAAGAGTCTTAAGCCTTTTTTAATGCAGTAAATTTGTGCATCACTGCGGCAGTTATGCCAAGTTTTTTGCTGATGCGTGATCAGATGTCGCAGATGCTTTGTTACTGCTCAACAATTGCACAGAGTTTGCTTTTTAGAACGTTTTGCAAAAGACAAAAAAACATGTTCACCACAATAACATTAACAAATATTATTGAAAATCTTGATTCTAAAAATGATAACTTTTTGTTAACTTATATTAAATACGGAATTAAAAGAAAGATGAAACGACTTTTGGTTATTTAAAATCAATTAAAACGAAAAAGAAGGCGGATTTATAAAATAAAAAATTGCTTTAAAATATTAAAACGATATTATTTAAATCTGTTTTAACAATTTTTATATAATGCCCTATAGTGTATATATATGTACTTACTCTTCCATTCTGTATCAATGTTTAAATTTTGTTTAAGCTTCGCGCTCTATTGCATCAGTAATTAATTAGTTAATGCAAAAATTTGCGGCAGCACTGTCAATTGTTTCCATATGACGTAAATCACTGCTGCCAAGTGATGCTTTTTTGAACGTTTTACTTTTATTATGCTGCAGTGATGCCTAACTACTGCATTTACGAACGTACCCTCTTTTTCAAAAACCTTTTAAAAACTTGAGCTATGAAAATCCTTAGTAGTTTTCCATACGGCTGGCTTTCTAAGTTCAAACTGTGATAAATGACAAAATATTTAGAAAAATTACAAAATTAGAGTATAAACACAACGCGGCCGGTGCGGAACGTCTATGACGATTTTATTGTTTACATTTTAAACATCTTTTTTTATAAATTTTTTATTATTTTAGAAATAAAAATAATATTTATTCGGTATAAGTGAAATTAAATGAATAACGACTTTTAATAAAATAGTTGAGCTCGAGGTCACGATTTTATTTATAAAATTTCTTTTATTATTTTAAATCTCTCGAACATTTCGTCATTCTTTGAATCACATCCTCAGGGATTATGTACAACAACAACAAAATATATATTAAATACAAAATTTATTGCCGCTGCGGTTCTCTCATGTCAGTATTGCATTAGACACTATTGGAAAGATTTAAAATAATAAAAGATATTTTATAAATAAAAACGTGACCTTCGAGCTCAACTATTTTATTAAAAGTCATCAATTTCAAAGGTCGAATAACACAAGGGAACAAAATTGAACTTTTTTTGTGTTGATTTGAAATTTATAGCAAATTTTTACTAATTTGAGGTCGCTGATTTCAAATCTGCACTTGGTTTTCTAATGTGTAAGTGTTTGTATGTAATAAGTTAGTTTTTTATGATTCTAAGAATTAAAAAATGTTATTAGAAAATGTTATTTTTGTATGGAAATCGCGATTTATATCAATTCAGTAAATCGTGAACAAAATCAAAAGTTGTGCACCGATTGCAATGAAATAAAGCTCATTTTATTCGAAATATATTTAACTAACTGTTTGTAGACCAAAACTGTGATTTTTGTCCCATTTTTATTTTTTAGGAATTTTTAAAGAACAAAAAAAATGTTTTTTTTTTTTAAATTTTAATTTTTTTTTCAAAACTTGAACGATATCTCTAAAACTACTTGGAAAATTTAAAAACAAAGTAAGCACGGCTTTAAGAGAATATTGTTTGCGAGTTTCGGATTTTTTTTTTAATTTAATATGGTGAACCGTTTTCAAGTTATTCCAATATATGTAGCGGAAGTGCCTTAATTTTGAACATAACGGTATATCTCGAAAAGTCGAGCTGATAGAAAAAAACCAAGGGCAGATTTGGATTCAGCGTCCCAAATAACCTTGAAAACAATATTCAGTTCTTAATCAACAGAACCATTGTTCCCTTGTGTAATAATTCATCATTTATTAAATGAATAACATTAAATTTAAATTTACTTTTTAATTCCGAAAAAATTTATTTTTTCAATAATTTTCATAAACATTACAAAACATACGTTTTTTGTCTACAAAATTGGTACTGACCGCAAGAACAGGGCAACATTACCGAGAGAGAATGAGTTGAAATATGAGAAACTGCGCAATGAAAAAAATAAGTATATACCGGGTGATCCAAGTAGAGATGCTTTTTTCAATAGCCTTTTTTTGACAGATCACGTGTGAGTCGTGTCATGCTGTCATGTTATTTTTGTTAAGTATTCTTTGGCATTTCATCATGGAAAGACTTACGCCTGAACAATGTTTACAAATCGTTCAACTTTATTACGTAAATTCATGTTCTGTGCAGAATGTGTTTCGTGCACTTCGCTCAACTTATGGTCAACATAATCGGCCTACTGAGCGTACTATTCGCAACACCATCACCCATCTTGAGACCCAGCATTCATTATTGGATAATATTCGACCGAATAGACCACGTCCACGCAGTGAAAAAAATATAGCGGCCGTAGCTGAGAGTGTACACGAAAACCGTGGAGATTCGATTCGGCGCCGTTCGCAGCAACTCGGACTGACGTATGATGCCTGAAATTGAAGCTCGTGATCTCGGCGACATTTGGTTTCAACAGGACGGCGCCACTTCCCACACAGCGCATCAATCAATGGATTTATTGAGAGAACACTTCGGTGAGCAGATAATTTCACGTTTTGGGCCGGTCGATTGGCCACCAAGATCGTGTGATATCACACCGTTAGACTTTTTCCTGTGGGGATATGTAAAGTCTAAAGTTTAGAGCAAAACATCACGCGTGTCATTCGCCAGTTACAAGTCGAAATGCTCGAACGCGTCATCGAAAATTGAACTCAACGAATGGACCATCTGTGACGTAGCCGCGGCCAACATTTGATAGACATAATCTTCAAAAAATAAATGCCAAACAATGTTCTTTCAAATGATAATAAACTTTCCCCATTCAATTTGAACTTTCTGTGTTTTTTTCTTTAAAAAAGTAGGGAACCTCGAAATGGATCACCCTTTATAATTTAAGTGCGGTATCGCTCAGTTTTTGTATGAAAAATACCGCAACGGTCTGATTGTGTTTATACTCTTACTTGGAAACAGAAAAACCCCTATTCTTTTTTTACACTGAATAAAACAATTTTTTAAAAATTATGTCTCATTCTTTTTCGGAAATCCAAGTGATTCAAAAGTACGAGTAATGAAGACAAAATCTTCGAGCAATTTAAGGGGATAAAGAATGCGCGAAGATGCTTTTTTGATATGACATAAATTTTCATATGTGATTCAGAAATAATTATTTTGCGTCCTTTTAGGATATATTTATTTTAAAACCCGTCATTATTATTATTAAATGATATATAAGAAAAAGGATACAATAGTACTCCCTTTCAGTATATTTTAAATCAATGAACTAAGTTTTATATACCAATGGAGGGATTTTGAAGAGTCTTTAAGACTACTTTAAAAAATGTACAGTGACTGCCATTAATATTCGGTTTTAATATAATTTTGTTTTTAAATCAGCAAATTTGCAGTGATAATAATGATGAATGCATCCAGTATTTTTATGCTGAAAAATAAAATTTAGTATTCTTTTCTTTGCTATTACCTGTAAAATGAAAATCCACCCCAATGTTTTTCAAAAATCGTAAATCCCATATCTACTAAACTGTAGTAAACAAAGTAAACCAAACAATTTTTGTGATTGTCAAGTTTTGTTTACTAAAATGTGCAATGGGACGTAACGGAAAAAATAGATCGTTGGAAAAGAGAAAATTAATAAATTTTCATTATGAAAAAGGAAAAACATATTAAGATATTGATCATATGTTAAATATGAAGCCTAATGCTATCGAAGATATTGTTTGAAGACATAAAAATGTGAAAAGAATTGAATTTAAAAAGCAGCCTGGCCAGCCAAAAATGTTAACCGTGAAGGAAGAACGCCTTATTGTAAGAAAAATAAAAATTAATCCTCGATTAAGTGCTCCTAAAATGGTCACTGAGGTAAGGGTAAAAATGGAAAAGACGATATCAAAATAAATAATTCGACGCACTATTAAACAAACAAGGGAACAAATAGTTGCCCGAAAAAAAGTCATTCGTTGATTTAAGGAAGATAGATGGTAGGAAAGAAAGCAAATTCAATCTATTTGGCAGCGATGGGAAACTATGGTATAGCGGAAACTAAATGAGAAGCTAAAAGGAAAAAATATCACACCCACAGCGAAGCACGGATGTAGAAGTGTAAGGCTGTATTTCAACAAGTGCCGTTGGAAACTTGATTTTTATCGATGGGATATTTAAAAAGGAGAAAGCTAAAAGGAAAAAATATCACACCCACAGCGAAGCACGGATGTAGAAGTGTAAGCCTGTATTTCAACAAGTGCCGTTGGAAACTTGATTTTTATCGATGGGATATTTTAAAAAAATACATTTTGAGGAATAATTTAAAGTTATCCTCTGTTAAAATGTGAATTTTTATCAACTTTCAAATTATATCAAGATAACAATCCCAAATATAAAACCTATGTTGTCCGTAAGTGGTTGTTATATAATTGTCCAAAAGTTAGTGATACACCAGCTCAATCTACTGATATGAATTCTATTGCATATTTATGGCACTATTTTGATCGTCATGTTCATGAGAACCGCGATTCTTCGATAACAACATGCCAAATTGTCTTTCGGAAATCATACAAAATAATGGCTAACCAACGAGATATTAAGTTTATGTACTAAAAAACGAATATTAATGAAGTGTGATTTTTTTGTGTTTTGAGTTTTTTTTTTTTTTTTTTTTAAATTTTTTATTCAGAATTTTTAAATAACCTTATTTAGATCTTTAAATATATGCCCTATTTTATTAAAAAGGTTTTACTTTTATTTCCATAACTAAAAAATATAAAAAAAATATATATATATTAAAAAATATTAAAAAAAAACATATATTTATGGTAGTCACTGTACCTTTTTCTTTGGACACCAAAAAAATTATTTCCCACCCTTATAAAACATATAAAAAGAGGCCGCTTTTTATCCCTTAACTCTTATTATAATACTAATACAAGGAATATATATCTATAATATTAATAGGCTAGGCGATTTCTTGTGACCGATGTTTTGTTCTACCGTTTTATCCCGATTATGACCGAACGTATATTATTTCTTTTTAGCGGTTTAGCAGATTTACAGATTTTTTAATTTTTTCCTTTGTTTTGAGTAAATTGCATTTAAAGTTGCTACTAACACATACATAAAATTATACCATGCTATGTGTGTGTTTATTAAATTTGTTAATGTGTTTGTAATAAACATGAGTTTGTTTTTTTGTGTTGTTTTGTGAATTGGCTATAATTGATTAGCATAACTTTAGGGTCTTTCTTTAATGAAAAAATAAAATTTCCTAGAATTTGCACTCGAATTTCGAGGGCTGGAATCTGCTAGTATATTTTAAAACTCTTTCTTTTAACTCATACTCTCTGTCTGTCTGTCGTGGGGCAACCCCATTCCTCCTTGTCCAATTGGTCTGAAACTTGACCCATAGTCTTGTTGTGACTACATGTTAATTTGGGGTAGTCACGCACACGCACGCATAGTCACGCACAGTCACGGAGTGATCTAAATGTCATTTCCTCTCATCCGATCGATCTGAAACTTGGTCCATACACTTGCTGTAAAGAATATATTAACCTTGACTTAGTCATGCACAGTGACGCATAGTCACGTACAGTCACGGATTGATTTAAAACCCATTTCCCCTTATCTGATCGATCTGAAACTTGGTCGATAGACTTGCTGTGAAAAAAGATTAACTTTGACATAGTCACGCACAGTCACGCATAGTCACGCACAGTCACGGAGAGATTAACACCTTACTTCCCCTCATCCGATAGATCTGAAACTTTGTCCAGAGACTTGTTGTGGCCAAAGATTAATTTTAAGATAGTCACGCAAAGTCACATACAGTCACGGAGAGATTCAAATTCATACGCATAAGGCAAGAAAGAGTTTTAATAAAAACTTTGTTTTTATGTTTTTTTATTAAAGGAAAAAGTAAACTAGGGAAAATTTTTTCTAAAAATTTTTAAAGTTCTGGATTTTCCGTTAACGACTTTATCACTAATCACATCGGTGAATAATTTTTTGGACGAAGTTTTCCGATTCAAAAATTAATAGAATAAATTATTAGGGGAATAAACCTGTGTGGTCTCTGTGAAAACGAAAAGAGGGCAAGAAGCATGCCAAAGATTTAAAACAAATAAACAAAGATATATATATACTACGCCTATGTAATAAAGATATTGGGCCCTCAAAAAGGTAAAAAAGTACATCCTCTTAGTACAATTTCTACTACTTTTGTTTACTTATGACAGAATATTGGATTATTTAAGGTATTAAAAATAATAATAATACAAAATACATTTTTATAAAAGATAATTTTAAGTGTAGCTTTAAATACAAATGGGGATTTCTGTACGAGGTACTTTCAGCAATCTTGCACTAAATTTAAGTTAATGTACGTACTAAATGATGAATTATTATTCGACCTTTGAAATTTATGACTTTTAATAAATTAGTCGAGCTCGAGGTCGCGTTTTTGTTTATAAAATAAATATCCTTTATTATTTTAATTTTTCTCCTCCAATATTTCGTCATTCTTTGAATGACATCTTCAGGGAGTATGTACAACAACAAAAAAATATATACACACAAAACTTATTGCCGCTGCGGTCCTCTCATGTCAATATTACATTAGACACTCCCTGAAGATGTCATTCAAAAAATGACGAAATATTGGAGGAGAAAAATTAAAATAATAAAGGATATTTTATAAACAAAAACGTGACCTCGAGCTCGACTAATTTATTAAAAGTCTTAATGTACGTACTATTGAAGAAATTGTAAATTGAAGAAATTGTACTTATTGAAAATGGTAGTAATTTGAAGCAGTTTTAATTTTGAAATACACATTACTTTTTCAGAAAAATTACTTTTATAAATGGGAATAAAACAATACCAGTATTAGGAAAAAATTGTGTTCCTTAATTAGTAATTGTAATCAAAAATATGCCATTTGCCGTAAAATATACTTCAAACTAAGTCCTAATTTTGTATATAAAAAAATATTGAAATTCATCTCAAAATTTGTAAATACCAATTTTAAAACGTTTCGTTTTTATGGAAAAATAAAAATTTTAAAAACTCATCTTTTCTTTATAAAAATATCAAAAATTTTGTTTTATAAAATGACCCCATTGATTTTTATTTTTGTTATAATTTCTTTCATCTTTTTTTTTCATTTTATAAAACGAAATATTTGAAATTTTTATGAAACATTCACACGTGAATTTTTCTATACAAATTTAAAACGTATCGAAAAAAACAAAAAACAAAGCTAAAGTCGTAAAATTTTACTTTTTTCGTCGTTTCCCAGAACACCCTTAGAAAAATGTTAGTTTTTTATTTCAACTCAAATCTCACCTTTTACAAAAAAAAAAAATAACACCCGTAGTTTAGTGTGTTCTTAGTTTAGCTGTATGTAATTTAACTAGCTTTTTCTTAAAACTATCCATTTCTCAAATCAATCTCTTTAGTATGTAAACTGTAATCTTTTTTGTAGTCTTTTCACTAGTCTTAGTACAAAATGCATTTTCACTCAATATTTACTTATGTTAGTTTTTTTTCTCAGTCATACTACGCCGCATTCATTTCTTTCAAGAAAAAAAAAGAACAATAATAACAAAAAAAATAAAACATTCAATATACTTAAATACACTTGAATCATTCCACTTTAATACTCGTCAAAACGAAAGTTATTAATAAATTAAACATTATTAAATTTTGTTGGCAAAATAGCAACAAAGGAAAAAACCAGCCCAAGCGGAAACAATATTTGTTAATTGACACAAGTTATTTTTCTCTTGGCAAAATAAACAAATATTTAAAAACAAAATTCATTATCAGCAGTACCGCTCTTTTAACAGAACGAAATAAATGAATGATATTGAATATCATTCCTAACTATAGATAGGTGCATCGGTAATTTGGACGTACCAATGAATCATATAATGAATCAAAAATTAATTTTCATTTTTATTACATTGATCAGAAATAATAATAATGAAGCGATTTCGGGCAAAAAACAAAATACAAAAAAAAAAAACAAGAAAGAAAATTATAGTCGGTCTAGACCGACCATACGATACCCTATACCATAGTTTAGAGACCCTATCTCTTCGGTCCAACTAAGTGGATATAGAAAATAAACATAATCCAAATTTGAGTGGCAATGTTATTAAATTTTTGGCTGCAGATATGAAAAAGTTCATATCGGATGCTATATTTATATGGATCGATCCTGATCATATTTGGTAAGGTCACTAATTTTTTACTAAGACATATACAAACCAAATTTGAGAAAAATATGTGAAATATTTTTTGTTTTTTTATAGAATTAACTGAAGATCGGGAAACAGCTTCATGTGGGGGCTATGACTAAGAATTGGGTTTATTTTGGACTACTGATAAATGGCTGTAATAAACATACACAAACTCAATTTGACCGAGATCTATATGATAATTCGGAAATAATAACAATTTAAGCCGATCTCATAGGGGTCATTTGTATGGGCACTAGATCTGAGCATGAACCGCTTTTCACCAATTTCTATAGTGTTCGTCCTGTTACCGAGGAAGACAAAATTTCATCAAAATATATTCACATTTTTGACCTGTAGTTTGGTTACAAGGTTTACATGGACAAACAGACGGACAGACGGACGAGCGGACATTGCTAAATCGACTCAGAAAATGATTCTGAGTGATTCTGAGTCGATTGATCGGTCGATAAAATCTGGGTCCAGGCCAAATATTTTTGGTAGTTACAAACATCAGCACAAAGTCTTATACGATGACCACATAGTGGTATAGGGTATAAAAATCAAGGTTTACAAAATACACACATCAAACACACAATTTTCTGTTCTAAAGCAGCCAACACATATTTTTATTTTCATATCAATTAAAGGGTGATTTTTTAAGAGCTATAGGAAAGTTTTCAAAAAAAAAACACATAAAATTCAGAAAAATGCATGAATCGATAGTACGGTCCATATAATTTAATGTTTGAAGATTATTTCATGCAAATGTTGACCATGACTGCGCCTCAATTGGTCCATCCGCTTAGGCCAATTTTGGCATACTCTTTCCAACATTTCGGCCGGTATCTCACGAATAAATGCTTCAATGCTGTCTTCCAATGCGTCAATTGAGCTTTAACATAGCCCCACAAAAAATAGTCTAAAGGCGTTAAATCGCACGATCTAGGCGGCCAATTGACCGGTCCCGAACGTGAAATAAAATGTTCACCGAACTCGCCTCTCAATAAGTCCATTGTTGCGCGTGCTGTGTGCCATTTGGCACCGTCTTGTTGAATCCACATGTCATGCAAGTCAAGCTCTTGCATTTTGGGCAAAAAAAAAGTTGGATATCATCTCTCGGTAGCGCTCACCATTCACAGTTACGTTACGATTCGCATCATCTTTGAAGAAGTGCGGTCCAATGATGCCACCAGCCCATAAACTGCACCAAACTGTGACTTTTTCTGGATGCATTGGTAGCTCTTCCAATGCTTCTGGCTGATATTCACTCCAAAATCGACAATTCTGCTTATTTACGTACCCATTGAGCCAAAAATGAGCTTCGTCGCTGAACACAATTTTTCGGTAAAAAAGTGGATCTTCGGCCAACTTTCCAAGAGCCCATTCACCAAAAATTCTACGTTGCGGTAGGTCGTTCGGCTTCAATTCTTGCACCAGCTGTATTTTGAAAGGTTTCACACCTAAATCCTTCCGCAAAATTTTCCACGTTGTTGAGTAACAGAGGCCCAATTGCTGCGAACGGCGACGAATCGATAATTGATGGTCATCATTAACACTGGCCGATACAGCTGCGATATTTTCTTCAGTTCGCACTCTACGTAAGCGTGTTGGTGGTTTAATGACCAACAATGTAAATTTGGTGCGAAATTTAGTCACAATAGCCCAAATAGCCGCTTCAGTGGGTCGATTAAACTGACCATAGAATGGAAGAAGCGCGCGATGAACTTTCTTAACAGAGCACGCATTTTGATAATAAAATTCAATAACTTGCAAGCGTTGTTCGTTTGTAAGACGATTCATGGTTAAATTATAGACCAAACTGAAGATGTTTGACAATGAAACAAAACACGAAACGTGCGTCAGCTGTTTAAACCAGATAATAGCTAAAAAAAAACCCTTTATGTGTGTTTCAAAATTTTGTACGGTGCCGAACACAATCATGACTGTGTTTTGTTTTAATATTTCGTTATGTGCACGAAGATGTTTCTATCACGTATTTTTTTGTTTCGAACACACATAAACCACACAGGTTCGAGTGTAGCTTTATTTTAAGTTCGTGTTCTTGCACGTGTACTGCTAAAAAAAAAAAAAACAGAACATGTTCTTGAACGCGTATATCTTAAATTTTAAAACATTGTCCGCTCGCGATCGAAAAAATCTGATACACCCCTATAATAACGACAACAATTGTTTCAACCAAATTTATTTAAAAAAATCTAAAATAATTTATTAGCAGTTATAAAAAAAATAAAAATAAAAAGATAATAGAAATAAAAAAAATAAAAATATAAAGTTAGTAAGAAAATAGAAAACAGAGAAATTTTTATGTTGTTTATGACTTAATTTCGTTTTTTTTTTTTTATTATTTTTTTAATTTTTATTATTTTTTTTATTTATTATTATCTTTATCTTTATTATTATTATTTTTATTTTTTTATAACTGCTAATGAATTATTTTAGATTTTTTTAAATAAATTTGGTTGAAACAATTGTTGTCGTTTTTATAGGGGTGTATCAGATTTTTCCGATCGCGTGTGCATAACGTTTTAATGTGCAAGAACACGAACTTATAATAAAGCTACACTCGAACCTGTGGTTTATGTGTGTTCGAAACAAAAAATACGTGATAGAAACATGTTCGTGTACACAACGAAATATTAAAACAAAACACAGTCAAGATTGTGTTCGGCACCGTACAAAATTTAGAAACACACATAATTGATATCAAAATAGAAATATGTGTTTTTTGGTCTGAGCTGTGTACAATTTTTTTTAATCAGTGTGTGCTTTTTTCTGAACTCTGATAAAAATAAAATAATTGTTACTTGCAAACTGCTCCAAAGATTTTTTTTCTTTGATATGGTTAATTGAGTACTTTCAAGCCCAATTTTTTTTTTATCGAAAAAATCGCCAAAAATTAATATTTGAAAAAAATTTAAAAAATAAAAAAATGCTATTGTCTTCGCGAAAAATCGCTCATATCGCTATATCTCGAAAATTTTCTTTGGAATTTTTTATTTAAGCGGAATATTTTTTCAGCAGTTCGTCAAATCTGCCCAGGTGTGGATTACTCAAAAGAAATTCATTTTAATTTTGGACTAAATGGCCTGAAAATCTACTGATCTAGTTTCTTGTATTTCTGACTCCTAAAATATAACAAACTTTTTAAGAAGATCCACAGACAAAATCCTAATATCTATCTTTTCAAAAGCACAATGAAATGTTAATGGTTTTCTAACTTCTAAATGTTTCTGTTTATTAAAAAAAAAACTAAACCCAAACACTTTTAAAGAAATACACCTTAAAAAAATTGCTAACCAAAAATATTATCTAAATGTCTTAATAAATTACAAAATTTAAACTTTTTTCTTAAACACTGTGCAATTTTTCCATAAATACAACTTTTACATTTCTAAACATTTTTTTCAATTTAACCATAAACTCTATATGGCCTCCACACAATATAAATAAAACCAAAAACATACAAAAATATGTAAAAAAATATATATGAAATAGGAGTTGGCCACAAAACTCTCAAGAAGTTTCGATATGAAGGAAGAAGGCGGTACATTACTAGGAGAAAAAGGTGTGCGAAGACATCAGGTAAGTGTTATTAAAATAGGAAAAATAGCCAAGATTTTCAGAAAAAAAAAGAATAAAAAAAAATCTATAAATAAAAATAAATAAAAAATGTTAATACAATAACTCCACATTAAAAACATTCATAATGACATTTTACATTTTAAACTCACTCCAAACGTTCACTTAGTAGTAATTTTTAAGTTCCAGAAAATTTAATTCTAAATCTATAATTTTTGGCTTAATTTTATTTGTCATTTTAGTAATTGGCTTGTACTCGTATGTAAAACTATAATTTAACAAAAAAAAAAAATATACCATCTGAACGAAAAACTACACCTTATTTATTCTTATTTATTCCTAAATACTTGAATAAACTTGATTATGTTTGATTTTTATTATTATTATTAACAAAATGCCTGCTAGATATTGTTAATAACTTAATATTTTTTTAATACTTTTTTTTAAAATAAAACACCCGTATACTTTTTTCAAATAAACTGGTATTTTTCAAATAATATTTATTAAAACACCTTAAACATAAATTAAATTTAAATAAGGAATATTTTATAAAGAAAATAAAATTACACAGAATATTTTAAGAACAATCGAAATTCTGTAAATTTTTTTTTTTTTGGATGTAAATAAATTTAACAAAAATAATAAATGGAGTATACGAACGACTAATGTGACCAAAAGGTATTATAAGTATAAATAAATTTATTGCTTCTGGAAAAATAGTTATTTTTGTAAAGAATTTTTTTTTTATAAATTGTTGAACATCAAGAGATCATTTACTTTCTTTCAATTTAACGTTTATTCTCGAAATCTTTCTAGATTTTTTTAAGGGAAATTGCTAACAGAAGCTTTTGCCAGAATTTCAATCACATATGTATCAGTCAAATATTCTTCCACCCGGCGCCAGATATTTATATCAGAAAGAGTTATTTTAAGGCTTTAATTTGAGGGAATGGTTGGTCAATTTATGAATGGCGCATGTGATAAATATCAACTATGAGTTAGTAAACAGTGGTACCAAACAAAACAAAAAGTGGTAAAAAATACAAATAGCAAAATAGCACAACTTTTACCTCAAGAGTATGGATTGTAAGAATTATTTGGGCATGTTGCAACTTATTCGGTAGACAAGTAAAAAATCTTTAAATAGATAATTCCACCTTCTTTGTGAATATATACTCGTATAGTGCTAAATAAAGTTCAAAAAATTTTGGAAGACTAGAAAAAAATCAAAAAATAAATGGTTTCACAATTTTTTTTTATTTGGATCTTATTATCTCAATAATTACAAAAGTTATGTAAATAATTTTTGAAATTGCCACAGATCATTTTACGATTACTAGCAGATTCCAGCGCTCGAAATTGGTGTGCCATTTCTAGGCAACTTTATTTCTCAACTTAGCCAATTCACAGACCAACACTTTTTTGGATTATTATTGTGAATGAAGATAACAAACTTATTAACAAACACATTAACAAATTTAATAAACTCACGCATAGCATATGTATAATTTAATGTATGTGTTAGTAGCAACTTTAAATGCAATTTACTCAAAATAAAGGAAAAAAAATTAAATATATGTAAATCTGGTGAGCAGCTAAAAAGAAATAACTTTCAAAAAATATACATTTAGTCAAAATTGGGATAAAACGGTAGAACAAAACATCGGTAACAAGAAATCGCCTAGCCTACAAACAAAATAAGCATCACCTAGCCATGGTTTATGCGATGATGCAGAACGTGATTGCAGCAAATAAATAAAAAAAACATGGTTTAAAAATATAAAGAAATCCACTTCTTTCATAAACTCTATTTTTTTTTATTATTATTTTTTTTTTTTTTTTTGTAACTGACCAATTTCAATCAATGCTGGACGTAGAGTGCATGTTCAAAAATATTCAGTATTGCACTAACAGCCATTTTTGAAGCCTATGTCAAAATGTTTTTACAAGTCAGTTATAAGGCACCTAACTCGCTCGCTTTTATAATAAAATGTATATTTTTAAGAAGAGGTTACTTTTTTAAGAAAAAATCAGTTTTTTAAGAAAATATATTTTTTTTAAAAAGGTGCTTTTAGGAAGAGGTAGTTTAAGAATATTTAATTTGTTAAGAAAATGTATTTTTTTAAGAAAATACACTTTTCCATTTTCTTTAAAGAAAATGTACCTTTTTGAGAGAAGGTATATTTTTAGAAAAGATAGTTTTAAGAAGTCAAAAACATACTTTTTAGCAAAAGCCACTTTTTAAGAAAAGGTTTTTTTTTGAGAAAAATTGATTTGATAAGAAAATGTTCTTTCTTTAAGCAAAACAAATTTTTTAAGAAAGTTATTCTTTTTAGAAAAGGTACTATTTTAAGAAAAGGTAGTATTTTAGGAAAAACAGTTTTATAATAAAATTAACTTGTTTGAGAAAGGTACTTTTTAAAATTGTACTTTTTTAAGAAAAAGTACTTCTTTAATATTTTAAGAAAATTCACTTTTTTAAGAAAGGGTGTTTTTTAGGAAAATGCAGATTCTATGAAAATAAATTCTTTTCAGAAAAATTATTTTTAAAAATTATTTTTTTTAAGACAAAGTAACGATCCTTTTTTTAAAAAAGGTACTATTTTAAGAAAATAAACTTTTTTAAGAAAGGAAACTTTTTAATAAAAAGTGCTCTTTTAATAGAATTTATTTTTTTTTTTTTAAAAAGGTACTTATCAAGAAAAGCTACTTTTTTAAATAAACTCAATTTTGTAAGAAAAGGTGGTTTTGGAAGAAAATCCACTTTTTTAAGAAAATGTACTTTTTTACGAAAAGGTACTGTAAGAAAAGGTACTTTTATAAGAAAATTTACTTTTTTAAGAAAACGTACTTTTTTAGGAAAAGCTACTATTTTAAGAACCTATACTTTTTAAGGACAAAGCAGTTTTACAAGAAAATTATTTTTTTAATTATTTTTTTAAGAAATGTTACTATTTGAAGAAAAGGTACTTTTTATGAAAAGGTGTTTGTAAGGAAAAGACAGTTTTAAAAAAATACTTTAAAAAATCCTTTTTAAGTAAACTTTCTTTTTAAAAAAAAGGGAATTTTTTAAGAAATGGTATTTTTTAAGTAATGATACCTTTTTAGGAAAGGTACTTTTTGAGAAAACGTACTTCTTTAATAAAAATTACTTTTTTATCAAAGGTAATTTTTTAAAAAATATGCTTTTCTAAGAAAATTTAGTCTTTTTAGAAAAATTACTGTTTTAAGAAAAGGTACCTTTTGAAGAAAAGCTGCTTAGTTAAAAAGAGAAACTTTTTTAAGAATACGTATCTTTTTAAGAACAGGTACGTTTTTAAGAAAAGTTGCCTTTTTTAAGAAAAGTTACTTTTTTAAGAAAAGTTACTTTTTTAAGAAAAAAAATTTAAATTAAAAAAATTTACTGTTTCAGGAAATAGCAGTTTTATAAGAAAATTAAATTTTTAAAAAACAACTTTTTAAGAAATGTTTACTATTTAAAGCAAATATACTTTTTTTAAATGGCCGTTTTTAGAAAGGTATCTACTTTAAAAAACTTTTTTTAAGAATAAGTAGTTTCTAAGTAAAGTTTCTTTTTAAAGGGTACTTTTTTAAGATAATTATAATTATTATCAAAAATAATTATTTATCAAATTAATTATTTATAATTAAAAATAATTATTTATTTATTTCTTTTTTTAAGGTACTGTTTTAGGAAGGGTACTTTTTGAAAAAATGAAATTTACTATTTTTAAGAAAAAGTAGAAAATAAACTTTTATAAGAAAGATTCTTTTTAAAACAGGTACCTTTTTAGAAAAAAGTACTTTCTTAAGAAAAAGTACTTTTTTAAGAAAATACACTCTTTTAAGAAAACATATGTTAGAAAAGGGCAGTTCTTATGGAAATTAACACTTTTAAGAAAGGAACTTTCAAATATTTATTTTTTAAATAAGAATTTATTATTTTTTAAGTAAAGTTCCTTTTTCAGAAAGGTTCTTTTTTAAGAAAATTTTCTTTTTAGAGAAAGGTACTTTTAAAGAGAATGTACTTTTTAAAAAAAAAGTACATTTTAAAGAAAAAGTAATTTTTTAATAGAAATAACGTTTTTAAAACAAGGTAATTTTTAAGAAAAGGCTTTTTTAAGAAGAGCTAGTTTTTTAAGAAAATAGATACACTATTTTAAGAATATTTACTTTTTTAAGAAAGGTAACTGTTTCAATACAAATTATTTGCAAGGCATTTTCAAGAAAATGTACTTTTTTAAGAAAATTTACTTTTTTTAAGAAAATTTATTGTTTATAGAAAAAGTGCTTTTCTAAAAAAGTACTTAAAAAGTACTTAAAAGTACTTTTTTCTTTTTAAGTACTTTTCTTAGTACTTTTTCAAAAAAAAAGTACTTTTCTTATAATAAAAGCGAACATGATATAGCGACGATCGTTTGTTCGGATGTTCCCCAGCTGTGGTGCTCATTTTTAACGAAGAAGTATTTCTCTGAGCAGTTTGCTAGTTAAAACTAGGTTTATAGGTGCCATGGGTCACGAGATCTTAATAAAAAAGTAAAAAACAATCCTGAAAAATATAAATTTTCTATTTGATTGTTGTAATTCTAAATTTATATATACATGCATTTCTGTAATTGTCTTTGTTGTGATCATTTTCTTTGTTTCATAAAAAAATACCTTTTTTGAAAAGTAATTTTCTTAAAAAGTCGTTTGAAAACCCTTTAAGAAAAGGTTATTTCTAAGAAAATTTAGTTTTTCAAAATAATTTACTTTTTTCATACACTTTAACAATTTTAAGAAAGGGACTTTAAAATATTTATTTTTAAAATAAGAATTTATTATTTTTTGAGTAAAGTGCCCTTCTCAAAAAGGTACTTTTTTAAGAAAATTTTCTTTTTCGAGAAAGGTTCTTTTAAAGAGAATGTACTTCTTAAAAAAATAGTACTTTTTTAAGAAAAAAGTAATTTTTTAATAGAAACAACTTTTTTAAAACAACGTACTTATTTTAGAAAAGGCACTTTTTGGAAGAGGTGCTTTTTTAAGAAAATAGATATACTATTTTAAGAAAATTTACTTTTTTGAGAAAGGTACTGTTTCAATACAAATTATTTGTAAGACATTTTCAAGATAACATACTTTTTTTTAAAGAAAATTTACTTTTTTAAGAAAATTTATTTTTTTAGAAAAAGTGCTTTTCTAAAAAAAATGCTTTTTCTAAAAAATTTACTTTTTTAAGTACTTTTCTTTTATAATAAAAGCGAAGATGATATAGCGACGATCGTCTGTTCGGATGTTCCCCAGCTGGGGTGCTCATTTTTGGCGAAGAAGTATTTCTCTGAGCAGTTTGCTAGTTAAAACTAGGTTTATAGGTGCCATGGGTCACGAGATATTAATAAAAATGTAAAAAAACAATCCTGAAAAATATAAATTTTCTATTTGATTGTTGTAATTCTAAATTGATATATACATGCATTTCTGTAATTGTTTTTGTTGTGATCGTTTTCTTAATGTTTTATAAAAAAAATACCTTTTTTGAAAAGTATTTTTCTTAAAAAGTCGCTTGAAAACCCTTTAAGAAAAGGTTATTTTTAAGAAAATTTAGTTTTTCAAAAAAGTTACTTTTTTCAAGCGACTTTTTGGGGCTTCTTCAAAATGTCAACTTTAAGATTCTTTTCACTACTACACGGTTTGAAATAATATAAAAAGTATTTCAAAGATTTTTTCTAGCCAAGTAATGCTTATTATAAAATATTAAAAAAAATGTTTACCTTTTTTAATAACGCCGTCAAAAGCTGAAAATAAAAAAAAAAGTTTTAGTAAAAAATTCAATCTCTAATTTTTAAATCAAATATCTTTTAAACCATAAGCGATAATAATATAGTGCATGAATGGTTTTTGTTAACCGTTTTATTTAGATTTAAAACTCGTTTTGTTTTCATCAGGAGGTGATCAACTTTGGCTCACCTTGAGTTATACCAGGGTATCTATAAATTCAATAATTTATTTTTTCTAATTTTACTAATAAGAAAATTATAGTCGGTCTAGACCGTCTATACGATACCCTATACCATGCGTTTAGAGACCCTATCTCTTAGGCCCAACTAATTGGATATAGAAAATAAGCATACACCAAATTTGAGGGGCATTGTTATTAATTTTTTTCCTTTGAATATGAAAAAGTCATATCGGATGCTATATTTATATGGGGATAGTTCGAAAAATGGACAGATCCTGACCATATTAGGTAAGGTCACTTATTTATTGCAAAAACATATAGAAACCAAATTTGAGAAAAATCTGTGCAACATTTTTGTTTTTTGATATATTTAAGTGAAGATCGGGAAGCAACTTTATATGGAGGCTATGACTAAAAATTGTCCAATAGAGTTTATTTTTGGGTGCAATAAAAACACACAAAGCAATTTGACCGAGATCTATACGGTAATTTGGGTCATATGGCAATTTAAGTCGATTTCATAGGTGTCATTTGTATGGGGACTATGTCTAAACATGCACCAATTTCAATAGCGTTCATGCTAAGGCTGATAGAGGCTTACATAACAAATTTCATCAAAATATGTTCACATTTGCTACCTGTAGTTTGATTACACAGACGGACAGACGGACGGACATTGCTAAATCGAGTCAGAAAGTGATTCTGAGTGAAAGTGATTCTGAGTCGTGAAAGTGATTCTCAGATAGCGATTCTGAGTCGATCAGTTTAATAAAAGGTTAAATATTGTTGGTAGTTACAAACATCAGAACAAAGTCATTATACCCTGACCACATAGTGGTATAGAGTATAAAAATAACAAATCTTATTTCCGATCTTTATCATAGTAGATTGAGTTAGAATTTAATCAAGCTCAAGATCAAATGTTATTATTTTAAATAAAGCAGATTTAATATTTTTAAAGTTTAACATTATAGACTATAATTTCCTAAAACTGACCAATATTTTATAGGTTGTATATTTACTACCACTTGTTTTTCGGTTGGAACCACTGTTTATAATAAAAGACTATTAATCTCAATTAAGGTGAACAATTTTTTAATTTAATGATCAGAGAAATGGTTTAGACAAATCTAGTTTAAATATAAAATCTATTTATTACCCAAGCCGAAATATGATGTTAAAATTTATTTACACCAGCCCTAAAAAAAATTCTTAAATGTCTGTGTAATTTAAAAAGTTTCGATTTTTGAAAAAATGTACAAGTATTAATAAGTTTTATGTTATAAATAAAAATAATTTCAGTCTATGCAAAGATTATCGGCTGAACAGCAACAGCAAAATGGTTCAACGACTGAACAAACAACACATGAACACAATCCAAACGTCGTACCTGATCATAGAGGCAACTTACATGTAACAGTTAAGAAAACAAAACCAATCTTAGGTATTGCTATCGAAGGTGGTGCTAATACAAAACATCCGCTTCCTAGAATAATAAATATACATGTAAGTTTCAAAAAAAAAAAAAAAAGTAGACAAATAAATAAACCCGTAATAGAAAAAATAATAAATATGTAACTCTTATGCACAGGAAAATGGTGCAGCATTTGAAGCGGGCGGCTTAGAGGTGGGGCAACTTATACTTGAAGTAGATGCTAATAAAGTTGAAGGTCTACATCATCAGGTATGTTTCATTATTATAAATTAAATATCTTAAAATAATAACAATATTTACATAAAATGTCTGTCATCATTTAGGATGTTGCCCGTCTTATAGCGGAATGTTTTGCAAATCGTGAAAAGGCTGATATAACCTTTTTAGTTGTTGAAGCAAAAAAATCAAATTTGGAACCCAAACCAACTGCTTTAATATTTCTAGAAGCCTAACATTTGCTTGCCCTGCCGGCTACAGATGACCCATTGGAACAACAAAAATTGGAGTTCCTTTATGAATGGGGTATCGATTTAACGACAACGCCAAAACCAATGCCAACACCAATATCACTAACAAAAGCTAAAAATCCACCGTCACTGCCAACACTTACACAACAACAACAACAACACCAGTCTAAAGAGTACAACACACACTTACTACACAACAACAACAACAACAACAACAACTGCAACACGAACACCAACAAGCAAACAAAATCCTCAGGTATAACTACACCATCGAACACTCAACAACAACTATTACTACAACAACAACAACAACATCACCACCAAATTTTAAACTCTAAAACAACATCACACCAACAACAACAACAACACAAACACCAACAACACCATCACCAACATATGGAATCAACTTTGGAAACCCTAACATCACCACTATCCTCTAGTGAACACAACACACCTACACATCAATTATACACTAAAAAAAATTATGATTCCGTTTACCAATAATTGAAAAATTAACAAACAAGAAAAAAACTCAAAAAAAAAAATATCGCAAAAAAAGTTTAACAATTGTTAAATGATCGAGATCAAACTAAATTGTATGTATTGTATTGTATGTTTTTCCCCCCAAAATTTTTGTGTGCTAAATAACGAGCGTTGCAGCCAGAAAACAACAGTCGCCAAAACCAAAAACACGCTTCTTCGCTTATGTAAAAAAAAAACAACCGGTCAATTGTGCTATGCTTATTATTAGAAAGATCCCTTCCCCTTCCCTCCCTCTAGTGCAGTGTTTAATTAATTATAGATTTTTGATCACAGGAGATCCTTGAATATAAATGGAGGTTTAAGAAGAAAAGTGTTGCCCATTTTAAAATCGTTACTAATTTAGTTTAAAGTTTTTTAATTATATACAAATTCTGTTTTTGCTTTATTTAATCTCAGTTCTTAAATAGAAAGTTTTATATAAATAATGAAGTATTTCAAAAATTGGACTGACGATTATCGGTTTTCCAAATATTTAGCAGTAATTTCCAAAATCGGTGATGATGAATAATGAAGTTGATAAAAAAATTCACCCGGAATTATAATAGTGTATAAACAATTTGCATGACCTATCTACGCTTATTCCCTGCCTATATTTTATTCTATATACTAATTGTCGCACATTTTATCAATTGTAAAATTAGAAATTATTTCAAAACGTTAATTTAAGGCTTTTTTCCACGCGAAAGGACATTATATTAATTTTTATTTTATTTAGAGTTTGTTTTATCAATGTTTAGAAATATTGTTATAAAGTTTTATTCAAATTAAAATAATTTTTTCATATGGGACCTTTTACTAATAAACAACGAATAATTTCCAAAAACACGCTTCTTCGCTTATGTAAAAAAAATTGCCGGTCAATCGTGTTTTGCTTATTATTGGATTTTTCCCCATGCAGTGTTTAATTATAGATTTCTGAAAATATCTTATGTGAGTTATAGGAGACTCCTCATCAATATTTTTTGCTGAACCCTTTGTTTTTTATGCCAGATTAACACCTGCGGCTCATCTACTCTGCGAATTACATCAGTCCAATTACTAGTAGCACTATTTTTAAAACCTAAGTTCTTGAGAGATAATGTCCATGATTCAATATAATCTTTAATAATTGTTTAATATCTTTTTGTTTCTTCAATTAGAAGAAATTATTTTGGTTCCTCCGTCACATTTTTAATAATTTCTTTAACTTTTATTGGAATAAAATTATTTTCTATTCTTTCATTAAACTGTTCTGATATTTCCTTTAAAATGTTCTTCACTTTAACTAAGGAAGTATATGTAGTGCTTTACATGGTGTCTCGACTAGCCATAATTCATGGCAATGTTCAAGTCAATGGCTAGTGGAGACCGCTTATGTTCATGTCGTGACTAAAAAATCCAACTTTTTGCCATGACAGAAACCATTAATTTGAAGTTTCATTCGATTTTGACATTTAAGTTATCAAAATGGCGCAACTTAAATTAAATAAAAACGAAATTATTAATTTCATTCTAAAAAATGATTCGCCCAAAATCTCGTGCTTTTTCTTTCATTTTTTTCTTCTTCAATTTGTATTTTTAGTTTTTTTAACTCTTTTAAAGCATTCAGTACAAGAACGCATTTTTGTTGTTTACGGTTCAAAGACATTTTTGAAATGAAATGTCTAAACATAATTTGCCCACTTCGCATTTTGTCTCATTTTGTTTCTCTGACTTAAACATTGTCATGAATTATAGCTAGTCGAGACACCGTGTTACGCACTATATGAAGAGCGTTTTTAATTAAGCTTTTCGGATATTTTGATCGACTTTAGGTATCACTAATAATCCTTTATAAATATTAAAAAAACGTAAAAAAAGCTTCAAATGTTTTGAACATACTTAAATGTAAAATTATAAATTTTTTTAATTTAAAACTGAGAAAAACCACATCTATATTATGACAATTTCAGTTTGAAGTTATCTAGCTGAGCTCGAACTTTTAAGCTACCCAGCACAAAAATTTCTAAAAGCTCATAAATTAATGTATCTTATTTGAGTTATTTCAGAAGGCTTAAAAATGGAAGTCAAGAACGTTGTCATACTTATTTGCTAATTTAATTTGAGTTTTTCACAATGTATGTTTCGAAAATACCTTTTTAAGGGCAGTGGGTGCCAAATGGGCATTTTTACTGAGTCGGGAAAAAGATTTAAAACATTTATATTTGTCAGTATTATCATGATCTAGAGATATATTGTATCATATTTAAAGACATTCTTTAGTGAATCAAAGAGTATTCAAATATGATTAACTAAAGAGAATAATTAACCTTAGAATTAGAAATTTTTTACATTTTAAATTGAAGATAAAAAATTTTTTTTAAATGTCTAGAAAAATGTAAAAATTTTTTTTTTAATGATTGAGTTTGAAATTGTTCAGGCTCAAGATCAAATGTTTTTACTTTAAATAAAGCAAAAGCATTAGCACATTTGTTTCAAAAATTGATCTATATTCTGCATGACAGGTTATACAGCTGTTTCGGGAAGAGTCACCAACCCTCATCAGTAACCAAAAGCAGTAGATAGTTTGTTTGGTAAAAAGTTAAATTCATATATATTTGCTGAAAACAACCAAATGAGAATTCAAGCAAAAGTTATACTATTTAAGCCTCTTCCAATATAACAAACTAAAATATAGAACACCTTTAAAACAAATATGTTTGTATACGAGTATACATTGCGTACTACAATATACATGTTTGTTTTTGTCTTGAAAAAACAAGAAAAACAATTTGTTTTTGCTAAAGAGGCTTAATGAGGCTTGGTGACTCTTCTCGAAACAGCTGTATAACCTGTCATGCAGAATATAGATCAATTTTTGAAACAAATGTGTTAATGCTTTTGCTTTATTTAAAGTAAAAACATTTGATCTTGAGCCTGAACAATTTCAAACTCAATCATTAAATTGATAAAGATCGAATATAAGATTTTTTATTTTTATAAAAAATAATAAAATTTTTTTTTTTATTTATAAATACTTTGATACGCCAACAAATACTCCCCCTAAATAAAATTTTCATTTATTTTAAGAAGAATCTTTTTAAAAAAAAGCATTTGAGTCCGATCACAGGGGAGATGTGTATACATCTAGTAATTAAAGATTTTTTTTATGTCACTTTTTTAAAATCTAATAGAAAGCGTCATCTACATATGTATCACTTATAGCTAACAACTACAGGGACTCTGGTTATACTTGTGGGGTCGTTGAATTATGTATATGTTATACGTATTGTGAAATTTTTGTCGTTTTACAGCAAAGGGTTGTTGAATTAGCTAAAACAATTTTATATCATAATTTTTTCACCAATACAATCACAAGTCACACCGATTTGTCTTACGGAAATAGAAATCTACCCCCCTGCGCGTATAGATGTTTACATATCAAAACTTTCTTTTTAGTTAATTCATAATGTTTCACATTTCTTTCAAAGAAACCACATACAAATGAATATCGTGTAAATGACTGTTTGGAAACGCAACGTTATATTGGGTTTGCGTATTAGAGATATTTAATACAAGTTTATATATCAATGGGATCTGTTGGAAGATGTTCAGATTTTTTAGATCAAATTAAGAAATTCCACTCTTTTTACAATTTCTCAATAATCGCATTTATCTATTCGGATTTATACGAAGTGAGAACTTTACATTTTAATCATGTCAATTATGGGTATCAAACTTTCCTCTTTATCAGGACCATGTATAAAGAATGTTGGAATTTCAATAGTTTGAGACGTGCTGTCATACAAAATATCCCAATAGATAATGCTTGATCCTAATAAAATAATTTTTTGACATGTAACTATACTGAAATTTTTATTTTCATTACACAGGGTGGCAAACTCACGGTAAAATTCATGAGAATCGAATTTAATATCGCCAAGAAAACATTACCCTTGTGTAATAATTATTTAAAATTCTTAAAAATTTAGTCATGTTTCATTCATTTTCAGAATATTTTGTCGTTGGGTGGCAGCTGTTTTTTAAATAACGTAGGAACAAATTAACGTAGGAACAAAAACTAATTGTTTTTATTAAGGGTACTCATGATAACGGTTAAAACCTTCGTAAACTGTACAAACTGCTCATTTTTCAACTCTCGCAAATGAACTGTCAAAAATTGTTTGAAAATTCACTTGCGCAACTCTTTTAAATTTGGCAGACAAATTACTATCGTGAACTTGAACTAATTAATTGTGGAATTCATAAGTCAGCTGTTTTATGTTTACTTTTGTTACAAAAAATAAAATAGTGATGTAAAAACTTAAAATTTCTTGCATTGTTTATCCGTAAAATTTTATCAAAGTGGTGAAATAATAAAAAAAATATATAAATAAATTATGATTACCGTCATTTGGTTCAAAAATTTTTAAAGTTAATAAATCACCAACAACAATGTCTTCAAAAACCTTAAGCAATTTAGTTTTTTCGCTTTCTTTACCCTGCTATCTCACATCACACTGCAACTGTGAAATCGTTGTGTAAGTATTGTCAACGAAAAATTGTTCGAATTAGTCGAATCCAGCGCCATTAACTTTTGTGTTCTCACATCTGACTGCAATCTAATTTTTAAAATGTTGTCGAAGCGTAAACTTGAAAAAATTTGTTTACTTCTCAAATTGAAAAAAATAGTTGCAGAAAAGAAAAAAGTAAAAAAGAAACCATCATACCCATCTCTTTTGCGCCTGTATGATTACTGCTCATATCCCACAAAAGAGGGTGGGAATGATATAAATTAATTAATTTAAAAATATTTCTTGGCTGAGTTTGGCGTCCATATTCACTTTTTGTTTTTTGTTTTAATAGAGTTACCGAGTTTATTATATAGGCACATGTTAGAGGGAAAATGTTAACATTTATTATTAGTATTATTTTAATAAAAGTTAATAATATTTATGCTCTATAATTAACAAACTTGCGTTTTTATATGCGCATTTCAAGAAATAAATCATAATAATAGATTTAACAAGTTAAAACTTTAATTACAATTTTGCAGAATCCAGTAAAGTTGCATTAAATTTATAACGGTAACATTAATCATCGTTAGTTGCAGCCACTACTCGCACGAAAAATTTGGTGCCATTAGTGTGCCCACTGCGGAAAATGTGTGTGTATTAGTAAAAAAAAATGTGAGTGTATTGAGTTTTTCGAACTTGCAGTGTGATGTGTGATATGGGAGTTAGGCATTTTTATTGTTATATAAAATATTTATGCTTTGTTTTTTAATTTATTTTTTGTTTTGACATTTCTATCAAATTGAATTAAAAATTGCACAATGGTTTAAAAAGCTTCATGAATCAAGTCTCGCAAATTTGCCCAATTGCACAAATGTTAATTTTAAGCGTTTTCATGAGTACCCTTATTATGTTTTCCAGATTCCAGTTTACATACTTTTTTTTATTTATTTTTTACAACATTAAAGCAAAAAGAGAGCAAAACAAAAAAACAAATTTATTCTCTTTGGTTAAAACTCATTAAGGGCCATTATTACAACTTGCCAATAGCTAAAGTTAGGATGTTATCAGGCAGATTATTAGTTTTTCGTTATTACAACTATACTTTAAGCTAAAAGTGACCGATAAGCTAAAGGGAAGATATTGTTGCCTTTAACTTTTAACGTGAGGTTTATCTATTTAATGTTGCCACATTTTCTGATCTATGAAGAAAAAATTCACATCAATTTAGTTTTGAAAACAAATTTTTTTATATATACTTATATATTTTTGAAAAAATTTTATTACACATTTACAACAATTATGCAACTTATAATAAAGGTTTTTTGGTTTTTATTCTATTGTTTTTATTGTTTATTTGCGAACAACAAAAGGAGCGTTGCCACTATGTATTTTGATAAATCAATTCATTTGGCCAAAAGTAATCGGTGTTTCCTTTGGTGCTGCCACAATATCAAAAATATTAATTTTAGTTTAATGGGAAGTTGTAATAACGAAAAGAAGTTAAAGGTAACTTTATTGTTCACTTTAGCTAAAGTTACCTTTAACTAACATTTACTTTAAAGGCAAGTTGTAATAAGATGTAAGATGTAATTCGAAAATAAAAAATTTTAGTTTTACGGTCAAAAACGATGGGAAATTTTTAAAAGAATATATTAAAATAATTTCATAATCAAAATCAGCATTTTCTAAATGTTTACTAGGTTGTTATATGGCTTAAGCTTTTTCTCTTTATTTTAACATTTAGCAAGTATCAAATAAATTTGAAAGAAGTGTAGACTTTTATACTTAAAAAAATATAACGTTGCTCCATAAAAAAATTTAAGCGCTTCTTACAGAAAAATTTTTTTTTATTTTTTTGTATTGAAACAGAATTTGTGGCCAATCAAATCATTTATTAGAAATAACTTATATTTTCGATTATCATTACAGAAATTACGATGAGAAAATATAATGAATAGTTGGCAACAAATTCGGTGGCACTGAAAACCTGTTTCCTCTGTCAAAAATTTTGATATTGTTCTAAGACTTCTAAAATAATTAACTAGATTTATTTATAATTATTTTTTTATGAAAAATAATTAAGCAGAATCTAAAAATTTAAATTTGTATATACAAATTTAAAACATTTCGTTTTATGAAATTTTAAATCTTTAATAAAAACATTTTTCAAACTTGTCTTGGAATATTTATGGATCATTAAGCTGATAATACGATAAAAGTTCGAGGTGGCTATTAATTTAATTTATTATTTTCTATTTTTGTATTTGTAAATTATATTATTTTCCATCTCTATTATTTTAATGGTTGAGTTAGAAATTATATAAGCTCAATGTTATTGTATATTTTAGCTTGTTATATTGGAAAAAGCTTAACTCTTTGCTTGGATTCTCATTAGGTTGGTTTCAACAAAATTTTATGAATATAACTTTTAATTAGACTAACTATCTACTACGTTTGGTTATTGATGGGGGTTGGTGGTGACTTGACCCGAAACAGAATATAGATCAATTTCTTAAACAAATGTGCCAATGTTTTTTTTATTTGCTTCAGATGAATTTCTAACTCAATCATTAATATAGAATATTTTTTTAACATTTTTGTAACACAATGATGTTTTTGAAGGAAGCAACATTCGCACTTGCTTACGATGAGCTCATTAAACCTTTTGTCCCTATTGTAATAAGACGTACCATAAAGTTTCATCATATTACAGGGATATTTTCAAAGCAATTTGTAATTTATGTTATTTTGAAGTCTATAATCTTACTGGGACTTATATTCCCAGCCTAACATTATCAGTTTCCAAAATCTATATTTTGCTTAGAGTCATCAGCCGGGCGAAAAGGTTAAAAGGCCATTAACATAAATATTGCTTCATATTTAAATGTAAGATAAATGAAGAGATATTTTCAAAAACTGATTATAGGTGAGCATGAATGGAATTTATTGTAATAACATCCTTGAAGTGGAACAGCATTAAACTTGTTGCTGGGTTATTTTTTTATATTTTAGTTCAGCTTTTCCCTAAATGTCCATCAAATAAATGAATGACTCACTCGCCAAATCGATTAACTCCAATATCTTTTTTTTTTAATATTAATGTCAAAGCGCTTCATTAATGCCTAACTATTACTACTCAAAACAAATTTCTCTAATAATAAAAATTAACACCATTATTAATACTTTATTATTAAAAAAAAAAAATAGTTAATGCGTCAGGCAACTACCGAGAATTAAAAATTTAAAAAAAATCAGAAAGTGGAGTTAACCGATTTGGCAAATGTCTGCCAGAAATATTTCATAATTTAATTAATAATTTTTTTAACACAATTTAAGCAAAAGCCTTTTTATATTTTTTCTTAGTCTTCATATAAGGATTTTTGTTAGATTTTCATTATAAAAAGTGAAAAATATCAAAACCAAAATACTGCCAATAAAAAAAATGTTTCAAACGCATTAAATTTCACTTTTCAATAAACACCCTTCCTTAATAAAAAAAAAACTCAAACCTTTGAAATAAAAGAACTACTAATAATATCCCCAACTAAAAAGAGCCTCTTACTTAGAGTAGAAATTTTAAAAACAAACAATTAATTTAGCATTATGATTATTTTAATTAATATAATTTCGAAATATGTGTACTAACTTTCTATTTACAAACACTAAACTTTTAAAACTAAACTAAATAAAACCCACCTAAAAAATACAAAAAAATACCACAAAGTCGTTAAACGAAACACAAAATTAGTAAAAAAAAAAAAAAGAAAAAATATTAAAAAAACTATTATAAACCAAAATCCCCTCAAAAAAAAGAAAACAAAGTAGAACCCAATGAGAATTATATATACAGATAGATATTGAACACAAATTAACTACATACAAACATGTTTATATGTATAGCATCATATAGAAAATATTAGCTTAATTAAAACTTACATTTCACAAACAACAAACCAAAAATATTAAATATTTAATACGTATTAGTACAATTATGCACCGCGCACCACTTTTTAAAAACTACAACAACAACTTACTACACAAAAAAAAGTTATTAAACTCAAATGAAAAATACTAAAAATAATACTTTTTAAACTTCACTTGGTAAACGAGTTATAAAAATACTCAAAAAAACAAAATACATTAATCAATAAATTCTAAAACTAAAATCTTAACAAAAAGAAAAACAAACTCCAACAAAAAATCATTAAGAAAAGTTTATTGAAAAAAAACAAAACTAAAACTGAAAACTTCATACAAAACTCTAAAGAAAATAAAGCTTAAAACAAAGGTTGATTGGCATTAAAGTAAAAAAAATATATTAAGAAACGTTAAAGAAGCCGACAGGGCGCGATTTTTCAAAAATATTACTAATGAAAAGTATCAAAAAAAAAAAAGAACACAAAACCGCAAAAACTATGTAAAATGAACTCTTCTGTATAGAAAATTTTTAAAGCTCAACAAATCTTTTACTAATTGTTATTAAACATTATTTTTTTTTTAATAGTTAAGCTTTTACAAGAATTTAATTTCAAATTAAATAGCAAAAAACAACAAACAAAATTTTTTTCCGCCAAAGTTTTTCTAGGTCCTTTAACAACAACATAATTAGTTTAGAAAACCTGGTTGTAGTTGAAAAAAAGATAATCTCTGTCTCGTTTTATTTGTTGTTTTTGTATTAAGGGTTCATAATTTAAATAAATTTGTTGTTTATCGGCTGGTTTAGAATATGACCAATTCTAGAAAGACCAAAAAATTTGAATATTTGTATATATTCCATTTAAAAATTTTCAAACACAAAAATATATATAAACAAATGATTAAAATGGTAAAACGATTTTTTTCATATAATTCTTTATTTACCACAAGTTTAAAAATCACTTTAATCGAAAGAAGACGAGATATATATCGACATCCATAAAATAAACTTAACTTCGTTAATTTTTGAAAAATAGATATCGAGTTTTGGGTTGCAATTTTTGCTTGGGTCGAATTGTAGGGATGTCAGTTAAATTTAGTATAGTTAAGCTCAATCTTTTGAAGCTTATAGTTTTCATATTTTAAAATTAATGCGTTTAAACTTTGTTTAAATTAAGTTTAAATGAGTGAACTAAGTTTTACTGACATCTGGAAAACACGGCATAAGTACGGATAAAATTACCTTTTTATAGCTTTAGTCCCAATTTTTGAAATGTAAGTTAAGCTAAGTTTAGTTAAACCGGGAATTAATTTTTTCAGACATGTCCAAATTCATAAAGGAATTGATGAATAAATTCTAGGTTTAACAAAACTAGGTTTAACTGATATCTTAAAAACTGGGTCTTATACCCTGTTTCCATAACACAATTAGCCACAGACGAACGAAAATTTGTATGAAGAACAAAAACAAAATACACACAAATTTTCGTTCGTCTGTGACGAATTGTGTTATGGAAACAAGGCATTAGTCAGTTAGTTTTAAAATAATAAATAAACTTCGTTTGAATTTTCCAATTAAATATCGAGTTTTGGGATCTTATTTCGGTTTAGGTCGCATTGTTGGGATGTCAGTTAAACTTATTTTAATGGAACTCAGTCTTTTAAAGTTTACAGCTATACAATTTTTTGGATTAAAGAGTTTAAAAAACTCAGTTTAAATTAAGTGTGCATTACGTTTAAACTTAACTTAAGTTTAATTGACATTTCTAAACCACGACATAAGTGTAGGTAAAATCACCTTTTTATAGCTTAAGTTAGTTAGATTCAAGGTAATAAATGTGTAAACTTCGTTCAAATTTGCAAAAGATTTATCCAGTTTTGAGATCTCATTTTTGCTTAGATCACATTGTTAGGATGTTAGTTAAACTTAGTTTAGTTAAATTACATTTCTTAACGCTTAAAGATATATAGTTATTAGATTAGAGCATTTAAAGAACTAAGTTTAAATTAGGTTTTAACTAAGTTTAAGCTAAATTTAAGCTAAGTTTAAACTAAGTTTTACTGAAATCTCAAAAACACGATTTAAGGTAAAACACGATAGGTAAAATTACCTTTTTATAGCTTTAGTAAGCTAGTTTTAAAGAAATAAATAAAATAAATATTGTGTTTTGAGATCTGATTATGGCTTAGGTCACGTGTTGGGATGCTGTCAATTAGTTTAGTTTAAATAAACTCAAATTTTAAAGCTTATAGCTAAACAATTTTTAGAAGAAGCATTAAAAAAACCAAGTTTAAACAAAGTTTATATTCTGTTGGAACTAAGTTTAAACGAAGTTGAAACTAAGTTATACTGACATCTCAAAAACACGACCTTTTTTATAGCTTTACTGAGTTAGATTTCAAGTAATAAGTGTTAAAAAAAAGGTAAATTTACTAAGGCCTTTTTGTTTGAAATGTCAATTAAACTTAGTTTCATAAAATTTGAATGCATAAAAACTAACAACTATGCAACTATTTATAAAAAAAGCATTAAATTATTTTTTAGATTGATCCCATAAACTCGGCCAAAGTTTAATTGACACTGCTGATAATGCCTATTAAGCAAAGGCCAAATCCCCGCATTCCTTATCGAAATGTTCGATCCAAATTATTTTTTATTTTCCAAAATCAAATGCTAAAAAGTTTACTCTGTCACAGTTAACGAATTATGGCCCATAGTTAAGATTAAAAGCGAAACGAGGGCAGACAATTGTCCGTCTTCCTTAAATAATAAATCAAAATATGAAATATCGAGCAAAATCGATATCGAATGTGGTGATTTGGACCCTGGGGTGAAAGAAAAAACCCCATAACTATTACTGACTTTTAATATATTTTTAAAAAGTTTTTACTACAAATCTCTAATCGTTAACGACCTCCTTCAAATATTTTATGTCTCTATAAGCACTTCTTAATTCATTGAGATGGAGTGCTGACATGTCGTGAATAAATATTAATTAGCCTGACATTATATCTAAGCCAAAATTTCCAACTGAATACTTTTTAACACAGAAAAAATTATTGCCCAAAAAATTTTTAATTAAAAATTGGATTGAATTAAATTTTATATTTTTAATTTTTTTTTAATTTTAAATTAGTTTATCATAGATTTTAGTAGTATACTCAAAACACTTTTTATATTATATTTATATGTTTAATCAATTATATTATTTAATAAATATTTTAATTGATCTGATTTAGTTGTAATTTTAATTAGTTTTTTAATTTATTGAATTAATTTATTTCAAAGTTTTGTTTCAATTCTCTTGAGTTTGATTTTCAATAGTGTAAATACTTCCGTATTTTCATCATTTCACCCGAATATAAAGAGCATTTGTGAAACACTTGTGCGAATGTTATTACTTCCATTATACTAAAAATACCGGATCTTTTTAACTTTCAGATTTAAAATTTTTTTTGAATTATTTTGATTAAAAATTTATTCAAATCAAATATCGCATTAACATTTTTTTAATAAAAATATAATTAAATGAAACCAACCCAACTCCCTTTAGTTGTAAATTAATTCATCATCATGTAATTAAATAATTGATTGACTGAAAATATCTATGTATGTCAAATTTCAAAAAACAAATTTTCCAAAAAATAATTCTTAGATCATTTTTGTCGTCGCCACGAGTCTGCCTACAAAGTTTCAGCTCGATTGGATCACGGGAAAAGAGTTAGAAATCGATCCAAAGTTTTGTCGACAGACAAGCAGACACTACGGGTGAAAATAAAGAGAGTAAAAACAATTGCGGTATACAAACATTTCAATAAATATTAAAATTTTTTTTATAACTGAGAATTTTAAATCGATGAAATTCTTAATTGAAATCGATAATAACTTCAATTGATTTCTGATGTCGAACGATTCTTTCGTATCATTTTGACTGAAAAGAAAAAATAAGAATTTTATAAAAAAAAAATAATAAAATTATTATTATTTATTATTATTTAATTTTTTTCTTAATCGATTTAATAATTTTTTAATTCGAAAATTAAGTTTGATTTAGATTTTATTTCAAACCCGAATTAATCGATAACTACTTTGATTGCTACAATTGATTTATAATATCAAACGATTCCTTCGATTTATTCGTTATTTTTAACCTTTTTTTTTTTAATCAAAGTGATTTTTGTTTAAAACGAAATTCAGAATTAAAAAAAAACAATAATAAAATTTATATTTATTATTTATTATTATTTTATTGATTGATGATGCCAATCGATTACTTGGTATTATTCGCTCATTTTAATAATTTTTTAATTCGAAAATTAAGTTTGATTTACATTTTATTTGAAACCCGAATTTGAAAGTTATATTTATTCAAAAATAAAATAAGAATTTTATAAAAAAAATAGTAATAAAATTTGTATTTATTATTTACTATTATTTAATTTATTTCAATCGATTACTTGGTATTATTTGTTCATTTTATTAATTTTTTTTTTTTAATTTGAAAATTATGTTGGTTTAGATTTTATTTCAAACCCGAATTAATCGATAACTACTTTGATTGCTACAATTGATTTATAATATCAAACGATTCTTTCGATTTATTCGTTATTTTTAACAATTTTTTTTTTTAAATCAAAGTGATTTTTGTTTAAAAAGAAATTCAGAATTGAAAAAAATAAGAATAATAAAATTTATATTTATTATATATTATTATTTTATTGATTGATGATGCCAATCGATTACTTGGTATTTTTGTTCATTTTAAATTTTTTTAATTTGAAAATTAAGTTTGGTTTAAATTTTAGTTGAAACCCGAATTTGAAAGTTGTATTTATTCAAAAAAAATTAAGAATTTTATAAAAAAAAAATAATGATAAAATTTTTATTCATTATTTATTACTATCTAATTTATTTCAATCGCTTAATTGGTCCTTTTTATTCATTTAAGCCATTTTTTTAATTTGAAAATTAAGTTTGATTTCAATTTTAATTAAAACCCGAATTAATCGATAATTACTTTGCTACAATCGATTTCTAATGTCAAACGATTCCTTCGATTTATTCGATATTTTTAACCATTTTTTTTAAATCAAAGCAGAGTTCAGGAAAAAATACACACTGAATAAAAAAACTCGTACATATATGTAAACAAACATAATTTAGACCAACACACACATATTTTTAGCTTCATATCAATTATGTGCGTTTCTAAATTTTCTACGGTGCCCAACACAATCATGACTGTGTTTGTTTTAATATTTCGTTATTTACACGAACATTTTTGTATCACGTAATTTTTGTTTCGATCACACATAAACCACACATATTGGAGTGTTGCTTTATTTGAAGTTCGTGTTGTGGTACGTGTACTGAAAAAATTCAGAACATGTACAATAAACAGGTTCGAGTTCAGTTATATTTTAAGTCGTGTTGTGGCTCGTGTACTAAGAAAAAACAAAACATGTACAATAAACAGGTTCGAGTTCAGTTATATTTTAAGTCGTGTTCAGGCTCGTGTACTAAGAAAAAACAGAATATGTACAATAAACAGGTTCGAGTTCAGTTATATTTTAGGTCGTGTTCTGGCTCGTGTACTAAGAAAAAATAGAACATGTACAATAAACAGGTTCGAGTTCAGTTATATTTTAAATTCGTGTTCTGGTTCTTGTACTGCGAAAAATTGAAACATCAATTCGTGATCTGATACACCCCGATAAAAACGACAACAATTGTTTCAACCAAATTTATTAAAATTTTATTGACCCTTTTTTATGACTTACGTTGCAAATTATTTACAATTGTCAAATATTTTAAAATTTTATTGGCCATTTATTGTGATTTACGTTGAAATTATTTACAATTGTTTTTATTGACTGGTTTTTATTTTAATAAAAGATGGTAATAAAATACTTAAGACACAAAAACTGCACACTGCACTTAAATCTTTCTTGCAGGATTCAATCAGACGTGTAAATTTTTTCGTTTCGCTATTAAAAGTTGCGTATTTTTTATAGCAAAACTCATTTCTGTTATTGCTTTCAAATTGTTTTAATTTTCACAAAATATTTGCAATTTACACAATAACACAGTACACATATAGATCACGATCTAATGAAAACTGAACCACTTTTAATGAATAAATGACGCACGCACTCGCTATTTATTGCAAAATCAATTGCGTGAAATTGTATTGACACTCATTGAGATTTTATGCAAAAAATCCCAAAAAATCATTGAGAAAAGGATTGTGCATTGACACTAATTGGTTCGCAAATTAAGGGTGGGTGATTGTGTTTTTTATGATGCAAAATTGTTTGTGTCTAAAGTTATTTGTTACCAAAAAAAAATGTTTTCAAAAGATCCTAACAACCAACAAGTGTGTCTTTTATGCCGCAAAATTGGGTTTTTCGTCTATGACACTAATTGGTTGCGAAAATAGGGGTGGGTAATGCAAAAAAACCTAACAACCAACAAGTGTAACTTTTATGATGCTAAATAGCTTTTGTGTCTTAAGTATTTTATTACCATATTTTATTAAAATAAAAACCAGTCAATAAAAACAATTGTAAATAATTTCAACGTAAATCACAAAAAAATGGCTAATAAAATTTTAAAATATTTGACAATTGTAAACAATTTGCAACGTAAGTCATAAAAAAGGTCAATAAAATTTTAATAAATTTGGTTGAAACAATTGTTGTCGTTTTTATCGGGGTGTATCAGATCGAGAATTGATGTTTCAATTTTTCGTAGTACAAGAACCAGAACACGAATTTGAAATATAACTGAACTCGAACCTGTTTATTGTACATGTTCTATTTTTTCTTAGTACACGAGCCTGAACACGAATTAAAATATAACTGAACTCGAACCTGTTTATTGTACATGTTCTGTTTTTTCTTAGTACACGAGCCACAACACGACTTAAAATATAACTGAACTCGAACATGTTTATTGTACATGTTCTGTTTTTTTTTTTTCAGTACACGTACCAGAACACGAACTTCAAATAAAGCAACACTCCAATATGTGTGGTTTATGTGTGATCGAAACAAAAAGTACGTGATACAAAAATGTTCGTGTAAATAACGAAATATTAAAACGAATACAGTCATGATTGTGTTGGACACCGTAGAAAATTTAGAAACGCACATAATTGATATGAAAATAAAGATATGTGTTGGCTGCTTTTGAACAGAACATTGTGTGTTTCATGTGTGTATTTTCTGAACCTTGAATCAAAGTGATTTTTGTTTAAAACGAAATTCAGAATTTAAAAAAAAACAATAATAAAATTTATATTTATTATTTATTATTATTTTATTGATTGATGATGCCAATCGATTACTTGGTATTTTTTGTTCATTTTAAGATTTTTTAATTTGAAAGTAATATTTATTCAAAAAGAAATTAAGAAATTAATTTATTTCAATCGATTACTTGATACTATTCGTTCATTTTAACCATTTTTTTTTAATTTGAAAATTAAGTTTGATTTAAATTTTAATTAAAACCCGAATTAATCGATATAACTGTGGTTTTCTAGAGTAACCGCGTATGTCATAAAATCAAAATGTTCAGGGGAGCCAAAAAACGTTATATTTGAAATTATGGGCTCGATGTAAAGATTTTAGAGCTCCTTATTTAACTGTCCTGTAGATATGGGCAATAAATACTTTATATAAAATTTTGAGTCAAAAATCTTCAGAGGAATAAATCCTAGAGAAGGTCGAAAAACTATATGTAAATTACACTTAAAGTGTGTGCAGATAAAACAACTTATGTTGGCAAACGTCGCTTTCTTTGAAAAAGAAAACTACCAATGCAACCACCCATGTCGACATAAGTTGTTGTTGCTTGAAAAATGCTATTTTTTTGTTCGTCAACAAAAAGTTAACGGGACTTAGGAAGAGAATATAACAACGTATCAAGAATAAAAGTGACAAAAAAAAAACAGAAATAAACACACAAGTTTTTATAAGTGGTTATAAGCTGAAAACTAATCCAAAATTATTTTGCATTTTTTTTTTTTCATTAATAACAACGTATGTCGCTATGTGTCGTTTTCTGAGAAAAGAATTTGTCAGCGATCAAACGTAGGTTGACATACATACGTCGTTAGTACTGAAAATTAATTTAATAAACATTTAAGGTACGTCGTTATTTAAAGAAAAAACTTAGAAATGGTCAATATTTTTTTTTTTAATTTAACACATGTAAAGAGCGTTAAAAATTAATATATTTGGCATCGTTAACTCAAAACTGACAAAAATGGACATACGCGGTTCTTCCAGAAAACCACAGATAATTGATTTCTAAGTCAATCGATTACTTTGTATTATTCGTTAATTTTAACTAATTTGTTTTTAATTTGAAAGTTATAATTACTTAAAGCGAAATTAAGAATTCTATAAATTTAATTGATTTCTGATGGTAATCGATTACTTGCCATTATTCGTTCATTTTAACCATTTTTTTAATTTGAAAATTAAGTTTGATTTAAATTTTAATTGAAACCCGAAATAATCGATAATTACTTGGATGGCTATAATTAATTTCTAGTGTGAAATGATGCCTTCGTATTATTCGTTCATTGGAACTGTTTTTTTTTTTTTTTAATTGAATTTGAAAGATAGTTTTATTATTTTTTTTATAAATTAAGAATTTTATTACAAAAAAAATATATTTGTATTTATTATTTATTATTTTATATTTAAAATCTCAATGAATTAGAGTTTTAAACCAAGACTACAACACTAAAATTGAGTAGAATAACTTTTTGCGGCATTATATAAAAAAAATAAAAATCCTTTACAATAAAAACTTAATACATTTATATTTAACATTTCCCAAAATTTTTGGTCTTTCTGAGTTGGCAACTCTAAACCAGCTAGTTGAGTTGTTATGAGTGTGATAGGAAACAAAATTTTTGAAAGAAAATTAAAAATCAATTATAAAAAAAAAACTATGTTAAAACTTTGTTTTTTGATTTTTAAAAAAATTTAAGAATAATACCTAAAATAAACTTTGTTAAACTTTTTAAAGCAAAAAATAAATATATGCTCTATTTAAAAAAATATATACGGAATATTTGTTGAATAATATGTAAAAAAAAATCTAAGTGTAAAATAAAGACATACTAGTACCTTTCTTTTTTTGAGAATAAAAAAACTAAATTATTTAAAAAAATAATAATAAACAATGTGTAAGTAAAGCTACAAAAGAGTTAGTGAAAAGATAGCAAAAAAAAAAAAAGAATATTGAAAAAATATAAAAAAAAAAAATATTAAAAAAAAATTTAAATTAGAAAAAACTGGAAATTGTTGTGCTTTTCAAATAAAAAAAAGGAATTTCTATAATATTAATTTAAACTTTCAATTGATGGAAGAGATGTTTCACAAATTTTTAGAAAACAAAACAACACAAATTTGTGCAAAATTTTGTAATTTCTAACACAACATTAAATTTCTAAACAAAAATATTTAAAAAACAGAAATAAAATATCGCTTATTTTTCAAAACACTTTTGGCATAAACAGCTTAATAAATTACAAAAATATGTAAAATATTTATAAAAAAAAACAATATATTAAATATATAATATGAATAAAAGATTTTTCATTAATTCATTCCATCATTTTATAACATCAATCAGTGTAACTATGTAATAAACGTTTTCAGAAACATTAAAAGTAGTTTAGATACTGTAATTTACAAAAAAATAAATAAAAAAAAAACAAAAAAAAGATTATGCTGTTGTTTATATATAAGATTTAAATAACAAAATTATAGTATATTATTACAAATATTACAATGTAAATTAAAGCATTTACCAAAGTTTAAACCAAAAAGGCTTAAGTTAATAATAAAAAAAAATAATAAAAAAACAAAAACTAGACAACCCAACAGTTAAGGTTTGTAAATTAAAAAAAAATTACTGAAAATATCTAGATAACTTAAAGGAAAAAGAAGTAAACAAGCTAAAGAATTGTTGTAGATATTGTGTAAATTGAAGTTAGAAAAAAAGCTTGCATTATTATTTCAATTTTGAAATTCAAAACAATTTTGCAGAAAAAATTCACAAAAATTATTAGCTTTCAGATTGGTCTCGCTTAGGTAATTACTTAAATAGTTTGTTATTAATTTTTACTTTGTCTTTAGTCTGAGAATTGTTTAAAAAATCTTTAGTTTTATTTTTTGTATTTTTCTCAATTTTTGGTCTACAGTTTTAAAATTTATTAATCTATCTACAGCCAATATTTGTCTTAAACAATAAATTCTTCTGTATTAGGTTGTGAACTTATTTAATTGACAATCGTTTAAATTAAAAATAAAAAACAAAATAATAACAATTCTAAATAAAAAAATCCAGAGCTTGAAATAACAATATTTTGCCAAAGACAAACAAGGAATTCTCTATAAACAACCAAAAAAAAAGTTTGAAAATTAACACTTACAAAAACTAAAGGTTTTTTAAACAAACTTAAGTTTTTTTAAAACAAATTTAAGGTTTTTTAAAACAATTTAAAGAAAATTTTGTCAAATTAAACTTTCTCAACAAAGAAAAAAGGTTATAGCAGAATTTCAGCCTTAACAGATATTTTTTTTTTTTATTTTTTTAATTTTTTTCTTAATCAGCCACATATAAACACCAATTTTGAAAGAATTTATTAAAGCAAAACCATCACGTAGACTAGAGAGCATAAAGTACTAACTATATAGAACTATATATTTATTGAAAGAAGAAAACGAAAACGAAAAACTTTTAACATTTTAACCAAATTTACGTGCCACATTAAGATTTTAGAGCAAAAACTACAAACAACATTAAGAAATAACGCAAATATAGAAAAAAAAAAATATTAGTATAAGCATAATTAAAAATACTGTATATTAGAGTAACATTATATTCTTAATTTATTTCAAACACATGAGCCAGGCACAGTGGTACGCATTGGGAAAAATGACATCAAGTCCTCTGTTTCATCAATATCGCCGTTATAAATACTAATATGTTACGAAATTTTGAATTTTGATATGTGATCATTTTTTTTTTAATTAAAATTTAGTGAGACCATTAAAGTGAAAACAATACGAATTTTTTTGGTTTTTAGGTTTTTTCTACAGTTTTACTTTTAACATTTTTTTTTCGTTTTATTTTCCTTCAATTTTCATTTAAAAATTTCTTTCCAAATTTGAAATATCTTCTTTTTATTTTCATCAAAATAATAATATTTGATAAACAATTAAATTTAAATAAAAAAAATAATTTTAAAAATAGTCCGTAAACGTTTTTAACAAATCACGGGAAAAAGTACAAAAAGCAAGTACGAATGTTAAATTCGACTGTGGACTCCTCCGGTGTTTTAAACATAATATTATAATCAAGGTTGTCAACTTTAAGAAACAAAATAGGCTAGATTTCGCAATATAATAACCTGATTTTTGCTAATGATGTTCAAAATCAAAAAGATAATTAACAAAAATTTTAGGTATTTTCATGCTTTCTATACCCTATACCACTATGTGATCAGGGTATAATGAGTTTATGCTGATGTTTGTAGCATCTTTTGTCTATTGCAAATAAGTTAGAAAATTATAGTCGCTTTAGACCGAATATACGATAGATACACCATGAATTTCGAAAAGAGGTATTAGATCAAATTTGCTGAGGTCATAATTGGTTAAACTTAGAAAATAGGAAAAAACCACGTTTGAGTGGCTTTTTCATTAATTTGTACCCTTCACATTAGGGTAACAGCCATTTTTTGAATGTCAAGACGTGCGGTTCGGATTATTGTGATACTGGATCTAAAACTTTAATGCGTAAAATTTGAGCCAAATCGGACAATGCTTTCTGGAAGTGCATTAAGTTCAAAGTTCAAATATGCATTTTTTATGTAAAAATTATCAAAAAAGAACATTTTCACAAAAATTTTGATATCAATAATAACGTTTCAACTAAATTAATTAATAAACCGTAATCTAGAGAAAATTATCTTTCTAATAAAATAACAAAATCTATTATCGCTTGAAAAACAGCCAAGTTATATCAAGTTTCCCAGGCAATAAATGCGTCGCAGTCCACTTGATTAAGAAAATCGAGCTCAAATTTCTAAAGACATTGAAATAATGTACAACAACAAAATTTTTGCATTCTCCTAGAATGATCTTATGTAAAGTATTTCGCATCTCGTCTAATGTTATGCCATTCTAAATTAATGTCAAAACGGTACGTATTTTCCAGCACTATTTCAAAATCTCTAATTTTACTTTTTCAAAAATTTTGTTCAATAAATTTTCCGAAATCAACGAGTGGACTTTAAGGTCTTATTAACAAAATATATCTGATTAAAAAATGTCAAATATTGTAGGTATCCTGTTCTTAATTTGGCGAGAGCAGCGTTTTTATTTCAGCGGATTTGAGGAGCGTTTTTATTTCAACTGTTAGGATACACCTTTTTGGTGTTTTCATATTTCAAATATATTTTGTCGAAACATAAATTAAGGTTAAATTGAAATACTATATACTGTCCCTCTTTAAGTTCAAAGGTCAAATTTAAGGAGAACTAAATTTTTTTTAAAACAAAATATTGAAATAATCACCCCTGTTCTTGAAACCACTATCACAAAAAAAAACTCGTTAATGGAAAAAATCTTAAATTTACGAGTTTTTTGCTGTTCTCTCTCTAATTTCAATAAGAATATTTTTTCTCGTTTTAATTCACATAGAAAAGGCTTTGTGAAATCAAAACATATGCCCTTTTTTTCTACGAAGCAGGTCTTAAGGGATAAAAAAACTAATTGATATTTAAACTCTAACATGTTTTTTATTGATCCTTGTCATTATTTTTAAAAATTAGACATTAATTTTATGAAAAAAAAAACGATTTTAAAAAAAGTCTACATTTTGCGCTGATTTAAAAAATATCTCATAATAAGTGGTGGATGTTAATAAAACACACTTTTCGCGATGATGCTGTTCTATAAGTACAATAAAAACTTTTTATTTACACAATCTATTTTCCATTATAATTTTTTCAATTATAACATAGATTCTTTATGCACTAATTATTGCAAATAAAGGAATTAAAAAAAAAATTTTCATTAAATCACATATTTTTATTTTTTTTTGCATATGTTCGAAACTGTAGTGATGCCAGTCAAATCCAAATTATTTGAATATCGAAATTTTTTTTGGTGATGCCTAACTTTTTAAAAATAGAAAAGTCATTTTTAATTGAATGAAATTGAAGAACAAAAACAATTAAATGAACAAATAAGTTGTTATTTTAAAAGAAAATATTTTTCTTTATACTTTTTCTATAAACTTAAGAACAGACATGCACAAAATACTTAAAAGTTTTTTTTGAAACTGAATAAAGAACCATATGGCACCTCCGTTTCCAGATAACATATGTTCTTATCTCAAACATATGGTTCTTATCTCAAAATATGTTTCCATTAAATAAATAAAAAAAAGTGGTTTCAAGAAACCCAAAATTTCAATTTCATGTGATTTTAAATTCACTCTTATTCAAATAACAACGTTTCAAGAACAGGGCTGAATATATATTTGTGGAAGGATTTCGATAAAACTTGTTGATAATATTTTAGTAATTCTAAAAAATAATATTCTGAACTTATTTTCTAAAATTAACCCGTGGGGTACTCATGATGTCAAATTGACTCTATATGAAAATATATAAATATTTTCTTCATCAGGATTTTTTTTTTAATAAAACAAATTTAATGTATTCATAAAATTCCTCAGCCTGTCTTTTGATTACAAAATTTATATGACAGACAGACATACAGATGGATAGACGGACAAACAGACGGACGGACAGGCATCGCTAAATCCATCCAAAAAGTGATTCTAAGCGACCGGTATAATCAAAGCTGGGTATAAAATAGTTAAAATAGTAAAATGGTAAAATAGTTTTTGTAGTTGCCAACATCAGCACAAACTCATTATACCCTCTGTCATGCTGGTAATTAACAAACTAACTTTTAATTTTTAAAGGACATACATTGTGCCAAAATATTAAAAAAAAATGGAATCAAACAAATATAGAATGAATGAAAGTTATTAAATGAAAATGATTATAAAACTTTGTGGCATCTCTGTAACTGACTAAATATATGTTTTTAATGGTACGTGTTTTCAAATTGATCAGCAAAGTACATACATACAATAAACCAATAAAAAACTTGTACAGTACACTTACTTAAGTTTATTCTTAACAAAAATTAACAAAAAATATCAAAAGTACGATGACGCGAAAAAAACTTGTACACTCTTCATGCTACGCAATATGGATCAAACCCAATTTTGTTTTTAGCTGTCTATGCCACTCGCAGATTGCTCTTCATATCTCCAATGTGCACATGTCAGTTTACTCGAAAAAAAATAAATATATGAAATTGTAAAAAAGCCGCACTCTACCGTCAAATGCGTTAACTACATTATTTTTAATTTTTAATTTTTTATTTTTAATTTTTAATTTTCAATTTTAATTTTTAGTATTTTATTTTTAATTTTTAATTTTTAATTTTTAAATTTTTAATTTTTAATTTTTAATTTTTAATTTTTTAATTTTTAATTTTTTAATTTTTAATTTTCAATTTTAATTTTTAGTTTTTTATTTTTAATTTTTAATTTTTAATTTTTAATTTTTAATTTTTAATTTTTAATTTTTAATTTTTAATTTTTAATTTTTAATTTTTAATTTTTAATTTTTAATTTTTAATTTTTAATTTTTAATTTTTAATTTTTAATTTTTAATTTTTAATTTTTAATTTTTAATTTTTAATTTTTAATTTTTAATTTTTAATTTTTAATTTTTAATTTTTAATTTTTAATTTTTAATTTTTAATTTTTAATTTTTAATTTTTAATTTTTAATTTTTAATTTTTAATTTTTAATTTTTAATTTTTAATTTTTAATTTTCAATTTTTAATTTTTAATTTTTAATTTTTAATTTTTAATTTTTAATTTTTAATTTTTAATTTTTAATTTTTAATTTTTAATTTTTAATTTTTAATTTTTAATTTTTAATTTTTTAATTTTTAATTTTAATTTTTAATTTTAATTTTTAGTTTTTTATTTTTAATTTTTAATTTTTAATTTTTAATTTTTAATTTTTAATTTTTAATTTTTAATTTTTAATTTTTAATTTTTAATTTTTAATTTTTAATTTTTAATTTTTAATTTTTAATTTTTAATTGTTAATTTTTAATTTTTAATTTTTAATTTTTAATTTTTAATTTTTAATTTTTAATTTTTTAATTTTTTATTTTTTAATTTTTAATTTTTAATTTTTAATTTTTAATTTTTAATTTTTAATTTTTAATTTTTAATTTTTAATTTTTAATTTTTAATTTTTAATTTTTAATTTTTAATTTTTAATTTTTAATTTTTAATTTTTAATTTTTAATTTTTAATTTTTAATTTTTAATTTTTAATTTTTAATTTTTAATTTTTAATTTTTAATTTTTAATTTTTAATTTTTAATTTTTAATTTTTAATTTTTAATTTTTAATTTTTAATTTTTAATTTTTAATTTTTAATTTTTAATTTTTAATTTTTAATTTTTAATTTTTAATTTTTAATTTTTAATTTTTAATTTTTAATTTTTAATTATTAATTATTAATTTTAAATTTTAAATTTTTAATTTTTAATTTTTAATTATTAATTTTTAATTTTTAATTTTTAATTTTTAATTTTTAATTTTTAATTTTTAATTTTTAATTTTTAATTTTTAATTTTTAATTTTTAATTTTTAATTTTTAATTTTTAATTTTTAATTTTTAATTTTTAATTTTTAATTTTTAATTTTTAATTTTTAATTTTTAATTTTTAATTTTAAATTTTTAATTTTTAATTTTTAATTTTTAATTTTTAATTTTTAATTTTTAATTTTTAATTTTTAATTTTTAATTTTTAATTTTTAATTTTTAATTTTTAATTTTTAATTTTTAATTTTTAATTTTTAATTTTTAATTTTTAATTTTTAATTTTTAATTTTTAATTTTTAATTTTTAATTTTTAATTTTTAATTTTTAATTTTTAATATTTAATTTTTAATTTTTAATTTTTAATTTTTAATTTTTAGTTTTTAATTTTTAATTTTTAATTTTTAATTTTTAATTTTTAATTTTTAATTTTTATTTTTTAATTTTTAATTTTTAATTTTTAATTTTTAATTTTTAAGTTTTAAGTTTTAATTTTTAATTTTTTATTTTTAATTTTTAATTTTTAATTTTTAATTTTTAATTTTTAATTTTTAATTTTTAATTTTTAATTTTTAATTTTTAATTTTTAATTTTTAATTTTCAATTTTTAATTTTTAATTTTTAATTTTTAATTTTTAATTTTTAATTCTTAATTTTTAATTTTTAATTTTTAATTTTTAATTTTTAATTTTTTATTTTTAATGTTCGTATCAATAATGCATTTGACGGTACAGGAAGGGTACAGCATTCTACCCAAAATATGTTTATAAAACGTTCAAACATAGCAGCGGTAATGTTGTGGTTGAAAGTGCAATAAGAGTTAATAGTGTTAGCAATTTTCAGTTTTTTTAATCCATGATGAATAAATTTGATTATTTAAACATTTTAAAGAAAAATTTGCTACAAAGAGCTGCAAAATTGGAAATTTTTTTTTTTTGGTTTCATGAAATGTACTTTTTTGGATTTTGTTAATTTTTGCTAAGAACATGATATTTTCACAAATTTTCTTCAAACTATTTGAAAAGTGAATAAAATACAGAATATTTTAACATTTTATTGTATATATCTAGTGTACATAGTTTCAAAGATAATGCCACATAAACATATGTACATATTATATACAAATTTTTTATTGGTTCACTGCATGTTTGAAATTTTTGGAAATAACTTCAAAATTTGACCAAATCATGTGGAATATATTTTCTTTCGTATTTAGAAAGTTTCGTTTCACAAAACATGGGCGCAGTACACTTTTCATATCCATAGCATCCGAGTTCTTTCATCTCTAAAATATTTTATCAGAAAAAAAATTTTTTCATAAGAGAATAAAATTTTTTAAGAAAATTATTTATGAAAAAAATAGTTTTCGCTATAAAGAATCATTTTTTTTTTATTTAAAATTATATTAAATTTTTTTTATCTCCAAAAACTTTTTGATTTCAAAAATTTTTTCAATTAATTTTGTTTAAAATAAATTACTTCCAAATATCTCTAAATTTGGTTTTTTTTTTTTAATTTTTTTCTTAATTCTATTTTTAAACCTTTATTTAACCTCTAAAAACATTTTTGAATTTTTAAGAAATAGATTTTTAGTACATTCTGCTATGCATTCATTCGTAGCATCTGGAGAAATAATATTTTCATCACAAAAATATTTTTGCACAAAAAAATTTTCAAAGTTTAATTTTTTATTCGCCAATATGAAATCTTTTTTTAATCTCAAAAATATAAATATTTATTTTTTTTTTTGCCTCCAAAATATTTTTATCTCAAATATTTTTTACTACAATTTTTTTTTTTTTCAAAAAATTACTTTAAAATGTTTTTGTCTCTGAATTCAAATATTAACACAAATTTTATTATTTCTATATCTAAACCTTAAAGACTCTGAAGACTCTTAGAGATACCGATTTTTTAGTATGATATTATTATTATTTATTATTTTATTATTTAAATTTTTTTTAACACAAAAATTTTTATTTTTTGTATATCAAAATTTTATTTTTTTTTATTAAATCTGTCTAAACAAATGAATTTAAAAAAATATTTTTCAAGTCCACCATAAATTTTTTATCACAATTTGTTAATCTTAAAGGCTGCAAGACCGTGTCCATAAAATAATTAATATTTTCAGTTTTCCCATAAAAAATATATTACTTATATGTATGTATGTAGCGTCTGGTGAAAAAAGTAATTATGATATTGTTTTCACCTCAAAAATTCTATTCCCCAAAATTATTTCCACCAATGAAATACATTTTCTCTTTAAATTTCTGTACCTCTAAAATATTTTCGATCTCAAAAATTTTTTTTTATTAAATCTGTTTTAAAAACAAATTATTTAAAAAAAAATTTCTTATCCTGAAATTTGATTTTAAATTTAATTAATTTTTAATTTTAATTTTTGAACCTTAATGACTTTGATCTGGTTAATATTTTCAGTTTGCTAAAAAAAATCTGTTACTGTCCAATTTTAAGAAACTTCCGTTTTATAATTATATAATGTTTTCAAAAATATTTTTCCAAAAAAAAAAAAATTAACTCCAATTTCTGTTCCCCATTGAGATTTATTTTTTACCTCCAACCTATATTAATTTTTTTTTATTCTAAAATTTTTAACGCATAATTTGTTATCAAAAAAAATTATTTCAAGTTTTTTTATATCTACCGATAAATATTTTTCAGTTTTAAGAACATTAGACGAATATAAATAAAATTTTGATTTCAAAAATTAGACTTCATCGAAGAAAAATTTTTTTCCAACATGAATTGTTTCCAAAAAAGCACTTCTTACATTTTTTTTATCTTAAAAATTTTTTTCAAAGAATTTTTATAAAAAAATAAATATAATGAAATATATATAAAAAAAAATTTTTTTTTTCTTAATAAAAATTTAGTATTTATAACGGCGGCCTGCTATATTTTGAAAACAATCACCAAAAAAAATGCATCACAAAAAATCATTATTCAAAGCGAGACTTTTTTTAACTAAAAATGGTAAAAAGAAATAATTTTTAAAAATTTAACAAATTTATTTTTTTAAAAACGTATGCAAGCTTTTAGATTAAAATAAAAACAACAAAAACACCATCGGTAAATAGGATAGATTTTTAGGAGTTTTAAAACCAACAAAATACAACCAAATCAGCGAGCTATACATTTAATTTATAAACAGTTTTTTTTTTAACATTAACAATTTTTTAAGAATAAAATTTATTATTAAACAGCTGTGTAAATTAATTTTAAATAAAAAATTTATAAAATTACCAAAAAAAAAAAAAAAAACGTTTAAGGTTAAACATTTAAAAACCCAAAAAAAAACACAAATATTTATTATTAATAAAAATTAAAATATTATTCAAATATATTATTAATAATTTCATAAAAACCATGCATTAGCATAGACAAACTATAAAAAAAACATGCTGATTTATTATTAAATAGTTATATTATTATTAATTATTTAATAAAAAATGTTTAATTTCAATTAATGGCTAAATAATATTGTCCTTAATATTTACATATACATTAACATAAAACCATAAAGAAAATATATTATTAATTATATAAATTATTATTAACAACAAAAAGAATGATATTATAAAGAAGACAAAAAAAAAAAGAAAAACAAAATATTAATAAAATTGTTTTTAAAAAAAATAATTGATGGTTTTATTTCATTATAAGAACAATCGAAAAAAATAACGAAAGTAAAAAAGGTAATGAAGGTTTAATTTTATAAAACTTGATTTTTTCCGCAACGAAAATTTAAAAAAGTGTTAATATTAAAACAGTGTAACGAAACGTTAATAAACTGTTAAAAAAATAATATGTTTTTTTTAAAAATAACCTACAATTTTTTTAAACGAATTGAAAAATTTTTATAAAACTAGTAAGCCCTGTCTTGCTTCGCTACGTCATACTGAGACTTTTTGGCATTTATGCTTTCATAATCAATTTTTCGTACGAAGTTTGTATTGTACAATTAAATCATTTTATTTTATTTTATTTCAATGCTTGCTGATATACACAAATTATAAAATTTTAGGCGTTCCTAATCTGGAGCAAGCTACATATATATAACTGCCCATGATAAAAACATGGATTTTTCAAATTAGATCTGGCAACACTTAACGATTGGAATTGAATTTAGAATATCATTTGGCAATTTTTTATTTTGGCGACTTTTGATTTTAGCGATTTTTGGTTTTTGAAGATTTTTGTTTTTGGCGATTTTTGTTCTTCGCAATTTTCGGTTTTTACGTTTTTTTATTTTGGCGATTTTTTTTTTTTTTTGGCGTTTTTTGAATTGGCGCTTCCGGCTATATTTTCCTCGACTACTCATATTGGTAATTAATGTACTAGTTAAAAGTTGCAAGACCCTCGCTTCCATAGTACTTCATATTTTCTGTATAGCAGATACCACGCCCACTAATTTTTTTCTGCCCATTTTTATCTGACTACTCACATTAATATCCGATGGACTCGTACAAAGTGTCAGGGCATTCCCTTTAATAGTACTCCAGTTATATGATATAATATATATTAACTTTGTATGGTCGGTGCCCCGCCCACTGCTCCGATCACGCCCATTTTGACTAATCAAATGAATAACTTATGGGCTCACGCAAAGGCTCAAGGCTCTCACTATTACAGTACTACAGATATATGACATTAAGTATTTACTTATTAGGGAGCGTGCCACTCCCAATAATCCGATCCCGCCCATTGTCCGACTATTCCTATTAGTAATAGATCACCGCAGACGGATTTGCAAATATATCTCTGTCATAGTACTCGGGATATATCATATTGAATATTAACTTTGTATGGGAAGTTCCACGCACCTTTATTCGGTCCTGCCTATTTGCGGCATGACTACTATCATTAATAATATTATTGACGTCACACATATTTTCAAAGCTCTCACTGTCATAGTACTCAATATATGTGATATTAAAAATTCACTTTGTATATGAAGTGCCACGCCTACTATAAATATCGAAAAAAAATTATAGCTTATAGCTCCTTCCAGACACACAGTAAGACACTGTAAAAATTTCAAGCATATCGATGGCTTAATATAAATAAGGCTTAACTCTATTTTTTGTTCCCTTACAGGAGAAGAAAAAAACTTAATAAAATCCGTTAAATTTTAGATACAAAAAAAGTTTTAATGCAATTTTGAATAAAAAGAGGCATCACATTTTATAACTCAATTAAAAAAAATTAGGTAAGGTACATCTGACATTTGACTACCAGAATAACCAAAAAACACTATTTTGGTAAAAATTGAGTTACGTCTTTTTTATCTTAAGCCATCGATAATACTTTCGCTTTTATATATACATATAGTATATATGAGTCCATTAATTTTGCAAAGTTATTTATTTGTTTATTTTACTTATATGAACCCACCCTTAAACGACGCCTTTTGATATTTCATCAAAACACTATTTGTTTAGAATTTATATTTCTAATTAATTCAAATAGTAGACCAGTTTATTATGTTAATTTGCATCCCATCTTGTAAACAAACCAACCACCTGTTTGTTAGCTAAATCTCGAAAATGCTCCACAGCAAATACCTAGTTTGTTTTTATTGCTTCAACTGTTAACTTAGAAACTATTGCAAATATGCCTGTGACAAAATCATGTTTAAGTGCTCACGATCAACAAGTGTTAGAATCTATATTTAATCCTTTGGAATTAACCTCCACAATAGCAGCTCAAGAAATTAATCCGGATTCCATACAAACACTAGTGGATATTGATCAAGATGAAGATGGTACGCCAGAAATATTGAAAAAATCAAAACTTATGGAAATAGAAGCTGTTCGAATGGTAGAAGAAAAAAAATTGGAAAAAGCTTTAGAAAAGTTCGCCGAATGTTTGAAATTGACACCAAAACGTGCTTCTATTTATAATAATCGTGCCCAGGCTTTGCGTTTAGCTGGTGAAGATGAAGGTGCGTATATGTTTTTATTTTGAGATAAATGGGAAATTTTTTAGCTAAAAAATCCCACATGGTGTATGACTGTAATAGTCTTAAACGAATACACCTTTATTCTTGACACAAACCTAAGAGGTGAACAAATTGTATGGGGAATTTGATAGTATAAAAGCAAATGAAACATTTGGGAAAAGTGAACTTCACCAAGGGCAATAGGAATAATAAAAAATGCAGCCTTTAATTATACCCTACCACTTTGTGGTTTGGGTATAATAATTTTGTGCTGCTGTTTGTAACAACCAAAAATATTCGTCCTAGACCCATCTTTAATTATACCGATCGACTCAGAATCACTTTTTGAGTCGACATAGCAATGTCCGTCCGTCCGTCCGTCTGTGTGTCCATGTAGACCTTGTAATCAAACTACAGGTCGCATACAAATGACCCCTATGAAATCGACATAAATTGCCATAAGTTCCAAATTATCATATAGATCTCAGTCAAATTGGGTTTGTATGTGTTTATTACATCCAATAATCAGTAGTTCAAAAATAATCCCTATAGGCAAATTCTTAGTCATAGGCCCCATATAGAGCTGCTTCCCGATCTTCACTTAAATCTATCAAAAAACAAAAATATTGCACAGATTTTTCTCATATTTGGTTTGTATATATTTTTTCAAAGTATAAGTGACTTTACCAAATATGGTCAGGATTGGTCCATTTTTCGACCTAGTCCCCATATAAATATAGTATCCGATATGAAGTTTTTCATATCTGCAGCGAAAAAAATTAATAAAAATGCCACTCAAATTTGGTTTATGCTTATTTTCTATATCCAATTAGTTGGACCGAAGAGATAGGGTCTCTAAACCATGGTATCGTATAGTCGGGCTAGACCGACTATAATTTTTTTACTTGTTTTATTCCAGATTTTAACAGTAAAACTATGGGGTGTCACAAAGTTACGGCAAGATTTAAATTTAACGCCTTTTGTGCAGTAAAGTGTTGGCAACCCAAAGAAAACAAGTAATAAAATTATAGTCGGTCTAGACCGACTATACGATACCCCATACATGCGTTAAGAGACCCTCTCTCTTAGGCCCAACTAACTGGGCATAGAAAATTAGCATAAACCAAATTTGAGTGGGATTTTTATTAATTTTTTTGGCTGCAGATATGAAAAAGTTTATATCGGATGCTATATCAATATGGGGACTGGGCCCAAAAATGGACCGATCCTGATCATGTATGGTAAAGTCTCTTGTATTTTGCAAAAATATATACAAACAAAATTTGAGAAGAATGAGTGCAATATTTTTGTTTTTTGATAGATTTAAGTGAAGATCGGGAAGCAGCTCTGTATGGGGCCTATGACTAAGAGTTGTCCCATATGACTAAGAGTTGTCCCCATTAATGGATGTAATAAACGCATACAAACCCAATTTGAGTAAGATCTATATGATAATTTGGATCTTATGGCAATTTATGTCGATTTCATAGGGGTCATTTGTATGGGGGCTAGGTCTGAACATGAAATCGAATCAGATAGGGATTCTGATTCGATCGGTATAATAAAAGATGGGTCTAGGTCAAATATTTTTGGTAGTTACAAACAGCAGCACAAAGTACAATATAAATACAATATAAATACAATTTGACAACTGACATATAGTCCAAATAGAGCATTACACGATAGAACAACGCGTTTTTATTGTTGATAAATTTATCAAATATAGATGGATGATGAAGCATATTTTCACCTTAATGGCTTCATTAATCGTCAAAATTTTCACTGCTTCATGTGGATATTAGAATGGAAGCATCACCATACTTTCTCGAAAATTAGGTGACTGTTACTGGTGCCCGATAATGCGACCTGATAACAGAGTTCTTTCTGCCGAAATTGATTGATATTAATGTGGACGCCATGTGGTTTAAACAAGACGATGCTACAGATCGTAAGATTTAACACCATTGGATTTCTTTTTATGGGGTTATTTGAAGTCAAATGCTATGCATTGATTTATGCAAAGTGGTCATGGCAAATTTCGACAAATGTGTGTTCATGTGCCAGCAAAGCCGTGGAAGCCATTTGTTCGAAGTGTTGTTCCACATATAACCCTATCCTGAAGAATGGGAATGAGAAGAAAGAAACTGTGTTTTCTGTTTAATTCAAATCTTGCATGAATTTTGGGATACCCTTTATATTCGATTTTAAAATTCGGTCACTAAAAAGATCAAAGTATAAAAATTTTAACCAATTTAATTATGTTTCCAAAAAAAATTTCAGTTATTTCTTTAGTTCAAACTCTAACATATAACTCGTTCATAATTTGCTATACCCTATCGCAATTTATCGTCAGGGTATAATGAATTTGTGCTGATCGATCACTTTCTGAGTTGATTCAATGCTGTCCGTCCGTTCGTCCATTTGTCTGTCTGTATATATTTAGATGGAATTCGGCATAAGCTTTTCTTGGCCAAAGGACGATCGATATTGAAATTGGGAAAATCTGTGCATATTTAGATCTAGCCCCCATAGAAATGACCTCTATGTGATCGCCTTAAGTTACCCTAAGCTTCAGTTGATCATATTAAGCATAAAAAATTATTATGATAAATTTATTATATAATTATTATGATATTTATTTATTATTGTCTACAGAGCTCCTTTTAGTCACAGTCCCCATATAAAAATTCTTCCCGATCTTCACTTAAATCTACCAAAGCCCAAAAATAATGGACTTTTCAAAAATATGTTTTATTTCTGTATTTGATAAAAAATAATTTAATTTTTTAAATTTGATCCTGGTCGCTGCATTTTTATATAAATATAGCATCCGATATGGACCTTTTCCTTTTTGTCATTTAAATTTGGTTTATGCTTATTTTCTATATCCAATTATGACCACAGCAAAGTTGAACCGTATAGTCGGTCTAGATTGACTATAACTTTCTTACGTGTTTCAATTTGGTTATATTACGACATAAACTTCGGAGAACATTTTTTGAATATGTAACCAGCGAATTCCACGATTTTCTAAATCGTGTTTGATTCGTTTAGGGAATTGGTCTTAGGTCCAACTAATTGGGTACATAAAATAAACATAAACCAAACCTGAGTCGAATTTTTATTAATTTTTTTGCTTGCAGAACTGAAAAAGTTTATATCGGATGTCATATATATATATGGGGACTATGGCGAAACGTGAACCGATCCTGACCATATTTGGTAAGGTCACTTACATTTTGCAAGAACATATACAAACCAAATTTCAGAAAAGTCTGTACAATATTTTTGCTTTTGAAGGGTTTAAGGGGGATAAGGTTTTAAAGGCGAAAAAAAGGTGTATTTTCAAAAATTTTTTTAAGATATGAATAATGTTGGATTATTTATTTCATATGCACGTTATAGCATAACACTTGAGGTATCTTTGAAAAAATTTTCAATTAAAAATTTTTGTGAATAAGTCCGTGACAGCGAATCTCTGGAGGCGCCTCAAAGTGGGTTGAAAAGCATGAAAAGTGAGGATTAATTCAGGGAAGACGTAATTTCAAAATATTGTTAATTTTTTTTAATTTTTTTTTATATTCATTAATGCATAAAAAACCACCATCTAAAAAAAAAAAGTGGAAAAAAATTTGTTTTAACCCGTTAGGAGCTTTTTTGTGTTTTAGAAAAAATGATCTTTTCTTACAATTTTCGCTGTAACTTTGGAATAAAAAGCGATAAATTAGTAAATGAAATTGCAAGTTAGAACTTAGTTAATGTGCTTTTAGAAAAAATAAAATTTTTTTTAAAAATAAAAAAGGAATAAATATTTAATATGTATTTATATTATAAAAATTGAATTTAAAATCTGATTTTATTTTCCAAATTCCACAATTCCACAAATTTAACTCAAAAAATTCACATTATAAAATAATATTATGTTTTTATTGATGAATAATTATAAGCATAAAACAAACAACCATTTCAGAAAAATTAAAAAAAAAATTTTTTTTAAATTAATTCAATTAATATTGAATATATTGCTACATTTATAATTGAAAATTTTGTATGCATTTATTGTTATTGTTTATTTTTTATTTTATATTGTTCTCATTTAAGAGACGCTCAATAGTATGATCTAAAAGATTTTGTAGACTTACTTGAGCTGAAGTTTCACAAATTTTCAAGTTATCACGTTTCGGGTAACATTTTTGTTTAGCTTGTTGAACTTTATCTGGAGCAGCTTTTCTAATAATATTGTATTGGCTTCGAATTAATTTTGCTTCTAATAGAACAGTAAGAGCTTCTTCTGCACTCAACTGCTGCGATACATTACTGATGCTTTTTTTATATTTTTTGTCGCTTTTGTTGGAGATGATGTAATTTCTTTAAGTATTTGTGATGCATGGGTTTGACCAGAAGCTCTCAAACTCATTTGCGCTGCATGTGTTAAAATAGGCAAAGGAACACTATCTCTAATTTCTTTACTTTTTTTTGCTTTTATGTTATCTTTACACACTTTAAATGATAGGTCCTTACGACCTCGTTTTGATGAGGATTCTTTCATTTTAACAAACGATATTGAAGAATCCAACCAATTGGCATTATATTTGAAAAATAGAGCCTCTGTTCTTTTAACTTTTTCAAACCGAGACTTAAAATCCGTGCAAAAGTAATTTATTCTTTTAAGAAAATCTTTCATATCCGTTGGGTTGACACGTTTGATTAATTCCATTCGCAGATATTTGATTTTATCAATATGTTTATTAGAATCTACATTTTGCATAATATTGTAAAGTTCTCTGAGATAAATGAAAATTGTGTTGGGACTTGTTCCTAAAATGGTAAAGTTATAACATTTTTAACAATTTAAAACTGTTATAAATTTTCCTAGTACCAAATACCTTATAATTGTTATTCACAACACTGCAAACAAAAGACATCACCAGTAAAGGCCTAGTTAGCCACACGTAACCTTAACCAAACGTGTCAGCTGTTTTTTTCTGTTACATGAAAAGCAATTAGAGCAGTTACCGAATTCAACTGTCACGTAACCGGAACGTTCCTATCTGTTGAAAATAGAATTTTGTTACGTTTGTTCGTGACATTCGTGAACAGCTGATAAAGTTTGGTTAATTTTACACAGCAACATTCTGATCCATTTTTTACGTTCTATAATTGCACTACATGTCAACGTTACATTTACGGTACGGATAAATTAAAGCAACGTGTGGCTAACTAGGCCTTAAAACTGTCAATATTATTTTACGTTTTTTTATTTGAGTACATATATACATTAGAGTGGACTGCAAAAGCATTTGGCCAAAGTTTATATAGAATATATATAAACGTTGTCGTATCTTGCTCATTTTTTAAATGTTATGTATCAGAGTTTAGACAAGGACATCTTTTTAAATTGAAAACTTTATTTGCAATCTGTCTTAACACTTTTAGTTTCCTGCAATTTTTTTATATTGTTCTAAAACTTTTTACCCGAGAACATTTTGTAATTTCAGAGCTTCGATATTTCGCTCCACTATAATGTGCATGATCATTAAAATTACTTATTGTAATACTAGGTTACACATTTACAACAGCAACAATAACAATCACAGCTACGAAAATAAACACAAAACAAAAACTAAAAAAAGATTTTTTCTATTTGTTTTCAAGCATTTTTTTTTTAATTTTATACTGGGGACTTTTAATAAAAATTTGAATATTACATTCGTTGGCAATATTGGCAAAATGTTTTTTTGGAATACACAAGTAGAAATCCCATATTTTACTACGATGTAAATAATTTTACCCGATCTCATCTAGAATTACGTTGAAACTCAATCTATTTTTAAAAAATACCCTCTTTTTAGGACAATTTTCAAAAAATTATTAAAAATATTTCTAAAACATTTATCTAAAAATTTTTTTTTAATAATACAGTCAAATACCTGAAGTTGATGCATCCATTTGAAAAAAGTTAGAATTTAAAAAAAAAATTAAAAAAAATATACTTGAAATATCTCGTTTTTCACTTTTTACCACTTCGAGCAAAATTAAAAAAAATTGTTGAACTTTGAGAGAGTATAGCAAGAAAAGTAAACATCTTAGAACAATAATTTTGACAGTTAGTGATGACCCATTTTATACTCTGTTACCCGGTATAAAAATTTATTACAAAATACTCATTTCAATTTTTGAATTAATCCTCACTTTTGACCCTTTTCAACCCAATCTGCGCCTCGAAAAAAAGTTGTTTTGCGGATCATGGGAAATAAAAAAAAATCGAAATGCGTTAAATAGGTGATATCTTTCCCGAGATAATCACGAAGAGCTTTTTTAAATATATATAAATATATATTTTTTTGACAGCATTTTGAAGTGAAAAACACGATTTTTTGGTATAATATATCGGTGAATTTGTTGTTAAAAATGGGAAAAATGGTTTAAAAAACTCTTCGTGATTTATGTGTGGAAATAGCGTATAAAATTTCAAAAGAATCGGTCAAGTAGATTTTGAGTTTTTACGGACTTCAAATATGTTGTTAGCAAGAAAATCGATTTAAAGTTTGTTAAAAACTGATTTATATACGATATACCGGTTTGAAACCTTACCCCCCTTAAGTGAAGATCGGGACTAAGAATTGTTCTATAGGGTTTATTTTTGTACTACTGATTAGTGCAATTTGACCGACGTCTATATGATAATTTGGATATTATGGCAATTTAAGTCAATCTTATAGGGGCCATTTACATATATTGGGACTTAATCTGAACATGCACAAATTTTCTCCAATTTCAACAGCGTTCAATAACTCAGATAACTCAGTTTTGAACAGTACGAGCATACCAACAAATAATATCCGCTGTAAAATTTATTAGTTTAAGGGGCACTTTGATGACTTTAGGAGTAAAAATTAAGTATTTCCCAAGTTCAAACCAAGATTTTGCCCATTGAGATCTAAAGATGGTTTTTAGGATTTTCACGAAATTATTTTTTTATTTTTGCACCTCTTAAAGCGAAATTCGAATTCTTATAAACCAAAAAATTATTGAGAATTTTTTTCGACGTTTTGGAGGTCGGTACAGGGTTTCTGAAATCGATTTTATCAAAAAAATTATTTTATGAAACATAGAATTTTGAAATTTTTTTTCTGCCTATGTTATTTTCACTACACCAGGTTAATCACTTCCGAGGAGTACGAGTCTATTAACAAAAATTATCAGCCGTAAAAATTATTAGTTTAAGAGGCACTTTAATGACCTTAAAAGTAAATATTAAGTATTTTGCAAGTTCAAACGTCCATTATTTGTAAAATTGTTCGATATATTGACGTAAAATTAAATGTCAGATAGGTTAAGGCTGAAGCGAAACGTTCGATATGCTTTCAAATTATTCAGACTAACACAAAATATCACATTGAATAGCATTTTAAGACATTTCATTTCAGATAAAATTGTTTTTTTTTTTAAGTGTACATGTATAGAAAAAAAATATGAAAAACAATTTTTTTTTCTTTATATATATTGGTGTTTGCACTTCCATAAGAAAGTTTTGGGCACCCCTGGTTTACATTAACATGTGGACTTATCGGGAAAGACTTGTGTGGGACAATAGACTATAAGTGGACTATTGTAACAAATGTAACCAAAATATTTGAAAAAGTGAACAATGCGATAAACAAACACACTGAATTCTTATCCATATTTTATGTCATATCTTAGCACAATGATGACCGATTTACTCCATTTTAAATAACAACCTGTTGGAAATAATGGCAAACAATATTATCCTAACTTTACCCAGTTAAATGATTAAGTTTGTGAATGAGCGTGAACTGACAGACATGCGGACAGAGCGACAGACGGACGGACGGACATCGCTATATCTACAAGAGCTCTTATAAGTATCAGGAATATATAAACTTTATGGCGTCGAAAATTAATATTTCTGTGCATTAAAAATCAAAAGTGTAAATTTTTTAAAAATTATCAAGGAGTATTTATTGGCTGAGTTATATCTCATTTTGATATAAATTTTCAGACTGAAATACGATGAGATATAACGATATAAAGATAGATGAAGTTAAATTTAGATTATTATTAACTAAAATTGTATTTTAACTAGATCAATATTTTTACAATAAAATTCTAGCTTCTAACCTCAATTTGAAATTAAATCGTTACTCAAACTATCTAATTTTTACTCTTTTCAGCTGCCTTTTCCGATCTCAACAAGGCAATTGAGCTCAGTGCCCAGCAACTCAAAACCAGATGTCATGCTTTGTGTCAACGTGGTGTTCTGTTTAGAAAGCAAGAAAAGTTAGAGGAAGCCAGAGTTGATTTTGAAGAAGCGGCTAAAATGGGCAGTAAATTTGCGAAGACCCAATTAGTGGAAATTAATCCGTTTGCAGCCCTATGTAATCAAATGTTAAGACAAGCATTCGAACAACTGGAAAGTAAAGCGGAGTGAGAAATCGGGCCTAATTAAAAAGATTTGTTGTTCAATAGTTGTTTAATCAAACTATATGTATTTGCTAATATAAAATAAAATAAATTAATATAAAAAAACATGTGAGTCCGATCACAGGGGAGATGTGTAAACATCTATAACATTTTTTTATGGCACTTTTTTAAAATCAAACAGAAAGCGTCATCTATGTATCACTTAAACAACAACTCCAGGGGCTCTGCTAATATAAAAATATTTATTATTATTTCAACTTGTTAATTTTTAATTTATAATTTTTCATTTTTCGTGTTTCATTTTGCATTTAGCATTTTTCATTTTTCATTTTCCATTTTTCATTTTTATTTTTCATTTCTCATTTTTTATTATTTATTTTTCATTTTTGATTTTTTATTTTTAATTTTCATTTTTCATTTTCCGTTTTTCATTTTTCATTTTTAATTTTTAATTTTTAATTTTTAATTTTTAATTTTTAATTTTTAATTTTTAATTTTTAATTTTTAATTTTTAATTCTTAATTTTTAATTTTTAATTTTTAATTTTTAATTTTTAATTTTTTATTTTTTATTTTTATTTTTCATTTTTAATTTTTCATTTTCCATTTTTCATTTTTAATTTTTCATCATTAATTTTGCACTTTTATTTTTCGTTTTTCATTTTTCATTTTTATTTTCAATTTTTCATATATCATTATACCCTATAATGAGCGTATAGATGTTTACATATCAAAAGCGTAAATGTTGATCACCATATCCGAGATAATCCTCAAGAACTTTTAATTGCTTAAAGCACAAAGTGTAGTTTCTTAAAATTTTTTTTAAACATTTCTATAGTTGTACGTAAAGAACTAATAGCTTTAAAAGGAAAAGAGGAATTCGAAGGATGACTAAGTGGAATTGATAGCCTTGACAAAAGTTAATTATTGGAAAGTGTAGGTCTTTTATTGGGGAATTTCATAAAATTACCTATTCCTTATCAAAAACTTGAAAGAAATTTTCCCGAAAAATTAGGAATAGGAATACTACATGGAGTGAAAACTAAGTGGACTAACAATGAAAAACCGGTTTTTTGGATTGAATCACCATCTAGATAGCCTTGAAAAAAAATCTTCAAAATAGACTTCCGTCCCTGGAGCCATCTTTTCAAGTTGGGAAGCAAATAATAAACGCTGGGGCCAGATATGGAGAACACCGTGGAAGGGGGGGAGGGGGGCGGTTGTGGAAAAGCAATTCTTAATGTAAAGACCTCAATTTTTCTTAAGCCGGTGCATTGTCATAATGGTAAAAGATTTTTTTTTCCTATTTAAGTGGGGTCGCTTTTTCTTAATTTCTTCATCCAGTTTGTTCAATAACTCAACATAGTACTTGGTTTTCCTTTCTCAAAGTAATCAATAAATATTTCACCACGTGCATCCCAAAAAACACTGGCCGTTACCTTGCCAGCCGATTGTTGTGTCTTTGGCCGCTTTGGTTTCCTTTCGCACCCTTGTAACCAACCTGCGTCACTCCTTCAGTCCTGGACATTGACGCAGCAAATGTTGCACTGCCACTCCTCGTCCACATCCATACAGCTCCTACAGAAGTCTACTCTCGGGACACCTAAGCGTTCGGAAATCCGCCCTATTACACAGTGTCCAGTGAGTACCTGTATAAGTAGGCTGATTGTCCCTTTACCATAACCAAGGAGTGCTTTGGTTCTCCTTGGATTAGGCAAGGGCCATAAGATCTGGGATATTCTGAAAGAGGTCAGTTGTGTCCACATTGTCCTTAATTCAAGATAAGCTGCCTCTTCAATTAGTTTCAACAGCTCGGATAGAGGGATTTAAATACCGTCCCGCTCAAAGATTCTGAGCCCTTCTGCGCTCACTCGTCAGCCAGCTCATTTCCTTTGATCCCACTATGTCCTGGAACCCATATCAGACTCACGATGTGTTGCAGGATTTGGTCGAAAGACATGATATCTTCCCACACACATTTCGATCTAATGGCCCACGATTTCAGAGAATTGAGAGTAGAAAGAGTGTTCACGAAAATATTAAAATCGTTGGATCCATATTCCGCTCCAAAATTATTTTCGTTGCTATGAGAATTGCGTGAATCTCGGCCTGAGAAATGCTACATTTGTCAGGGATTATCCGCGATACCTGTATGCCAAGTTACTTAAAGTAGACGCCTGAACCTGTACCCGCTTCCATCTTGAACCGTCGGTGTACACTGAAACCACAGCCCTGTCTATGACAGTCTTCCCTAGGTATTTGGTCGGTATTACACCCAACGTTCATCACCGGTGACATATAATCGGATTCCCGATCAATTTGTGTCCCGCCTACTATCCGTAGAATTGTACTGTGTCTCCAAGAGCTTTATTCCAGGTTATAGGACTCCCTTAAGCGGAGAACCATTTTCGCTGCCGTGCTCTTGATGAAAATATCAATAGGCATGATGTTCAGCATTACCTCCAGTCCCGCCTTCACGAGTCTGGAAAGTCTGGCCCCTACGTCCACAGCCTTCCTCCACACCAAGTTACCATGTGTCAAAATAGGTATAATTATAGCAGAATACATCCAGTGGATGATTTGGTAGAAAATGGTGTTAAATTAGGATAATATTATTTGTCATTCTTACGAGCTGGTTGGTATTTAAAATGGGGTACATCGGGCATCATTGTGCCAAGATATGGCCAAATATAGAGAGGCATCTCCAAAAAATTATAAAAAGTCAGTGTGTTTCTTTTTAAATTTTATTATGTTTTTTACATTCACTGAAACCTTGGAAGAAATGCTAAATTACCTAAGTTTTTTGTGACTAATCTTCAATTTTTTAAATTTTTGATGTGTAAACATCTATACGCGCAGGTGGGTAAATTTATATTTCACAATACAATCACAAAAACAGCGTAACATATCGCTGTGACTTATGATTATATTGGTGAAAAATTTTGATATGTAATAAATAACCTGTTTGAAAATGAAAAATAAAAAATTAAAAATAAAAAATTAATAATGAAAAATGAAAAATTAAAAATTAGAAATTAGAAATTAAAAATTAAAAATGAAAAATTAAAAATTAAAAATTAAAAATTTAAAATTAAAAATTAAAAATTAAAAATTAAAATTTAAAAATTAAAAATTAAAAATAAAAATTAAAAATTAAAAATTAAAAATTAAAAATTAAAAATTAAAAATTAAAAATAAAAAATTAAAATTAAAAATTAAAAATTAAAAATTAAAAATTAAAAATTAAAAATTAAAAATTAAAAATTAAAAATTAAAAATTAAAAATTAAAAATTAAAAATTAAAAATTAAAAATTAAAAATTAAAAATTAAAAATTAAAAATTAAAAATTAAAAATTAAAAATTAAAAATTAAAAATTAAAAATTAAAAATTAAAAATTAAAAATTAAAAATTAAAAATTAAAAATTAAAAATTAAAAATTAAAAATTAAAAATTAAAAATTAAAAATTAAAAATTAAAAATTAAAAATTAAAAATTAAAAATTAAAAATTAAAAATTAAAAATTAAAAATTAAAAATTAAAAATTAAAAATTAAAAATTAAAAATTAAAAATTAAAAATTTAAAATTAATAATTAAAAATTAAAAATTAAAAATTAAAAATTAAAAATTAAAAATTAAAAATTAAAAATTAAAAATTAAAAATTAAAAATTAAAAATTAAAAATTAAAAATTAAAAATTAAAAATTAAAAATTAAAAATTAAAAATTAAAAATTAAAAATTAAAAATTAAAAATTAAAAATTAAAAATTAAAAATTAAAAATTAAAAATTAAAAATTAAAAATTAAAAATTAAAAATTAAAAATTAAAAATTAAAAATTAAAAATTAAAAATTAAAAATTAAAAATTAAAAATTAAAAATTAAAAATTAAAAATTAAAAATTAAAAATTAAAAATTAAAAATTAAAAATTAAAAATTAAAAATTAAAAATTAAAAATTAAAAATTAAAAATTAAAAATTAAAAATTAAAAATTAAAAATTAAAAATGAAAAGCGAAAAATGAAAAATTAAAAATTAAAATTAAAAAATGAAAAATGAAAACTGAAAAATAAAATATGAATAAAAAATGAAAAATAAAAATGAAAAATAAAAAATGAAAAATGAAAAATAAAAAATGAAAAATAAAAAATGAAAAATGAAAAACGAAAAATGAAAAATAAAAAGTGAAAAATGAAAAAGAGAAAATAAAAAATGAAAAAAGAAAAATAAAAATTAAAAAATGAGAAAAAAAAAATTAAAAATAAAAAATGAAAAACGAAAAATGGAAAATAAAAAGTGAAAAATAAAAAATAAAAACTGTAAAATGAAAAATTAAAAATAGAAAATAAAAAATGAAAAAAGAAAAATAAAAAATTAAAAATGAGAAATAAAGAATGAAAAATAAAAAATTAAAAAAATAAAAATTAAAAACAAAAAATTAAAAATGGAAAAATTCAAAATGAAAAATAAAAAACGAAAAATAAAAAATTAAAAATTAACCGGTTAAAATAATAAATAATAATAAATATTTTTATATTAACAGAGCCCCTGCAGTTGATTGCTATAAGAGATACATAGATGACGCTTTCTGTTTGATTTTAAAAAAGTGCCATAAAAATCTTTAATTACTAGATGTTTACACATCTCCCCTGTGATCGGACTCGCATGATTTTTGTAATGTTTTCCTTAGCTCACATAAATTTATTATTAAAATAAGAAAACTAGTATATTAACATTTAAGGATTTGTTATGTTTGTACTTTATTTCCTTTCTTTTATATTTTTTTAAAGAAAAACTAGGCGATAAAAAAAAGGAATTAAAGGGTTCAGTTATTGTGTTTTGGAGCTAAAATTTCGATGTGCATTATCTTTATATAATTAAATATTTTTTCTCAAGATTATGCTAAAGCTTTTTATAGAGAAGCACCTGCTTTTGTATGTTAAAAAATATTTAATCCTCACAAAGAAAAATAAACTGAGTGCTAACACTTAACCACAAACTGCAAACCAACTACATTTAAACAGCAGTTGCTGTTGGTAAGTTAACTGTTTTGTTTTGAACATAGTTTTTTTTTGATAAACTGTTGGTTAAGATTTTTAATAAATTGATTTGTACGGTTAAGGATTTGGTTTAAAAAGAAAAAACTGAACGAACAAACCAATTCTACATTAAGACTGGCAGAAGTATAATGAAGGAATTTTAAAGCAAAAGCGTGCCAATTTTGTTAACCACCACCACAACACACACACACGACTCCGTTCTTTTAGGCATTTCATTATGTTGCTGCTTATGGCTGGCTGACATGCTTCAATGACTGGATGGATGCATGTTTACATGTTATATTTCTCGAAAAAAGGGGTTATTACAACGCGTTAGTATATTCATAAGTATGTTGTAAGTTTAGCAAGGATAAGAAAAAAAATAACACAAAAAAAACAACAACACTCTGACAAAACCACTTTCATTTTTTCTCTTAATAATCTCAATCAACTTATTTTTCGTGGTGTCTTGAGGAATATACATATACAAATTTTATTTTAATCTGTAGCATTTGTTGTTGTGGTTCAATACGTATTTCTGGCCTTTATCTTACGGACACCGTTGGTTATTATGTTTTACATATGTACAGAAATAAATTTCCAAAATAACCAAAATTGGCATTTAATTTTTTGGTATTTATTTATTTTTTTTTTGTTTTAGTTTTTTGAAAGGGTTTATTGATGTCCTTTCGGATTTGAACCTTTTGTAGTCGAGTAAAGGATAAAGCAAACCAAATCAACAGTTGCAGTTTTTAAAATTGGCACAAAATCGTGCGTTGACCACGTGCCATTGACTGCAACTGTTATTTCGCGTTACTTTCTTTGTTGCTGTTATTGTTGTTGCTTGTTTTGTTTTTCTGAACTATATAAACAAACTGCATCATAAAACATACAAAATGCACCTTGCATTTTTGCCCCCTTTTTAAATAAAATTCGACAGGTTTTCTGTTTCTGTTTTTTTCAATGCAATTTATTTTAAAAAACTTGCATCAAGTTGTAAATCAATGATGATCGATTTCAACACGAGACTAATTCACATGATGTATGATAATAATAACGGAATATTAGTTTTTCATGTTTGTATATGAAGCTGATTGAATTAAGTGGTTAAGGAGAGAGCCTTCTTCCCCTAATTGATTAATTAATTTAAACGGGAAATGGCATTGTGAATTGTGATACTGATCTTAAAATAAACAATATAATTTTAACTTTGCATTTTGTTTGTTTTATATAACACAATGGAACAAGCTTTTTGTTGATTAACAACTGTATGTTGTTTGGGACGCTGAATTCAAATCTGCACTTGGTTTTTTTCTATCAGCTCGACTTTTCACGATATACCGTTATGTCCAAAATTAAGGCACTTTCACCACATACATATATTGGAATAACTTGAAAACGGTTCATCATATTCTTCATTTTAAAAAAATCCAAAACTCGTCAACAATATTATCTTTAAGCCGTGCTTACATTGGTTTTAAATTTGATATCGTGGTAGGTTTAAAAAAAAGAACAATTTTCAAAAAAAAATTTTTGTTGTTCTTTAAAAATTCATAAAAAATAAAAATTCGACACAGATCAAAGGTTTGGTCTAAAAGCATTTAGTTAAACATATTTCGAATGAAATGAGCTTTATTTCATTGTAATCGGTTTTTGATTTTGTTCACAATTTACTGAGAAAACTCAATTGATAAAAATTACGATTTCCATGCAAAAATAAAATTTTTTAATATGCCGCACCTGTACCTCTAAAGTGAGTCAACTCAAAATTTACAATTTTTCAGTAGAGGCAAAAACGGTTTTTTTAATATTTACTATAAAATTTAAAAACAGTTGTTTCATTGTAAAGAATTGCGATTTTTTCTGTGATCATCAAAAATAACAAGTTTTTTGGGTGCAACTCAAAGTATGTCTAAAGAAGCTTCTCTTGTAACACAAAGAGGGTTACAACTGTATTTTTTTGCGAAAGACTAGAAAAATCGATGTAAGATTTTTACAGTGGATAGATATGACCAATGTGTATCGTTTTCTTGCAAAAAGTGAAAATTGAAAAATTTTGGGTTGACTCACTTTAGAGGTACAGGTGCGATGTGTGTGTGTTTGCTGCTGCTCTATTTATACAAGAAGTGTGTTATAGTAATTGTTTTTAGGCCACTGATTTCAGATAATTAAGTCAGATTTTTTCTATCAACTATACCTTTCAATTTATCAATAAAAGAGGATTTTAAAGAAAAATAAATAATAATTAATACACAAATAATAAAATGTAATTACAACTCATTGAAAAAATTTCTTTTATAAGATTTTCTTCAATTATCTTGTTTAGAGGGTTTATTTTTAATGCTCCAGCAACAGTCCGCTATCATATGGATATCCCAATGACCCTGGTACCGCTCCTCTATAGTACGAATATCTTGATGGAAACGTTCACCTTCTTCTTCACTGAAGTCTCCAAGATTTTCAGGGAAACAATACAAATGACTGTGTAGGTAGTGTACTTTAATTCACATATTACAACCAAGCTGCTGGAAATATGACAACATGTTTTCCACATGGTCCGAATAGTGCTCATCCTTTTTGTTTCCGAGGAAATTGTGCACTATCTAAACAAATTCATTCCAAGCATTTCTGTCAATATCTGTCATAGAACTACTAAAGTTTTCATTATTGATTAACATTTCGATTTGAGGGCCATCAAAAATGCCAGCTTTCAGTTTCTCCCAACTAAAATTTTGGAACTGATATATCTAAAACAATCACCTTCCTTGTTAAGAGCTTTGTCAAATTGTTTCATAAGCCCTAGCTTGATATGGAAAAGTGGCAGTATTATGCGTTCCCTAGGCACAAGTTTTGTTTATTACTTATTTTTTTAATTCTGAGAATCATTAAAAAGTCATGAACGTTGTTTCCTTCACTTCAAAATGAGGTACCTTCACGTAATTGTGAATAAAAGCAAAACGCGTTCATCGATTTTTATGAAAAATCGAAAGGAAAAAGAAAAACAAAGCACTGTAGAAACCAAAACAGATTAGAGAAAGTTTGGTGAGAATCCTTCAACCAGTATCTAAAACATCAAAACATTGGAAAAGAAAATATGATTCTGAATATCTACATGAAATAGTAAAGAAGATCCACTATGTGTTATTTGCCAAGAAACTCTTGCTAATGAAAGTATGCGACCTAACAAATTATTACGACATTTTGAAACAAAACATTCAGATTTAAAAAACAAGTAAGAGTGTTAAATTCGGCTATGCCGAATCTTTGATACCCTCCACCTAGGTTTTCTTGCACTATTTGTAACAAATTTAGATAAAATATTTGAAAATGTACACAATTTGATCAATTTAGTAATTTATTACAACAAATACTCTGAATTTTCAGCATTTACGTTTAACAATTTTAAAGTCAATAGTAAACAAAATATATTTTTAAATTTCGGATCTTTTTCGGAATACTTGACCATGTCTTATATTTTAAAAGTACTAGCGTTAATCAGTTTTATTTTTTCGATCTTATTACATCAGTTTGTCATTCCATTTGTAACGCATCGATAAATGGATTTGCGTCTATGTGTTTAATGCAAAAGATTTCTTACTTTTGTCGAATTGTGGGGATTTTTTGAAATTATTTTTTTTAATATTATATACATTTCAATTTTAAACTTTAAAATTAAAAATATCTATATTTTTTTAATCTGGTAATAACTCTATAATATGGAGAAAGTAAATACGTGGCTTCCTTAATAAGAATGACAAGTAAAAACACTTTTGTGCAGTTTACTTGTTTTGTGCATTTTTTTTAATACATACATAAGTACGCCATCTTTGTAGATCTCTTCGATTATATTAAGTAAGTTTGTAAATAAAAAGAATATTAAAATATTATAAATGTAAACATAATTGATTTTAGAAAAATGTCTGATTCGTTTTTCGATGATGCTAAAAACACATCAAAGAAATACAGAAAACAAAGGTTTTACTCAAGTTAGTTTAGAGACGAGAAGCTAATGGGATGGAACAGGTCAAAGATGACGACTTTAAAAAAATATTAAATTGCGATAAATCAGATCTAAGTATACATGCTAATAACCAATGTCTTAAAAAAATATCTTTTAAAACCAACAACCAAAATTCTGTTTACGTTATAAGATCCCATTTGCAAGCCATTTTAATTAATTGTGTACATTTTAAATGCACATCTAGCCATATAAAAGATGAATTATACAGAATAGTAAAAATATTTTGTTTATAATATCTGTTGGTTTTTTATGTTGTTTTTATGTAATTCTATTGATATTCTTATCTTATTTTTTATGATATTTTTTTCGTTTTTATGTTATTTTTGCATTATTGAAATTGAAAATTAACAAATTAAAAATAATTTTTTTTTTGAAATATTGAAAAAAGTAGTGTAGGGAAAAATGTAGAGAGAAAAAAAGTGGGTGTAGGGAAAACAAGGGATTTTTTTCATTAGCGTAGAGATTTCTGTAATAATTTCCTGGCATCACTGGTACCTATTAAAAAACAATGTAAGATTTCACACAACAATGCGACGTATATCTGCTTTGTTCAAAAGCTTTCATAAGACTAAATGAAATTGTTACTTATGAATGAAACACATAGACGACAGAGGCTACACAAACACACGGATACAAATGCTGCTGGCTGCAATTGTAGTCGTGTAGTCAACTACTTATTTTTTTTTGAAAACGACAGCAACAAAATACAAAATCATTTTTATTTCAGTAGTGCCAATTATATTTTTTTTTTTACTTTATTAAAATAGAAAAACATGTATGATTCTATATAAAATTGTCTTAAATATATTACTTATTTATAATGCATTATTATAACGTAAAAATAAATAAATAAATTTACTTATTAATAGAATTATTATAGCATTTCATTTTGCGATTAATTTTTTCAACAAAATAAAATATTTCATAGTACTAATATCTTTTACATTTTTTGTTATATTGTCAACATTATTTTTATTTTGTAGCCAACAAAAATAGAAATTAGCCTAAGTTGACTACAGCAGCAAAAGTGGTAATGTAGTCATGTAGCTGTGTTGGTGTCAAAATAATCGTTTTCATATAAACGTGTGTATTTTATTTTTGACAGACTGTAGTCGTGTAGCCGCTGTCGTCTATGTGTTTCATGAGAGAGTTCGGCTTACTGGTGCCATTATATATATGTGTGTGTAAACAAAAATACACGATATCCCAGTAATCATTTCGAAGATTGTTTTAACAAAAATCATCTTCTTCGAGCACTTTTGATGATTAAAAACTGATTAATCACATGCGGTATTAGAAAAAGACTAAGAAATGATTTTTGCTTACGCTTAGAAAGTGATTTATAGAAAAATGACATTGAATATGACTCAAAAATAAGTCGAAATTAATCAGAAAATTGGATAAAAAAGGTTCTCAAGAAGAGTCGGGGGTAAGCTAATATTTCCTCCCAACAAAAGAATATTTTGTGATCAGCAAAAGAGCGCATTTATAACTGATCACTTATTGCATAAAATGTTGACTGGGATTTTATTCACTATCTGTAGAAACAGTTTTTTAAGTAAAACAAATCTGCACACAATTTCAATTCTATTTCGTTTACAATGATACGATCACTTTGTTTACTAGCTAGTAGTAAAATAAGAAAATAGTATTATAATACAGCGTAATGATGAATTGTACTTCTCAATTAGTTTATTTTTAATGTGCCATAAGAAGTTCGGTTTGTGCTAAGAAATGAATGAATACATGTCTCCCAGGGCGAAGCTTAATCATTGCACTTTGATTGAGTTGAGCCCGCGACTATTCCTGACTATTTTTGGTAGTTGGGAATGGCGTTTGTGCAAAGGGAAGCATGAACGAACACATGTTTCCCAGGGCGAGGCTTAATCATTGCACTTTGATTGAGCTGAGCTCCGCGATTATTCCTAATGCGGAATAACTCGTGCATTAAATTCTCGGTAGTCCGGGAATGGCGTTTGCCTGCGCCAAACATTAAATAATAAATTTTAAAAATGTATTATAATTAAATATTATTGACATCTATATTATATTATTATCATCTGAGAAAAAAAAAATTTTTAAACACCAATTTTTTACAGGGTAGAATTTTATGGTTTCAATACTACTTTTGAATGCAAGTATTTACTAAAAGTAGAATCCTTAAAATCATACTATTTTTTGCAACCCTAAAAATTGCAGTATTTTGTATAAATAAAATAATTTATATTTATATTATTTTTAATATGCGCTTATTATCGATATACATATACAGAATATATGAATGTTATTTATAGTATTTTGATATTTGCAGCAGTAGTACGTATGTATCAATTTGTAATATTTTGTGATCTTATAAAAATCGCAGAATATTGATATTGATTTTATATAGTTTCTTTTATTAATTAACTAACTTAAATATTACACCACAAAATGTTGATATTGGTGAATTTTTATATTATTACCACAACGACCATAAAAACAACAAGTACAGCTGTGACAAAATACAAAATTTAGAATAACAATATAAGAAAACATCATATTTTTTTAACTTTTCAGTGATTTCTCGGCACCTATGAAACCTATTGTCACGATTTAAAAAACAGAAACCTTCTCATGATGTTGGTGTATCATTCCCACTAACAACAAGCGCCCTAGCTGTCCTATTGAGAATGTTATCGTGACAGGAACAACATAGTCAAATCATATTTTTTCAAGACTTTTTTTACTCCATCGTTCAATCCTCGGGACTAGATAAACCGATTTGGACGATTTTAAATAGCAAAATTTTCAGGATGTTAGTGAATCATTTTTTATACCAATGAGCAACCTAGTTGCCCGATTGAAGCCGTCATCGTGATTTCCACAGACGGACAGACGGACAGACGGACAGCCGGACAGACGGACATCGCTATATCAACTCCGCTTGTTATAAGGATCACAAATACGTATATTTTATGGAGTCCAGATTTTTTTTTTCTAATTATTACAAACGGCAACAATTCGTCGGCAACAATTAGTTGCGTAAATTCGTCGAATGAAATATAATTACGACTAATTCACATAACAGTGTAACGTCATTTGAAATTGTTTGTAATTTATATAAATAAATACAGGAAAAATATTAATAAAAGAATTTTTAACTTTGTACGAGTTATTACAATTGTAAACATCACGTTCACGATGGTAAAAGCCTTTATTTTTGTACGACAGCGTTTATTTTTTTTAATTCTGAAAAAAACTACATAAATTTTCATTAATTAATTAATTTTATGTCATTTTTAATTACATGATAGTGTGACCATATATAAAAAAAAAGAAGCACTAAACGAAAAAGAATAAATATTAACAAAAAACTATGTAAAATAAAATTATATAACTAAAAATGATTTTATTTAACTTATAAGTTATAAATAAAATATAAAACAATTATTAAAGACAAAAATAACTTAATTTACTAAAACATTTGAAAAACTAAAATAAAATACGGCCACTCTACCTACACCAGTTTATTCGTCGTTCGTCGGCGTAAGAATTAGAAACAAACCTATCGCAGAGTTCGTTACGCACTACGTATTTCATTCGACGCACTGATTGTGTGCATTTTCATATACACAAATGTGTTTTATTTCTGCCGATAAATATTCGGAACGAAAAATTCAGAAAAAAACAAAATATTCGGAACGAAAAATTTGTCGTTCGTCCCAGTTGTGTTTCCAACTTTATGTTGTGGAAAAATAATGTTCAATTTTATAAATTTAACTACTTTGATACATTCCAAACTTTTATCATTGAAAATGAAGTAACACCAGATAATGAGTTAATTTCTTTAAAAATTTAACATTTGAACAACGGAAAATTTTGATTTTTATTTCTAATAAGAAATGAAAAATTTTGAGAAATATACATGGGTTAGAAATATATTTCAAAGTGATTTAATTACCGGTATATCGACAAAAGCGGACGAGGAGTTGATTGACTTGCATGAAGATAGTGCTATAAAATTGAATTTCGACCGCACAAAATTTTTAATTTTTAATTTTTAATTTTTAATTTTTAATTTTTAATTTTTAATTTTTAATTTTTAATTTTTAATTTTTAATTTTTAATTTTTAATTTTTAATTTTTAATTTTTAATTTTTAATTTTTAATTTTTAATTTTTAATTTTTAATTTTTAATTTTTAATTTAAAATTTAAAATTTTTAATTTTTAATTTTTAATTTTTAATTTTTAATTTTTAATTTTTAATTTTTAATTTTTGATTTTTAATTTTTAATTTTTAATTTTTAATTTGTAATTTTTAATTTTTAATTTTTAATTTTTAATTCTTAATTTTTAATTTTTAATTTTTAATTTTTAATTTTTAATTTTAAATTTTTAATTTTTAATTTTAATTTTTAATTTTTGATTTTTGATTTTTGATTTTTGATTTTTAATTTTTAATTTTTAATATTTAATTTTTAATTTTTGTGTTTTCCATTTTCTATTTTTCATTATTCATTTTTCAATTTTCATTTTCCAATTTCCATTTTTAATTTTTCATTTTCCATTTTCAATTTTTCAATTTTCAATATTCAATTTTCATTTTCCACTTTTCAATTTTCATTTTCAATTTTCATTTTCCATTTTTCAATTTTCATTTTCCATTTTTCATTTTCAATTTTTCAATTTTCAATATTCAATTTTCATTTTCCACTTTTCAATTTTCATTTTCAATTTTCATTTTCCATTTTTCAATTTTCATTTTCCATTTTTCATTTTCAATTTTTAATTTTTCAATTTTCATTTTCAATTTTTCATATTTCAATTTTCATTATCCATTTTGCGTTTTCCATTTTCCATTTTTCATTTCTCAAATTTCATGTTCCATTTTCCATTTTTCATTTTCCAATTTCCATTTTTAATTTTTCAATTTTCAATTTTCATTTTTCATTTTCCATTTTTCAATTTTCATTTTTCATTTTTCAGTTTTCATTTTCCATTTATAATTTCTTATTTTTACTTTTCCATTTTTCATTTTCCATTTTCCGTTTTTCATTTTCAATTTTTCGTTTTGCGTTTTTCATTTTTCATTTTCCATTTTCCATTTTTCAATTTTCGTTTTCCATTTTGCATTTTGCATTTTACATTTTTCATATTTCATTTTCCATTTTTAATTTTTCAATTTTCATTTTCCATTTTTCATTTTTCATTTTTCACTTTTCATTTTTCAATTTTCAATTTTCATTTTTCAATTTCATTCTCCATTTTCCGTTTTGCATTTCCCATTTTTTATTTTTCAATTTTCATTTTCCATTTTTCATTTTCCATTTTTCATATTTCAGTTCTCGTTTTCCATTTTCCACTTACCATTTTCCATTTTTCAATTTTCATTTTTCATTTTTCATTTTTCATTTTTCATTTTTCATTTTTATTTTTCAATGTTCAATTTTCATTTTCCATTTTTCATTTCTCATTGTTCAATTTTCATTTTCCATTTTTCATTTTCCATTTTCCATTCTCCATTTTTCATTCTCTATTTTTCATTTTTCATTTTTCATTTTTCGTTTTTCATTTTGCATTTTTCATTTTCATTTTTTCTTCATATTGGCGATTTTTTTTTTATTATAACGTGATAACGATAAAAAAAATATGTGGCAATACTACTAACATGAGCTATGTTATTGTGTTCTTGGTATTGTTAATATATGTATATGCATAATTTTTTTGTGGCATTTTTTTATGTTGTTGTACAATTATAATGTTCAACCACTAAACTGGTACAACAAACACACTGGGTTTTATGTTTTTTTTAGAGGTATCTACATATTTTTTATCGTATCTAATCACGATGATGCCCGATTTAGCCAATTTTTAATACCAACCTGCGGGGAATTATGGCAAATGATATTATTGTAGCCTTATGTAGTTAGATGGCTTTTTTTTATGAATGAGCGTGATTTCAACAGACAGACGGACAGACGGACATCGCTATATCGACTGGAGCTGTGATAAGGATCAAGAATATATATACTTTATGGGGTCGGAAATTAGTTTTTCGATGCGTTACAAACGGAATGACAAACCTATATATACCCTCTGCCACTGACGTGTAGAGGGTATAAACCAAGTGCAGATATGTAAAAAATTGCAATAAAGTTCCCGTCAACACTAAAAAAGTTCAATTTTGTTCTCTTGTGTAATAAAACATTGTAATTAAACGGAGTTTAAAATATTTCAAAGAAATTTATGTTTAATATAATTGTTTACAAATTATAAAAGATATGGCAACACTTTTTAAAATCCAGAAATTGTCATTATATACTAGATCGATACGGAACGTTTTTCCGTTGCGTAAAAAACCCCCAAAACAAAAAATACCCTTCATAAATAGATGTATGACATATATAATTTTACAAAAAAAAATCAAAAAATATATAGTATGATTTTACATTTTTTCGAGGCAGTTATGCTGATAGATTACTCATATATTACAGAAAATTTAGGTCCACTAATCTATACATATACAGCTATGGACACAGAAATAGCTCACTTTTAAATAATTTCGTAAAATTCAAATTGTTTTAATATTTTGGATATTTCTTTTTTTTTTTTTTGTTTATTATAGAGAAATAATATGAATCCATAGGGTAAAAAAATAACAAAAACTAATGCAATTTTACTTCATTTTGATTTGTTTGAGCTATTTTAGTCAAAGCTAATACGATTTTGGTTGGACATAGAATAGAACACTTTTTTTTTTAATTTACAAAACACTGCATTTAAAAACAAATGCATATGCATTAAAAAATCAGCATAATATATACACCAACGCATTCTTATACTCCAATCCACGCCACCTCCGGACAGACGTCAATATTTAATATCAACTAAAGTGGAAATTAATTGGGTTGCATTACTTCTTTAACTTGCAAGCCTGGGGAAGGGATTGCTTGATTTTCTCGACCTTTTCTTTACTTGGACGACCAAGGAGAAACGGGAGCAACGAATTTTAGATTTCGTGTTGTTGGAGTTTTTCTTTATCTTGACGGCACGAGCATCGGCACGACGGGCCTTGTTCAAGAAATCTTTTAACTTTTTTGATTTCACGGGGCATATCATGGTATTAAAAAGTTTTTTATGTAAAAATTAATTTACAATAGAGAAAACCAAACAATGTTGACGTTTTCCACGTTTCGAAAGGTCAGACCTTCATAAAAGAAACCCATTTATTGAAAAATTCTTAAAATATCTTGCATTTGATTACCATGTTAGTATTTATTTCATAGTCTGATCACGTTATTATGACAATTATTATCATTTTTTTTTTTGTATATAATTAATATCCATTTAAATTTTATAGAACTTTATATAAATCATAACAGGACATAAGGTTTACTGGTATGCGTTTATATACATATGTGTGTTTGTAAACATTTATTCACGGATAGATAATAATATGAATAACATCAATAGATTGCACTGAATAATGAAACGAAAAGAGCGTCAGTTGTTTGGTCAACAGAAGAATACAATGAAAAGACACATAAAAATCCCTTAAAATTAAAAGTGCTAAGAGTCAAGCGAGCATGTTGCAGTCTACAAATCTATATACTTATTTATAAGCCTTGCAACATATGTTGTTATATTTTCAATCACTCAAAACTATATTTACAAAAAAAATATATTTTTTTTCAAGAGGCTCAATAACAATACAAACAGATGAGTTAACAAAAAAGATATTTTTTTATTTTTGAAAAAGGATTTTTTTCATAAAGACCGGAACTGTAATTTGAGCAATCTTTTGTGTTGTTTTCTGTTTCTTTTTTGTTATATAATTAAACTCTTATAAGAAATTAAATTATTAGATTGATATCTAAGATTAACTTCCTTCCTCTCTTTTTGGCCGGATCAAAGTTTTAATTTAAAGATTCCTTTATAAGAAATCTTAATTTGATCATTGAACTCGAATGAAAAATTTTTGAAGAGCTCAAATTTAAATATTTCCTAAATTTTTTGCTCTTTTTCTGACTTTTCGATTAATCTAATAAAATTTTGCTTAGGGTCTTCTACCTGATCTTGCCTGTTTTTATTGTTATTTAATTCTTACCTGGGCGCGTGCCGGCTGTCGTCATTTATGGTTTCTTTTTTCCTTGTCTACGGTTAGCTGAGTTTGTGTATGATTTTTGTATTTCCTTTTCTGTTGCCAGTTATGAATGTAGTAGTTTGTAGTTCTTTTTTGTGGTTATTATCCTGTTTACTGTCATTGACTTTAAAAATGGTATTTTCTAAACATATGACGCTTACAATTATTACGGATTTTTAGGTTGTTTTTCGAAGGAATTTAACAAATTATGGGATTTCATTTTGAGGATTAATACACTTACTTTGCAATTAAGGATACAGGGCTTACAACTAAATAAAATCTAATAGTTATTCGAGTCTTGACTGCGAAAATAGCTTAAGTAGCAAAATGAAAATTTTAAAGGAGAAATTTTATTTAAATTATCTTTGAATTATGTTTATGTAAACACGCTAAGAATGTGCACTTAAGCTAAAATTTTTTTTGCTCTAAAATCGTAACGGTACTCCGTACACCAATGAAATTTTTATAGTTGATGCAAATGATCGTATATTATCGATTTTTGTAAAAAAAAAAAACGACATGTCATTACATGTAGTTATTTAGACAGCATCAAATGGAGTTTGATTAACACTCAAAAAGTTTTTTATTTCGATGGGAGCGAAGATTTAACTTTAAGAATACAAGAATTAAATAGTGGTAGTAAGTTTTTATGAGTCTACAAAAATTCCTTGTTTTGCCCAGAAATTTTTTGCCCAGGTAATCTATATATTTATACGTGAAGGTAAATCTTTCAACGGGATTTTAAGAAAAGTGCGCGCACGGAGAAGTGTGAAAATTTTTTATTTATTTTAATTCACTTTATTATTGTAATACATAGGTATTTATTTGTAGGTAAGTTTATTTTTCTACATTAGGTATTTAACTAATCTTCACTCGACTCGTTGCTGTCGCTTATTAAAATGTTTTCTGAACTGCTATCGTCATCCTCACGTTCCTCGAAGACAAAATCATCTTCTGTACCGTCCATCGCGTTACTAATTCCACATTTTTTAAAAGACTTCATAATTGTTTCTTGTTTTATTTTTTCCCAAGAATTCTTTACCCAGGTGCACACTTCTGTAATTGTGGGTCGTTTCATTCTTCCCGTTTTTGTCAAATCGTGATTCGGTTTTGTCATCCATATGTTCCACTCCTCCCTCATCAAATCTTAAAATGGTTTATTTATTGCTGTAATTGGCTTGTAACGACCGCTATTTCTGTGTTCATTTTTTTAAAAAGGTTTTTGGTTGGATCTGTTAAATGCGCTCTAAATTGATCCCACACTAACAACGCGCGGCTTTTTGACAACGCAACCTTACGATTCGCCCATATCCTTTGTAGCCATAATTTAATGCCCATTTCATCCATCCAACCTTTATCTTGAACGTGGATTACAATTCCACGTGGGATTTCATCTTTTGGTAAAGTTTTTCTTTTAAAGATTATCATAGGTGGTAGCTTGCTGCCGTCCGCACAACATGCTAGAACTACAGTATAGTGAGTTTTTTCATGACTTGTTGTTTTTACTGTCACTGATCTGGTACCTTTTGAATCCACAGTAAAATTTGAAGGAACATCAAATGTTAGAGGCACTTCATCCATATTAGCAATTTGGCTAAGATCAAAGTTAAAATTTCTTCTAGCTGATATGATAAATCTATGGAAATCTATAATTTTAGCTTCATAGTCAATCGGCATTTTTTTAGCTAAACTGGTTTTTGTACGCATTGATAACCCGTGCCTCTTCATAAATCTGGTGCACCAAGAAGTTGATCCTGTGAAATCACCAATACCGTTTGCAGACGCCCATAGCTTCGCTTCAAAAATTATCATTTCTGTAGAAACCGATATTCCATTGCTTCGGTGATTGGTTATCCAATTTTTTATTTGTATTTCAAGTTCCGGCCATTTTGGTAAGTGTGAACGAAATGTTTTCTTGTGTCTACTGAGCCCTTTCAATTGCTCTTCCTGTTTTTTCCCTTCACGAATCATTTTTTCTGTCAACCAAAATGTCTTTCTGCTGCTCGGTTTCCGTGCTCTTTTGCATATTTTATAACTTCTAATTTAAAGTTCACATTATAAGAAACTCTCTTTTGTTTTACACTCATTTTCTGACTCTTTAACAATTAACGAATGAATTTAAATTACCCCGTATAAAAATACTTGACTAAACCATGCGAAATAAGCTACTACACTAAGTGACTATTAGAAGTTTACTCATGAAACCTTCATAAATAACATCAACAAGTGAATTTTGTGAATCCCCGAATTGAAGACGACGACAGCGTAAGCAATAACACCAACACACATAAATACTGAACGAAATAGGGAATTATGAACGAATGCATCAAAGCAACTCAAAAAAACATAAAAACAGAAAAATATTAGTATTTGCCGGACGATAAGACGCATCGGACCATAAGACGCACCCTGATTTTAGGTCAAATTTTCAGAGTAAAAAGGTGCGTCTTATCGTCCGGCAAGTACGGTAAATAAAATAAAATATTTATAATAAATAATTTTATAAGAGCCCAAAGGTATGGTCATCAATTTTAGCCAATTCACAATTACATCGCCTGTGCAATTATTATTTAATCGAATTTCATTATAATTGTATATCACACACCCTGTGTAGAATTGTAAATTGCTAAAATTGATTAGCATACCTTTAGGCTCTTATAAAATAATTTATTAATAACCCCATTTATATATCTTCTAGGTGTTCAACAAATATTTATAATAAAATTTAATGAATTTTATTTAAATATTATATATATAGTTAATCTTTTTTATATGTATAGTTAATCTAAAATTTGAAAGAAAAAACTTTAATTAAAAAATAAAATTTCCTAGAATTTGCACTCGAATTTTGAGTGCTAGTTCTTTTAAATCTCCCATAAGTCCCTCATATTTTTAAAGACCCAAAAGGCAGGAATTTTCAAAACTATAAATAACCCCTCCACATTTTAAAATCAACGGCTTTATGTTAAGTTCATAAACAGAAATTCTTCTTTAAAGTTTGATATTTCCTGCTTCTGTATGAAAATTTAAAATGAGACCAAATCGAGCTAGATTTTTTAAACTTGTCTACTGTTCTTTCATAAAACATAAACGACTTTACGTTAAGTTCCTAAACAGAAATTCTTCTTTAAAGTTTGATATTTCCTGCTTCTCTATGGAAATTTCAAATGAGACCAAATCAAGCTAGATTTTTTGAACCGGTCTACTGTTCTATCACAACATATTCTGTACAACTCAAATCGAAAGGAATATTTATCTATCGTAAAAGTAATAATAGAACTAGTTCCGGAACTAGTTTTAGAGCAACCACATATTTTTTAGACAAAAATAGAAAAAATCTAAAATCATAGATGAAGCAGCATTAAATAATAAAATAGTAAATTTTTCGCTCGCTTCTTAAAAATAGAAAATTTTGATGGAAAGTGTCTGAAATTGTAGGTTTCATGTAAGATTAATTTCTATAAAATTGACCAAATTTTGAATTCGTTGGTTCCAACTGCGAATTCACTCTCTAATATGAAGAATTAATTTCACTTAGACTAAACACCTCATATTATAAAACAAAACTTTTGAAATTTCTATGAAAAATTTTGAGGTGAATTACTAAAATTAGAGTCTTTCCATAGAAATTAAAAAGGTTTCGTTTTATAACTATTTAAAAGAGACCATAACCCATTTTCAATAGTAACCTGCCTCCAACGCGGCTTGTCTTTCCACAAAGATTTTATTAGTTCTACCTTTAATTTCCTAAAAGTATTCGTCAGTTTTACTAATTTCAACTACTTCAGCTTGAAAAATACTTTAGTTTTCCGATTGAATTTGCAGCCGTCTTTAAAAATATTAATTAATAGCATGCAAAGAGCCGTTTAGCCCATTTGAGAAGAATTCTCAAGTCGGATATTAGACTTTGTATTACCGGTTAAAAATTAATTGGGCACTCTAAAATTATTTAAATTATCCATTGAGTTCTGTCGAAAATTGCGTTGTATCTTAAAGTTTTAAACACGCTTTATAGAAATCAACTCCTGGAAAGATGTAAATTGGTATCAGATCCAGCAATGTGTCGCGAGAATCACCTAGTGTTATTTTAAATGGCTTAAAATATCAGTGGCAATTTTCCACTTCACCGATTCGAACCCTTCCTTGCACACGTATAAAGAAACAAGAGATAAAGGGAAACTTGACAAAATACATATACGTGGTTATGAGCGTATTAAAGAATATTTAGAAACTTGAATTCCGTCCTAAATTTTAAACAAGAATCTACGTTCGGAAGCTCAAGTATCAATTAAGGATTTCATTTAAAATTTGAGAACAAAATTTATTTAGACCAGTGGTATAACAACAAATAATTCACTAGAATATCAGAGCTTAAAATTCAAAACAAAACTCAAATCAAAGTTTTATCGCTAACGCATTATGTCTTCCTGAATTTATCACATCTCTTTTTCAGTCTTTACAATTTGTTTTGACATTCACTGTCCTAAACCATTCATTCATTCATAAATACAACAATATTGTTGTTGCTTAAAACATATATTATCATCACCCAGAAGTCACAAAAAAAAAAAATACAAAACCGATCTTACCAAAAACTGAAATCTAACTGTCACTAAATGATGCCAAGAGAACAATAATAACACAATCACCGCTTTAAACGGTATTTGCTAAAGGAACTTCAAAGCAAATCTCTTGTAGCAAGCATTTTTTGCGTTTAGACAAATGCTTAGACATAAACAAATTCACGGTGCAATTGTTAGTTTAGAACTGTTTTTTTTTTTTGTGAGTTTCTTCGTATGTTCCTACCTTCTTCTGTTCTTTTGAGAAGCTTAATCAATGTTGGTGGAGTATGGAGTGGAGAGTTCTACTACAATAAACCCACTACATACGTAAGTACTTACAAAGTACGTCGCAAGCGCCATGATAGCTATTTAGTATAAAACGACAACGACAATATTTTGATGCCACTGGCTAAAGAGTTGTGGTATCGCGCTGTTTGGGTTAGACCTCCTCGGGAGTTGACAACATCAGCGCAATTGCAATAAAACAATTTACCAAACAAGACCATTTTGAATAGATATAAATGTGTCCAACTAAGAAAATATTAAACTTTAAGGAGTCTTTTGGAGTTTGTCTTAAAGAGACGTAGGTTATTGTGTTTGATGGGAAGGGGCTTATTATCAGCATTAATTCTGTGAGGATTAGTATATAAGATTTTATTTACATAAATATTGTTAGAGAGATTTAGTATTCAAAAACAGAGGCTAAGCAAAAAAAATTTTTGCGTAATTTCTATAGAGACGAGGGGGAGCCAGTAAGTCGTAGAAAATATATATATATTTCTTTTTTTTTTGGTGGGGGGGGGGCGGTTTCTTTCTTTGTAATTTTTTAGCTTAGTCTCTTATTTGCTCGATACACTTCATCTAAAGGGTGATTTTTTAGCTATTATCTTTTTGGCAACACTGGTTTAAACAGCTGACGCACGTTTCGTGTTTTGTTTCATTGTCAAACATCTTCAGTTTGGTCTATAATTTAACCATGAATCGTCTTACAAACGAACAACGCTTGCAAGTTATTGAATTTTATTATCAAAATGTGTGCTCTGTTAAGAAAGTTCATCGCGCGCTTCTTCCATTTTATGGTCAGTTTAATCGACCCACTGAAGCGGCTATTCGGGCTATTGTGACTAAATTTCGCACCAAATTTACATTGTTGGACATTAAACCACCAACACGCTTACGTAGAGTGCGAACTGAATAAAATATCGCAGCTGTATCGGCCAGTGTTAATGATGACCATCAATTATCGATTCGTCGCCGTTCGCAGCAATTGGGCCTCTGTTACTCAACGACGTGGAAAATTTTGCGGAAGGATTTAGGTGCGAAGCCTTTCAAAATACAGCTGGTGCAAGAATTGAAGCCGAACAACCTACCGCAACGTAGAATTTTTGGTGAATGGACTCTTGGAAAGTTGGCCGAAGATCCACTTTTTTACCGAAAAATTGTGTTCAGCGACGAAGCTCATTTTTGGCTCAATGGGTACGTAAATAAGCAGAATTGTCGATTTTGGAGTGAATATCAGCCAGAAGCATTGGAAGAGCTACCAATGCATCCAGAAAAAGTCACAGTTTGGTGCGGTTTATGGGCTGGTGGCATCATTGGACCGTACTTCTTCAAAGATGATGCTAATCGTAACGTAACTGTGAATGGTGAGCGCTACCGAGAGATGATATCCAACTTTTTTTTGCCCAAAATGCAAGAGCTTGACTTGCATGACATGTGGATTCAACAAGACGGCGCCACATGCCACACAGCACGCGCAACAATGGACTTGTTGAGAGGCGAGTTCGGTGAACATTTTATTTCACGTTCGGGACCGGTCAATTGGCCGCCTAGATCGTGCGATTTAACGCCTTTAGACTATTTTTTGTGGGGCTATGTTAAAGCTCATGTCTATACAGACAATCCCGCTTCAATTGACGCATTGGAAGACAACATTGAAGCATTTATTCGTGAGATACCGGCCGAAATGTTGGAAAGAGTATTCCAAAATTGGACTAAGCGGATGGACCATTTGAGGCGCAGTCACGGTCAACATTTGCATGAAATAATCTTCAAACATTAAATTATATGGACCGTACTATCGATTCAAATAAAGATTTCATGCATTTTTCTGAATTTTATGTGTTTTTTTTTTTGAAAACTTTCCTATAGCTCCTAAAAAATCACCCTTTAGTAATTTTCCAACTGTTTTAAGCTTTTCGCAAAGTAAGGAATCGAAAGGTCCTCGAACTTTTGCTGCAGTGGTGACCTCCTCATTCGATTTCTATATTTTTTCACCGAGCCATCTCCGCAAAGCAAGAATTCGAAAGGTCATCAACTAGGCTTCTGCTGTCGCCGCTGAGTCATTTCTTTAAATTTGGAAACAGGAAAAAGTTGCTGGTAGCTAAATCTGGAGAAGAAGGTGGATGTGGCAAAAATTCGAACTTCAATTAGTTAGTATATTTTTGCCATCGAAACTGCATCCTAGCATTATATTGATAAAAGATCACGTTCGTTTAGTTAAATGGGGGCAGTCTTTTTTTTTTCCTAGTTCCTTCTCTTAATTGACCCAATAATGATAAATAATATTCACCATTTATTGTTTTTTTTTTTTTTTTCAAGTAACCAATGTAAATAATGTGTATGCCAAAGAAAAAGCCGTAGCCACAAGCTTACCAGCCCATTTCACTGTCTTCGCTTTCTTCGGGGCGGATTCACCTGCTAAAATTCAATGCTTTGACTATTGTTTCATTTCCGGTGTTTAGTGGTAAATTCACGTTTCATCAAATGATATGTAACGACCACAAAAAAAATTATCAGTATCAGTCATACGATTATTCAGTATCAGTATGCGTTTATTCTCGATTTTGATCAAACACAGCACCCACTTTATCGGTAGATTTTTCATGCATAATTTGTCGTGCAGAATTAAAATCACTGAACCATGTGTTATGCCCGTGCTGTGTCTTCTTTTAAAATGATTGGCATAGTAGATATACTCAGTATCTAGGCTTACATTTGCCATTTATTTTATTAATGTATTCCAACGTCGATTTTTGTACACTAAATGAATCACTTTGCGATCACTTAAACCGGAAGAAATTGTGAAAAAGGGCTACCGCCTTTTTAGTCTACAGCTATAGAAAATGCTTTTTATCAACAGGTTTTGGCCATATTTAAAATAATTTTTATGGACTAATTCCAAAGCAAGTGTGCATTTGTAGCTATCACCCTTATAATAATTCCCTCCACTGAACATAAATCTTAATGTTATTATTTTTAAACTGAAAAATATCATAAAAAAATATATATATAATATATATATAATATATATATATATTAAACGAAATTTTAATTATTCCAAGTGAGAAACAGTGCCATGTCAGAAATACAAACTTTCAGAAATTTTTGTACGCAATATCTCGAAAACTACAGCAGTTACGTTGAAAGTAATAACATTTTTCAAATCTATCACCCCTGCTCTTGAAACCACTATCATAAAAAAAACTCGTGAATGAAAAAATTCTTAAATCTACGAGTTTTTTGCTGTTCACTAATTTCAATAAGAATATTTTTTCTCGTTTTAATTCACATAGAAAAGGCTTTGTGAAATCAAAACAAATGCCCTTTTTTTCTGCTAAGCAGGTCTTAAGGGATAAAAAAACTAATTGATGTTTAAACTCTAACATGTTTTTTATTGAACCTTGTCATTATTTTAAAAAATTAGACATTAATTTTATGAAAAAAAAACGATTTTAAAAAACGTCTACATTTTGCGCTGATTTAAAAAAAAACTCGTAATAAGTGGTCGATGTTAATAAAACACACTTTTTGCGATGATGCTGTTCTATAACTATAATAAAAACTTTTTATTTACACAATCTATTTTCCATTATAATTTTTTCAATTATAACATAGATTCTTTATGCACTAATTATTGCAAATAAAGGAATTAAAAAAAAATTTTCATCAAATCACATATTTTTTATTTTTTTGCGTATGTTCGAAACAGTAGTGATGCCAGTCAAATCCAATTTATTTGAATATCGAAATTTTTTTTGGTGATGCCTAACTTTTTAAAAATAGAAAAATCACTTTTATTTGAATGAAATTGAAGAACAAAAACAATTAAATGAACAAATAAGTTGTTATTTTAAAAGAAAATATTTTTCTTTATACTTTTTCTATAAACTTGCACAAAATACTTAAAAGTTTTTTGTGAAACTGAATAAAGAACCATATGGCACCTTGGTTTCTAGATAACATATGTTCTTAACTCAAACATATGTTTCCATTAATTAAATAAAAAAAGTGGTTTCAAGAAATCCAAAATTTCAATTTCATGTGATTTTAAATTCACTCTTATTCAAATAACAACGTTTCAAGAACAGGGCTAAATGTGTTAGTAAAATCGGTCTTCAAATGTACCAAAAAAGCGACTTTTCGCTACTCTCTGCTTCCTAACTCAAAAACAACAACTAGCCGAGGTAAACTAATTTCAGATTTGAATATCATAGAAAACGAAAATTTGCACAAAGGAGCCTGCCTTTTGGCAATCCAAATATTTTTATCTATATCGGGAAACGAATGTTTATTTTGTGGTTTTTGGTTCAAAATCATGTTAGAAAAAATTTACACAACAACAAAGATTATCCCAAGAAAAACTCCTCTCACTATCCCCGACCCTGCTAAAAACAGAAATGTTTCATTGTGTTGGTTATATTGGCGCTATTTCACATTTATCATTTATATTGTTGAATGGTGAAAGAAGACTAGGTTAGGTTTTTCCCTACAACAGCAACAACAACAATAACAATAGCAATCATCAAAACCTAAAGGTGCGTTTGGTAGGCAAATCTACAAAATTCTTTTACGGCGCCAAATAGAGCACACACATACAACAGTAAAAAAAGTTGAAGAAAAAAAACACTATAAATAAAACGAAGATCACTTTTTTCTCCACCCAGCTTGAAATGATACACTCTACTCTTATAATAACTACCACAAAAGTTTAAGCTTTAAAGTAAATATGCAACTCAAACGCAAACGAACATAAACAAATAGATTTATGAAAAAAAAAAACTATTTGCCCAAAGAAACTTCAAAACATTATCAATACTATCGGAAGTTTGTTCCACGATAAAAGAAGAAAGATTTTAGACATACATGTTAACACAGATTTACTACCAACTTGTTGCTAACGAGACGTGATGTACTCATATACCAGTCGCAACAAAACAACAATATTCGACAAAACAAAACAAAAAGTTTTATTTGCCTACGGAAGTTGGCTTAACAATGAACGGCGCAACACGGTAGACATAAAGAAGTTACAAATGTGTAGTGTGGTGAGGTGTGGTGTGGTAAAAACCCTATCCAAGCGACTCATATGTACTCATATTGTTTGTTGTTGTTGATGATGACGATTTTTGCTTTGTAGAATATTGTCAACATACGAGTATGAATACAGCCCAGTTAGATGGACGTTGTTACTTTTTACTTGAGAATTTTGTTTGCCGCAAAGTGATTTGCATAAAAACTTGTGTTTTATTTAGGTTTAGTTTACAATGACAAAAGATCTCATAATTGCATGATTTAAATGGCTATTCATACAAAAGTACACTTAACAAAATAACTAGTTCAATTTATTTCACTTTCACATAAAAAAAAAATTCTGAAGTGAAAATTTAAGAATTTTCGGCCGTCCGAGATTTGAATACAAATCGTTATTTTTGTTTTATTTCACATATGAGAAGCTTAGTGAAATAAACAATAATGCCTTTTTTCTGTCCTTAACAACACCGTGGTAAGGGTATAATAAGTTTGCGCTGCTGTGTGTAACTACCAGCAATATATGAGCTAGATAACTCTTTTATTTTTTTTTTTTTATTTTTTTTAAATATCCCTTAACACCATTTCTTTAATTTTTTTTTATGCCTAGTTCCGCGAAGCCAAGTGACAGACAGCGACAGACCAAAGCCTCTGGTGGGAATCGAAACCACGACCCCCGCTTGATAGGCGAGCACGTTACCTACTCACCTACCGGGGCGCTTATATCGAGTCTGTTAAGCGATGTCCGTCCGTCCGTCTGTTTGTCTGAGTGCCCATGTTAATTTTGTAATTAAACTACAGTTTGTAACTATGAATATATTTTGATGAAATTTTGTATATAATCTTTTGTTGCCCATAGCATTAATGGTATTGAAATTTGTGAAAATCGGTGTATGTTCCGATCTAGTCCCCATACAACTAACAGACACACGAAAATTGATCCAGATACAGATTATCATATACATATCGAGGTGTATGTCGACTGTACCCACTAATCAGTAATACAAAAATAAACCTTGTATGACCATTTGTTGTCATTATCCCCATATAAAGCTGATTCCCAATCTTTACTTAAATATATCAAAAAGCAAAAACATTGTATACATTGTTTTCAAAGAAGATTTTTTGCAACAAGGGAGTGACTTTACCAAATATGGTCATGACCGGTCCATTTTTCGATCTAGTCCCCTTATAAAAATCACATCCGATATTATCTTTTTCATGTTGCCATGAAACGAATTTATAACAATGGCAATGAAATTTGGTTTATGCTTATTTCCTATATTCAAATAGTTGGACCTAGGATCCATTTTCTAAACTCATGGTATAGGGTATTACATAGTCGGTCAAGAACGACTATAATTTTTTTCTTGTTTTTACACATATTACGATTAGTGTTTTTCAAGACTTTTTTAAATTACTAGCAGATTCCAGCGCTCGAAATTCGAGTGCAATTTCTAAGCAGCTTTATTTTACAACTTAGCCAATTCACAAACCAACACTTTCAGTGTTTATTATTATTGTGAATAAAGATAACAAACTCATTAACAAACACATTAACAAATTTAATAAAACACACATAGCATATGTATAATTTTATGTATGTGTTAGTAGCAACTTTAAATGCAATTTACTCAAAACAAAGGAAAAGATTAAAAAATCTGTAAATCTACAAAACGGCTAAAAAGAAATACCTTTCAAATAATATACGTCTGGTTAAAATCGGGATAAAACGGTAGAACAAAACATCGGTCACAAGAAATCGCCTAGCCTATTAATATTATAGATTTGTAAAAATTTTTAAAACACTTTTAATTTGAAGATTACAAAAAAATTTTATTACTTAAACACAACACTATTTGTTATTAATTTTTCTTCAATTATAGGCCAAGGCTCTTTGAGATTGGAGTCAAAGGCCAGATTAGGCATGACACACTCAATCAGGATTTTTTACCAGTGGGGTAGGGTGTATATGGACGATTTTAAGGCACGCAATACCCAATGTTGCTTATAAATCCATATCATCTGTATATCTGTGGTCACAAGCAATAACCGTCTAACTCGAAAATCATGCTTTCGAGAAAAATAGCGTTTTATATAAATGTAATGGGGCTTCATTACGACTTATTTCAGAATATTTGTACTAATACCTTTTTAAATAACAGTGTTAGAGGAATGGGGATTTCACGTAAATACAAAGATATTTTAGTAGAATATGATAGCATACATAACTCAAATCGGCGAAAATCATTCTTTCGAGAAAAATAACTGTTTATATAAATGTAATGGGGCTTTATTATGACTTAGATTAGTATGTTTTCATTAATAACTTTTTAAATAACAGCGTTAGAAAAATGGGGATTTCACGTAAATATAGAGTATTGCTAGTAGAATGTGATAGCATACATAACTCAAATCATTCTTAAGTCGACTTAGGCGGTTATCGCTTGTGACCACAGATATATGGGTTGTAAAGGTATGCTCAGGCCATGAGCAAATATGAGCGAATATGTGTCAAAAGAATCATTCAAGTGCCTTGGTTATTAAGGCACAGAAGTCGTTCCTCCACAGAAGTCGTTCCTCACTCTTACAATCTAATAAAATTTAAGTTTAATATCCTCTTTCCGCATTTAACACATTCCACTGCATTTGTAGGGGCATAACGTGAGTGGAGGCTTATCGTAAAAATAAGTAGATATCAAAAATAGTTTTTAAGACATGCTTTTATACGATTTCAGATTAATCGCGAGAAGTAATGATCAAAACATGTAGAAATTTATTAAAAATTAACTTTTCATCCACTTTACGTGAATGCTGAAGGTTTAAGAGCTCTACCTATTTGAAAAGTTCATGAAAATTCGATTACAAAAATCTGCTTCAAACATATAGACAAAGGGAGTTAAAAAAAATTTTTAAGACGTGTTTTTATACGAGAAATAATGACTAATTTGACTAATTCACTAATGTGTTCTTATCCACTTTTGAATGCTTCAGAGTCAAAGCTAACAGCGAGAAATAATGATCAGATCGTGAAATAATTTACTGACATAGACTTTATGCAAATGCTGAAAGATTCACAGAAAGCCGCCGCAAGCAAACAAAAAACCAACAGACAAAGCAAGTTGAATAAAAGCATTTTCAAAAAAGGAATTTATAGAAATTTGTGAATTGCATTTCTCAGTTTTATTCGAATTGAAAAACGAAACTTTTCTAGAACAGGGCCATAGTTGTGAAATATAAATATAAGACCGGTACCTTAACATCGTGTTTACTTGAAAAGGAAAACTATAACTGAGATTTTTGTTAGAATAAAAAGTATTGAAGATTCAATTTAATGATCGGTTAACGGACCTTCAGTATTCGAGATTGAGATATTCAAAAAAAAATCTCCTTAATTTAAATTTTGATACGAAAAGCTTTCTTAGTTTCATCCGCAAAGAAGTAGCTCGCTACTATCGATCGTCAAATAATCATGGGTAACGTCACTAAAGCCGTTTTGTCAATTAAGTGATAATATTAAGAAAAATTATCACCGAAAGCCAAGCACTGGAAATTCTCTTTGCAATAAAGAATTTCGAAAAAAAAGTTTCAGCTACAAATTTGTTTGACCAATATTATAATAATAATTGAAAGGTTACATCAAGATATCCGTTTAACCTCTTTCCTGGTGTCCAATTTACCCATTTTATTATGGATATAACTTTGGAAATTTAGTCGTATTAGATCGAACTATACCTTCTTTCTATCCCTTCAAACCGTCAATTAGCACTTAGTTATTCACATTCTGGCTAGCATTTCTGTGATACTGTAAGAAGTTGGGCAATGTGGGATTTTTCTCGCAGGGATAACAGTTTTATTTGTCTATTTATTTAGTACTTGATCCGAGTGAACTAAGGTATAAGGAGTTTGTGCTGATGTTTGTAAATACGTTAAATATTTGCTGAATTGATTAAGCTATGTCCGTCCGTCCTTCCGTCCGTCTGTCTGTCCGTCGCACAGTGGCGCCATTTGAGTTTTTTCGTTGCAAAACTAATATCTTTTGAACCGAATAACATAATTGAACAGTTTAAACAGCATATGATAGATAACTGTTCAGCCTATGTAATGAGCGTTTGGAAAGGGTGCTACGCTTTGTATGGGGCCTACTTATGGGTTATCAAAGTTAAAATTTGTAGAAAAATTAATTTTATGGTAACTAAAAAAAATCCTTTTTACATTTTTAGATTGTTTTTATTTTTTTTCTTTAGGGTTTTATGTTTTAAATTATTGCCCAACAAATTAAAAAAAAAATTACTTCTCTTTTAAATTTATTTTTTCAATTTTCTGTAAAATATTCATCACAATTCGTAAGAGAAGGTATATCTAAAAGACTAATCATTTCTAAACTATAATTATTTTCTAACTCTATTCGTGACTTCACATGCCGCAGGGAAGAAATAAGTGGATCGGAAGATGCTGCGAACATGTTGAAGAGGTCCTCATTTTGCCTTACCCTTGATGCTTTGAATGTGTTCTGCAATCTATATTTTTTATAAAATTTGTTAAGAGACTAATGTGCTTCTTCAGGAAGCTCTCCAATTGGCAAAGACTGGTACTCAATTATATCTTTGCCATGCGCCAATATTTTATGGACGGTCGGGGTCAACTTCTTCTGTGGATACATTTCTGCTAAAAGAGATGCAGTTTTCGATGCATATTCTCCATATTTTGTAGAATTGACATTTTCTTTGCAGTTTAAAACATTCAAGATCGTTCCCAATCTTTTCACGATTTGATTGTCAATTCCAGTGACTCTAGTTACTGCCTCATCATTTTCAAAAAATCTTCTAGAAGTGTTTCCATCGTTTGAGTTACCGTATCCGTGCTTGGGACAGTCTTTTAGTCTAACTTGTTTAAAAAAAGCATCCTGTATTTGCTTCTTTCTGATCTTTTCCTTATCCTTTATTGCTGTATTTTCATCGAAGTTTTCGTCCTCTTGTGGTAGGGTATACGCCAGTTTTAGCAAGAACTTCATACACCTTATCCTTGTGTGCAATGGTGGCATTCCATATTCGTAATTCTCCTCGTTTGTAGAATCGTTTAAATTACCAAAGTTCTTCTGACTCTTTTTGCAAATCGGGCATGACAATGTTGAGGTTGTTCCTGTCTGTTCGTTTCCGACTTTTCCGTCAACCATGGTCAGGTGGAACTCGTAATTGCATTTAATATATTTTCCTTCTCCAATTTGCAGCTTTGTAGGCTTAGTCTTGCTTATTTGTTCTTCAATGTCCTTCACCGTGGTCCTTATGAGTTCTGCCGATTCCCTTGCAAACTGAAACATTATTGGTCGGCAATAATGCACTGATGACGGACGTGGATTTTTCCAGTGTAGGGAAACGTCAGATTTTAGCCGCAAAGGAACAACAGATGCCATAAACATATTTCCGTCCGATATTGTAGCGTCATCGGAAGATATCCTTTGCTTATAAACGCTTTGTCCGGATGATTCATCGCAGCCCCATTTGCTGATCAATGTCAGTTTCTCAGGAAGAATTTTCACCTCATTTTCAGGAAGACTCTCCAACAACCGTTTTGCTGTATGGCCCATGAGATCCTGCAGATTGGCTTTCACAGAGACTTCCGTAAACTCCGTATGCAGTGGTCGTGAATTTATTTTGGCTTGCGTAATATGCTTGCATCCTGGTAAAACGTCAGCCCCCGTGTCGCATCAAGGATGCCCGTAGTATCTCATATTTTTCTTTGGAAAGTTGTAAGTCCATAAACAAGGCCAAGGCTTCTTCGGAATGCTTTCCTTAATCCTTTTTAGTCGCAGTGGGCTTGCATCAGCAACAGATTTGGTAATCTGCGACCTAACTCTTTCACTATTCTTTGTATATTTAATAGACAGCGCGTCCGATAAATGCTTCGTGGTCAAGTCATTGGTGGCATCGGCAAAGTTTCCTCTTTCTTGTGAAAATTGAACACTCCTCAATACTTTTTTTTGGCCTTCCTATTGCTCCTCTGGTTGATGTGGTGGGTTTATCTACTGCCAATATATCCAGGATGGTGTCTTCATTAAGCCAGTCCTCGTATTTGGAGTTGATGTTCTGAATGGTTCGATTAGATTTCACCCATTTTGCCTTAATATTTGCATATATCAGATAAAAATTATTTTTTGTAATTTCGCTTCTCTCAATATTTCCGTATAAGCTATCAAGTTCTTTTAAAGCAGCTTCCATGAAAAACTTTGGCGTGGTTGACCTTCTAAACAGTTCAAATAATTTTAAATTGTTTAACGCCATGGTTTCAGTACTTGTTGCGCCAACTTTCAGTCGTAGACTAATCCAGGCATTATGCTTATTTTGCAATATATAGGCTTATGCTACCATGCCTAAAAATTTACCTGTTCCCTGCATACATATGGATGTAGGCTGAATTATGCAATTTTGATATTATGCTCGTGTCTAAATAAGATTTGTGCCTACCAGGAGGGACCATAAGTCAATATTGTTCTTGACCATTTGTACTCCAAAGTAATTTTTAAGTGAGGTGCGTACCTGCGAATTTCAATGAGTAGTTTTTTGTGCATTCTGTGTTTGTAACAGAATATTGGGAGTAGACTTTGGCAGAGGCTCACAGGTAGACAACCGACTTAAAATGCAATTTTTAAACTATTAGACCAAACTACTGTCAGTCAAAACATGTAAGGGATGCACGCCATACAATTTCTGCAACCATGTCTTTTTAACCTTTTTTACCTCTAGAAGCCAAACGGGCACGTACGGCAGATAAAACCTTTTTAATTATGTAAAGCAATAATCAAAGAACATGTTTTGCAAATATGGCAAATATAGAAAAATATAGATTTTTTTATTTTCCGTCAAAGTTGAAAAATAGTGAAAAAACGGACAGTTTTTAAATAGTGATTTACCAGGAGAAACACAAAGCAACCAGTTTATCATTATACATTTAATAAATACATCAATCAATACAAACAAAAAATAAGGCGATTCGTTACCTATTTTTCGTGATATTACACCTGAAATCGCAACAAATTGACTAAAAATTGTGTGTTTTTTTGAAAACCGAAAGTCGGTCAACTTTGAACGGTTATATCTTCTAAACTAAAAATGTGATATTATTAAGAGTAGCATATTTGAAATCGTTGAAAAGTTTCCTATAACATGGGTTTATTCAAAACTTCGTCGGCGCACATGAAAATTTTGATTTTTGCAACCTCGTTTGCTCTACGGGCGCCACTGTGTGTCGGTCTGTGTGTCCATGCAAACAATCTACTACAGGTCGCAAATATGAATACATTTTGATTAAATTTAACTTTAAGTTTTATCGACTATATGTCCCCATATAAATAATCACTATCAGACTGACTAATATGGGCGTAAGGTCCAGATAAAATTTAGTGTATGTGTGTCTATTACACCCTCTAATCGGTGGTGGACTATTTTTAGTCATAATCCCCCACTTAAATCTATCAAAAGAGCAAAACTATTTCATAGATTATTTTCAAATTTGGATTATACAGGTTTTTGAGAAAAGTAAGTGACTTTACTAAAAATAAGCATGATCGGTACATTTTTTGATCTACTTCCCATGTAAAAATAATATAAGATATGAACTTTTTAAATCTGCAAGCCACAAATTTATAATAATAGCACTATGGTTTGTGTTTAATTTCTATATCCATTTGTTGCCTCAGCAAAGTTGGATCCAAGACCCTCTCCCAAAGTGAATGACATAGGGTATTATATAGTCAGTCTAGATCGACTATAACTTTGAAGTCAATAATTCCTTCATCTTGAAAATTGGCACATATGTTTAGAAGATAACCAGCATAAACATATATCTGTGGTTTTCTGGAATAACCGCGTATTTCCATTTTTGTCAGTTTTGAGTTAACGATGCCAATTATCTTAATTTTTAACGCTCTTTACATGTGTTCAATTTTTTTTTTTATATATTGACCATTTCTGAGTTTTTTCTTTAAATAACGACGTAACTTAAATGTTTATTAAATTAATTTGCAGCACTAACGACGTATGTCAACCTACTTTTGATCGCTGACAAATTATTTTCTCAGAAAACAACACATAGCGACATACGTTGTTATTAATGAAAAAAAATGAAAAATAATTTTGGATTAGTTTTCAGTTTATAACCACTTTTAAAAACTTTTGTGTTTATTTCTGTTATTTTTTGTCACTATTATTCTTAATACGTTGTTATATTCTCATCCAAAGTCCCGTTAACTTTTTGTTGACGAACAAAAAATCCATTTTTCAAGCAACAACAACTTATGTCTACATGGGTGGTAGCATTGGTAGTTTTCTTTTTCAAAGAAAACGACGTTTGTCCACATGAGTTATTTTATCTGCACACTAAGTGTAATTTACATATTGTTTTTTCATCCTTCTCCAGGATCCATTCCTCTGAAGATTTTTGACTCAAAATATTATATAAAGTATTTATTGCCGATATCTACAGGACTGTTAAATAAAAAGCTCTAAAATCTTTATATCGAGCCCATAATTTCAAATATAACGTTTTTTGGTTATGCGGTTATTCTAGAAAACCACAGATATTATTTACATATTTTAATAATATCGTTTGCTTAGAAAAATGTCACTAAATGTGACCTTTGAACTTTTTCTTAAAAAATTTTTTAAATAACATTAATTAAATTAAATCATTTTCAATTCTGGATGATTTTTTCATTTGTTACACACAACATCCCGCCAAATTATCGCAAATTCGAAGAGGGTTAGAGGTAAATAGCCACTTTTTTTCAGATGATTTGAATCATCTCTAGAGATACATAAATTTTAAATAAAGTCGGCTAAACGGAAAATTTTTTATAGTTTGGCTGAGTATTTAATTCCGAATAATTTTTGAGTTAATCTATATCCATATATAAAATTGAATGTGTGTTTGTTTATTTGTTTGTTTGTACCTTATAGGAGACCAAACCTCTGGACCGATCTTCCTGAGATTGTCACAGCATTTAACTGGGACTCTGGCATGATTAATAGGGTACTTTTTTTTCTACCACGCCCAATTTTACGCCCACTTTTTTAAAATTATGTAATTGCTCCCATATAGTTTTTAACAGATTTACTTCAAATTGTATACACATTATAATCCAGGCGAGGTAGAAATAAACATTTCTCACGCCACGCCCCCTTTCACGCCCCTTTTCACGCCAAATTTAGTTTGAAAGTTTTAAACTTTTTGTTCTCTGTACAAATTTGTTCCTTCCAACGGATTTTTTTTATTTGGTAGTATATTGCTCTTAATACTGTTAACGTTACCATATAGCTATGAACCACGCCCACTTCACCGCCCCCTTTTTTAATTCAGATACTTACTTATACCACTAACAAGTTTGCTATACAAAATACTTTTTTTTAATATGTATTTACCTAAAGTTTTATACACTTTTTATCTACAGGTAAGGTAGCCATACATGAATGAATGTGTCTGTTTGTGCTTTATAGCAGGCCAAACCCCTGAACCGATCTTCCTGAAATTTTCAAAGCGTGTTACTGTGACTCTGGAAGGAATAATAGGCTATATAAATTTTTGATTAGACAAAGGGGCGGTGCCACGCCCATATAACCCAAAATCGTCATATCTCGGGAATTTTTTACCTTCAGCGGTCATATTTGGTACATATGGTATTGGCATGAATAGAAATACACACCCCTTTTTAGAAAAATAAAAAAATCGTAATATCTTCTAAACTACTGGAAGGATCGTCATGAAATTTTCACAAAAGGATATTTTTGCGAAATACCAAGTCCTTAACTATATAAAGTTGTTAGTGGGCAAAGGGGCGTGGTCCCGCCCATATAACCCAAAATTTAAAATCGTCATATCTCGGCCATTTTTTAGCCTACGGCGATGACATTTGGTATATATCGTATTGAAATTAATAGAAATAGTACTACAAAAAACTGGGCGGGACCACGCCCTTTTTAGAAAAATTAAAATCCATAATAACTTATATTAAGCCCTTGACTATATAAAGTTGTTAGTGGACAAAGGGGCGAGGCCCCGCCCATATAGCTCAATATTTGGCATGGATTGATTTGCTTAATAAGGTGTTTTCTTAAATAGGTACACATTCCATACGAAAGTCGGCGGGCCACGTCCCTTTGTTTCCGATTTGTAGGAAGCCAGACCTGTACACCATTCTTCCTGAAACTTTCGCAGTGTGAAACTTTCACTCACTACACCCAATTTTTTATATGCGATTATTGATGTGCCAGGCTTTCCACCACATGTGCTACAACTCAAAATTGGAGTGTCCATTATTTTACTGCGCAATATCGATCCACCACGGCTTTGTAATGGCACTCGACTTGCAGTAAAAAAATGCTAAATAATTTAATAGAAGCGACCATTATAACAGGAAAATATAAAGGAACAGATGTACTTTTGCCACGCATTCCAATGATCCCAACTGATTTACCATTCGACTTCAAACGATAACAGTTTCCTGTTCGATTAGCGTTTGCAATGACTGTTAACAAAGCTCAAGGTCAATCTCTGCAAGTTTGCGGCTTAAATTTAGCAAATCCATGTTTCTCGCATGGACAGCTTTATGTTGCATGCTCACGTGTAGGGAAACCCACCGACTTATATGTTTATGCTCCAGATGGACAAACTAAAAATATTGTACATTCTAAAACATTGCAATAATTAATTCTAAATTAAATAAATAATATTTTGTTAATGTATAAATATTTTTTTTTATTTTGTTTTATTTTATAACGATGAGGGGTAGCGAAGTACACCGGGTTCAGCTAGTAATAAATAAATCAATGAGCAATTATAGTTTTGTCTTGTACTGGCTGGTCTAATATTAAGTATTAGATTTAAGATTTGAATAATTCAATTACTATAAAAAATCAGTTAAAATTCTTCATGTTTAACACTCAAAAATTTGGGACTGAAAAATTATATATTTTTTATAAATATTTTTTAGGAGTGTAGCAAAATATATATATATAAGAATATATAAAAATGTTAAAAGATGAGTAAATATTAAATATGGAAAAGGTGTGAATAATATCACTAAGTTTAACATAAATGTGGGGGAGTTTTTATTTTTAAAGACTAAATAGCAGTTTGTTAAAAGTGCGTTTTTAAAGCAATTAATAAATGTCGTCATAACATAAACTAATTGAAAAGGCTGTGTAAAAACTAATTCAAAACAAAATCTATATTTTAAAAAAGTTTTAATCTTTAAAATTTTAAATTTTATAATACAAATTTTTTGAATAATTTTTAAATTTTAAATTTTTAAATTTTATAATACAAATTTTTTAAATAATTTTTAAATTTCTATTTAATAAAGCCTTTAAAATAATTTAATAGATCCTTTTTTTTATTATCATTAAAGACAAATTTCTTTATAACCAATTTTGAATTTTTAGAGAAACAGGTGCTTTGTTGATAACGCCTAGATACTGCCATGTAAGTATATATCTATCTATCTATCTCTTCTTTTTCTTCTTCACCTTCTAAATCAACATCTTCAGTCTGGGCGTTTTTTAGTATCTTGTAATCGATCTAGCAGGTGGCAATGTAAATTGTCCACACTTCCACATTGTCTGTTTTAGAATGTGTACATCTCCGTGTTTGTGTGTCTGTATACAAGTCTCAATGTTGTGCAACAGCAGGTTGAAAGGACATTACATAGAACAATTATTTGGTTATGTTAAAAGAATTTATTAATTTTCAAAAAAAAGAAAATAAAAAACAAAATATGTTCACAACATTTAAAAAAAAAAGGAGAAAAACACAAAAGGAAATAAAAAGTCATTGAACACATGTTTCGAAAAGGATAAAACAATGATATTCACCTGATCTATTAGGTCTTTTTTGGAGGGAATATTCAACATATACATACTCATAAATATGTAATATGTTTGTTATTGCTATTGTAAATAGCTGGCCAAACAATTGTAAGGATAAATAGTTACGAAAACAACAAAAAGTCTACTTCAAAATATTATTTTATTATTCTGTGTGAAAAAAAATAATAAATAGTCGAATTATTTATATTAAAAAAAAAATTATTATAGAAGTTTTAATTTAGGTGCATGGATGCTTTTTATGGCGAAAGTATATTGGGCTCTTGCAAAAAGAGTGATGAACATCATTATGCAAGTCGCCAATAATACCACACTTTTTGCTCTAAAATGGTCTCCGTTCAGCAAAAAAAAATTATATAGAATTTTTTTTTTTTTTAAACTTTATAATTATTTTTTATAATTAATTTTGGAAAATAATAAATAAGTCTAATAATAAAAATAATCTGTGATACTAGTTGTTAGGTTAAACTGTGATTTTTTTAAATTGTAATTATTTATTAAATTTATTAAAATTATGTGTCGTGATGTCCAGTTTTTTATACAAATTTAATACTTGACAATGTAATAAAATAAAATCAAATCAATAAAGTTCACACTCCAGAAGAAGTTGAAATACCGTCAACGAAACGTCGACTGAAAAGAATGTAATAATTTGAATTTTTTTTTATTATCATCTTAATATTTAATTGACCATAATTAGCCCGAAAAAATAAAAAAATCTCATAAATAATATTGGTCACAAAATAAATCTTAATAATAATATGTTAATTTGAATAATATTCCCATTAGTAGCCTGTAATTTTTAAAATTTTTATGTCCGCAATCCTTATTAAGCTGACATTTGCACAATCCGATGTTTATTATTGATTTCTTAAACCGTATCTTTCTTAAACTCATATCTTAGTTTCAAAAGACCTAATATTCAGCTAAATGAGCTAGTGTTAATATATTTATAATCATTATTTAAAAATGTATATTTATTTGTCAACAACAACTATCAATAAATTATCTAGAACTTAAACTTTAATAATAATACCTTTCCTAAGTTTATACGCTCCACATACTTGTTATTATTTTATTTTCATTCTGGTTTAATTGCCCCCTTTAGAATGTTGTTAATACATTGCAAAAATTCGTACAATTATACATACACCTTTAGCCTAAAACGGACTATGGAAATGATTTTTCAACTGCTTTAAATTCTCGCCAACATTTAATGAATTGTTAACAATTTGACCATAAATGGCATTAACGACACGTTCATGTCGATTTTTTCCTTCTTTTTTTTTTTTGTTGACTTACGTATTTAATTGAAACAGACAACATGGCAGCATTTTAAACTAATTTCAAGCTTACAATCAACAGCTTAACAAAATATACTCGTAAATATCTGTGGATGTACGTTTAACCTACAACAAACAAATTAACAAATAAACAAGCACAAATGTGACAAAACAGTGCTGCCAGATTTGTCTATACATTTAGTATGTTTAGTTTACAACCATCGTCACACAACGGTGCCTTATTTGTTGCAAATTGATTGTAATATCACATGTAATTGTTTTTATTGTTTGTTTCTATAAACTTTTATTGGTTTGTTCGCGTACACTAGGGCGTTTCACCAATAACCTTTTTTTGTTTGTTAAATTATTTTTGCAACTCTTAAAGCGGAATATAAGTGCTTATAGCACAAACGATTTTTGACAATTTTTTAAGATCTTTTGGAGGTCGTTGAAAAGTTAGAGAAAGGATCTTGGTCCAACTAATTGGATATCGAAAATATGCATAAACCATTGGCATTGTTATTAATATTTTTGTCTGCAGATATGAAAAAGTTCATACCGCATGCTATATTTATTGGAGACTAGGTCGAAAAATGGACCGAACCTGACCATATTTGGTAAATTCACTTACTTTTTGCAAAAACATATACAAACCAAATTTGAGAAAAATCTGTGCAATATTTTAGGGAAGATCTGGCATCGATTCTATGACTAAGAATTGGTCGGCGGAAAATTCTTCGCAAACAATTCTTCGAAAACAATTCTACGAAAACAATTCTTTGAAAACAATTCTTCGAAAAATAATTCTTCGAATAACAGTTCTTCAAATAACAATTCTTCGAAAATAATTCTTCGAATAGCAATTCTTCGAATAACAATTATTCGAAAACAATTCTTCAAAAACAATTTCGATGCCGTTTTTGAGACGAATTTTCTTCGCTCTTTGCCGTACCGTATCGCTGTAATTGAAAATTGGTATGATTATTCCCATTTTGGTTGAAAATTTCTATGATTATTCCCCGCTGTAGTTGAAGACCTATGATTATTCCCCGCTATGGTTATTCCCCGCTATAGTTGAAAACCTATGATTATTCTCCGCTATTGTTGCCTCTATGGTTGTTCCCCGCTATAGTTGAAAATCTATGATTATTCCCCGCTATAGTTGAAAATCTCTGATTATTTCCAGCTATAGTTTAAAATATCTATGGTTATTGTTATACGAAGTATTGTTTTTCGAAGAATTGTTTTCGAAGAATTGTTATTCGAAGAATTGCGATTCGAAGAATTATTTTCGAAGAATTCTCCTCAAATCCTATGAATAGTCCTACAGGGTTTATTTTTGGACTACTAATTAATAGGTGTAATAAACACATAGAAATCAATTTTGACTGGGATATACAGGGTGTTCCGAAAACTTTCCGAAAAATTAAATGCGCGATAGCTTGGATCAATGTGAATATTTTTTGTTCTAGCACCACTGTTCTAACCCCTACCCTAAATGCATTTGTGAATGCATTTCTTAAATTTCAAAAACAACTTTAAATTTTTAAATAAATTTTCTTTGAATTAATTGTTAAAAAAAATTTTTTCTTTATTTTTTTTTACAAATGCTCAAATTTCGTCGCCTAATTTCAGCGGTAGTAATATCCAGCGTTATTTCTTCCTCAATGGTTTGAAAGGCCTCGTTTATTTTGCGTTTAAGTTGATTGCATGAAATTATTATCTCTTTGGGGGAAAGCTTCATTTTACAAACGCTTGCTGCCAATGAATTTCCATCAGCTTTGCCATAATAAAAAATGAAATCCGCATACTCAGAATTTGAAAATTTCATAGTGAATCGAATTTAAAGGTACACAAAAACAAAGAAAAATGGAAAAAAAATTCACAATTTTTTTGGCACATATATGTATAACTCAGATAAAAATGGTCAAAAAAAGTAAGTTGTTTTAAAATGAATTAAATGTATTTAGAAATGCATTATTTTTTGAGACGCTATAGCTCGAAAACGGTAGCCGTTAGAACAGTGGTGCTAGAACAAAAAATATTCATATTGATCCAAGCTATCGCGCATTTAATTTTTTCGGAGAGTTTTTGGAACACCCTGTATATGAAAATTTGGATCTTATGGTAATTTAAGTCGATTTCATAGGGGACATTTGTATGGGGACTGGGTCTGAATAAGCTTCTATGACCGATTAAAGCTTGTGTACTAAATTTCATCAAAATATATTCTTATTTGCCACCTATAGTTTGATTACAAGGTTTACATGGGCACAAAGACAGACGGGCAGATGGACAGACGGACGGGCATAGCTAAATCGATTCAGAAAGTGATTCAGAGTTTATCGATATAATAAAAGATGGGTTTAGGTCATATATATTTGGTAGTTACAAACATCCACACAAACTCATACCCTGACCACATAGTGGTATAGAGTATAAAAATTCAGTAATTCGATATTATGCTAAAAATTTAAGCCTTGATTTTGAAATGAATCCGTTTCTTGTCACTTTATGTGAAATATTAATAAAATAAAATACGAAAACAAAACAAAAAAATTTTTTTATCCCACTACATTCCCCGAAACGATTTGGTGATGGGAAATTTTATTTTTCGCGTATTATCGAGTTACTGAGTACTCTTAGAGGTGAAAGTAACCAGAGAAAAAATAAAAAGAAGAATATGTTTCATAACTCTACTTTTTCATTAAATTGAGGTTTGAGGTCATTAAAGTGCTCCTTAAACTAATATCCCGGAAAATTTTTATTAAGAGGCTGGTATTCTCCAGAAGTAATTTATCTATTTCATTAAAATAAAAAAAATAAAAAACAGATAAAATAAGTTTTTTAATCAAATTTTTTGGATGAAATCGATTTCAGAGATCTTGAACCAATCTCTAAAGACATGAGCTTCAAAAATAAATGTAGAAACACATTTTTGCTGAAACGCCCTTCAGATGTCAGAGGGGGAAATCTTGACAAACTATGAAATTACTCAACTTGGAAAACAATGAATTTTTATACCTCCACTCAAGTGTGCAGAGTAATATATAATTTTTGTCATTCCGTTTGTCATAATTAGAAAAATAATCTGGACCTCCTACAATGTATATATGCTTGATTGTTATAACAACAGATTTGATATAGCGATGTCTGTCTGTCCGTTTGTGGAAATCAGGATGACGCACTCAGTGGCTTAACTGGGTTGCTCATTTGTAATGGAAGCGTTTCACTGACATTCTGAGCAGGTTGCTATTTAAAGTCACGAAAATCGAGTTAATAGTTCCCGAGATTTCAATGAAAATGTAAAAAAAACTCTTGAAAAAAATATTTTTTCTTATTATTGTTGTTATTCTAACATTTGTTTCTTGTGTGTGGTAGCTGTAATTGTTATTGCTGTTGCTGCGGTCATTGTTTTTGTAGCATTTGCTGCATCAGTGTGTATGTATGGCTATACTTGTCCATAGGTCCAAGTAGTACAGCTTAAATCGGTATTGACGCCGCCGCCTGTCTTTAGTGCTATAGCCACCACCAAGCTAGGCGGCAGAGTATAATATTTACTTGTCTAATTATCCACCTCAGTCAATTTTTAATTTTTAAAATGTTTTGAAAACAAAAGAAAATGTATTTAATTAAAATAAAGCATTGGAATTAAAAATACTGCTAATAAAAAAAAAAAATCAAATATTAAGCTTTTGATGGCTCAACCAACTAAAAATTGTCATAGAAAAATATTGACTTTTGAATTTTAGTAGGGTTTAGCCCATTTTATTTTTCGTTTTCTCATGACCAAGTAATGAAATCCTACTCTAATAAAATAAAAATAAAGTAAGTTTTCAGATACAAGTTAATTCTTTCAACGAAAATAACCATCATTTTTTTATAAAAAAACAATAAATAAAAAATTATAAAAAATATTCACAAATGTGAAAAATAGTAGCCGTACCCAACATTGTTTATATTATAATATTGGCTTTAAGACACTTTAACACTCTTACCTGTTAATTTTAAGATCATAAAACTTCCCATTTTACTAATAATTTGGCCGCTGATAATACTCTTCAGAAGTAATTTATCTACTTTTATGAAAATAAAGCACGAGAGAAAGAAACATATATTTCATAACCCAATTTTATTAATAATATCGATTTCAGTGACCCCAAAGTGACCGAGATGCAAATATCAAAAAAAAAAAAAAATCCCAAAAATGAGAATTCATATTCCACCTTAAGAGTTGAACAACAAAAAACGGTTTTGATGAAACGCCCTAGTGTACAGGGACTTGGGATATTACAAAAAGGCGCCATCAACATTACGAGTACATGCTAACTCGTAATACACAAAGAAACATCTGAAATGTGCCTAATATCAAATTGAATTCCTTAAGGCCACAAATATTGTTGGTTGAAGGTAACGACAATGGTAAGTTGGTATAAACGTATGTGAGTATCTCAACATCAAAGCTAGGAAAAACTGTTAGTTATACTCACAGAAAACAGTAAGAGTTAAGGCTAAGAGTTGTTAACAGCTGCAGGCCATTGAGTGCACTTCTATATGATGGCTACTGTAAAACGCTTTTGCTCCTACTACTACATATTGCAATATCCAACACACGTTACTCATTTTGTCTTTGTTTCCTGGACTTATCTTTTTCGTTAGCATATCTCTGTGTGTGCTTTTTTTTTAAGAAATCCCTAGAAAATTTTATTTCTTCTTGCCTATTACTAAGACTTTTCATAGTTAAACGCAATTAATATCAAATAAAATTGAAATAAATTCACTTTGAAATGCAAATTATGGCGATTTGTTTGTTTGTTTGGTGGTTTGATTTTAAACAAGGATTCTTTGGTTAACTTTGCATATCAATTGTTAAATCTAGCATTGTAGAAAACAAATCTCTTCATATAAGATTTAGTTGGAATTAAAAATAAAATATTTATGAAAAAAACCAAATATAAAATTTTAGTAAAATAAAAGTATTTTAATTAAGTTACGGATGGGTACACGCAAATGTCGAATGTACATGTGATAACGATTTTAAACAAATTATCAAGTATATTTCAATCTAGATTTATATAATGATAATAGTGGAATTGTCATTCAATATCAAAAATTAATCCTATATCCCAAATTTGAAAATAGTGGAATTCTCATCCCATATGAAATATTCCTTCTATATCCCAAATTCGAAAAAATTATGAAATTTTTAAAAAATTTTTGCTAAAGTAATGTTTCATTAAAAAAAGAAGAATTTTATCATCAATTTTGGCCCAATGCCCAGATACAGAAAAAAATTTTAACTAAAATTTTTAATTTCAAAATTTTCCTAACAAGTAAGGTGTCATGGCGAGCAGCCCCAGATCGTAATGAAACTTGAATATTTTGTGTAAACATGAAGAAATAATAGCTGCCCAAGCACTAATTTAGGGAGGTAACAAAAGATTTAAAAACGGCCGATTTTTGGATTATTGCAGCATTTTCACATGTGATGCAAAGAAACCATGTACAAATTGTACATCATATGATAGGTATTTGCAAGGCCTATCCAGCAGAGTATAACAGATGCTCGTGTCATTTAATAAAACTCTAAAATTCTAGTGGGTTTTGTATGATGTTACATATAAATTTTAAATCACAACGCACATATGAATACCTCACTTGACAAATCGATTAACTCCTCTTTTTGATTTATGAAAATTTGAATTGGCGACCATCTGTTGATATTCAAAACAAATTTCTGTGATAATAAGAAATAACACCACTAACACCTTACACACAAATTTCAAAATTTAGAATAACAACAATAACAAGAAAAACATAGAAAACTCATATTTTTGAAGAGTTTCTTTAGATTTTCATTGAAATCTCGGGACCTACGGACATCACTTTATCAACTCCGCTTGTTATAAGAGTCAACAATATATATATATACATATATATTTTATGAGTTTAAGATTTCATTTATCTATATATTAATACGTGAAGGTAAATTTGTAGTCCCTTTGTAAGAAATATGCGCGCACGGCGGAGTATGAAAATTGGCATAGTCATAGCTAAGAGACCATATGTCCCGTTTTGAACGGGACCGTCCCGTTTTCAGCTACTTTGTCCCATTGTCCCCGACAACAACTCGGGGACGCAAAAATGTCCCGTTTTCAGAAATTCGAAAAAAGAGATAGTTGATTTGTTCAAAAATGTAAGAACAAATCTTCAAATTCGTCAAGATAGTTTTTTTTAATAATATGTATGTCAAAATACATCACAAGTCAGCTGAAAAATAATTTCATCTAAAAAATATTTAGAACGATTTAACTGAATTTCTTATGAATTTGGTTGAATCAATTCATGGTACATAAACTTAAATTACTGTTCTTAAAAAGCAAAAAATAAAAAATTTAACCCCCTCTCCAAATAAGAATACGCTGCGTTTTACTTGTACGTCGCCCGTCAAACTAATAATCAAAATAGTTAAAACAAAAAAACAAAAAAACATTGCAAAAAATAGAAACTGCAGTTCTATAAATTTGCTTGGTTAACCCGAAATACAGCAATACAAAAATCATCTTCTCTTTTTTCTTTGTTGCAGAATATGAATAAATCTATAATATAAATAGGCTAGGCGATTTTTTGTGACCGATATTTTGTTCTACCGTTTTATCCCGATTTTGACCAAACGTATATTATTTGAAAGGAATTTCTTTTTAGGCATTTTGCAGATTTACAGATTTTTTAATTTGTTCCTTTATTTTGAGTAAATTGCATTTAAAGTTGCTACTAACACATACATAAAATTATAAATATACCGTGTGTGTTATTAAATTTGTTAATGTGTTTGTTAATGAGTTTGTTATCTTCATTCACAATAATAATAAACCAAAAAAGTGTTGGTTTGTGAATGGACTAAGTTGAAAAATAAAGCTGCCTAGAAATTGCACTCGACTTTCGAGCGCTGGAATCTGCTAGTATGAATAAATATATTACAAAACACAAGAGACAAAAATAGAGTGATTGTTTTTTTTTTTTTATAATGATGTTTTTGTACTTAATCAAAGAGTTTTCATGTAGAAGAGGCCAAAGTGCAGAATAAAAACAGACCTACCCAGGGTTGGAAAATATGTTTTCTGTTATTGTACCAACCTGGCAAACAAATTGTACTTTTTCGATCCTCACGGTACCAAAATTTTTTCCGCTTTTTTTTTAACAATTTTATCGTATTGAGTCAGATTTGCTTAGACACTAAAAAGACTTAAAAAATTGTAAATTGACGGGGTGAAACAAAATTTATCGTTAATTTTATGTAGTCGTATAATTAACACAAAACTTTGTAAAATTTTACTATAATTTTTATAAATGTCACACCTTTTTTTCTATGTGTCCGCCTCCCTTGGATTCTTCAGTTGCTGTATAAACTTGTAATGTAAAAATTGCCAAAAAATTGAAGCAGCAAGTGAAATAAACAAATTAAAATAGAATTAAAATAGAATTTGTTTCAGCAAGAGACAACTCACTTTCTTCCATATTCAGTCCGTGGTTTACTTGAAAAATTAAAAGAAGGTGGTTACACCGATATTGACGAGAATTTCGAGAAAATTAATGATAAAGAATTTTATAAAACTAGTCGAGAGTATTTAGAGTAATGGCCTGTTTATAACAAAGATTTAGAAAAACTTAATTGGGCAAATTTAACAGAAGTACCATAGTGGGAAGATGTTCAAAAAGTTCTAGATATATTGCTCGAAAAAGAACATATCGATTGCAATAAAGATACGGAAATATTCGATGAATATTCACTCGTATCTAAATACGTAACATCGCAGAAAATTGATGAATGGAATCAACAAAATATTTCTACGGAAAATCGTTGGGTGGAAGTATATACACATTTTAAAAGCAATTACCTAAATCATGCAAATTTTCAAATTATAGTTTAATATATTGAATATTGCCTGGTACAAATGCGCCGTTTGAAAGTGTATTTTCTTTGATGAACAAGTTGTGGACCGAAGATAAAACTCAAGGGTAACAGGGCTTAAGGCTATGTTACTTATTAAAGTTAATATTAAAAAATCACCTAAAATTTTGAAACAAATTTGTGCCTCTGAAAAATATATAACACTGTATAAACAATTTTTTTGTAGTGTAACGTAAAATAAATAATGCCACTCACTATGGACAAATCTATTATATTAACAGGCTAGACGATTTCTAGTGACCGATGTTTTGTTGTACTGTTTTATCCTGATTTTAACCAAACGTATATTATTTGAAAGGTTTTTAATTTTTTCCCTTATTCTGAGTAAATTGCATTTAAAGTTGCTACTACTAAAATTATACAATGCTATGTGTATGTTTGTTTATTAAATTTGTTAATGTGTTTGTAATAAAAATGAATGTTTTTGCGTTGATTTGTGAATTGGCTATAATTTATTAGCAATAAATAAATTTCCTAGAAATTGCACTCGAATTTCGAGGACTGGAATCTGCTATAAAATATTATTATATGCATTTCCATTTCATATAACCGAACCCATCAGAATTATTCGATGTCCCGTTTTCAGGTAAAAAAAATATGGTCACTTTAGTCATAGCCCATATGGAGGAGAAGCTGAGAATGATAAAATTTCTGTTAATCAGTCTTAAAAATATATTAAATTAAATAAAATCAAATATTTATAATAATTCGTTACACCTTATTAATGCGAATGATTTAAAATTGTTTAGCTGAAAAATAATATTTCCTAGAATTTGCACTCGAATTTCGAATGCTGGGCTAAACTAGTAATTATAATTTTATAATTAAAAAAAAGCATGGTTAGTAGCAAGTAATAAACCAATTTTCATGGTTAGTATCATATTATAAAGACAACTTTCAGAGCTTTACTATTTTACTCCTCAATTATTTACTGTATCGCACAAAATTTTTTAAAAATTTATTAATAATGTTAAAATTTTCAAACATTTCTTAATTTTACAGGTTTAATGTGTATTATTTTTTCAATATTACATAATTTCAATACCTTTTAAAAAAGATATCTATAATATTAATAGGCAAGGCGATTTCTTGTGACCGATATAAAAATTGTAGTTAATAACCGATTTTGACCAAATATACCTCATTTGAAAGGTATTTCTTTTTAGCTGTCCACATGATTTACAGATCTGCACCATGTGGAACATTTTTTTGGAGTAATGCTCATTTATAGTTGCAATTAACACATACATAAAACACATACTGTGTGTGTGTTTATTATAACTATCAAAAGCCCTGTGTTGCATTGTGAATTGGCTAAAATTGATTAGCATAACTTTAGGCTCCTTTAAAATTATTTATTAACAAACCCATTTATATATCTTCTGTGTGTTCAACAAATATTTATAATGAAATTTAAAGAATTTTATTTAAAAAATGTTGAAACGTAAATTGGCTAAAATTGATTAGCATAGCTTTAGGCTCTTATAAAATTATTTATTGAATGAAAAAATAAAATTTTCCAAAATTTGCACTCGAATTTCGAGGACTGGGCTCTGCTAGTAATTTATAATAATTATATTGCATACTCTGTACAAAACAAATATTTAAAATAAAAATAATTATATTGCATACTCTGTACAAAACAAATATTTAAAATAAAAATATTTGAAAAAAATTTAATTAAATTTGCAATACTACGAAATACGTTTTCTATAAATTATTTAATTTTGCTTTAAATATATTTCCTGATTTTTATACAATTTATAAAAAAAAAATATAGTTTTGAAAATTTAGTGATGGGGACACCCTTGTCAAATATTTTTAATTATAATTTTTATTTATTTGTGGTTGTTGTTGTTTCAAATTTTTGAAATTTATCAATTTTTAGTCAATGCTGATCCGGTAATTAAATACAACTCAGAGGGGAATTTTGTATGGGGGCCAGAACTGGGGTTTTAACAATTTCTATAGCGAACGTTCTTGGATCGACCAATAAGCCAAATCTATATATTAATACGTCAAGGTAAATTTTTAGTTCCCTTTTTAAGCAATATGCGGGCACGGAGGAGTGTGAAACTTGGCATAGTTATAGTTCATATGCAGGAGAAGCTGAGAATGATAAAAGTAATGTTTAATCTGTCTTAAAAATATATTAAATTAAATAAAATAAAATATTTTTAATAATTCGTTACACCCTGTTAATGAGAACGATTTAAATTGTATATGACACGACCTGTGTTGAATTGTGAATTGCTTAAATTGATTAGCATACCTTTAGGCTCAATTAAATATTCATAAATTTTTAAATTGAAACAAAAAAATAATATTTTCTACAATTTTCACTCGAATTTCGAGTACTGGGCTATACTAGTTAAATTTACTTATCTTTACATTTTAGAAAGAAGGTCTGAACGTCTAAGTGTATGAAATTCATAGAGAAGCAAAATTGTATCTTAAACTACACAAGCCTACAAAACAAAACTGGCAGTCAGTATTTTGAAATATTTACCTAAAAGTGCCAAAAATTCACTATTTTGGAATTTTCATATGATAATAACTTAAAAACGCGATGATATTTCGTAATTCTCATGATTCATATACATTATTTTTAATATGGTTAAATATTTACAACTATACGCCCTTTTTTATGAACAGATTTCATTTAATATGACAGTATGAGAAATATTATTGATATAAAAGGTCCTACAGTAGTTTTAAATATTTGACAAAGTCATATAATATTTATATGAATTTTCAGAGAATATTATGAGAATCTTAATTATTTAGTCAAATTAAAAAATATCAACGTGTTTAGAATTTATTCTAATTTAAAAATGCCGAAAAACGCCTGTTTTTGCATGTATTGATTAAAATATCTCGAAAACCAATTTTAAGTTTTAATTAAGTATTGTATTAAGTACAAAAATTTTACTAATACTTAATCTACACCAAATAGATCATTAACTTTAAACTACAATATAAGCTTTCGAATTCTCGCTAAAAAAAAGAGGTCTGGGATCAAAATATCATTAAAAGAAACGCGTCAACACAAATTTAATGCAACAATAAAAAAAAATGCCACTCTTTTATTGGCCACTTTTGTCGATATCAATCATGCGTTTGTCATTGTTTAAGCAACAAATGTTACCATACATTTTAAAACCCCATGTGGTCATATCCAAAAACACTCACAGCTCAACACTATGATTCTTTTGGTCAAAACCAGAAGCAAACCACAATACTCGTAACATAATGTATACGCAATCAAATAAAAAAAATTTTATCATTTTTTTTACCAAAACTTTTCTTCTACTGCAGCTAAAATTTGCAAAGAAATTTTAATTGTGTGTGGTAAAACATGAAACAAAGAAATTATTTTGTATGAAAAAAAAATAGACTGGCCAAATGTACGTCCGAACATATGCTGAAGGTTTGTCTAAGTTGTTTATATGGTAAAGGTTGGCGGCGGGTGGTGTTACGCAGAATCTCTGTGTTCGGTGCACTTAGTCAGGCTAAATATAAGCACACAATGTTGAAAATAAAACTCGCATTTTATCTTTCTCTAAATTAAAAACAAATTGTCAAACAATTGGTCTGCTACTAAACTGCAATTTGAACATTTTCCACAAGCAGAGTTACATAAACTGCTGAAAAAGGCAGTAGTAGGGTTGAAATTTCTAGTAGGATATTATTTTTTTTTTTTTTTAAGTTATGTTAAGAATTTATGTAAATTCGAAATTATTAATGAGAAGTAACGTTTCTTCAGCCAATATTAATATTTTAATTTTTATCGGATTTTCATTTCCACCTAAAGGAAATTTTAGGATTTTTTCGAAATTTAAACAATTTAATTAGCCAATCGAATCACAACAAAAATTTTGATAGCAAAACAATTCAGTTACTTAACGATTGGCAACAAATTCAGTTGCTACAACAAATCTGTCATCTTTTTTAATTGTTAATATTTTTACGAGGGTGTATTATTAAATCTATGAAACTTCCCTTCTTTTTGCACATCCTCCGTAGTTAATTGAAAACACTACTCCCATCAACCACCATCTGTTAATAAAAGACTGTGAAATTTGGGCAGCTATTCAAAGCAATTGCTCAAAATTGGCTATAATATTTTGGCGGTATTAATCCGGTGAATGAAACATGGAGGCATTATAACACACAGAAGACCAAAGAGTAATCTAAACAATGATTTTTTTTTGCCAAGTTGAACTTGACGGTTAACAAAGTCGTGGCGGCAGAAGGATGTTATTTTTCTTCAAGACGCATGCATGGACGCACTGTAGGGCGTTACACCAAAAAACTTTTCTTTTTGATTTTTGCAACTGTTAAAGAGGAATATGAATTTTTATGGCCCAAAAGATATTTGAAATTTATTTTTCAGATTTTTTGGAGGTCGATACGGGGTTACTGAAATCGATTTTATGCAACAAATGAAACTATGCTATTTTCACAATACCAGATAAATTACTTCTGAATAGTTCCAGCCTACTAATAAAAATTATCCGCAGTAAAAAAATATTAGTTTAAGGGACATTTTAAAAACCTTAAACGTAAATATCAAATATCTCAAATATATGTAAAAGTGCATATGTAGGTATGTACAAAACCGTACATCACATATGACAACTCTTACGAAAACTGAGAATAGTGGAAATTAGAAGTATAAATGCAAAAAATATTCAAAATTCAAAAATAACGATTGTTTGTTTGGACAGATTTGTATCTTCTGAAATTAATACAAAGTAAAGCTGTATGGTACGAAAACTGAATCTAACCACACTGCTCGTAGGCCTGACCTTAGGTGAGTGTGTTAAAGCGCTGACCAAAAAGTGCAAGTACGAGTGTATGTAAAGGTTCATGGTTCAAAACCTCACGGCCGCCCTAAGTAGAAAAAAATTTTCATATAGAAACAATCTATTCAATTAAAACATAACAATTATCACAATCTTCAATAAATCGCTGATGAAGGCTGAAATGCCAGAAACCGGTCCGATTAAGAATACAGTGCAGTTATGAATTTTTGAAATATATGCTTTCTTCTTCTTTACCACGCACCATTTAAGTAAAAATATGTATTTTCAAAGTTCAAATCTCAAAATACCTTTCAATTGAATCCAATCAGTCTCTTGTCATTTTCTCATAACAAAAATTTATTTATTGATCCGCCCTCGTATAATATACGCTGTATGAACATTTTTAATTAGAGCATACAAAATAACAATTTTTTAAAATGTATTGAATTTTGATTGATAAGCGAAATCGCAAAAACGCAAAAATTTAATATCGCTAAAACGCAAAAACACAAAATAGTAAAAACGCAAAATCGTATAAACTTAAATTCGAAGAAACCATGTCTCATAATAATATGAAATAATAAAAACGTAAAATCGCAAAATCGAAAAAATACAAAATTGTAAAAATTAAAAATCGCAAAAATTTAAAATCGTAACAACTGAAAAACGCAAAATCTCAATAAGGCAAAATTGCAAAAAAAAAAAATGCGTAAAATACAAAAGTGCAAAAACTTAAAATCGCAATAACGCAAAAAATTTTAAATTACAAAAACTCAAATTCGAAAAAACCCAAAATCGCAGAAATGTAAAATCCCGATAACGTAAAATTACAAAATCTTAAAATCGAAAAAACTTTAAAAACGAAGAATCGCCCAAACCTAAAAGCGCAAAAATGCAAATCGCAATATCACAAAAATGCAAAAAAAACTTAAATACACAAAATCGTCAAAACTTAAAATCACAAAAATATTAAATCGCAAAAACTGAAAGACGCAAAATTTCAAAAACTCTGCAAAAGAAACCTAAAATCGCAAAAAACTTAAAATACAAAATTGTCAAAACGTAAAGTTGCAAAAAGGCAAAAATTTTAAATCATAAAAACTCAAAATCGAAAATATCAAAATCGCAATAACTTAAAATCGCAAAAACGTTAACTGACAAAAACTCTAAATCGAATAAACCCAAAATCGCCAAAAAGAGAAAAACGCAAAAATAGCAAAACGTAAAAATGTTAAATTGCAAAATCTTAAAATCGAAAAACCAAAAATTATAAAATCGCAAAACCCCAAAAATATAAAATCACAAAAACGCAAAAACCTTAAAATCGTAAAACTGTAAAAACGCTAAAACGCAAAATCGCGAAGAAATATTAAAAAATTAAAAATATTAAGAAACTGTTTCCTTAATAAATATTGCATGTATGCGTGTACACCAAATATTAAAGATTTCATGGTATTCATTATTTTTAAATGTGCACCTACATATCTTATTATTTTATTTGTATTTATTTTATCTGCAAGGCGGCTATAAAAACTAACTTACTGTGCGGTAATTTGTAAAATTCCCCTAAACTTTTAATTTTGTACAAAAAGTTTGGAATTCACTGTCAACGTTGTTTCTTTTCTTATTTTATGATAACCTATTGAATTGTAGAATATGCATTTTTTTCGCTTTGTTTTAAAGGTCCTTTGATGGTCGTCAATTGATAGCCAGATTTGTTCAATTATCATTTTAATAATTGCCAACAATCTTCACGATATATGAGACGCAGCGTGCTTCTTTAGTTTTTTTTTATAAAACCTGGTTTGTTGCTGGTTGCTAGCAATTCTTTTGCATATTGCATACGAGTAGCATAACTAACCAAAGAACTTTGTTGGACTTTGGTATTGAATTCAATATAGTGTATTTGCTTGTTGGCTTAGTGGTTACATAGGCCTGGCATCCTGCCTGCAGTGCTCATAACCAGTAGCTTAAATTGTAATAAATTTATTACTGATTTTGTCTGATTTCTTTTCACAACGTTTTAAACTTTTGGCTTTGTGTTGTCTACATTTAGATTATGAATAGTTTTTTTTTTGTTTTGTTGCTGTTGTGTAGTTTATGCTTAAGCAATTTTGTTGTTGTCATACCAAGTACATACTAAGTAATTTATCCATGTAACCCCCCTAGAAGCAATAAAACCATAATAAATTTTTAAGATTTCTATTTTTTTGTGGATGCTGACATATACAACACACCGATTATGTATTAACAATCTGACGGGATTTAAATCAAAGTGATAGTGTTAATTAATATTAAAAATTAGACGTACATATGTGAAGTATTTTATAATTAAATATCTTAGGATACATTATTTTAATAGGATTCAGCAGGAAGCAACAGCAAACATTTGCCGATTTTTTCGAAATTTAGCAAAAGATATGCAATATTGACTGACAAACCGAAAACTGGTATGTTTCTGTTTCATATTTTTAAAGAAATACAATCATAGTGCCATTGTTGAGGAGATTTTGAACGGATTTAACAAAATATCTTCAATGTTATCTCCAATTTGAAAATTTGTTAAAATCGATCACATGTTTGCTTGTTCAATGAACAAAGCTGTTGCAGGAAATGGCGGCAACAACCTACTTTGTTTTTTTAATTTTCATCTCTGTGTCATTTCCAATATTCAAAATTTGCATAACTGTGACTGTAAAAGTCCACGTTATCTTTTTATTTACAACGACTTACTGTTTGACTTATTGTGTACGGAAGGCCGAAATCACCATTGATCTAGTAGTCGGAATCTGTGAGGTATATTTTTTAAAATTGAGCTTATCGTTACACTGAATGGATAAAAAATATTTCTCGACCACTTAACCCACTCAACAACATTGTACTCGCTTATTTCAAAAAATCGAGCAACATAATTCGAAAAAATGCATAAGTGTAATTTTTTTGCAATAATTTCATTGAGTAATATTATTAAAATATAACCAAACCTTTTCCGTGCATCTTTTGTGCAATATATTTTGAAAGTCCTGATAACTGACTTAAAGTTAAAACTCCAAAAGGACTTTTTTCTTACGTTAATTCTTATAAGACTAAATTTACTAGAGTTTACGAGAAATATAAGTGGACTTTGTGGTGATTTATAAGAAGCGTATAGTTTTAGCCCCTAAGGCATACTAAATCCAGTTGCACTCTAGAAGCTTTTTAAAAAAACTTAGAGCCAGCATTTTATTCTGAGAAGTTTTTGAAGTGATTTAAAAAGTATTTGTATAATTGGTGAGCCATAGAAAATGATAATGATAAAAAATTTGTACAATTTTCTGGATATCCGTCTTGGTCGGGTTAATTATTGCTAAAAAAAACTAAAGCTTTTAAAAAGTACGGGGAATGATATAAAACGTCAAAAACAAACTTTAGCACAGGTCGTTAGTACAACTAATAAGAGTGTTAAATTCGGATTTTGCCGAATCTTTGATACCCTTCACCCGTGTTCTAAACACAATATTGTAACTAAGATTGTCAACACTTAGAGACAAAAAATTTTAGATTTCACATTATAATGGCTAGATTTTCTACAATGAGGTTTAATATTATTAAGATAATTAACAAAAATTTTAAGTATTTTCGTGCAATTATCAAATGACAATACACATAAAAGTGAATACATACAATTTGTTTAAAGAGAGTTAGAGTATACCATCTTGGTTAGAGTACAAAAAAAAATACAAAACAGAGACAACTAACGAACGCATATGTGTAAGAATCGCTAATACGTATCTATATGTACATGCTCTCTAACGGGTAATTATGTTTCACTATTTTTAGTTTTTTATATGAAATTTTATCGGAGTAGCTTTACATTTTTATACGCCATTCCTGGACTATTGGACCTAGAGGCTACAAATTCAATACCAACTTGCACAAAATAACGACAGGCAATATTATCCTAATTTTACCCAAATAAATGTTTTATTTTGTGAATGAGCTTGATTTCAACAGACGGACAGACGGACAACGATATATCAACTCGAGTTGTTACAAGAACCAAGAATGTATATACTTTCAGGGTTCGCGAATAACCGAATGACAGTGGAGGATATAAAATAAAAAGAACGCAAAAAATATTGTAAACGAGACCAAGGACTTATGAAAAAAATGCTTACCTTCGATAAAACACAATTCGTATCTCTCCGATGATGATTGCGCCAAAAATATAACACCAGCATAAGTACCACAAGAAGAGCCAGACGAATTCTTCTGGCTTATAAATATATGGTGCAATTAAATATCCAAATCGATCTGAAAATTAAAATAGTGTCACAAATAATTGGGCTAGTTTACTATACGAAATAGTTCTAATAAAATTCAGCAACTGCCATATTATAAATGATAAAATCTATATTAAAATGGTCCTTTAGCAACGAGTTAAATTTGGAAAAAATGTTTTTTGGCAAGCTATTACAGTTGCGGTCCAAAGAGTGCCCCGTTTTTCACCTCTCACATACTATTACTTTGGATATTAATATAAAAGGATGCTTCCAGATATGTCGATAATAATTATTTTTTTATCAATTTGAAATAAGGGTTTCATCAATGCAAAAATGCGATTTTTTTAAGCAATGATATTTATTTGGTTTTTTGCTTATACTTAAATGAACAATATGTAATTTGTGGTTCAACATTGTTAAATTGCATTTTTTTTCTTAGAATGTCTAGATATTAGAACATTTGAGCGACCGGATTTCATATGAACAATGCTATTTTTAGTGTCTTTGTGAGTCATTATTTACTACCAACATTGGTGTAGCATCTAGAAAATGTGCGTGTATTTTGGCTGTCAGGAATGCTGAGTTAATACTTAGTTTACGGTATATCACGGACAGAAAATTTTAAAATGAATTTTATATAAATAATAAAAAAAAAATTAAAAAATGCATTTTTTTGAAAACTAAGCCAGATAGAGCAAAAAGTGCTTTAACTTGGGATCACCAAAAAAATATTTAATTTGTATGAAAAATTAAAAACAAAATCAAAAAAATCCTTTTAGGTCTAACTACTTTGTTAACGATTAAAGACACGATTTATATTTAACACGACACAGATTCATTATTAACTAATTCTTTTCACCCTAAATTCGTTCCCTAAAAAAATTCTTAAATCTACGAGTTTTTTGCTGTTCTCTAATTGCAATAAGAATATTTTTTCTCGTTTTAATTCACATAGAAATGGCTTTGTGAAATCAAAACAAATGCCCTTTTTTTTACTAAGCAGGTCTTAGGAGGTAAAAAAACTTATTGATATTTAAACTCTAACATGTTTTTTATTGAACCTAGTCATTATTTTAAAAAATTAGACATTAATTTTATGAAAAAAAAACGATTTTAAACAAGTAAGAAAATTATAGTCGGTCTAGGCCGACTATACGATACCCTATACCATTCGTTTAGAGACCCTATCTCTCAGGCTCAACTAACTGGATATAGAAAATAAGCATAAACCAAATTTGAGTGGGATTTTTATTAATTTTTTCGGCTGCAGATATGAAAAAGTTCATATCGGATGCTATATCTATATGGGGACTAGGCCCAAAAATGGACCGATCCTGACCATATTTGGTAAAGTCTCTTGTATTTTGCAAAAATATATACAAACAAAATTTGAGAAGAATCAGTGCAATATTTTTCTTTTTTGATAGATTTAAGTGAAGATCGGGAAGCAGCTCTATATGGGGCCTATGACTAAGAGTTGTCCAATAGGGATCATTGTTGGACTACTGATTAATGGATGTAATAAACAGATACAAACCCAATTTGACTAAGATTTGTATGATAATTTGGATCTTATGGCAATATATGTTGATTTCAAGGGGTCATTTGTATGGGGGCTAGGTCTGAACATGGACCGATTCTCATCAATTTCAATAGCGCTCATCCCATGGCCGATAAAAGATTAAATACCAAATTTTATCAAAATATATTCATATTTGCAATCTGCAGTTTGATTACAAGCTTTACATGGACACACAGACGGACGGACGGACGTACGGACGGACGGACGGACATCGTTAAATCGAATCAGATAGTGATTCTGATTCGATCGGTATAATTAAAGATGGTTGTTACAAACAGCAGCACAAAGTCATTATACCCAAACCACATAGTGGTATAGGGTATAAAAACGTCTGCATTTTGCGCTGATTAAAAAAAAAACTCGTAATAAGTGGTCGATATTAATAGAACACACTTTTTGCGATGATGCTGTTCTATAACTATTTATAATAAAAACTTTTTGTTTACATAATCTATTTTCCATTATAATTTTTTCAATTATAACATAGATTCTTTATGCACTAATTATTGCAAATAAAGGAATTAAAAAAAAATTTTTCATCAAATCACATATTTTTATTTTTTTGCATATGTCCGAAACAGTAGTGATGCCAGTCAAATCCAATTTATTTGACTATCGAAATTTTGTTTGGTGGTGCCTAACTTTTTAAAAATAGAAAAGTCATTCTTAATTGAATGAAATTGAAGAACAAAAACAATTAAATGAACAAATAAGTTGTTATTTTAAAAGAAAAAATTTTCCTTTATACTTTTTCTATAAACTTTTTCTATAAACTTTTTCTATAAAAAACATGCACAAAATACTTAAAAGTTTTTTTTCAAACTGAATAAAGAACTATATGGCACCTCGGTTTCTAGATAACATATGTTCTTAACTCAAACATATGGTTCTTAACTCAAACATATGTTTCCATTAAATAAATAAAAAAAAGTGGTTTCAAGAAACCCAAAATTTCAATTTCATGTGATTTTAAATTCACTCTTATTCAAATAACAACGTTTCAACAACAGGGCTCTTAATCTTAATTTTCTTTGAAATTTTTAATGTTTTTAAATCTCACTATGCTTTTTTTAATTCTCATATCATAGCTTGCGTTGTTGTTAGTTCTATTCTTCCCATTGAGTATGTCTGGTAGCCATAGTGGAGGTTCTAAAGACATAACTATGAAAGACCTGTATCAACTTATGTCACATTAGACTAGTGTTTGAAAACTCTAATATAGATGTTGTGTGTGTATCTGAGACATGGCTTACTACTCTACACCTGATAGCTTAATTTGTTTTGAAGGTTACAAAATCTTCTGATCCGATAGAGTACGCCGCGGTGGGGGAGTTGCTATTTTTATCAAAAGTCATTTGTCGTGGAAACTTTGTTGTAAATCTGACTCCGAAGACCTTATTGAATATCTCTTTTTGGAGATTACCTAATGCGGAAGAAAACTGTTGATTGGTTGTGTATACAGACCTAGGCGAAACATTAACATGTCCACCTTCATCTCCAAATCGGAATCGCTAACTAACCGTATCATACAATGATGTTGTAATTTCAGGCGACTTTAATTCAAACATCTTATTGGAATCAACTGTGTTAGATAATATGTCTTAAACGTACAAACCGCTCTAATCCTACCCATTTCTCTATCAGCAACAATACTTTGTTGGATCTCTTTTTTGTAAGCAACTTTTTTGTAAGTAACGTGTTACTTGACCAAATTTCAGCATCATGTTTTTCCAAACATAATTTAATTTTTCTTGCCTACGATTTTCATACTTTAAAAACTTATTTATTTATTTATTTTACAATTAATTACATTAATACAATTTTTGTAATTAATTTGGGGAAAAAAAGAGTACTAGCTACATAGGCTTTTGACTCCGAAATTTAAAAGGAATTTATATAATATTTTGCAGACTATTTTCTAATATGAATTTATAAATTGATTTTATATTTATATCACAGATATTTTTAAGCAAATCAGTAGGTATATTTGATCCAAAGATATTGTTTCTAGACGTGTTGTATCTTGTGCACTCATCTAGGATGTGAGTCGCATTAAGTTGTGTGTTGCAGGTAGTACATTGGGGAGTTGGTGTTTTTTTCAATAGGTGCTTGTGGGAGAATTTACAGTGTCCAATCCTGAGTCGTACAGCAGTCGTGGTTTCATTTCTGGAGCAGGATTGAGGATAAATTATTTTTTTTCCAGCAGGATTAAAATTTTTGTATGTATGATGGTAGTCAGCCCATTTTTGTTCACATACGGTCTTCAAAAACTTAAATTATAATTTACTATATGAATACTTTGGACATATTAATTGGGAGAATATTTATTGTATGCCCTCCGTAAATGATCAACTTTGCTTTCTTAAAACAAACATAACAAGTTTATTCGATGCTACAGTTCCTTTAGTAACTCGATCCAGAAAATCCAAAGCAAAGCCATGGTTTACATCTAATATAAAGCAGTTAATTTCTCTCAGAGATGTATGTTATTCAAGGTGGAAGCGATTTAAAACTACTGCGCTCAAAAAATATTACCATAGCATAGAAAAGCTAAGTCGATCTATTATTCAAGGCGTTTTGAGTCCGCTATGGACTCACGACAAACCTGGAAACACGTTCGTGATATTGGCATAGGGAAAGGCATTAAAAGTAATCTACCAACTCCTCATTTTACTATTTTAACAATAATATGACTCCATTAATTGTTTTGAATTGTCATTTGTAACTCATGAAGATGTTTATCTTAGTGTTATTGGTGCTAAATCTAATGCAATCGGAAATGACAATATTCATCCAGTATTTGTGAGGATTTTGCTTCCCTTTCTCTTGCCTTATTTAACACATTTCTTTAACTCAATTATAACCACAAGCATTTCCCCTTACAAATGAAGACATGCCAAAATAGTTCCTGTTCCTAAATCTACTAACGAATACCGCCTCTTAGCAATCCTGGGTTACTTTTCAAAAGTACACGAAAAGCTCCTTCACAAACATATGACCACTTACATAAATGAATATACAATCAGGTTTTCGATGTAATCATAGTTGTGTTACTGCTTTGACTTAAGTAACTGAAAACATAAGGCAGGAACTGGATGATAATAAAGTAAATTTTTTTGTCCTACTTGACCATTCTAAAGCATTTGACACAGTCGACCACTTAATCCTATATAATAAGCTGAATAATCTTTTTAATTTTTCTTCATCATCTGCTTCGATCCTACCTATCTCCTCGTACCCAATCCGTTTACGTGAAAAATAAAAACTCAACAACGTTGAATATTACGAGAGGAGTGCCCCAGGGATCCATCCTAGGGCCTTTGCTTTTTTCTCTCTATGCTAATGATCTCCCTTCACAACTTCTCCATTGCAAAATTCATATATACGCCTATGACGTGCAGTTATATTTAAGCAGTCCGACTGCTTCAATTAATCACAATATAGGGACACTCGAAGAGAATTTAAATAATATCCATCGTTGGGCTACGGCCAACCAGCTCTTTTTAAACCCATCAAGATCTAAATGTTTGATGATAAGTAAACGGTCTGAACAACAACCCATGGTTCCTGATATTACAATTAAAGGTCAAAATATTCCTTTTGTTCCATCTGCCAAAAACCTAGGTATTATATTTAACAGCTCTCTCACGTGGTCAAATTATATAGATAATGTAGTTGGGCAAACTTACGTTAAACTGAGATCTCTTTGGTCAACACAATATTTCACACCTTTCAAAGTAAGAATTTTACTAGCCAAAATGTATATAATTCCTGGACTTTTTTACGGCAGTGAAATTTTTGCTAATTGCGACTCCTCGAGTAAATGTCTTATAAATGTTGCAAATAATAACATTATTCGTTATGTTTTTGGTCTAAGAAGATTTTCTCATATCACTCCCTTCTCTGAAAGACTATTTGGCGTGTCTTTTGATAATCTTTTAAAAATTAGAGTTATAATTTGTATGCCCAAAATCATTTACACAAAGGAACCTAGCTCTCTATTCGAAAAATTGCAATTTGCCATATCTGATAGAGGAAGAAAGCTCATAATTCCTATTCATAGGACACTTGTCTCAGAACAGCAATTCTTTGAGCACGGAGTTCGTCTTTGGAATGCACTTCCACATACTTATCAACTAACAAACAACGCAAGACTTTTGAAGAAACAAATTTTTGATTATTTTGTATAGTAAAATATTTGAAATTTTTAATATATTGTAATCTTCTTTTTATTTTATTTCATAAATTATTAATATATCTAATTAATTTTATTTACATCAGCATATTGTACCTTATAATTAATTAGTCCTGTATTGTAAGTATAAGAATAATTTTTCTTGTTGTACAGGAATGCACAATAAATAAACAAATAAATAAATAAAATAAACAATATTATTAATAATAATAATGAAATATTATTATTTATAGTAAAAATAATAATATTAATATTATTTATAATAAAAATAATATTATTAATAAATATTTATTAATATAATATTATTTATTTATAGTTTTCGGCTATATGTAATTACTTATAAACTCAAATTGTCAGAAAAAACTAATACCAGTTTTGGAATCATCACATCATATATAATTAAGTTCGAGCCAAAAAATTTTCGAAAGTCGAAAACCAGTAATTTCTAAAATTCAGATTTTTTTCGAATTTTTTCCCGATAGCGAGCGTATGGAAAAAATTGAGATCGGATTCGGAATCAGCCTATTAAACTCTTAAATAATAGCTATCAAATATCACCCAAATCGCAGAAAGTTCCATTTTGTTGTGGTGAGCTATATATTATTGGAACCTAAAGTTTAAAACTAAGGAACAATAGTTGCTAATGAGCACTCTGAAAGTTATCAAATTTAAGGTTCTTTAAAAACCATAATTTCAGTTTTTTAAAAAATTAGTGAGCTGGGTTTTTAATGATTTTGTTTTAAACGTTTTTACGATCAAGTCAGGTCCGGTGATCTCAAAGCTGATCATAGGGCCAGCCCGAGTTTTGGCGTCAAAATGCTGAGATTTTAATTTTGGAATAGCTTAGAATGTGTCCAGATTCCTCAACCTCTCGTTTAGACATTTTCATTTGGTCACAAAGATCGGTCGATTCAACGCCACTAGAGTTATTAATGTGAAAGCTAAGGTCTATACAAAATTTCCGGATTGAAGCCTTCAAAGGCAACATAGTAGATATTATGGGCATCATAGACTATTTTGTAAGAGGATATATACGAGGGTGGTCCCATAAAAACACGACCTGACAAAGAAAACGCAACAAATTTGAGAAACTTTTCTCAACATAATCTCCTTTTAGCTCGATACACTTTTCCCAGCCATATTCAATAACTTCGATACCCTATTAATAGTAAGAACTGTCTAGCTCATGAAAATAGCCATCAGACTCCACCTTTTCATTGTTGTCAATTCTTTTACCATCGAGCCAAGTCTGGTACTAAATCTGGTGAATTAGGTGCGTGATGAAGTAATTCGAACTTTAGTTCATGAATTTTGGCCAACGCAATAGTGGATGTGTGAGCTGTTGCTGGCGTTGATGAAACAATGGCTCTTTTCTCAGTTTCATTCCTTAAACGCTTCTATAAGTTTGCATAATACTTGGCTTTGGCCTTTTTTTTCCTTTTTGAAGATAATTAATAAAAATTATTACAACGAGAATCCTAAAAAAACAGGCGCCATAACCTTGCCTGCAGAAGACACTGTCTTCGTCTTCTTTGGACACAATTCTCCCATTTCAGTCCACTGTTTTAACTGTTCTTCTGACTTAGGTGTGAAGTGGTGGATCCATGTCTCCTCCATGGTTACAAATCGACACAAAAACTCCGCTCTATTGAATTGAAATATCGCCAAACACTCAACTGAAACAACTTCACGACTCTGTTTTTATTCTATTGTGAACAAAGGCGACATCCATCTTGCGGACAGCTTTTACTCAAATTTTTCGATCAATATGCGATGTATAGCACTTTTTGAAATGCTTTTTTTTCAGCTAGCTCATGCACCTTCAGTCGTCGAAAATTCAATACCATTTTGTGGATTTTCTTAACTGTTTCTGCCATGATCAACCAAAAAATAAATGACAAACCACGTGGTGCCTTGAAAGTTAAAACATATATAAGGTTGCCACTTTTCACCAAAGTATTTTGTTTTTCAAACTGCTGTCGCCATCTATAGTCAGGCCGGGTTGTTCTCGAATCGCTTTCGTTTATGTCTAAAGAACAAATGCTAATGAATTCGATTTGCAATCTTATTCTAGGAAATCTCATACTAATTTTTGTTTATTTAATATCAATGGTCTTTTTAAACTGCTTATTGCTTTAAGTCAACTGATATTATCTTGCCTTCCTTGAATATCTTACAAAATATTTATACCGTATTTAGACAATGTTATATAGTGCGTCTTATAGCTATAACGTCAACGTTATTTTTAATGTACTCATATCTCTATCAATATTCAGTAACATAAATATACATATATCAGGATTTGATTATCATTCATCTGCTTATCAACAAACCGAATATTAAAAAAATTATATAAATGACTCCACATTTATAGACAATAAAAGTAAATCTTCCAAAGAATTCTAAGAGATTAGCCCAAAATTCACATTATAACTATGCTATATGTATTTTAACATCCCTGGTGTTATTTGAAAATGACTGGCGTTTGCTTTAAATTTACCAGATATTGGATTCGTTTTTAATTCAATAAGTGCCTTTTTTTAACTGTCTCACAATTATCTATTTCAATATCAAACCTAATGTTTACTTATGTCTAGGATTTTTTATAGTGAAAAGCGAAAAAAATGTAGTGGTACCCACCTGCCAATTTTAAGCCCTTAAGAATTAACATTTACAAGACTTGAGCCCTCATTTATACGTTAACTAAGTATTAGAGAAGTATATAATTGTTGGCTTAAGCTACAGCCCTTAGCTAATAAATATAAGAAGTTTCGAATGAAATGATGATGGTATATACATTTGTTTAACGGACATATTTCCTAAGAAAATGGAAAATGCATTTTTGGCGGGCATATGTAAAGAATTAAACGTATTGTGCCAGACACGCGTCACATAGTAATAAAGCAAAAAGAATAAGTCCCCCCTCTGTTTAAATGACAAAGCGCAAGCGCGCGCTAATTTTTTATGTCTACTTAAAAAATAAGGGCACGTGAGTAACTATGAACGGTTTTACAATAGTTTATGTACAAAAATTCCTCATCACTTGACAGACATTAAAAAAATGTAACAAAAACTATTATCATTTGGCTTGTGTCTTCGGTTTTTGTCAGTTTCTTTTTTTATATACATGCATACATATATTTTGTGAAATATCATGCTTGAAAGAGCTGGCTTTTTGTAGGGGTAAAAGAGAAATGTGTACCTTTATTTTTTTTTTATTCTTAAACTAGTGATAGTTGTAACGGATTCACCTTCTGCCATACGTCAACGTTTCAAAAAATTCCCGACCAAGTTAACAGGTAAAAGCAACAAATGTACATAAATATGTATATACATATGTACGAGTATATGCGATTTATGTAGCCGATAGCAATTTGGTATCTTGTTTTTGGTGGTGGTGGTACTATAGGATCAACCCACTGCTTTTGTAACTGCTACTTTTACTATTAAACATATGCACCCTCAACCATCATTACTTTCATTCATTCAAATGTTTTTATTTTTTTTGTATTATTTACATTTTCTACATTGAAGTTTCTCCCTGCTACAATAAACAATAAACGAGTGTGTTGTGTATACATATTGTATTAACAATACTAGTGGTGAGTTTTTCGTGTTTTTTTTTTCTTTAGCCAACTCTGTGTGTGAGTACGTACACCAACAAAATACCTTTACACAATCTTTGTATTTAGTATTGTGAGTGTTTTGTTATTGCTTATAGCGAGCTGCGATTGGTTGGTGGCGCATGGAAAGGCGTTGACTTTGGTTTGAATGCAATGACTAGGCTTTTATCAAAGAATTTGATTTGTATTATTTAGAAATTTAATTATGAATTGCATAAAAATCTATGTTTTTAATCTAAGAAATATTGTATTCTTATCTCAAAACAATTTCTAATAAATCGATATTTTAATAAAAAAAAAAATTCATTCATATGTAAATACATACAATATTTTGTAACAAATTTATCGTTGACTGATATTTTTAATTTAAAAATTAAAACATGCCTGTTAAGATGAAACGCATGACACTTACGATAAACGTATGATATGAAAAATGTATATAACATGTTTACATATGTATAAACTCGTATTTAATCGAGAACTTGATATGCTGATTTTTATAAAAATCCATTGAAAGTTACTTTAAATGTAAAAAGCTTTTCCGTGTGTCTATAAAGAATTTTTAATATCCATGTAATTGCTCAATTTTTTTTTTTTTAATTTAAAAATTTTTTTTACAATTCTTAGAAATGAATACCTCAAAATTTTTATAAAAAATAATTTTGAAAAAAAAAACAATTAAGGAGTTTCGCAAAAGGGTTTTAAATTCAACTTTGATGAGATCATAATTGGATAAAGAAGATAAGCATAACTCAGATTTGAGTGGTACTATTATTAATTAGTGGCCTAAAAATATAAAAATTTTAATATCGGATGCTATTTTTAAATGGAGACGAGGTCAAAAATGGACCGATCCTGAGCATATTTAATAAAATCACTTAATTTTCTCAAAAAACATATATAAATCAAATTTGAGTGAAGACCGGGAAGCAGCTTTATATGGGAACTAGGACTAAAAGTGGAATAATGGATGAAATAAACACACATAACCCAAATATGAACGATATTTAACAATAATCTGGACAGACCGACGGACGGACGAAGGGACATCGGTAAACCGATTCAGAAAGTGATTCAGAATCGATCGGTATAATAAAATATGGGTCGAGATCAAATATTTTTGGTAATTACAAACATCAGCACAAACTCATTACACCCTAAGCATAAAGTAATTTTTATCGAAACTCCAGATCCCATTGACTCCGCAATCTGAAAGCCTTAAACATATATTTATAAAAATAAAATAAAAATAAAATTCAAATTTAAAACATAAAAGTTATTAAAATCTTTTTAAATCAAAACTTATGAAATCATCTTTAAAGTGGGCGCCTCAAACTTCTTTATCCCATATAAAGCTTGAGGAATTTTAGATTGATTATGCTGAATTTTCAAAATCTTAAAGATTAATTAAATGAAAAACCTCCAAGCAGATAAAACAAAAATTTTAAAAACGTATTTTTTTAAATTCTAAAAACGCATTTTTGAATTCTAAAGTGGTTGGTTTGAGTGACTGGTTAATTTGGGCTAGAATGACCTAGACATAAACATATTTGTTTTTTCCTTTATTTTTTTTTTTCAATTTCTTTAAAATCATATTTTATTTGCATTTTAATCTTCATTTTTAGAAGACTCAAAATTAATCTAGTTTGATGTCTTGACGCAAAATAATCGAGCGATGTTATAACGAACTCGGCGGAATCAGACAATTAAGTCGTTCTAAATAAAGATCGGGCTGACGATACCGGGATTTTGCGGATAGGCAAATACTAAAATCCCACAAATTTAGTTTTTTTTTTATCCCGAAATTTCGATTTCTTTAATTAAGAAGTTAGATTATTTTTTAAAGTAATACCGTACGTGATTTAATGATTGCAGAAATCAGTGAACCCATTCCGGCGGCATAGTGTTTGAGGAAATAATGAAAATTTAGATACAATAATATTTACTAAGAAGTTTTCAAACAATGTAGGAAAATTTCTCAATGTTTAGTGAAATTAAATCAGCTTCCATACCTTTGTAAAAATTACAAAATTAAAATTTTTGGTCAAATACTACCTAATCCATAATTATTTGTTTTTTAATTTTATTTTTTTTTTTTTTAATTAATTTTTTTTTTTAATTTTATTTATTTTTCTTTCATTTCTTTTTTTTTTGTTTAATTATTTTTTATTTTATTTTTTAATTTATATTTTTAATTTTTTTTTAACGTTTTTGTCTTTTTTGTTTAATTACCAAATAGATATAAAACAAGTAAGAGTGTTAAATTCGGCTGTGCCGAATCTTTGATAGCCTCCACCTCGGTTTGAGTATTGATAATAAATGTAAACAAAATATTGGAAAAATATGCATGCGTTTCCTATATGCATGCGTTTCCGGTTATATGACATAACTTCTCGTTTAATTTAGTTTTTGCTAACTAAATAGCTCGCCCTAACCTCCATTGCAAAGGTAATGGTTGTGTAGGGTGACTATATGCATTAAATCGTGCTAATTGGAGATGGCTGATAGTTTCTTTTAACTGGCGAAATATTTTTTCATTGCGGCCATATAGGTCGGATGGAGTAACAAAATAATAACCAAAAAAAAACTCTCTCAATTTTTTCATTAAAATATTGCCATATTTGGAAAACATAGAGAATAAATTTATAATAATAAATAATCAAATTAGGGATGCCAAACGCAAAAAACCAAATGTCCCAAACATTTTAAATAAAATAATTTGTTTTCTTTATTTTCTGAAAAACTTCAAATATTCATCCAAAAAAAATTGTGAAAAATAATATATGTATAAATAACATTCTCATCGAATTGCGTTTATTTATGTAACAATTTTTATGTTCGCAATTCTTAAATATCATTTGAGGTTTTCTATAATTCATTGAATTTAAATTAATGTTTTCTGTAGTGCGAATTCAACGATCCGACAGAATTTCAACGATCCGACAATCGCAAAATATATCGACAGCTATTGTTGTTTGCACTAAGGATTAAGTGATTCACTTAGTACATACATCTTAACGACAGTCGACAAATCTATTTTTCTATTTATTTAAATTGTAAACGAGTGGCATCTCTGTTAAAATAAGCGAAAAACACAAAGAAGAATAGAAAAAAACATATTACTTCGTGTTTGACAGAATGATTTTATGTTTATGTTTAATATCTCTATTCTTTTTACTAATATTTCTGTTTATTTATTTGAAAATGAAATAATGAATTGAATATGCTATTTAATTTTTTTATTTATATAAAAAAGTTTTTTAATAGAAGCAAAATATTTTCACTATTTTATGATTTTGATTTATGTATGACGACATTTCAACCTAAAAATTTAAGTTTTTATCGAATAAACAACACAAAAATGGTTGTCGTTTAGATAACAACAACAGCTGACTTTAACAATAGCGAATATCGTTTAAAAATTTTACTAATAATTTGGCTTTTCTTTTTTAACGATTCGACAATCGTTAAAAGAAGTTACTGAAAAGCTATTAATTTCGCCTGAATGCCAATATTTTTTTTAATGTAAACATTTTTTAAATGTAAACATATTTGGTGTTTTTTTTGGAATTTCAATTTGTGTTTAACGAATAAAATTTATATGTATATTAAAGATGTAATTGATGTCTTCTAAATTTAAAATTATTATTTCCGACGTTTCGATATGATTTTCTGAAATTCAATTAATATTTTCTAATTTATAATTGGAAATTTTAATTTCAGTTTTTAGAATTGATATTTTCTTAAATTTGAATGGAAAATTTAAAATTTAAGTTTAAAATTTTAGTAATTATAAACAATTTTTAAAAATTAGATGTAATCGCAATCAGATATTTTGTAGGTAAAGCAGAATAATAATTCTATATAACTATGTAGAACTTTTTTGAAAGCAAAAAACTAATTGATAACTCGGTAACTCTATTTTGTAAAGACAACAAAAAGTTAATATGCCAAACTTATGTTCATATTTGTAAAAGAATAATGAAAAAACGTCTGAAATAAAAGACCAGCCCGTGTATACTCTTAACATTGTTATGTATAATATCTAATTGAAAATATTGACATTCATGTTAAAATAGAAATAACTATTGCAAAGCTAATTAGAACAAAAATTGTGGCGCCATCTACTGTGGTATAGTCACGCTGAGCAAAATGAAGTGACACTCTGTTAATGCAAAAGAAATGTATTTTCCCCACAACAAAATTTTGCAGAATTTTATGTAAATAAAATAATATACCGATTTATTTCTAACATGCAGTTATTATGGATATACATATATAGAATATATAGAATATATGTATATTATTTGTATTAATTAAAATGTGTATGTATGTATATGTAAATATTACACACAAAAAATACAACATCAAACGTTATTTTTGTGTTTTTCTCTTTAAATAAATTAACAACTAGGTATTTAAAAACTACATAGGTATTTTAGCATTATTTGCTTTAGATGTTGGTGAATTTTTACTCCCTTTATATTAACTCGTAGTGTCTGCTTGTCGAAAAAATTTTGGATCGATTTTAACCCCTTTCCCGTGACCCAATCGATCTGAAACTTTGCAGGCAGGCTCCTGGCAACGACAGAAATGATCTAGTAAATTTTTTTAGTGATGCCAAAACAATGGAAACTTTTAAATTTTTCTACCAGAGTTGATAAAAAAAATGTACAAAGGGTTAGTTTTTATTATATTATTACCACAACGACCACAAAAACAACAAGTCCAGCTATGACAACAATATAACATTTAGAATCACAACAAGAACACTATAGAAACATCATATTTTTCATTTTTTTTTTTTTTAATTTTTCAGAGATTTCCCTGGACCTGTTCCAACGATTTTAATGATTTTTGAAATAGAAATCTTCCCATGAATTTGTGGAATTATTCTCACTAAAAATGATCACCTTAGCTATCCTATTGAGGGCGTGATCGTGACAAGAACAACGTAGAAAATTATAGTTTTTCAAGACTTTTTTTTAGTTCTTCATTCAAATCTCGGGCCCTAATCGACCGATTTGGATGATTTTAAATAGCAAACTTTTCAGGATATTAATGAATCATTTTTTATGTCAGCGAGCACCCTAGCTGCCCGATTGATGCCGCCATCGCGATTTCCACAGACGGACAGTCGGACAGACGGACATTGCTATATCAACTGCGGTTGTTATAAGGATCACAAATATATATATTTTATGGGGTCCAAAAATTTTTTTCTAATTATTACAAACGGAATGACAAACTTATATATACCCTCTGCACACTGGAGTGGGGGTATAAAAATCCAATTAATTATTTAAAAGTTTAAGTTCTGCTTTAACTGCAAAATGCTATTTTTTAATTAAAAAAATGTAATAAAAACAAATCCCTGAATTCCGTAAAATGTCGGAATTTAAATTTTCAAATTGCGGATACCTGGATTTGTAAAATTCAATCCTATTCAGATTCCCTATGTATTATTTTTTTTTTTAATTTTGTGAACGACATTGATAAAACTGGTGTAATTTTTTATATTAAAAACATTTCTCAAAAATAAACATAATGTTTTTGAGAGTTATTTGATCACGGATTTAACGGTTTTTTCGTTAAAATAACGCGAAAATTTTGCACTGGATATGCAAAGCCATACCCCACTGGAGCATCAAACTTTTCACATTAATTAAAAAACATTGAAAAATCAAACGTTCAATGAATGTATTTATTTTTTTTTTTATACTGACCAATTCAGATTCAATGCCTGAATCGATCAACTGTTATCCTCCGTTGTCTGTATGTATTAAGGTTGTTAAGAATTATTCAATTAATCGATAAAAAACTGCGCTCGAACAACTAGGATCTGGGGGCTCGCCTCCGTTATTGAAATTTTTCGATTGAAATTATTTTTTTATTTTCCAAAATAAAATAATAATAAATTTTTTACTCTGTCACAGTTAACGAATTATGGCCCCTAGATAAGAATAAAAGTGAAATGAGGTCTGACGTTTGTCCGTCTTCTTTAAGTAATAATCCGAAATAAGTAATTTCGATTGATTTGACTCGATATCGTTTGCGGCGATTTGTGTGAGCCCATAAGTTATTCATGTGATTATTCAAACAAAAAATAAGCGTGATCGTAGAATTTGGCGCGGCACCTCCCGTACAAAGTAAATATATAATATCATATAAGTCCGAATTCACACAAGGCAACTTTTGTTGCGCAATTCTTGAGTTTGTAGGAGAGAGGGGAAAGAAGAGAGGTATTTGGTACGGAGTTGCTTGTACTCGGCAACTCGTTTTGTTGTGCAATTCGTAATTATAAACACGAAGTTAGCTGCAGCTTATTATTTGACATTTCTTTTTATTCTTTGCTTCGCTGTGAAAAATTATTATTATTATTTCATTTATTTTATTATATTTTTTATTATTTCATTTTTTCTTTGACTTTCATTTTTCACACAAATAGATTTTCAACTTTGGACCAATAATAAATTCTTTTTACACAAGCTAATAAAGTGAACTGTCAAAAATGTAAGAATTTGAAAGCAAAAGAAAACGAAAAGTTGCGGCAATAAATTTCTCTGTGTGAACATTAAGGCAACTTTAAAAGAGAATTGAAAAAAGTTGCGCAACAAAAATTGCCTTGTGTGAATCCAGACTAACTGGTGTACTATAAAAGGGAAAGCCTCGACTCTTTGTACGAGTCTAATGTGAGTAGTCCGATGAAAATTGGGCGGGATGGGATTAGTCGGTGTGGCATCTCCTATACAAAAATACACGATTTATCAATGTGAGTAGTCGTGGAACATATGGGCGGAATCGCCAAATTCAAAAATCGCCAAAAATTTTAAATCGCCAAAATCAAAAACCTCCAAAACCGAAAATCGCGAAAAATAAAAATCTTCAAAATCAAAAATGGGCAAAACCAAAAATCACTAAAACCAAAAATCGCCAAATTAAAAATCGCTAAAATGAAAAATTGCGTAACGATATTCTACAGTCAAGGCCAATAGTTAAGTGGTGTCAGATCTAATTTGGAAAATACATTTTTTCTCATGGGCAGCTGTATGTTCATTGCTCCAGAGTAGGAACGCCGTCCCCTGGTGATTTTCGACTAGCAATTGATCCGATCACTTCGTGTCGATTAATCGGATAAATCGAATAATTTAAACAAATTTTTTATTTCTAAACAATTATTGAAATCACAACAATCACAAAAATAGATGATAACATTTGTTACATAATCAGCCCAATTCTCAATAACAATTCCCTGGGAATTTTTTCCCTATTCCCTGTTCCCCTATTCTTAATAAAATCTCCCCGGGAATTTTTTCTCTTTTCCCTTTACCCTTATTCTAAAAGAACTTCGAAAATGGGAATATGTTCCCAGGGAAAAAAGTAGCTATTCTGAATGTCAATAAAAGGGAGAATAATTTGGGAATAATTCCGCCAAAAAATTGAGAGGGAGTGCTGCGAAAAATGTAAATATTCAATATTTTTATGAAAAATAGTAATATATATCATGTAAAATTTTGTATAATAATTTTATTATGCATTACTGTTGCTTTCAGGTCAAAAGCAACAAAAAAAAAACAAATTCTTGTTCTTTTGAACACAATGCAAGCCAACCCTGATGTTGCATGCAGGATGTTCAAAGGAAGCAAGGAGGAGCTAAGCCGGGTATGGCGCAATTTTTAATGGAAATTAAACTCAGCAGGCAATTCAAGTGGGTTGCTGGCAGCTTTCGTAGCTTTCTTCTTGCCATGCTTTGCTCCGTCTTGTCCTGCTGCTGCTCTTCTGCTGCATCTACCATTAGAAACGCTACACTGAACATTTTTTGTATTTATTTTAATTTATTAAAGATTTTAAAAAAGTTTTACTATTAATTTCCACAAAAATTTTTAAATTTGTAAACAAAACAACTGAAGCAAAACAGCTGTGTTCGAGTAATCGAAATTCTCTCTCCCATATTATTCTTCTCCCCGCCTCTTTAGAATAGGAGGATTTATTCTCGGGAAAAATGAATTCCCCGGGAACTCATTTCCCTGGGATTATTTAGAATTGGGCTGAATGTGTATTGCTTTTAACATAGCAAGGCTAAAAATCTACATTATGAAAGCAAAAACAAAAAGAAATTAATGTAATTTTTGTTTTAAATATTTCACAAAATCAAACAAATTTTTTATCTTCAAATGTATATAACTCTTCTCAATTTTTCTTTCTAATTTCAAAAAATTACATTTAAAGCAACGAGTTGCATCGGAAATTTCTAAACATTAAATTAATGAAATTGAACCCCTAGTTCTTGTTGCATCCGCGGCTGCTCGTAAATGTAACCAATTAGATTTAACAGTAATTTTGAAAGAGGCTGTCAGTACTCCGACTAGAGCTGCCAAAGTACGAAAACTAATTTCAATAGCAACGGCAACCATAAAATATATAAATCCGATATCATGCATCATGTACGAAAAAGTAATTGTATGAATGGCTCCCAGTATTTCGTTGAATAAACACATCAAGCAGGGGAAGATATTAAAGAAGTGATTACTGAGATCAGAGGTGCAAAATTTATAGAAATTCTTCAAAATTGACGAAAAACATTCCATAAGCGATGATTAAGAACGTGAGGGCAGTGGCAATTTGAAAATCAAATTTTTTAATAAAATCATATTTAAAACTTTGTTTGTTACTTCATTAAATTGTTATCACGAAAAAAAAATAAAACAAGTAAAAAAATTATAGTCGGTCTAGCCCGACTATACGATACCCTATACCATGGTTTAGAGACCCTATCTCTTCTGTCCAACTATTTGGATATAGCAAATAAGCATAAACCAAATTTTAGTGGCATTTTTATTAATTTCTTTCGTTGCAGATATGAAAAAGTTCATATCGGATACAATATTTATATGGGGACGAGGTCGAAAAATGGACCGATCCTGACCATTTTTGGTAAAGTCACTTATACTTTGAAAAAATATATACAAACCAAATTTGAGAAAAATCTGTGCAATATTTTTGTTTTTTGAGAAAAATCTGTGCAATATTTTTGTTTTTTAATAGATTTAAGTGAAGATCGGAAAGCAGCTGTATATGGGGCCCATGACTAAAAATTTTCCCATAGGCTGTAATGGCTGTAATAAACACATACAAACCCAATTTGACTGAGATCTATATGATAATTTGGAACTTATGGCAATTTATGTCGATTTCATAGGGTTCATTTGTATGGGGACTAGGTCTGAACATGGACCGATTATCAGGAATTTCAATAGCGTTCATCCCATGGCCGATGAAAGCTTTATACCAAATTTCATCAAAATATATTTATATTTGCGACCTGTAGTTTGATTACAAGGTTTACATGGACACACAGACGGACGGACGGGCGGACGGACGGACATTGCTATTTCGACTCAAAAAGTGATTCTGAGTCGATCGGTATAACTAAAGATGGGTCTACGACGAATTGTTTTGTTTGTTACAAACAGCAGCACAAAGTCATTATACCCAAACCACATAGTGGTATAGGGTATAAACAGTTAAGAGAACCAGATAGTCTATCAAAAATTTAAAAAATCTTGCATCCGGGAACATATTACCGGGTTCCCGGGAACTAATAAGTTAATTTTTTAACTTTGTTAACTTTACTAAAGTTTTTTTAAGTGTATGAAAACTTTTAGGGGTCCCTCCCACACTCTTAAGAGTCTGCCAAAAGTCAAATCAAAAAAAAATTTGTAAATCGGTCCTGCCAAAAAAAAGGGGTAAAAGTTTCTAGAGTGCACAGCAAAGAACGTTAGGAGATATAAATAAAAATATCAAAAGGAAAGTGACGTACGTGGTAAATACTTAAAATGCGTGTATCCAACAAGTGTAGAATCAGGGATTTTCTGCACAAATATATGGTCACGAATAAAATACGTTATATTTTCTAAGAGCGTTTTTTAATAAATTATATAAAAAAAAAATTATATAAAACTTTTAATTAAATGTAATAATAATCGAATTATCGAAAATTTTATTTCACTATATTTTACAATCCCCATTTTAAATCAAAATTTTTTTATATCAGTATATATCAGTTTGTCATTCCATTTGTAACGCATAGAAAAATTCATTTGTGACCCCACAAAGTATACATATTCCTGATCCTTTTAATAACTCAAGTCGATATAGCGATTTCCGTCTGTCTGTCCGTCCTCCTGTATGTTGATATCACGCTCATTCACTGAATAAACCCTTTACCTGAGTAAAGTTAAACATAATATTGTTTGCCATTATTTCGAGCAGGTTGCTGTTGAAATTGGGGTAAATCGATCATTATGTTGCCAAGATATGTTCAAAAATATGAAGACACCTCTAAAAAATCCAGTCTTTGCTGTAATTAATTAATTTAATATTAAAGTCTATAAAATTGTTTTCCTTTTCAAATAGTGCAACAAAACCCATGTGGAAGGTATCAAAGAGCCCTATAACAGATATCTCTCATAACCTTATTTTCCAAAGTCCAATAGAATCAAATTTTTTTTAATGATTCAATAAACAGGTAATATAAATCAATAGAAAAAATGCATTATTTTTTTTATAAAATATTAGACACTGATGTTAAGAAAAATAAACGGTATATAAAGACCTAAAATTACTACAAAACAAATTTCCTAAGGTTTAGTCACCCTAGGTAAAGTACAAAACATTTTTTTTTCTAAATTTGTTTTAAATGAGAAAAGTGTCAGTTGTGCAACAAATCCACAATATGTACAAAACGCCCGCCAAACGTTCAAAACCAATTAGTAAGAGAACGCGTGCTACTAACATCAAAAATATGTACGAGTATTAACAGTACAGCACATAAAATAACTGATCACAAAGTAAACGAGTAACTAGCTAAGTTCTACATGTATGAGTATGCTAAATAACTGTGAGTTTTTGACCCTTAAAACTAAAAGGATATAAGAACAAGCAGAGGGGAGCCAAAACAGAAACCAAAAAAAAAAAAATAAAACCAAGAGTTTATATCAGATCGTTTATTGAACAAGAGAAGATATTAACAAAATTTTTAAGGGTGTTTTTACTCTTGGCTAAAAAAAAAAAACAAAAACATAAAAAAACAATAACATATGGAGATATTTGTATGTGCAGGCACTTGAAAAAAACAACAACAGTTAGTAGAGGTTTAAGCCCGTTTTGATTCGTTTCACCTTCGTTTTCTCTCTACTATAACACTTCTTCTGCTTCTTCGTTTAAGTGGTTGTTACTTGCTTGCTACCATTGTAGCGTAGTGGTAGTAGTGTTATTTGGTTAACAGTGGTTGTTATTTGTTGCTGCTGCTGCCTTACTTTGGTTTTGGTTTAAGGCTACGATTTTGGCCATATTAAAAAACTAACTACACCGTGCATCACACTGGAGTCTTTTCAGAACATAACAATCGTTAAAAGATTCAGTCAGGTGCCAAGCACCAAACCGAACGGACGTGTTCTCTTTAAACAAAGATTATAAAATATTTTTCAAAAAAAAATATATATATTTTAACAAATTAAAGACGTTTATTTGCAAAATTTACGGGATTTAAAATTTTTATCAAAAAAAAAAACAAAAAAAAAACAAATTATTTTTAAATGCATTTCTAAATAAAAAAAAATTACCAAATTTTATAAAAAAAAATATTTTCAAAGAAAGATTACAACAAGTGCCTATTTGAAAAATAATTAAGAAAAAAATTAATAACAAACAAATGTTTTAAAGTGTATACAAAAAAAAAAGTTTAGTTTAAAATATTATTTTGGTGAAAAAAGTTTATTTAGAAAAAAAATATATTTTAAACAACATGAATCATTTATCACCGCCACCCTCGCCACAAACGAAACCTACACAATTTAATAATAATTCTGCCTTGGATATGAATTTAGCTAATTCCAAAAATTGGATACAAAGAGCCTCAGCTTTTAATTCCGTAATGGCTTCGGCAGCAGCTCAAAAACTTAACACAAAAGGTAAGTTTTAACACAAGCTGTAGTGATTAAGCTTTATTTGATAAAGCTTTCATAATTATAAAAGCCTTTATAATTTCCTAATCAGTTTGTAGGGGTGAAAACATTATGATCCCTTTTTTGGAATTAAAAAACCCATCAAGAACATTTGTTTTTCATACCATAAAGTCTTTAATGTTTTAATGAGGAATTATATTTTTGGAAGAAGTGTTATACCATCAAACAATGGAACCTTGGATTATTTTAAGAAAAATTATGTTTCTAAGAAACTTTTATACTACCAAACGATGGAAAGTTTCGATACATTCAAAAAAATTATTGTCAGTAATGTTTAAAAGGATTGACAATACAAGTGATTACTCTGAAGCTTATTTTGTTAAGAAGCTCAAAGGGTTGCTAGTAAAAACATATTTGAAAGCTCATAGTAAAGGAAATGAAAATAACAAAATTGTTTAACTTTTTTTGTAATAAAACTTTTGCAATTTCCCCAAAACCTTCAATTCACAATAAAAAAAACATTTTTCTTTTGCTTTTAGACTTACCACCATTTCTATACAATCCTTTACTATACTCCAGTGCCTTGTTATGGCCACAATTTTTGTTGTCCTCCGCCTCTGCTTTGGGTTCTCCCCATACTCCCATAACCCCCAAATCGCCCATAACCTTAACAAGTAACAGAGATTATACTCTGACGCCAGAGAAAGAAGATATTTCTGGATCTTCGCAGGATGAATGTCTAAATGAGGATATGCCCTTAAATTTATCCATTAAAAGATCGCCTCAAACAGAAGAACACTCAACGGAATCCAGTACTCCTCCCCCGTTAAGAGCAAATAATTTAAAATCATCCCCGCATACACCAGAAGACGATGAATATGATTCATGCACAAAAAGAAGATCACAGGGATCGCATATATGGTCACCAGCTAGCATGTGTGAAAAATCCATAAGATTTAATACACAAATAGAAGAGGATCAAGAAATGGATCCCATAGTGCGTAAATTCAAATATGAACGAAGAAATTCCTACTCACGCCAGCACCTACACCAGCATCAGCAACAACAGCAACAGCAATTACAAGACTCCAATCTGTTAACACCTTTATCCTCCATCTCAGGCCCAGCTACCTTTCCACGAACTTCGTCGAAATGTAATCCTGATATGGAATTAGCCCAACAACAGATCTATGCCCATCGTAATGCGTTCATGGCTGGTTTGGCCGGCAACAATTTGGAATTGTTAACGCAACATTTAAAAGCTCAAACTCAACGAGAATTGGAATTGTTAAGGCAACAACGAGTTGATCTATTTGTACAACAATCCAGTGATAATGATAGTACCGGCGGAGATATATCGATAAATGAAGACTGTAAAGATTCAAAATATCATCATCAATATATTTCACAACATCATCAACAACAACAGCAGCAGCAACATCCGGATTCTACAGCCTTAATTGGTAGTTTAACAGATGTTCGCATGTCCACTGCCTATCAGGATAGTGATGGTGGTGGTAGTGCGGGTGCTATTTCACATAATGGTGAAAAAAGAACAGCTAGAAATTTTCAGGTAAGAAAACCCCCAATAAATTAAATTAATTATGTTAACGAAAAAAACATATTGTGTAAAAACTGATTATGAAAAATATCAAAATATTTTCTAACATTGATTACTGCACTCATTTTATAAAACGAACTGTAACGAAATGTTTCAAATTTATAGAAAAAAAAATTGTTTTGAATTTCTAAAATTTTCAAGCAGCCTTTAAGTAATTTTATACAGAACAGTTGAAAAATTCTTAAATTAATAAGCTGATTTTATAAAACGCAACGTAACGCAACGTTTTAAATTTGCATGAAAAAATTGGTGGTGAATTTTTAAAATTTTAAATATTTTATGCAAATTCACGACAAATACGAAATGACAGCTTAATTGGAATTTCTGGGCTTATTTTATAAAATGAAATGTAACCTAACATTTGAAATTTATGGTGAATTTCTCTTCTTCCATGAAAGGCAAACGCAAAAAATACAGAACAATTTAACAATTCTAAATTAATATGGTGATTTCATAAAACGCAACGTAACGCAACGTTTGAAATTTGCATGAAAAAAATTTCGGAGAATTTCTAAAAATTTTCAATCTTCCTTTGAAAAATCTTCCTGAAAAAATTTGTGGTGAATTTCTAAAATTATTCAATCATTCATTAAAGGCAACCGCAAAAATAATATAAATGAGTTAATTAATACAGAACAATTGAAAAATTCTTCTGCTGATTTTATAAATCGCGACGGTTGAAATTTGTATGAAAAATGTGTGGTGAATTTCTAAAATTTTTAATCTTTTAAGCAAATCCAGAACAAAGCGCTAACTTCAGATACGAAACTACTGCCTAATTAGAATAGGTGTAACTAAACGTTTGAAAGTTGTGGTGAATATCTAAAATCTGATTTTTCTACACACGAAATGCTAAATTTTTATGTAGCCAACGAGGATCTTAATTATGTATTCTTTTTATAAAACGAAATATCTCAAAATAATTTCTACACAAATCGTTTAAGTAAAATAAAGGCAAAAAATAAAAACGAGAATTTCTAAAAACAAATTGGAATATTGAATAATATTCGAAGTATATGAAATCAATTACTGAATTTTTTTGATTTGTCTTAATTAAAAATTGTTCAACTTCTCCATGGGAAAAATCATACGAATTGGTCCTAGGACCTGACATTTTTATATGGCACATAAGCTGGATATATTGTATTAGTATTAGTATTAGTTCTGTGATAGACCATAAGCGGCCAATATACCCAGCCTATGCCAATGCTGTGTAAAAGTGACAGGTCCTAGCATCGGTTCGTATGACTTTTCCCCTAGGGTTGTGATATATTGGTATTAATTCAAAATCAAACGCAAACGCAAAATATACAAAGCAATTGTCTTAAGTAGTAATTTTGAAATTTTGTAATTTAAGTGCTCATTTTTTAAAACGAAACAAAACGAAGCGATTAAAATTTGTAAAAAAAAAGTCATGTGAATTTCTAATTTTCTATAAACATACATATATTCGGAATGAAATTTTTAATGACATTAAAATATGGAAAATATTTTTACTCTTTTTTAATACGAAGCGTTTGAAATTTGTATTAAAAAAATTGAGGTGAATTTCTAAAATTTCCATACAAGTTTAAAACCATACGCAAATTGAAAAGATGCAAAAAAGTGGGTCTAAAAGGGTAATCTTGAAATTTTGTAATTTATGTGCTAATTTCTTAAAACGAAACAAAACGAAACGTTTTAAATTTATATAAAAACAAATAGAGGTGAATTTCTATAATTTGAGTTATTTATATAAATTCAACATGAATATCTGAAAATTTAAATGTTCCATATAAACTCAAAACCAAACGCAAAAGCAAAATATACTTATAAAACAGTCTAAAGTGGTAATTTTGAATTATATACATATATTCGGAATGAAATTTTTAATGACATTAAAATATCGAAAGTATTTTTACTCTTTTTTAAAACGAAGCGTTTGAAATTTGTATTAAAAAAATTGAGGTGAATTTATAAAATTTCCATACAAATTAAAAACCGTACGAAAATTGAAAAGATACAAAATAGGGGGGCCTAAAGGGTAATCTTGAAATTTTGTAATTTATGTGCTAATTTCTTAAAACGAAACAAAACGAAACGTTTCAAATTTGTATAAAAACAAATTGAGGTGAATTTCTATAATTTGAGTTTTTTATATAAATTCAACATGAATATCTGAAAATTTAATTGTTCCATATAAACTCAAAACCAAACGCAAAAGCAAAATATACTTATAAAACAGCCTAATTATTTGAATTATATAATTTATGTGCTCATTTTTTAAAACGAAACAAAACGAAGCGTTTCAAATTTGTAAAAAAAAGTCATGCGAATTTCTAATTTCCTACAAACATATATTCGTTTTGAATTTATATAGAAAATTGAATTTTGAATTTTTCTATATAAATTCAAAATCAAACTCTTAAAATTTTAATTTGGAAATAATTAAATTTTTAATAATAATGGAAGTATTTTTTGAGCTCTTTTCTAAAACGTAGCGTTTGAAATTTGTATTAAAAAAATTGAGGTGAATTTATAAAATTCCCATACAAATTAAAAACCATACGAAAATTGAAAAGATACAAAAAAGGGGGCCTAAAGGGTAATCTTTAAATTTTGTAATTTATGTGCTTATTTCTTAAAACGAAACAAAACGAAACATTTCAAATTTGTATAAAAACAAATTGAGGTGAATTTCTATAATTTGAGCTTTTTATATAAATTCAACACCAACGCCCAAAATTTTAATTTCGAAATATTTAAATTTCAAATTACATCAATATATTCGAAATATTTTATGTGCTTTTTTGAAACGAAATGTTTCAAATTTGTATGAAAACATTGAGGTGAATATCTGTTAATTGAAATGTTCCTTATAAACTCAAAACCAAACGCAAACGCAAAATATACCTATAAAACAGCCTAAAGTGGTAATTTTGAATTTTGTAATTTATGTGCTCATTTTTTAAAACGAAAAAAATTTAATCGTTTCGAATTTGTCTGAAAAAATTTTAGTTTATATCTAAATTCCAAATTTTTCTAGACAAATTCAAACCAAAACACCTTAAACGGTAATTTGGAGTTTTTAAAATTCTATATGCCACAAAAATACTCCAAGTATTTTTTGTGCTCCTTTTTTAAAACGAAACGTTTGTATGAATTTGAATTTGTATGAACAAAATTTTGGTGAATTTCTGAAATTTTAATTTTTCTATACAAAATATGCTATACAAATTATGCTAACTTTTTAAAATGAATCGTTTTAAATTTGTATGAAAAACAAAAATTAAGGTGAATCTAAAAATTTTATTGTATTTTTTTTTAATTTAAATACAAATTTAAACACGTAATTTCTATGAAGATAACAGCACATTTATTGGGTAAAGAATTATACATATTTGAATATAAAAATATTAATTTAAAGAACTGAGATCTTAATCCGATGGCTCAGTGACTCTGTAACGCTGTAAGATGGTGCTAATATTGGATAAATTTAATTTATTTTATTTTCTATCGCCCAAAATTTCACTTTAATTTTTTTTTATTTTTAATCTTTACCACTTATTTATGTTTATTACGAACGCCGCACATTGGGTTGAAAAGGGTCAAAAGTGAGGATTAATTCAAAAATTGAAATGAGTATTTTGTAATAAATTTTTATACCGGGTAACAGAGTATAAAATGGGTCATCACTAACTGTCAAAATTATTGTTCTAAGTTGTTTACTTTTCTTGCCATACTCTCTCAAAGTTCAACAATTTTTTTTAATTTTGCTCGAAGTGGTAAAAAGTGAAAAACGCGATATCTCAAGTTTAATTTTTTTTCATTTTTTTTTAAATTCTAACTTTTTTCAAATGGATGCATCAACGTCAGGTATTTGACTGTATTATTAAAAAAAATTTTTTAGATCAATGTTTTAGAAATATTTTTAATAATTTTTTGAAAATTGTCCTAAAAAGAGGGTATTTTTTAAAAAGAGATTGAGTTTCAACGTAATTCCAGATGAGATCGGGTAAAGTTATTTACATTGTAGTAAAATATGGGATTTCTACTTGTGTATTCCAAAAAAAACATTTTGGCAATACTTGCCAACGAATGTAATATTCAAGTTTTTATTAAAAGTCCCCAGTATAAAATTAAAAAAAAATGCTTGAAAACACAACAGAAAAAATCTTTTTTTAGTTTTTGTTTTGTGTTTATTTTCGTAGCTGTGATTTTTATTGTTGCTGTTGTAACCAACCAAAGCCAGGTGGACCAACCAACTCTAATGATGGCAACACTGCCAGACGGTTTTTTCAAAATGCAGATGTTTCTGCTCAAATCACAAAAGTTGATGCAGAATTGATAGAAAAAATGCATGCCATACTTATTGCTGTATCTTGCGGGCACGAGATTCACGTAGAAAAATTTAGAAAATATACTCAGAATACAGCCAGACATTTTGTTAAGCTCCATCCGTGGTATTATATGCCTCCAACTTTACATAAATTCCTTATTCACGGGCCAGAAATAGTAAGATACGCCTTGTTGCCAATAGGTCAACTATCTGAGGAAGCTCAAGAAGCTAGAAATAACGATTTTAAAAATTACAGAGAACACTATTCTCGTAAATGCAGTCGGGAGAAGTCAAATGAAGATATATTCAATAGGTTACTTCTTAGTTCGGATCCTTTAATTACCACTAAAAGCAAAAATTATGCCAAAAAAATATATAATATACCACAGATGGCACTAGATTTATTTATTTTGCCCAAGATTTCTGATGAAAAAGAGATTAATGAAGATATTGATGATGATAATTATGAAGATGTTGATTATATTTATGAAGGTGATGATAATACGGAGGATCCTTGATTTTAATTGTATATATATACATATATATTTAAGTTTCTCTTAAATAAGAACAATATAAAATAAAAAATAAACAATAACAATAAATGCATACAAAGTTTTCAATTATAAATGTAGCAATATATTCAATATTAATTGAATTAATTTTTTTTACATTTTTTTTTTAATTTTTCTGAAATGGTTATTTTGTGCTTATAATTATTCATCAATAAAAACATAATATTATTTTATGATGTGAATTTTTTGAGTTAAATTTGTAGAATTGTGGAATTTGGAAAATAAAATCGGATTTTAAAATTCAATTTTTATAATATAAATACATATTAAATATTTATTCCTTTTTTATTTTTAAAAAAATTTTATATTTTCTAAAAGCACATTAACTAAGTTCTAACCTGCAATTTCATTTACTAATTTATCGCTTTTTATTCCAAAGTTACAGCGAAAATTGTAAGAAAAGATAATTTTTTCCAAAACACAAAAAAGCTCCTAACGGGTTAAAACAAATTTTTTTTCCACTTTTTTTTTTTTAATGGTGGTTTTTTATGCATTAATGAATATCCATTAAAAAAAATTAACAATATTTTGAAATTACGTCTTCCCTGAATTAATCCTCACTTTTCATGCTTTTCAACCCACTGTGTGCCGATCAACAAAGTCGTGGCAAAAAACAATTAATTTCTCTACACAGTCTCCTGGCCCAATACACTTTTTCCAACGTTTCTACAATTTTTATCCCTTCCAAATTAACAGATGTCTCAAGTTTTTCAAAACAGGAATCTGTTAGATTAATGATATTATCTCTATTCGCCAAGCCATTTCTTAAGGTTTGAAAATAGAAAATAGTTACCGAAGAATGTGACCGATTAGATAGCAATTCGTAGCCCAAATCAAGATAAAGTCAAAAAATAAGTTTCTTCTTGGCAAAATGCGGTAATTTCTTTTTTAAATCGTCATTGAATCGGTCCAATAAGGTTTCAAAATATTCACCTTTTATTGATATTCCCTTTTAAAGGTAATGGCACGTACATCTTAAAAATCTATGGACATGACCTTGCCTGATAGGACCATCTTGAACTCCTTTGGTGCCGGTTCGCTCGAAGAAAAAGTGATTTAAAATGCTTTAATTTTTTACAGGACCGATAAAAGACAGCTTACGGCTTATGACAAGCTCATGTTAAATTCATTGTATATGATCCAAATTTTCGTAACAGCCAGAACAAATAATGACAACTCTTTCAGTTCTTCATGGCATAGACATTAAAGAAGCCATGAAATGCATACAATATGTATGTGTTTTTTATTTTTCGGATATATTAAGGTTAAAAATGAGATCTGTAAAAAAACTGGACATCAGTAGTAAAACCCCCTTAAAATATTAATTTAAGATGATTAAGCCATTAAAGGACATTTATTTCGAACGGAAAAAGGTCCAGTGATCATTCACACTTTGGATTATGTGCTATGAATTTAGCATAGGCTTGTTCTAAGACCAAGGACCGAAAATTACAGTTATTTGGATTGTTTATTCAACAAAAAAAGCACAAAGAAGCAAAAGTCGGAGAACTGAATCAAGTGTACACTTTTCTACCTTGTGAACTTCGAGCAGTTATTATACCCTCCACACTTCAGTGGCAGAGGGTATATATAGGTTTGTCATTCCGTTTGTAACGCATCGAAATAAATTCCTGAGGCCCCAAAAAAATATATTTTCTTATTCCTTATAACAAGGGAAGTTGATTTACCGTCTGTCAGTCTGTCCGTCTGTCTGTGGAAATTACGATCACGCCGTCAATATCTAAGCTAGGCCGTTCGTTTTTGTATAAAATCGTTTATTAACATCCCAAAGGAGTTGCTATTTAAAATCGTCAAAATCGGTCAAAGTGTTCACGAGCTATGAATGAAACTTTGAAAAAACTCTTGAAAAAATAAAATTTTTCAGTGTGTTTGTTGTTTTTCTTAAGATATGTTGTATATGTTGAAATTCTTCGTATTGTTGAAGTCATTACAGTTGTGTGTATTTTAATACTGAACGTGTCACATTGGCCTAAGCAAGTTTTACCACATATTTTTTATCATTAAAATTAAATATTAAAAATTAAAAATTAATAAAAATGAAAAGTGGAAAATGAAAAATGGAAAATGAAAAATGAAAAATGAAAAATGGAAAATGAAAAATTGAAAATGAAAATCGAAAATTGAAAAACTAAAGATGAAAAATGGAAAATGAAAAATGAAAAATGGAAAATGGAAAATGAAAAATGAAAATGAAAAATTGAAAATCGGAAATGAAAAATGTAAAATGAAAAATGAAAAGTGGAAAATGAAAATGGAAAATGAAAAATTAAAAATGGAAAATGAAAAATTAATAATTAAAAATGGATAATGAGATATGGAAAATGGAACATGAAAAATGAAAAATGAAAAATGAAAATTGAAAAATGGAAAATGAAATTTGAAAAATGGAAAATGAAAAATGCAAAATGGAAAATAAAAATTAAAAATGAAAAATAGAAAATGGAAAACTGAAAATGGAATATGGAAAATGAAAAATGAAAAATTAAAAATGAAAAAGGAAAACGGAAAACGAAAAATTAAAAATGGAAAATGGAAAACTAAAAATTAAAAATTAAAATTGAAAAATGGAAAATGAAAAATGATAAATGGAAAATGAAAAATGGAAAGTGAAAAATGAAAAATGAAAAATGAAAATTGAAAAATGAAAGATGAAAAATGGAAAATGGAAAATGGAAAATGGAAAATGAAAAATTTAAAATGGAAATTGGAAAATGGAAAATGAAAAATTTTAAATTAAAAATGGCAAATGGAGAATGAAAAATTAATAAATTAAAAATTAAAAATGAAAAACGAAAAATCGAAAGTGGAATATGGAAAATGAAAAATGAAAAATGAAAAATGAAAAATTAAAAATTAAAAATGAAAAATGGAAAATGGAAAATGAAAAATGAAAAATGAAAAATGGAAAATTAAAAATTAAAAATGGAAAATTGAAAATGAAATATGAAATATGAAAAATGAAAAATGAAAAATGGAAAATGAAAAATGAAAAATCGAAAATGGAAAATGAAAAATTAAAAGTGGAAAATGAAAAATGGAAATGAGAAATTAAAACTTAAAAACTAAAAATGAAAAACGAAAAACGAAAAACGAAAGATGAAAATTGAAAAGTGAAAAATAGAAAATGATAAATTAAAAATGATAATTGAAAATGTAAAAGATTCGACCCAGCCGAATTTAACACTCTTATATGTTTTTTGATTATTATTATTTTTTCGAGCAAATATAAAAATTAAATACGGGGAAAAAAGTGAGAGGCTCCAAAAAACGTAAACTTCGTTGGAATTTTTAATTGACATTAATATTAAATGCCAACAAATTTTTCAGTTAATTTTTCTTACATTTCCATTTTTTTTTGCAAAATTAAAAATAAACAAGTAAGAGTGTTGAATTCGGCTGTGTCGAATCTTTAATACCCTCCGCCTGTGTTTCACGTTTACATTAATATTACGTTTACATTAATACGTTTACATTAATACCTGGACTTATTGCACAGATTAACGTATTGTATAGATTAACGAACGTAAACAATTTGATAAACTTAATACTAACAAACTTAATACTAACATTTTTGGAGGTGTCTGCATGTTTGAGGTTTTATCTTTGCACAATGATGCCCGATTGTAAAAACAAACATGTTTGAAATAATAACAAACCAATTAAATTGTCTATTTTGTGAATAAGCGCAATTAAACCATACAGACAGACGGACAGACGAACAGGCGGACAGAGAGACATACGGATGGACGGACATACGGACAGACGGACATCGCTATATCGACTCGGTTGTTATGGGGTCGTAATATTTTTCGGTGCGTTACAAACGGAATTACAAACTGGGGGGGGTTTAATTCTGCTTGATCAAATAAAAAGAAAATAAAAACCAAAATTATAAAAATCAAAGATTAGTTCACAAGAATCAATATTATATGTACATATATGTCTTTATTTATTTATTATTTTTTTTTTTATTTGTTAAAAAATTTTTAAATAACTGCCATTTTCGGTTCCTGCACATTGTTTTTTTTTTTTGTGGTCGTCAAATATTTTTTACTAAACAAATTATCTAGTGATTAGAACAATATATTATACTTCCTAAAAATTTTTTTTTGAAAAAGCTTAATTTTTCAAACCCTCCACACCAGTGTCCAGAGGGTATATATTAGTTCATCATTCTGTTCGAAATAATTAGAAAACAATCTAATCCCCCTAACAAGCGGTGTTTTTATACCGGTGTCCGTCTGCCCGTTTGTGGAAATCACGATTACGCCCTCAATTGATCAGTCGGGTTACTCAGTTTTACTGAAAATGATTCATTGCCATCATGAGGAGTTTGCTATTTAAAGTCATCAAAATCGCTTTCTAAAGTACCGAGATATCAATGAAAAAGTAAAAAAGTCTTGAAAGAGTAGATAAAATAAATTTAACAATTATTTTTTTTTATGTTAAGTTACTGATAAAAACTTAAATTGAAAAGAATTTTATTCAAAACTAATTTTAAACTTTTTTTAAATATCTTGTAATTTTTAAGCTCTAAAAACATACTTTGTATGATACCTTACTTTGAACTTTGACTTTGGATATTCTAACGCTATTCTATGCGTTAAAAACTATTTTTCTTTGGTCTCTTATCAGGGATCATAATAATTTTTCCACTCCCATAATAGAAAACAAGTAAGATAATATAGTCGGTCTAGACCGATACCCTATACCATGCGCTTAGAGACCCTATCTCTTAGACCCAACTAATTGGATATAGAAAATAAGCGTAAACCAAATTTTAGTGGCGTTGTTATTATTTGTTTCCTTTGAATATGAAAAACTTCATATCGGATGCTATATTTATATAGGGACTACGTCGAAAAATGGACCGATTCTGACAATATTTGGTAACCAAACCAAATTTGAGAAAAATCGGTGCAATATTTTTGTTTTTTGATAGATTTAAGTGAAGATCGGGAAGCAGCTTTATATGGGGGCTATGACTAAGAATTGTCCTATGGGGTTTATTTTTAGACTACTGATTAATGGGTGGAATAAACACACACAAACCCATTTAACCTTGATCTATCTATATGATAATATGGAACATATGGCAATTTAAGTCGATTTCATAGGTGTCATTTGTATGGGGACTATGTCTGTACATGCACCAAATTTTACCAATCTTAACAAAATTCATCCTATGTCTTATAAATGCATATATGCCAAATTTTTTCAAACTATATTGATATATGCGACCTGTAGTTTTATTACAAGGTTTCAACGGACACACAGATGGACAGATAAATAAAAGATGGGTTTAGATCAAATAATTTAGGTAGTTACAAACATCAGCACAAAGTCATTACACCCTGACCACAAAAAAGTTCTATAAAAAAATCATTGTAAAAAAAAAATAATTAGAAATACTGATAAAAAAAAAAACAATCTTATATATTAAAAGAATTTATGAATAAACTTTGCATTCAAGATTTTTTTCAATATTTTTCTTCTCTCAAACCTCTATAACTAGAGTTCTAATTAACGTAGGCTGTTGACATAGGTCTAAGAACACTCAGTGGATCAAGCTCCTTCTTTTGAGCTATTAATTGCTTAAATTCGTTGGGTTTGAGGAAAGTTATGCGTGGACAGTCAACTTTACTTTTACTGTACGTTAACTTCTCTTGGCATATTTTGGCATTACTGTACGTTAACTTCTCTTGGCAAATTTTGGTATTACATATATTATAAAAATTAATATAATATAATATAATGCTGCGGAGCAGCAGGGGTCCTCTAGTTAGCTTTAAATTTAAATGGTATTAGAATTTAAAGGTATCTATAATATTAATAGGTTAGGCGATTTCTTGTGACCGATGTTTTGTTCTACCGTTTTATCCCGATTTTGACAAAACGTATATTATTTGAAAGGTATTTCTTTTTAGCCGTTTTGCAGATTTACAGATTTTAAAATATTTTCCTTTATTTTGAGTACATTGCATTTAAAGTTGCTACTAACACATACAGAAAATTACACAATGCTATGTGTGTGTTATTATATTTGTTTATGTGTTTGTAATAAAAATGAGTTTGTTTTTTGTGTTGATTTGTGAATTGGCTATAATTGATTAGCATACCTTTACGGTCTTTATTTAATGAAAAAATAAAATTTCCTAGAATTTGCGCTCGAATTTCGAGGGCTGGAATTTGCTAGTTAAAATTATTACATTATCCATAACATTGAGTTTAAGACACAGGTGGAGGGTATCAAAGATTCTGCCGAATTTAACACTCTTACTTATTTTAAATAAAATTCGATTGACGTTGAACTTTCTATAGAAGCGGGATATTGCTACTAGATGAAACTAGGAATAAAAAATGTTATTGTTGTCATTCTTTCTATTATAATTATAAATAAATTTATAAATAAATGATAGAAATTGTTAGAAATATAAGACATATAAACCCGTGTTTTTTTTTCTGCAATTAAGAATTGATAACTTTACAACCCGTATACAACTTATATTAAATAGAGTCCAAAAAAGTACGAAATATTTAACAACAATCCAAAACTTTATTGTTTTACTTATTTTCTATATTTTAAATTTCTGTATTTATTTATTTTTTTTTTTTAATTATTATTTTTTTGAAAATCTCTTTATTATTGTAAAGACCACCCATTTCTCATTATCAAAATATAACAGATGCAGAACCGTTTTTTTTTAAATGATAAAATGAAAGTAATTAATTTATAAAGATAACTGATTTTTTTTCTGTAACGTTTTAAAAATGTAAAAAAAAAATCGTTAAAATCTCTCGATAAGCAAATAAGCCATCTGTTTGTTCTTTGGAAGTCACACGCACAAAAACCAAAAAAGAACATACGCTTAGAAGAGGCTCTTTTGTCTTAAAGAAACCTTTCAAGCATATCGAGTTGCATGCATACCTCCTTCGATGCATTTTATCGGCAACAGCAAACAGGCCAGCAAGCAAGCAAGCCTGCTTATAACAGCAGAAAGACCATGTGCCACACATTACTAACTTACTTCAACAATTAAAGGATGAATGTGTGAAAAAATGTAAACTGATATTGATAATTAAGAAAAAATTACAATTCAAATAACAGCACACGACTGTTTTGTATATTATTTATTTTTTTCTTCTTTCATATAATCAAAAAAAAATCCCGGTTTGGGTTTAAAAAAAAACTAAAATTAATTTGATTAACTAATTGCGTGCTTTAAGATTTCAATTTAATACCAATATATATATATATACATATATATATATATATATGTATTTGTAAGTAAACAATATTTTAATAATAAATATATATACACTTTTATATGACACTTTTATCTACAAAACTACAAGTATATCATTTGGTGGCAAACTAAAACGTGAGGGTGGGTAGGAAGGAGCAATTAAATTATGTTATAAAATCGTAAATAATATAGAAACAATTAGCACAAGTTGCCAGCACGCATTTTGTAGTGTCTTTTTTTTCATTTAGTAATTTCAGTAAAAGGGTTCAATTCTTTTTTAGTTTTATTTTTTTCAATTAATTGAATTGAGGTTATATTGTTTGTGTTTACTTACAAAACATTTATGAATGGATGGGTGATGGTGAAATCTATTGAAAACACGATATTGAGCAATTAAAATCTATAATGAAAATTAAAGGATTTCAATCCAATATAAATATAATACAAATAGCTATTTACATAGTTTGTTTTTTTTTATAGATAAATATTTGATTTAATTAGAAAAAAAACCTTCGTAATATTTACTAGTAAACATGGGAAAATAAAGATATAAAGAAGGACACTTAAGTAAGTGATTGAAATCTATAATTGATTTAATAAATATATTTTTGAACAATATTAATTAAAAGGGCGTTATAATTTATATTTTATGAAAATATAGGAATTCTATAAAAAAAAAAAAAACAAGTAAGAGTGTTAAATTCGGCTACGACGAATTTTTCGATACTCTACACCTGAGTGTTAAACTCAATATTGTAATCGATGTTGGGTAAGGCTACCATTTTAAAACAGTTGCCGATTCTTAACCTTTAAATTGTAATATTTAAATTTGAAGTTAATTGTTTTTCGTAATATTTACTAGTAAACATGGGAAAATAAAGATATAAAGCAGGACACTTAAGTAAGTGATTGAAATCTATAATTGATTTAATAATAATTGAAGAATACTAATTAAAAGGGTGTTATAATTTATATTTTATGGAAATATAGGAATTCTATAAAAAAAAAACAAGTAAGAGTGTTAAATTCGGCTACGACGCATAGTGGACCATTTATCGAGAAGGCGGTCAAAAATCTATAACTTTTGATTGGATTGGAATTTTGATATGCGGTTTTTTTTGTTTGGTAGGTGACTTTAGGACTTTAGCCTTTAAGTTTTGCTATTAAACGTAGTTCTCGACTGAAAATAAAAAAAGTTACGGAGGGTTTAAAATACATTTTCATTTGTAGTTGAATTTTAGTACAAAAGTGAAGTGTTAAAAGGTAAAAAAGGTTTATTTTTATACCCTATACCACTATGTGGTTTGGGTATAATGACTTTGTGCTGCTGTTTGTAACAACCAAAAATATTTGACCTAAACCCATCTTTAATTATACCGATCGAATCAGAATCACTTTCTGAGTTGATTTAACAATGTCCGTCCGTCCGTCCGTCCGTCCGTCTGTGTGTCCATGTAAAGCTTGTAATCAAACTGCAGGTCGCAAATATGAATATATTTTGATGAAATTTGGTATATAAGCTTTTGTCGGCCATGGGATGAACGCTATTGAAATTGGTGAGAATCGGTCCATGTTCAGACCTAGCCCCCATACAAATTACCCATATGAAATCGACATAAATTGCCATAAGATCCTAATTGTCATATAGATCTTACTCAAATTGGGTTTGTATGCGTTCATTACATCCACTAATGAGTAGTCCAAAAATGATCCCTTTGACCCCATATAGAGCTGCTTCCCGATCTTCACTTAAATCTATTAAAAAACAAAAATATTGCACTGATTCTTCTCAAATTTTGTTTATACATATTTTTGCAAAATACAAGAGACTTTACCAAACATGATCAGGATCGGTCCATTTTTGGACCTAGTCCCTTTATAGATATAGCATCCGATATGAACTTTTTCATATCTGCAGCCAAAAAAATTAATAAAAATCCCACTCAAATTTGGTTTTTGCAATGTCCAGTTAGTTGGGCCTAAGAGATAGGGTTTCTAAACGCATGGTATAGGGTATCGTATAGTCGGTCTAGACCAACTATAATTTTCTTACTTATTAAATAATGTCTTATTTTTTCAGTTAATTTTACAACCAATACTTTTTAACAATTTTTTAAGTTAATTTTTTCAGAAAATGCCAAACTTTGGCCCCCGTAAACTTTTTAGTTGTTTTTTTTTTTTTTTTTTTTTTGAAAGATCCCGTGTTCAAATATAATTTATTAAGCAGCGAACGTAAAAGTTACCTTATATTGGTTCAAGATAGAGAAGTTTCAATGAAAAACTCGTATGTTTTTGCTTTAGTTAAATTTTTTTTTATTGTCTTTTTAAATATTTCTATATCAATTTTTATGGTAAATTTATGAAATATAACAATTTTTATTGTAAATTTACAAAATATATAAATTTTTAAATCAAGAAAATTTTTTAAATATATAAAAAAAAGTGTAACTTATTGTTAGTGTAATGAAAAAGTACTTTAAATCAACCAATTTTAGTAAAAATTTCTTCTAAATAGCCTTGATTTTCATCTTCTAGAAGTTGTTTAGCTTCTTCGTCTAATTCAATAGAGGTAGTTTCCCATTTTTGACGAATGTTGGACATATAGGGATCTGAAGTGCACAACAAAATAGTGATAAGGTCTTCATTAGTACAACATCTGGACATATTCCTTGTGTTGTGCTCGCGAAAGAATCTGTAGTCTTTGTTCCTTTTTTCTTGCGCTTCTTCAGATAAATCTCCTATTGGTAGCATATTGTTTTGAACTACTTGTTCCCCATGGTACAAAATTTTATGAACTGTGGATGGCATATATCTCCAAGAGTATTTTTCATTATAAAGTATAGCTGTTTTATTGGCGTACTCTTCAAATTTTTTGCATTTATCTTTCTGCTGCATGCTAGAACTTATACATAATATGATTTTGAGTCTACACATGTGATAGATGCTGCAGTTTCCGGATCGGAAAAAAATTTCCTTGCAGTATTTCCATCATTTGTGTTTCCTTCCCCTTGTCTTGGTTGGTCGATTACGAGGCCTAGCTGTAGATATTTTTGTTGAATTAGTTTTTTTTTTTTTTGGTTTCTTTTTCTTCATTTTCTTTGTTTTTTCTCACTGTTTCGCCTAACGAACCAAATTCCAAATCATAACCCAATTTAAGAATATGCTCCATGAAACGTATTCTAGCATGAATCTAATGGAATTTACTTCCTATATAAACTCTGGATTCTGCAAAAATAAACAAACTGATGTTATATACACGGACTTTAGCAAAGCTTTTGATAAGGTTAGCCATGATCTACTGCTAGCGAAACTTGATGCTATTGGATTCTCCGGGAACTTCTTAAAATGGATTCGGTCGTAATTAAAACATCGTAAGCAATGTGTAATTTTCAATAACTCTAAATCGAAATATATAGATGTTACTTCCGGTGTCCCTCAAGGGAGTCACCTTGGACCTCTCCTATTTTTGCTGTTTATTAATGATCTACCAAAGTCTTCAATATAGCAATATTCTTATGTATGCCGACGATGTAAAAATCTACTCCACCATCATAAACAACGAAGACAGTATACGTCTCCAGTCTGACTTAAATAGCTTCTACAAATGGTGCAATGTCAACTTAATGGAATTAAATCTAAAAAAATGTCAGTCTATGACCTTCTCTAGATATTCGCCATCTTCGAACCACTATGTCATCCATGACACAAAACTAAACTCAGTTGAATCGTTCATAGATTTGGGAGTTCATTTTGATAAAAGACAAAGTTTTAATTCTCATGTAACAATGACTGTTAATAAGGCAAATGGTGTTTTATCTTTTATAAAGCGTTGGGCAAAGGAATTTAATGATCCTTATATAACAAAAAATCTATTCACGTCTTTGGTCAGGCCGATACTTGAATACGCATCAGTAATCTGGGATCCACAGTACAATGTTTTCATCAAAAAACTTGAATCAGTTCAGAAAAAATTCTTACTATTTTGTCTACGATATCTTGAGTGGAATGCGGAATTGAGTCTTCCACCATATCGCAGTCGTTTGGCTCTAATAAAGCTTCCAACTTTGAAAAGTAGAAGGATCATTTCTAATATAACATTCTTCCTGAACCTGGTTCATGGTAAAATTGATTCTGAATGCCTTCTCGGAAAAATTTGTATAAATGTGCCTAACAGACAACTTCGATCGTATGAGCCGGTTTACCTGAATTTCCACAGATCAAATTTCATTAATTTCGATCCATTCCGAAGAATTTGCACCGAAGTGAACAGACACTATGCTTTAATTGATTTATCCGATGATGTTGATGTTATTAAAAGAAGATTAACGACATATTTGAACTCTAATGATTATGTTTATAACTGTATTTAAAGTCGGTATTATTTTTATAAAATATTTTTGTAAATATTGCTCAGCTGTTACTTTATTGTAGCTGAATTAAATAAATAAATAAATAAATAAATAAATAAAAAATGAAGAGGGGACATTCCAAATTCGTAGGCTTCCTTAAAACTATCGTCTTTTGGTGGGGGTTGGCATAATTGACTTGATGTCTTTTGGCATATAATGCAGCTTGACGTTGACTTTTTTCCAGTTAAAGCTTGTGCAACTTTTCCATCAATCATTGTGACACATTTTAAAATGTACTTCAATGTCTTGGTCATCAAATTTAAATATTACTGGTTGAAGTTCCTTAATTTGATCTTTTATTTTTTGAACTTCTTCAGTTATGACATCTTTGGTTTCCTTTTTGAATGCAAATTTTATTGGTCTGCAATACTTTGTTGAAGAAGGAATTTCATTTTTCCATATATCAATTTCTGTTGCTCTAATAGTTGACGGCTCTAAGATGCTATACCTTTTTGTTAAGCGCAATGGAACGAAAGATACCATAAATAAATTAGCATCTGATGAATTTTCGGCATTAAATTGCTTGTATTGTTTCTGACCAGAGGATCCATCACATCCTAACCCCTTTTAAAAGGTGAAGCATACCTGCTCATATCTTAAAGGGCTATGTCGCAATAGTTTTTTTCACCATTTACCTGTTATTTAAATTGTTTCCCATTTTGTCAGGTATTTAAACTATATAACTCTAATTCAGACTATTAATGTTTTTGAAAGATACCTACGTAAATGTACCTGTAACAATTAAGCGCATTATATCTCAACCCTTTTTTATAAGTATATAACAACTCCTGACAACTCTACCGACACGCAAAAAAATACACCGCGGTGCCCCGGTACGACCAACTTTTGTATTCACAACACTCAGACGGACGGACGGACATCGTTTAATCGACTCAGAAAGTGTTTTTGAGTCGATCCGTATAATAAAAGATGGATAAAGGTAAAAATATTTTTGGCAGTTACAAACATCACCTCAAACTTAACATATCCTAACAACATAGTGGACAACTTGTGTATTCATAAATTTTGCAGAAAATATCTAACCTTGGGTCAGAAAAATTGTTCTGGTGCACACGGGCGGAAACTGGCGGGTGTATAATGGGGCATAGGAGTATAGGGAAGGGTTCGGACTATAGAAGAGTGCAAGATTTTTTGACTGGCAGGAGTTATGCTCTATTAAGTAGGAGATTTTCGGAAAATTTGGACCTTTTTTAAAAAATTTTTTTTAATATCGGAATGACTCACAAAATTATACAAAATTTATTTCACTTCAAAATCTTTTAAATCATAAAAGTTACAGTCATTCAAAAATAAAAATTTACAAAGAAATTTTTAATTTTAGCAAAATACTGAAAAAGCCCATTTTCGAAGACCCTATTCGCTGTGATATAGTTGAGATAGAGTCGCAATTTTCTGGCTCCCGAGGTTTACTAGTATTTACTTTCAAATGAATACCATAACTTTAAAATCGGTAACAAAAAAAAAATGGTTTTTGGCCGCCTTCTCAAAATATGGTCCACTGTGCGACGAATTTTTCGATACTCTGCACCTGGGTCTTAAACTCAATATTGTAAACAATGTTGGATAAGATCACCATTTCATAACAGTTGCCAATTCTTAACCTTAAAATTCTAATATCATTTAAATTTGAAGTTAATTGTTTTCTTTTTTGACCAGTATTTATTATATATTTATTTTTTTTTTTTTTTTTGTAAATCTGAAAAATTTCATTATTTTTCTATTACAATGGTCTACAAATTTAAAAAAAAATTTGACTGCAGAAACGAAGCATGTTTTTTAACTGAGTACGCTGATTCTGGCATAAAAATTGGGCTATCACGTCTGGTTCATATTTTATCGCATGCTGGCAATACTGTAAAACAGTCAATACCGACACTACAATTTTAGAATTATTAATTTGACAGAAGCCCACATTCATTCTATAATATAGTGGTGTTCAAAAATAAAAATGTAGTTGTGTTGGTGAGAAAAAGAGAATTGCACTGTAAGAAAGATTCAATGGGTTAACAGCAGTTCTAATAACTATGAATTTATGAATTTATATTTTTTCATTGAAAATATGAAACTGTTAATGTTTTGTGTAAAATTGTTTTAAAGAAATAAAAATTTTACATAAATTCAATTTTTTAAAGGAAAAAAATAAGTACATATATACATTAGGCTTTTTTTTCATTGTATAAAAAGCAAGAGGTTGTAGATTTTTTCAAACAATATTAATGATTTAATTGGAATTAAATATTAATAAAAATATTTTTAATATGTTAAAAAATCAATTTTTGGAACAAAAAAATACATGCGAGAGGAATGAATGAATGAATGAGCGATCGGACTCGAATTTTTAAAAAATTTTAAATTAAATAAATATGATTTTTAATAATTCTGATTAAGATTTTTATAGATCTTGTATTATAAATTTTTCAATATTTATGTGTTCGTTATAATTGCGTATTAATAAAACATTTTTAAATTTATAAAACTTAATACATTACGTTGTTTAGAACAAATAAATTTTAAATCTGAAAAAATTTTTTCACAAAGGTAGGTTGTTGGGAAAAACGATAACAGTTTTAGTGAAATTGTTTTTAGTTCAGGATATATGGCGGGATCTAAATTTTTCCAAAAATCTATAATTTCCGTTCTGCTTGGTGCTTGCACTTCAGTTCGAAGTATTATCAGTTCTACTTGTACTTGACACTTATAGTTGGTAATTTCAAATGAAAACGGATTCTCGAAGAGATTCAGTAATGGTTTTATATTTTGAAGATCTTTAAACCTATCCTCAAAATTATAGAAAAGGGTTTCAAATATAACTAAATGTTCAAATTTTTAAAGTTATTTTTATTGCCACATATTTGGAAAGTTTTTGGAAAATTTGAGAAATCGTTGGACTGGATTTGAAGTAGTAGCAAATATAATTTTGTTTTAAAATTTACAAGAGTTTTATACAGTTCATATATATTTTTTCCCTTTCCTTGAAGTTCTAAATTGAATTCATTAAGCAATGAAGTTGTGTCTGGTAAAAACGCGAGATTTAAAATAAATTCATCGTCTTTTAATAAATAATACTCTTCCATGTTCTCAGTTTCTAAAAACTCTGTAGTTTCTTCTCTTAGATCAAAAAGCCTATTAAGGCAATAACCACGGCTCAACCATCGGACTTCGGCAAACATTTTTAAGTCACTATGGGAAGCATTCTTATTTTTCAAAAATTCTTTAAATTTCCTGTGGGTAAGTGAGTGATGTCCACCGCGTATCTTGTTAATGATTTGTTCTGCAGTTTTCATGGTAGAGGACTCAGATAGGAATTTGGAAGCGAGGGCGGCTTGATGGATAATGCAGTGAAAATTTTGAACTGCATAGCCATGTCTTTTCAATTGTCCAACTAATCCTTCTTTTTTTCCTACCATGACGTTTGCCCCGTCCGTACAGACACTAGCTTGTTTTTTTAGGATCTACTATAGATAATAATTTATCGCTGACAACATCGAACAGCCCTTTTCCTGTCACGTTACCGTAAAACGTTTCAAGTGAAAACATTGTTTCAAAAACATTTGAGTTTGCATCAACGCAAAGAATGCAAATAACTAATTGGCACAAATCATTTATGTCTGTGCTTTCGTCCAAGCAAAAAGAAGAAAAACACAGTTTTCAAGAGTTTGTCTAATAACAGACTCGACATAAACTCCCATTTGCATAGCACATCTGACTAAGGTGAAGCGGGACAAGGGAAGTGATTTTATTAAACTTAAATTGCAATTAAGCTTTTCAAAAACTTTTTCGAAAATTTGTTTTACAAATTTTCCATCAATAAACGGTCTTCCTTGTTGAACTATATCCAAGCTTATTAAACTTGATATATCCTTTTTTACATTTTTATTTGTCGGTCTTGGTTTATTGGTTTCCAAATTGATCAACCATTCTTTTAATTTTCCAACAAAAATTTGTTTTTTTGAAGCAAACAGCTTTTCTTTTTCATTTAATTTATTAATGTCATTATGAAAATAATGAAAATGTCGTTTACAAACATACATATATATTATTTTCCTTAAATGTTTGGATTACCAAACGCATTTATAATCATGAAATATTTTTCGTGCATTGCTTTTATTTTTTTTCAGTGCATTTAAAAAAAATCAGCATACATCCATACACGTCTTCATTCGTCGCTGTTTCAGTGACGACTAAAGGCAAGAGTGTAAGAATACATGTGAGTTGAGCATGAACAATTGTTATATGAAATGAACAGCAATGTTCTAAATCTTCATCATATTTAGTAGCGTTTAAGCATGTCGGGGAGATCGTGTATTACTGATTCAAGCTATTTTTGCTTTGTGTGTGGTGAATATTTGGTTGAAAAAAAGGATATGTAATATCAGAATCATTAAAAGATGCATATTCACATTATTTTGGTTTGGCTGTCAGAAACTTTGACAAACCGTGGACACCGGTTTGTCCAGTGCTTTGGAGAGAGTCAAGTAACCACCAAATATTGATATTTGATATTTCCGTTTAACAAAAGTTGCTGGATTCAATATGAAAAATCGAAAAAATATTACTTATCCCATCGATTTCCAAACCAGTTCAACGTCCACCAAATGATCCATTACCAGTCATTCCCAGTGCTACGAGCAGTGAGTCCGAAACATCTTTCACCAGCAGTGGTAGTTTGTCTAAGGCTGATGATGAACGCCATTTTGAATCAAGCTGAAGCAAGATGCAGAATTACTAGCTTCACGCACGCAGCTGTGGAAACGTCTTGCAGTTGGATAAAAGTAACAATCTATAGATATTGAAGCTTGGAATTGGCTGCATATTTTGAAAAGAAACACTCTATTGTATACTGTACTGATGTTGATGGTTTATTTTAAAAAATTAACCAGCCTATGACAAAACTGAATGGAGATTATTTATTGATGGCTGTAAGTACAGTTTAAAGGCTCATATTTTGCATAATGGGAATGAAAAACCATCCATACCAATTACTCATGCCATTAATACAAAGGAAATTACGAATCAATGACTGAAATTTTGACATTACTCAAATAAAAAGATCATAAATGGAAGATCTGTGGTGACCTTAAGGTGTGTGATTTAGATTTTTTTGTATATATAGTATAGACCATCGTAAATAACTGTAAATTAATCTATTTCAGGTCATTGGTTTGTTGACTGGTATGCAAGGAGGTTTCACAAAATATTGTTGGGATAGTCGCCCTACATATCATCATTACGTCAGAACAGAGTGGCCAAAAAGAACTGAGTATTCACCAGGAAAACAAAACATTTCAAATAAACTATTAATTGATCCAAATGACGTTCTTCTTCCGCCGCTGCACATAAAATAGGGCCTTTTTAAGAACTTTATCAAGGCCCTGGAAAAATATTTGTTTGCGGTTTTTCCAAAAATTTCATATGCTAAAATCAAAGAAGCCATATTTGTTGGCCCACAGATCAGGAAGCTATTGAATGATGACAATTTTTCACAATGTTTATTGGAGAAAGAATATGCAGCTTGGAAATCTTTTAAGAGCATCGTGGACAGTTTTCTTGGAAATAATAAGAGTGAAAACTACATACAAATTGTTGCTGAATTATTTAAAAATTATCACGAATGTCACTCAAAATGCATTCGCATTTAGATTTTTTCCAAAAAACCTAGGTGCGGTGAGCGACGAACAAGGGGAGCGTGCTCACCAAGATTTAATGAAAATTGAAAGAAATTATCAAGGATTTTGGGACAAAAGCATGCTGGGTGACTATTGCTGGAATCTAATACGTGAAAACGAACCAATAAAATACAAACGACGGTAAAATAACGTCATTCGCTTTTGAAAATTCATTCATAAATAAACTAATAATTTTTTATGTAAAAATGAATAAAAAAATTATTTTTGTATCTCGAAAACCTGACGTGATAGAGAAAAACCAATTACAGATTCGAATTCAGCTCACCAAATTACCCTAGAAAAGATATTTGTTGCTCCAGTCCAAAACCTTGTTGGCTAGTATTATTACAGTAGAAAAACTCTTAAGATCCCTTCATAAAAGAGAATTGACCAAAATGTTGGCAATTTTTGTTTTGCCATAATTCAATAAAACGTCCAGATAGTAACCTTAAAAAAATCTAATTTTTATCTGAATTAGTTTATAATATGTTAATTAAAAGATACAATAATAGACTCAAACAAACTGTGGCGAATATTTGCTACCCACCACCAGTGTTTTAAACTCAATATTATAAGCAATTTTGTCAAATCTAAGAGACAAAACAGGCCAGATTTCCCATTATAATGACTTGAATTTTTCACAATGATTTTTACCATTAAAAATTTTTTTGACAATATTGGTATAAGCTAATATGACACGTGCATAGCGTGTCCTGAATTATTTTTTTTTTAGCTTGCCCCCCCAAATCGTGGGGATTTAGGACCCTTTTACGGAAAGATGCAACGCTGCACCAAAATTGCTCTACGGAAATTTTATTAATATTTTACGCTACTTTTGGCGTCAATTTTTTGAAAATCAAAAAAAAAATTTTTTTCAAATTGCACTAGGATTGCAATCTTTAGGATCCAGTAGCCATCTGGATTTTTGTCCAAAAATTTTTTTTCCTATTTTTTCCGTAAAAGGCTCCTAAATCTCCATCATTTAGGGGGGCAAGCATTTTCAAATTTGGAAAAAACGAAATCGGGACTCGCTAACGTGCAGTATAACCATACATATACACTCATGAAGCAAATACTACAGACATAACAACCGCAAAACCAACAACAATATCAGCTATTAAAACAAGAATTAAAACAACAACTTTAACACGAACAACATAGAAAAATCATATTTTCAAAAATGTTTTTACTTTTTCATTGATATCTCTGGATCTATTAAGCCGATTTTAACGATTTCAAATAGTAATTTGCCCAGCATGTTAATGAAACATTTTCATTAAAAGTGAGCTACCCAGCTGACCTACTGACGGAGCGATTGTGATTTCCACAAACCGACAGACGAACATAGCAATATCAACTCCGCTTGTTATAAGAATCACGAATATATATATTTTGTGGGGTCCAGATTTTTTTCTAATTATTACAAATGGAATGATCAACTTATACAAAACGTATATAGAAATACAATAAATACATGTAAGAAATCAAAATTGGTAAATGCGGACTCAAAATATATCCTATACTAATAGTTTTGGAAAAATAAAAATTTTTGTAAAAATACCATATACATATATTTGAAGACCTCAATAATTTAAATTTTTCGTAAACATCCTACAAATTTGTAGCAGAGATAAATATCAAAACCAAGGTTCAGAAAATACACACATGAAACACACAATGTTCTGTTCAAAAGCAGCCAACACATATCTTTATTTTCATATCAATTATGTGCGTTTCTAAATTCTCTACGGTGCCCAACACAATCATGACTGTGTTCGTTTTAATATTTCGTTATTTACACGAACATTTTTGTATCACGTACTTTTTGTTTCAATCACACATAAACCACACATTTTTTAGTGTTGCTTTATTTGAAGTTCATGTTCTGGTACGTGTACTGAAAAAAAAAACAGAACATGTACAATAAACAGGTTCGAGTTCGGTTATATTTTAAGTCGTGTTCTGGCTCGTGTACTAAGAAAAAATACAACATGTACAATAAACAGGTTCGTGTTCAGTTATATTTTAAACACGACTTAAAATATAACTGAACTCGAACCTGTTTATTGTACATGTTCTGTTTTTTCTTAGTACACGAGCCACAACACGACTTAAAATATAACTGAACTCGAACCTGTTTATTGTACATGTTCTGTTTTTTTTTTCAGTACACGTACCAGAACATGAACTTCAAATAAAGCAACACTCAAAAATGAGTGGTTTATGTGTGATTGAAACAAAAAGTGCGTGATTCAAAAATGTTCGTGTAAATAACGAAATATTGAAACGAACACAGTCGTGATTGTGTTGGGCACCGAAGAAAATTTAAAAACAAACATAATTGATATGAAAATAAAAATATGTGTGTGTTGGTCTAAGTTATGTTTGTTTACATATATGTACGAGTTTTTTATTCAGTGTGTGTTTTTTTCTGAACTCTGATCAAAATAATTAATGGAAAATAGTGATGTACATCGAAACATACATAAATAACATCCATTATTTTAAAAATCAAATATTACAAAAGCCAACAAAGAAATGTATATCAATTTCATTGTTATTTCTAGGCTTTATCTTTTTGTGAAAATTAATATATGTTTAAAGCCATTTTCAAAAAAATTAAAATCAATTGATAAAATCCGATTAAGAAGTTAGTTATCTGTCAAAAAATTAAATATGTTACAAACAAGAACATGAGGGTATACACTGTTTATAAGCAAGGATTGCCATCCCTAGTAAATTTGTTTTGTCAAGTCTACAGGAAATAATTTTTCATAAATTTGTCTTAAGTTTTGTTAGTTTTGCGGTGATTCTATAGCAAAAATATTAAAATCAAATCTATAATATTAATGTTTTGTTCTACCGTTTTATCCCGATTTTGACCAAACGTATATTATTTGAAAGGTATTTCTTTTTAGTCGTTTTGCAGATTTACAGATTTTTAAATTCTTTCCTTTATATTGAGTAAATTGCATTTTAGGTTGCTACTAACACATACATAAAATTATACATACGCTATGTGTGTTTTATTAAATTTGTTAATGTGTTTGTTAATGAGTTTATTATCTTCATTCACAATGGTTTATGAACTGGCTAAGTTGAAAAATAAAGCTGCCTAGAAATTGCACTCGAATTTCGAGCGCTGGAATCTGCTAGTAAACATTAAGAAACAAACTGTAAACATATTTTTAATATGGAATTTATTAAAATGCTTAAAGTTTCTGACCTGAAAGTTCTTCTTTAAAACAAATATTTTGAGTTCACCAGCATTAAATTAATTGTATACATAAAATTCGGGAAATTAAAAATGTTTTCAAATTAAAAAATTTTAATATGGACATTTTACTATTATAGTTCTTTCAAAATTATAGTTCTTAAAAGAAAAACTGCTTACATCTAAATTGTTGCAAACAAAAAAATTGTGTCTTTGATACCCTCCACATGGGTTTTACGTTAACATTAATATCTGGACTTATTGCACTATTTAAGTCAAATTTAATTAAAATATTTTAATAAGTAAACAATTTGATAAACTTAATACTAAATTATTACAACACACTGAATTTTATTTTTATTTTTTTTATTTTTTTTTTTTTTTTGAGGTTTCTTCATATTTTTGAACAACTTCGCACCTTGATGACCGATATACCCCATTTTCAATAGAAACCTTCTCGATATAATTATAAATAATATTATCATAACTTTACCCAGGTAAATGGTTTATTTTGTGAATGAAGGCGTTTTCAATAGACAGACGGACAGACGGACTTGAGTTATTATAAGGATCAATAATATATATACTTTTTGGAATGACAAACTGATATATACCCTCTGCACATTGATGTGGAGGGTAAAAAACAACAATAATTACGGCTATCACACACAAGAAACAAAATGTAGAATAACAGGAATAACAAGAACAACTTAGAAAAATCATATTTTTTCAAGTTTTTTTTTACATTTTCATTGAAATTTCGGAACCTGTTGAAGCGATTTCGATAGCAACCTGCTCAGGATGTCCATAAAATATTTTCACTAAAAACGAAAATCCTTGGTGAGATTTTAAGAGCTTGGTCTCCGCTTGTTACAAGGATCTAAAATATATATATTCTACGGTGTCCAGATTTTTTTCTAATTATTACTGATGTGGAAGATATAAAAAATTAAATTTGTGCCAGCCCTTACCGACCTTTAAAAAATCTATTTAAAAAAATGTCGAGCGTCGTAAAAACTCAAATTCCGCTTTAAGAGTTGCAAAAATGAAAAAGGTGTTTGATGAAACGAAAATGCGAAAATGGCATTTTCGGCTGCTAATATGCATTACTCACGAATTCTTTCGGATTGTAACGTTTAAATGTCCTATTTAAAACTGCTTTATATTTTATTATACATACATGCACACAGAAAAAAATTCGTCAACCGAATTGTTCTAAAGTTGAACAACTGAAATTGCGATTGTATCATAGAAACTTTATTTTATTGTGATAAAATATTTACTATTAAGAAATAGAATTGCAATTGCAATAAACTCAAAATTCCATTATTAACTTCACCGAAATTTGGTTCGCAATAACGAATCTGTTTTATGTGTGTAGGTTTATTTATTGTTTCAAATATTTAAATGTTTAAAGTGTTTAAAATATTTAAAATAAAAATATATTTTGAATTTTTTTTTATTTTTATTTTTAACTTTTTTTTAATTATTCATTTGTTTTTTCTTTTTTGTTTTAAAAAACATTTTTTGTGCATTTTTCTTTTCATTTTGTTAATTGACGGTTGATATAATAAATAAAATATTCAATTTATACGAAAATTATTTTTGATAGAAACAAAAAAGTTTCGTGGTCCGTTGTTTTAAGCTAAATTTTAAACTTTCACTGCTATTAATTTAATCTGAAAGTTTAAGTTTTAGAATTTCAGATAATGGAAAGTTCTGAAATTCCAACAATGACTAAATGGAGTCCTAACTTGAAAAAAATTAATAAATAAATACGTATGCCAAATTTCAGCTCTCGACGAAGGCTAAAAGCGGGTCTACGAGCGTGCCAAAAATTTGAAAGAAACGGACAAATAAATATATACAGTAACGAGTTAAGGAGACTATATTGACTACAACTATAAAAAAGAAAATATTAAAAATTCTCCTGTTCCACCATTTTTGTAGGGAAGTATGTGAAATTCAAATATTGTTGTACATTATGTTAATGTTCTTAGTAAATAAACTTATTGATATCCATATTGCCCAAGTTAAATGCATAATGTGCCGCCATATAACATAAGAGGAATCTTTGAATATCAGGGGCTAAATTCCCAACTAGAAGCTATATCACAATAGCTGCAATATATATGAGTTTCGATTTAAAATTTACTTGTAGTTCCATACAAAAGAACCTCTAATTTTTGTGAGGTCAAAAAGGCGGAAATTAATTTAGAGAAATCTCAATAAATAAGATTTCAGTTGGATAGAAAACAAAGTTCTGCATCTGGCTATAATTTATAACTCCAGGACATTCTCAAAGTCAGTGATTTTTGGAATTTCAACTATGTTTACATAATCGTTTTTGTATCATACCGAATGAAGTTTGCTTTGACAATTAGTACAAATAGCTTTTTTCTGCATTTTTTTAAAAATTTTTTATTTTTATTTATTTATTTATTTGTGTATTTATTATAATGTAAAATTACAATAAACTTAATTTTTAAAGCACTAGCTACTTAGGCTATCGGCTTAGGTAAAAATTTTTTATTTTAAATATTAAAATGAAAAGCTGTTCAAAAATTAAAAAGCTGCTTTCTCTGAAAATGTGCTGAAAAAAAAAAAATTTTAAATATTGCTTAGCAGAATTTTGTACACCATAAAACTAAAAAATTCTGGTTTCAGAATCCACAATCTAGAATCATTTTTTTCTAGATTATTTTTTTAATTACACCTTTTTATACCCTATACCACTATGTGGTTTGGGTATAATGAGTTTGTGCTGCTATTTGTAACTATCAAAAATATTTGACCTAGACTCATCTTTTATTATATTGATCGACTTAGAATCACTTTCTGAGTCGTCTGTCCGTCTATGTGTTCATGTAAACCTTGTAATCAAACTAAAGGTCGCAAATATGAATATATTTTAATGAAATTTGGTATATAAGCTTTTATAGGATGAACGCTGTTGAAATTGGTGAAATTCGGTCCATATTCAGAACTAGTCCCCATACAAATGACCCCTATGAAATCGACTTAAATTTCCATAAGATCCAAATTATCATATAGATCTCGGTCAAATTGGGTTTGTGTATGTTTATTACATCCATTTATCAGTTGTCCAAAAATAAACCCCATATGGCAATTCTTTGTCACAGCCGCCATATAAAGCTGCTTCCCGATTTTAACTTAAATATATCAAAAAACTAAAATATTGCACAGATTTTTCTCAAATTTGGTTTGTATATATTTTTTTCAAAATATAAGTGACTTTAGCAAATATGGTTAGGATGGGTCCATTTTTCGACCTAGTCCACATATAAATATAGCACCCGATATGAACTTTTTCATATCTGCAGCTAAAAAGATTAATAACAATGCCACTCAAATTTGGTTTATGCTTATTTTCTATATCCACTTATTCGGACCTAAGAGATAGGGTATCTAAACCATGGTATAGGGTATCGTATAGTCGTTCTAGACCGACTATAATTTTCTTACTTGTTCCATTTTTGCTTAGATATTATCCAGAACTAAAACTTCAGTGGTACTAAAATAAATATATGATTTAAAATAAAAAAATGTAGGTAAAATAACATATAAAAAATTCGATTTACTAGAAATTTCAATTAAGAGGGAATTCAAATCCGCCTGACGTATGGTCCTATAAAAAATTGTCTGATGGTATTTGATATCAAAAAAACGGTTTGATATATAAAACAATAATTAAATTGAAAAAAAATGTTTGTGGAAAATTCGAAGGGGAGGGGTTGAAAACCGCCTGAAGTATGGTTTTATTTAAACTTTTGGATGGGATTTGAAATAATTAACTGTTTTGATGTACAAAATAAAAGTAAAATTCTAAAAAACTTATTTTACTGGAAAAATAGATTAAAAGGGAGTTGAAAACAGCCTGAGGTATGGTCCTATAAAAACACTCGGATGGAAATTGAAAAAAAAAATTAAAAAAATTTATTTTACTAAAATATTCGATTAAGAGGGGATTCCTAACTGCCAAAGGTATAGTCTTATAAAAAAAATTTCTGATGGAATTTGAAACAAAAAATAATTTCGATGCACAAAAAATATGTTTTTACTGGAAAATTCGATTGGGGGGATGTTCAACTTCCTTGAGGAGTGGTCCTAAAAACAATGTTCCAATGGGATTTGAAATAATAAACTGTTTTGATATATAAAATAAACATAAAATTCTAAAAAATTTATTATACTAGAAAGTTCGATTAAAAGAGATTCAAAACTGCCGAGGTATGGTCCTATAAAAAAATTCTGATGGAATTTGAAATAATAAACTGTCTCCATATGTAAAATAAAAATAAAACTACACAAAATTTAAGTTACTGGAAAATTCGTTTAAAACGTGGTTTAAAACCAACTTTAAACAAGTAAGAAAATTATAGTCGGTCTAGACCGACTATACGATACCCTATACCATGCGTTTAGAGACCCTATCTCTCAGTCCCAACTAACTGGATATAGAAAATAAGTATAAACCAAATTTGAGTGGGATTTTTATTAATTTTTTCGGCTGCAGATATGAACAAGTAAGAAAATTATAGTCGGTCTAGACCGACTATACGATACCCTATACCATGCCCTATTACTTAGGCCCAACTAACTGGATATAGAAAATAAGCAAAAACCAAATTTGAGTCTGATTTTTATTAATTTTTTTGGCTGAAGATATGAAAAAGTTCATATCGGATGCTATATCTATATGGAGACTAGGTCCAAAAATGGACCGATCCTGATTATATTTACTAAAGTCTCTTGTATTTTGCAAAAATATATACAAACAAAATCAGTGCAATATTTTTGTTTTTTAATAGATTTAAGTGAAGATCGGGAAGCAGCTCTATATGGGGCCAAAGGGATCATTTTTGGACTACTCATTAATGGACGTAATGAACGCATACAAAATCTATTTGAGTAAGATCTATATGACAATTTGGATCTTATGGCAATTTATGTCGATTTCATATGGGTAATTTGTAGGTCTGAACATGGACCGATTCTCACCAATTTCAATAGCGTTCATCCCATGGCAGATAAAAGCTTATATACCAAATTTCATCAAAATATATTCATATTTGCGACCTGCAGTTTGATTACAAGCTTTACATGGACACACAGACGGACGGACGGACGGACGGACGGACATTGTTAAATCAACTCAGAAAGTGATTATGATTCGATCGGTATAATTAAAGATGAGTCTAGGTCAAATATTTTTGGTTGCTACAAACAGCAGCACAAAGTCATTATACCCAAACCACATAGTGGTATAGGGTATAAAAAGTTCATATCGGATGCTATATCTATATGGGGACTAGGCCCAAAAATGGACCGATCCTGACCATGTTTGGTAAAGTCTCTTGTATTTTGCAAAAATATATACAAACAAAATTTGAGAAGAATCAGTGCAATATTTTTGTTTTTTGATAGATTTAAGTGAAGATCGGGAAGCAGCTCTATATGGGGCCAATGACTAAGAGTTGTCCCAGGGATCATTTTTAGACTACTCATTAATGGATGTAATAAACGCATACAAACCCAATTTGAGTAAGATCTATATGACAATTTGGATCTTATGGCAATTTATGTTGATTTCATAGGGGTCATTTGTATGGGGGCTAGGTCTGAACATGGACCGATTCTTACCAATTTCAATAGCGTTCATCCTATGGCCAATGAAAGCTTACATCCCAAATTTCATCAAAATATATTCATATTTGCGACCTACAGTTTGATTACAAGGTTTACATGGACACACAGACGGACGGACGGACGGACGGACATCGTTAAATCGAATCAGATGGTGATTCTGATTCGATCGGTATAATTAAAGATGGGTGTAGGTCAAATATTTTTGGTTGCTACAAACAGCAGCACAAAGTCATTATACCCAAACCACATAGTGGTATAGGGTATAAAAATTTTCTAATGGAATTTGAAATAAAAAACGGTTTCGATATTTTAAAAAAAAGGATTTTACAGGAAAATTTCAAAACCAACGAGAGATGGCCCATAAAAAAAATCGGATGGTATCTGAAATAAAAAAAGTTTTAAAAATAAAATCAAAAAATTAATTTTACTGGAAAATTCGATTGAGAAAGAAGTTCATAACCCAATGAGGTATGGTTCCATAAAAAATTGTCTGATGGGATTTGAAATAATAAACTGTCCATATGCATATAAATTAAAAATTATATTGTAAACAATTTATTTGCCTGGAAAATTCGATTAAAAGGGTTTTCATAACAGCACAAGGTATGGTCCTATAAAATATATGTAATTTCTGATGGGATTTGAAATAAAATATATTTTCGATACATAAAAAATATAATTTTACCGGTAATTTCGATTGGTTAGAAGTTCAAAACCCCCCGGTTGGTGGACCATAAAAAATGTTCAGATGGTATTAGAAATAAAAAAAAATTTCGATACATAAAATAAAAATAAAATTTAAAAAAACATGTAAGTGGAAAAGTCGATTGAGGAAGAGGTATGCTCTTATACAGATTTTTTGATCAGATTTGTTTTAAAATATGAGAAATAAAAATAAAATTCCAAAAAATTTATTTTATTGGAAAATTCGATTAATATGGTGTTTAAACTACCTGAGGAATGATTCAATAAAATAATTTCTGATGGAATTTAAAATAAAAACGGTTTCGATATAATAAACTGGAAAACTGGAAAAATTTCATTGATGGGACTGGAAATAGAAAACAATGTCATAATGTATAATAAAAACAAATTTTAAAACCCCCCCCCCCCCCCCCCGGATTTAACAAAATAAAGTTACCTAAATTTTTCTTATGTAAACTACCTTTTTTTAAATGTTTACTTACGGATTCTAAAGCTGATAAGATTGTTTTTAACAAATTCAAATTTTAGAGATTCAAATTCAAACTTAAAACTATTGCGCGCTTGGCGCAAAAAACATAAAATAACATTGTTCTTTTTTTTGTTTGTCTACTTTATTAAATTTACTTTGCTAACTAACACGAGTTTATGTTAAATTAAAAATTCCTATTGCTGAACTAACTTAAAACCACTTCCGTTTTTTATTGAATTGTATATTTTTCTTAGCTTATTGTTAAACAATATACTTCATCACAAAATTATTTGGTTAAAAGTAAATGATATTTTCTCTAAGATTCATGTTAATACCACATAACATAGTCGTACCTCTCTAAATAACAAAGTAAATATGACAAGAAATTTGAATTGCATTTCTTGAAAAAACAAAAAAAAATATATATAGAAAATATATAGAAAAATCCAACCATAACACTTGTGTCATTATTGATATTGTATAGAAATTAAATAAAAATTATTTATGGCGAACACGTACAATTTAGACAAAGCCATCTTAACTAATAATGACATATTTAGAAATGTTACAACAAATTTCCAGCCATGTATCCAAACTGTGTAAATATTGGGAGGATGGAAAAATGCACTAAAGATTTTTTATATCGTAAACATTGATGTCATTCAAGAGAACTGTTTTCGAAAGGTTTATATACCTATTTAAAAAATAAATAATATTAAATAAATAAATTAGTTCAGCTGTGTTTAAAGAGCGTTTTTTTTTAAATTAAAATAATACATATAAACAAGAACGTCTTCTATATAAGATTTGAAGCTAACGATATTTATTTAACTGAATGGCATTAAAAAATAAAACATTTATAAATGAAAAAAAAAAAATTCGAACTGTATAAAAAGAAACATTTTTAAATTTTAAATATTTAGAAAACTTAATGGCAAACTTTGATTGCCTTTGATTGTATTGGGTTCAGTAAAAAAAATAAAACTGTTTAAATATGGGGAATTTTTTTTTAGCTAAGCTTGTGTAGTAGAAAACAATGATTAATATTTGATAATTAAATGTGTTTTATTAAAATTATATACATTCTTTACTGATTTCAGTGCAAACAATGTGGTAAATCCTTCAAACGATCTTCAACTTTATCTACCCACCTGCTCATACATAGTGATACCCGGCCTTATCCTTGCCAATATTGTGGCAAACGTTTTCATCAGAAATCGGATATGAAAAAACATACTTATATACATACTGGTAAGTTGTTTGCTGTTATTGTTGTTGTTGTTGTTTTATGTCATTTTCAAGGCTGGAGTTGTAATCTTGTTAAGAATCTAAGCTATATGTTATATACATAATAAAAATCCCCTCTAATCATAATTTTAGAGTGACCAGGAGTTTTTGATTATACAAACTTTGAGTGCTTCTAACGTTAGTTAGGCAACAAGCAAAGTGCCCTGGAAGTGCATTTTTATGTATAAAAAATTATGCTATATTCGAAATTCTCAATAAAAACAAGTAAGAAAATTATAGTCGGTAATTTAGATTAGAGACCCCCTTTCTCAGGTTCAACTAATTGGATATCGAAAATAAGCATAAACCAAATTTTAAAAGTTCATATCGGATGCTATCTTTACATGGGGCTAGGTTAAAAAATGGACCGGTCCTGACCATGTTTGATAAAGTCACTTTGTTGCAAAAACATGCACAAACCAAATATGAGAAAAACTAGCAGAGCCCAGCCCTCGAAATTCGAGTGTAAATTCTACAAAATTTTATTTCTTCATTCAATTTATTTCTTTGAATGTTTTTGCCACCTAAAGGTGATATCCAATTATTATAATGAAAATCGATTGCGTTATTGCCGTTATTGGTTTATGTCCAAAATTATTTTTCAATTCAACACAGGGCTTTTCATATACAATGTTTGCAAAGGCATTAACAAATTTAATAAACACACATACAGCATTGTATAATTTTATGTATGTGTAGTAGCAACTTCAAATGCATTTTACTCCAAAAAAAAAATTTAAATTTAAAAATCTTTAAATCTGGTGCACAGCTAAGAAGAAATATCTTTCAAATGTGGTATGCTTGGTCAAAGTCGGGGTAAAACTGACAAAGTTACATCGCTCACAATAAATTGCCTTGCCTATTAATATTATAGATCTGCGAAATAATTTATTTTGTGATAGATTTAAGTGAAGATCGGGAAGCTGCTTTATATTGGGGGGCTATGACTAAGAAATATCCTACAGGATTCTTTTTGACTACTGATTATTGGGTGTAATAAAAACAAACAAACAAAATTTGACCGAGATGTATAAGATAGTTTGGGTCTTATGACAATTCAAATCGATCTCATAGTGGTCATTTGTATGGGAACTAGAGCTGAACCTGCATAAGCTTATATACCAACTTTCATTAAAATATATTCATATTTTTGAAATGCAGTTTGATTTCAAGGTTTACATGTTTACAAGTGGTTCTGAGTATTATAAAAGATGTGACTGGGTCAAATATTTTTGGTAGTTACAAACATCAGCACAAAGTCAATATAACCTGACCACATAGTGGTATAGGATATAAAGGGTCCGCCAAATAACTTTTTTTTTTTTTTTTGAAAATGCTATAAAAAAAAAACTACTGAATATTATCTCAAATTTCTTTTTTTATTTGAAAGTACAATCCTTCCGGTTAATAATGGAAAATAATTTCATTCAAATGGCTGACTCGGCTGGCCATGCAGTAGCCTACACGATCGGTCCAATTTTTAAGCACATTATCGATTGTGTGCAGCTGTATTTCACCAATGGCTTCACGAATATTGTTCTTTAAAGCGTCAATTGTCTCTGGCTTGTTGGCGTAACACTTATCTTTGAGGGCACCCCACAAATAATAGTCCAACGGGGTCAAATCGCAGCACCGAGGTGGCCAAACGACATCAGCTCTGCGGCTGATAATGCGATCTTCAAAAACAGGGTGCAAAAAATCGAGTGTAGCTTCGGCTGTGTGGCACGTAGCGCCGTCCTGTTGAAACCAAATGTTGCCAATATCCTCCTCTTCAATTTTTGTGAACAAAAATTCGTTCAACATGGCCCGATAACGATCGCCATTGACTGTAACGGCCACTCCTTGCTCATTTTCGAAGAAAAATGGCCCAATTATGCCTCTGGACCAAAATCCGCACCAAACAGTGACTCGTTTTGGGTGTATCGGCTTTTCAATGTATGCGTGCGGGTTTTCTGTGCCCCAAATGCGACAATTTTGCTTGTTTACATACCCGCCAAGATCAAAATGAGCTTCATCTGAAAAGATGATTTTTTTTGGCAAAATCGGCATCTTCTGTAAGTCGATTGCAGGCCAACTTAGCGAAGCGAAAACGCATTGGATGGTCAGTTGGCTTCAACTCCTGAACCAATTGGACTTTGTATGGCGTCGTATCAAGGTCTTTATGCAAAATTCGTCTAAATGATGAATCCGAAATGTTCAATTCTTGAGAACGACGGTGAATTGATGTTGATGGCGCTTCACGCACACTTTCTGCCACAGCAGCAATATTCTCGGGTGTACGCACTGTTTTTGGCTTTTCACGCTTTGGTTTATCGATGAGGATGCCAGTTTCTTTCACATTTTTCACAAGATAACGAACATACGGACCTGACGGTGCTTCTCTTCTTCCAAAATCCGTACGCAATTTTCGCATACATTCTGCAACATTACCATGATTTTCAAAGTAATGTCGCAATATTTCCCAGCATTTTTCAAGCGTATACACAACCATATTCGTTCAGCGGAAGGATAAAACTAATTATCTGTCAAATCAGACATGAGCTAAGTGTTACCATTCACGAATTAAGCACTAGTTGAAAAAAAAAACGTTAGATGGCGGACCCTTTACAAATTTAATGAAAAAGTTTTTTTTTTTTTTTATTTAGAATATATCTCGAGTTAGAAACAATCAATCTGGTAACTGAATATAAGATAATACTGTATGACAGAAAAAGATACCTGGGATGTAATGCTTTTTTTCTGATTGGTCTTGAGTACAACAAAATAAATGGAATTAATGCCTGCAAACATTTTTGAGTTGAATAACCGAAAATATTATTTTAGCAAAAAAATTTGTTTGTGCAGGCATTTATTCCATTTTTTTTTATTACTAAAAGTTTAATAACTCTAACTGATATTTACCAGATTTTTCAATCCAAAGCTGCATTTTACTCATAAATAAACATATTTTTATAATAAGTTCATAAATTATACGTTTCCTAAATAAAAAAATGTGTAAAAACATCTCTAAAGTTGAAAAATAGAGGATATTTTTAAACAAAATGAGTTTGCTGAAGGAATGCGAACAGATGTCTTGACATTACTTAAATACCATGTTCATATCTTCGAAAGGTCTTACTTTCCTATTTCTAAATCCGCTGAGTAAATCAAAATCGGTTGTTTTATATATGCAAAAGGGCCGAAAAACCGATTTTTTTTACCCGTAACTCAAGATTTTTGAGGTTTTTCGCAAATTTAAACGACAGGGTCTTGTTGTCGACAAGACCTATCAGAAAAAAACTATCGCATCCCAGATATTTCTGTTTCACTCTTTTTTGTATCACTGTGTAATAATACCACTTAAACAATGTTCTCATATTGGTACCTTTACTACAATAGGCAGAAATATGAAGAAAAAAATTTTTAATTGGATTTGAAAAATGTGAACAGAATTAGAAAATATTCAAACATTTCTCTAAAATCGAGTTGGTACTTCAACTAATGGACAGAAATAATAAAACTGTCTTTTTATCGAAAAAGTGAAGGTAATGTTTTAAGAAAAGGTACGAGTACTTTTTGAAGAAACGATCTTTTTTCAGAAAGCGTAAATTTCAAGAAAAGGTACTTTTTAAGACAAGGTACTTTTTTAAGAAAGGAACTTTTTAAGAACATGTACTTTTTTAAGAAAGGGTACTTTTTTAAGAAAAGGTACTTTTTTAAGAAAAGGTACTTTTTTAAGAAAAGGTACTTTTTTAAGAAAAGGTACTTTTTTAAGAAAATGTACTTTTTTAAGAAAAGGTACTTTTTTAAGAAAAGGTACTTTTTTAAGAAAATGTACTTTTTTAAGAAAAGGTACTTTTTTAAGAAAAGGTACTTTTTTAAGAAAATGTACTTTTTTAAGAAAAGGTACTTTTTTAAGAAAAGGTACTTTGTTAAGAAAAGGCACTTATTTAAGAAAAAGTACTTTTTAATAAAAAGTAATTTGTGAGAAAGGAACACTCTTTTAAAGAAAAGAAACTTTTTTACGAAAATTTTCTTTTTTAAAAAAAAGATACATTTTTAAGAAAAGGTTACTTTTTAAGAAAAGCTACTTTCATAAGAAAATGTACACTATTATCTTATAACTTCGGAATGTATCCATACATTTTTTTATCGTATTTTTAGTTATTTGCATAGGTGCTATTTGATTAAGAGGGGATTAAAAACTACAGCTGTTGTGGTTTTATAAAAAATTTTCTGATGGGATTTCCAATAATAAACTATGTTAATATAGAAAATAAAAAATAATTTCTAAAAAATTTATTTATTAGCAAATTCTATTACAATGAGATTCAAAGCCGACGTTACCCGATTTCGAAAAAAAAAACATTTGCTTTTATATATCTGTCCATTGCACTTAAAATACTAATGTGATTAAAATAATATTGGTATGATTTGGGGTAAATGTTGTAGTCTACAGTTGACTTATAAAATGATTGCTCACTCTTATCTCACATTTAAAATAAGTTTTTACGCATTATTTTTAAAGATTTGAAAAATTTGATCAATACAGGATCACTTTCTGTGTCGATTTAGCAATGTCCGTTCATCCGTCTGTGTGTTCATTTAAGCCTTGAAATCAAACTATAGGTCACAAATATGAATATATTATGATGCAATTGTGTGATATAAGCTTTTATCGATCACAGGACGTGTGTCTGCTTACCAACCAGTAGTCCAAAAATATACCCTGCATGATCAATATTTTTCTGATGCATAACTGGCAAACACTTTAAAATATTTTTAATTTCACAAAATGGGTACAAAGCTTAAAAAGGGTATAACTTTGGAACGGTAAGAGCAAATTCAATAATTTTTTTAATAACTCAGAATTTCTCCACCTTTAAAACTACATCATTAGTTCTTTTTAACTTTAATATAAATTTAAAAAATTACAAAGCATTACTTCCAAAATTTATGCTAAATTTACGAAAAAAATGTCATAAAGGGTACCAAAACGAGCGAAAAAAAAAAATTGCCGAAACTTACGATTTCTACCCGGAAATATAAAGCTTGGACATTTTTCTTTTAAAATATTGACCTAGTAACAAAGAAAATCGTGGTTATGGGCCAAGTCATAAGTAAAACCCAAAAAATGTCCGGAAAACCCGATTTTTTGGTAAAATTCGACTTTAGCGATCTCTAAACCTCTTCCGAAAAATCTGCAAAAAAAAAATATCAAAATTACTTCACACTATAAGCTTTCAAAAAAGGCTGGGATAAAAAATTTTTTTTTCGGGGAAAAACTAATGACCAATTTTAGTCATAGTCCCCTTATAAATCCATTGAAAAAACAAAAAGTATTTCATAGATTTGCTTAAAATTTGGTTGACATACTTTTTTGAGAAAAGTAAGTGACTGTACAAAATATGGTCCTGATCCCTTAATAAAAATTACATCAGATATGAACTTTTTCATGTCCGCATGCCACTAAAATTTGGTTAATACTTATTTTCTATATCCAGTTATTGCCGCGGCAAAGTTGGAACCAAAACCCTCCCTCGAAACGCATAGTATAGGTTCATATAGAGTCGTCTAGACTGAATATAGTTTTCTAACTTTGTTTTTTTTTTTCTTTCTCTTGTAAAAGAAAATTCTAATAATCTTTTATTTTATTTTAATAATCGTAATTAAAGTAATAACCAAAGAGAATAATGAAAGTAATTGAGATTTATTTTAATATATTTTTGTTATTAAAAAGTCCATGTAAATTTTGATACTAATGGTGAACATTTACTTTTTGAGTCAATTCGAGGCCACAAAGCATAAGAAAATAAACTTAGTTGCACTTAAAGTGCAGACATAATTTAATTTTTTATTGCCTAGCATTTACAATTAATTAATAAAATATATTGTGTAAAATTTAACATAATTTCCTTTAAAGTTCTGTTTGGGCAACTGTATCTCAATTTAAATAGTTTTAAAAAATTACCTGGTTACTCATTAAAGTGTTTGTTGCACATTAAATTAACACCTTGTCATAACATAACTTTTATTTACCACCTAAAAGGCATATAAAAAAGAACTAACTTAACACGTCACGTGACTATAAGGCATTGTTATGGCTAGTCTCCCCTATTTTTTCTTTTTTTTTTTTTGAATTTTTAAATCACTTGTCTCGAATAAAAACTGTTTTGTAAGAATGATTTACCATAACCATATCTGATTTAATTTAACTAATAGAGTAATTCATTAAACAATATTTTAATTAATGGCAAACACACTACTTTGATTTTAAACTTGATTACAACGAATCCTTTGTCAGGTAATTTTTCTTAGGTAATAAATTAATTTTACTTTTTTTCATTTTAGGTGAAAAGCCTCATAAATGTACGGTTTGCCTTAAAGCTTTTAGTCAAAGTTCGAACTTGATTACACATATGCGTAAACACACTGGTTATAAACCTTTTGGCTGTGGCTTATGCGAGCAGGCCTTTCAGCGTAAAGTTGATTTAAGAAGACATCGCGAGAGTCGTCATGAAGAGCACACAATGTCACCGGCTACCTTGGTTAAAATGGAAGTAAGCAGCAGCTGTTAAATATTTTAAATTCTATTTAAATCAAACTCATATTGTATATGTCAAATTTTTTGTATTATTATCACAGTTGGTCTGTTATAAAAATTTAAAAAAAAAACCCCTAAAAGCTAAGTCTTGTTTTAAGCCAAAGTTTTAGACCCTTACATATATATATTTTAAACTAGAAATCCAAAACAAACAATTACTGATAAACGGAAGTCAATTTAATGTAGTTTTTATTTAAATCGTAAAATAAATATTAATACTTTTTTAAATTAGTTTTAAGTTAAAGCAAAACAAACAAACAACCATTTTCTTTTAAATTTAAATTTTAAAAATGTGTATAGACTATTTTTTAAACGCGGAAGACTTTAAACTTGTAATTTAATTTTAGTTTAATTTTAAATTTTTATCATTTTTTTTTAGAAAAATTATTTAGTTTCTTAATTTTTATTCCAATTAATTTTTTATTTGGCTTATACTTTTTAGTGGAAGACAATGTTACGAAAAAAAATCCAATCGCAGCTAAATGTACCAAAGAATATTTATTTGTATTTCAATTACCTAAACTCAATTCTTTATTTTCTAAATTCTTTTTATTGGTATGTCTACTGTTAAAACAAACATCATTTCTATTTTAATTTAATATTTAATAGTTTTATTTAAGCCATTTTAAAAATGTAGTTATTTATAATTTTTTAGTAATTTTATATTATGCTTGTGTGAATTTATTATTTAAGTTAAAAATTTTTAAAAGAGAAAACAAAATAAAGATTTATAATAAAAAAAAAATATTTAACAGAGTTTTATTGTTAAAAGATCCTTTATAATTTTAAAAGTGAGGATCGATAAGGAGAGAAAAATAGAAAGCCATAGGAAAGAACGAACTAATAGATCATTTCAAGAGAGGTCCCATAAGGGCGGCTCACTAAAGCAAACAAATAAGTGTTAAGTTCGGCTTTGCCGAATCTTTGATACTCTCCACCCGTGTTCTAAACACAATATTATCATCAAGGCACAGTGGGCGATTGGGCCTCGTTAGCGGCATTTAATTAATAACTTCTAAACGAAAAAAGATATCTTCAGTCGGTTTTTTTTCACAGCTCTTAAAAAAGTCATAGAATTTTTTAAGAAAACAAAATTTTGTTTAAATTTATTTTTTTAATTTTTTTTTAATTTTTTTTTAATTTCAAAATTTTTTTTTAACTTCAATAAACAAATTTTATAGTTCAAAATTATCTTCGGAATCTTTTTAATCTTTTTTTTTAATTTTTTTTTAAATTTTTTTTAATTTCAAAATTTTTTTTTTAACTTCAATAAACAAATTTTATAAATCAAAATTATCTTCGGAATCTTCGGAATCAGAATCAGGCATATCTAGATGCTTCAGCAAAAGCAAGCTCTTAACATCATCGTCCATAATAATATTTTTTGCAGACGAAATTGAAGACCCATTTGACAATGAAGATATCAAAGGGTCAGACGAAACTAATAAAGCATTTATGATATCTTCCATTGTATTTTTCCTGCAATTTTTTCTTGTATTGCTCTCGCGTATGTTTCGATAGTCCTTGTTCCTGGCTTCAAGAGCTTCTTCGGACATCATACCAATCGGAAGGGAAAAATGGTTTATTATATCTGCTCCATGAATTAAAATTCTGTGAACAGACGATGGCATGTAAAACCAGGAGTATGCTTTAACAAAAATTTCGGCAGTTTCCAATGCGTACGATCCGAATGCGTCCGAATTTATGTCGTATCCACAAGCCAATGCTCGTAAGACTACGCTAAATCGATATATTAAATCATAGCTTACTCCTGTTATACGAGCAGCCAAATTTGGTTGTTGGAAAAACCTCCTTGCAGTGTTTCCGTTGTTCGTGCTGCCAGTACCAGCCATTGGTATATCCACCAACAAATGCATTTCTTCCCTTAGCTTCTGCTGAATACTTCTTTTATTTTGTTCAAAGACATCCTTGTCAGCACCACGAGCTTGCCACTTTTGTATTGGTATTCTATATGCAATGTGCAAAACACACTCGAAAAACCTAATCCATGCGTGGAGACTTGATAAGCCATATTCAAAAGGTTTGCATTAATAGGAAAGCTTTTCACCAAATTTAGATCGTTCATATTTTTGGGAGTCGCGCTACAGATTCCGCATGTTTGCGAAGCCGATTCCGATATGACACTGAACGTTTTGCCATCAAGCATGGTCATATGAAATTGGTGATCAATTCTTAAGGTACTCACAAATGTTGGAAAAATATTTAATATTTGCCTGTTAATGTTTTGAATTTCTCTGCGAGACAAGTCTGCCGATTCTTTCTCGCAAAGTAATTTAATGGGTCGACAATATCGGGTAGAAGAAGGCCGATTGTTTTTCCATAAAACTGTCGGTCCTTTCTGCACTATCAATGGTACCATACAAATTGAAAATAAATATTGATCTATCATGTCTCCATCGAAGTCATTAAATTTTTGCCTGTAAGTAGAATGGCCGCTGCTGCCATCACAACCCCATTTGTAGGTAGCAGTTAATTGGGTGTTGTTATTATTTTCAATATGGTTTTGAAAACTTTCTGGGTGTGCTTCAATAATCCTAGCAATCGTATGGTCTACTAAGCTTTGTAATGGTACTTCAGCGAAATGATCAGTGACCGTGATGACACTAGGATAGCATTTTTTTTTCGCACAACGCAGTTTGTCGTAGCATGGATATATATCGGCGTTTTGCCCTTTAGCGGCTCTCTTTGACAAATTCCATGTGTACTTGGTATGTCCAACATCTACAAATAGCGCCAGTGCTTTTTCATCAGAAAATTTTGTCGGTATACGCTGAGGGGTACTCATAGTTTTCAAAATCTTACCGCTAAACTCTTCGTCGGCGTTTACCATTGACACCACCTGTGAAGCACTACGTTTTCCACCTTTATACAAGCTGCAGCTTGCAGCTACCAACAATGCTTCTGATGGCACATCTTCAGTAAGGCCTGACAATTTCTTAACTTGCGTTTTTTTGCAACATTCCGAAATATCTTTTTGTGGACGTCCAATAATTTCGGAAGATGATCTTTCAATCAATACTAACGGCATATCTAGCCATTCCTGGTTTTTGTTTTCAAAAAAAACCTTATTTCTTCTACAGTTTTTCCACTTTTCTACAAGCTTACTATTAAAATTTCGCAGCTTTTTGCCAATCTCGTACTGCTCCTCCTGAGTATATTTAAGGTTTTTGAGAACAGTACCAAATACAAAGTTTTCCATGGTGAGAAACTTCTTGGTTGGGATCGCTTCTTCATGCCATACTAAAAAAAGTACCCGTTTTGCTACCGACATTGTTCCTAAAAAGTGCCATGATTTAAATGTTAGCAGGTAATAGCAGTTCATATTACACATTTTGGACGCACAATGACGCATACTTCTAGCTAAAAAAAGAGTTAGACCGAATCCGTGCGAATCTTGTAAGTTCTACTCCACGAACGACAGGTGCACGCTAGTGCGGGCTAGTTGTTAATACACTTAATTACCACTACGTTTTATGAACAACACATTTATAGACCGGTCACAAACACTGATTTTTTATGTAATACATACATTGAAGTTAATAAAAAGCCACACTTTTAATAAAACAAGTAAAAATTGTAAATTTCCAAGGAGCTCGAAATCAATGCGCACAACAAAGAAAAAATATTGTAAAGCACTTGCTAAAACATATTTTGTGTTTGACAGCTCACAGCTGATGATCGGCTGATCGTAGAGCTTATAAAAAACCGCCAAAAATCTAATCAAAGCATCTGTTATCGATTTGTGAAAAAAAATTAACGCTTTTTCAAATTTGAAAATTTGAATTAAATGCCGCTAGCGAGGCCCAATCGCCCACTGTGCAAGGTTGTCAACACTAAGAGACAAAAAGGCTAGATTCCACAGTAGAACATGTTTACTATTAATACGATAATTACCAAAATTTTAGATGTTTTCATGTTTTTTTTAATCGAAAGCAATTATTAAATCCAATAAGCACAAAATGTAAATATGTATACAATAAGATGTCTTTATACTCTTACTCTGGTTATACTCTTACTCTCAACGATAAACTACTATGCGTTCACATGTATTAAAATAACAAAAACAACAAGTAAACAAATGTGTGTATGTGTGCAACACTTGCAGACTCAAAATTCGGTGCCAACCTGCTCGAAATAATGATAAACAATTATTATCCTAATTTTACCAAGGTAAATGATATATTTTGTGAATGAACGTGGTTTCAACATATAGGCAGACAGACAGACAGACAGACAGACAGACAGACAGACGGAAAGACGGACATCGGTATATCGTCTCGAATTGTTATAAGAATCAAGAATAGATATATATACTTTCAGAGATCGCAAATAAATTTTTCGATGCACTACACTCTGCACATTGGGGTGAAGGGTTAAAAAAAAAGTTGGCAAAAAAAATGAAGATCTCCGCTCATTACAAGGGAATTTTGAAAACTCCACGGCAAAATAATGAATTTCTCCGCTCATTACAAGGGAATTTTGAAAACTCCACGACTTTTTGACCCTCACTCATATTTAATTTCACTGCTCCTGCCACGTACCAGCTGTTAATAGCCTACTGTAACATTTTGGGCCAGCTGCGGCATTTAGTTTATGTATGATAGCCATCGAAATCAGATAACCTCGACAATTTTTGCACCAATGGAAAAAAGTGAATTTCAAGTACATACTCATAAACCATTATTTTTTCAAAAAAAATAACACCGAAACCAAGCAAGGGCTTGATATATGCTATAAGACTATGCACCATCCGCTAGTTTACTTTATCCAAAGTCTCTCCAATTTTTTTTGTTATTCTTTCGAAATAATAGGTTTTCTCAAGATCCCCAAAATGGGAATTTTTTGATCAATGATTAGATCATTGGAGCAAAATTTTCATTCCGCCGAGCCATTTCTTTAGGGTTAGAAGCAGCAGATAGTCACAGGGGACTAAATTTGAAAATATGCCATGGAAATTACACAAGTGTGTACCCGCATTCAACTAATGTAACAGGGTGTGTTTGTGTGAGATATATGGACGTTTTATATAGTTAAACAAAACAATCTTTTGAAATGGCATTTTGAGGACAGCGTCTCAATTGAGACATCTAAGCAAAATCTAGAATATACGAGATTTCTAGCACAATATGGTTTATTTTTACTAGATTTCCCATACAAAACAAAATCTAGTTCGATACTAGATTTTAGACAAAATCTTGTCAAACTTGGGCGCTACCAACTGATACTACTGTGTTTTTTAATATTGACATTTAAAAACAATACAAAAACAAAAGCAAACAAGTTGAATAAAAATGAAATAAAATAATAATTATTAATAAAAATTACGAATTTATAATAAAAAAATATTTAGTAATTGAAAAGTTATAATTTTTAATACTTATATGTGCCCATTCCAATCTGCTATATAATAATTGTGCAAATGAATTTGTTTTTGTTTTTCAAACAAATGCTGATGTTTTTTCGCAAAAATTCTATTTTGGCTTGTGCTTATTTCATTCTTGATGCATAATATAATAATAAAATCTGTTCCTGTTTTGAATTTTCCATATTTCCATTTTCCTATTGTTTTGTTCATTTTTGGTATTTCTAGTTTATATGTTTTATTTTAAAATATCAAAAAACTTAAATGGAAACGAAATAGATCTCAACTAAAATCTACTAGATTTTCCTTAGCTGGAAACGCACTATTACTCATTTTCAATCGTCATTTTTTAGATTTTTTCTAATTTTTATAAGGGTTGATAAAAGAAGAAGAGCCCCAAAATTCAGACATATTCAATTATATATCATTATTATTATTTCTTTTTCAAAAACGAGGAACGGCCGAACACATTTGTATTTGATAAAATTTTAACTTAATAAGGTAAGAACTATTTAAAATTTTGGAGCCCTAGTTCTTATAGTTCCTAAATATGGCAGCGCAAAATGTGAAATATTTGTTTAAAAAAAACCCAATGAAGTGGTCCAGAACAATTGTGTTTATCTTCAAATATTGTTAACCTACAACTCTAGCCAAGGTCTTAATTAAAAGGTAGTTTCGAAAAGTCAAAGGTCATTATTACATGATCAATATTTTGTGATGAAATATCTTAGAAATTGATGTTTATACCCTATACCACTATGTGGTTTGGGTATAATGACTTTGCGCTGCTGTTTGTAACTACGAAAAATATTTGACCTAGACCCACATTTTTTTATACCGCCCGACTCAGAATCACTTTCTGAGTCGATTTAACGATGTCTGTCAGTCCGTCTGTGTGTCCATGTAAACCTTGTAATGAAATTTGGTATACAGTTAAACCTCCTACAACGCGGTTTCCCATAACGCGTTTTCCCTACAACGCGGTTCCCAAAATGCGGATATTTACTTACAACGCTACTCTTACAACGCGATTTTAACGAAAATTTTTTCAAATATTTACTATTTTAATTTGAAAAAGGTTTTCTTTCCCAAATAAAATTTTTTGCATTTTGTTCATACTTTGATACATATCTTTTTTATAGCATTGCCACCCTACACTTGAACATGTGTTTACAAAGTGACAAACAAATACGTAATTGTGTAGTCAACGACAAAATTAAAAAAAGGGGTTTCCCCGCGGTTCTAACATCACACAACGATTTATGCTACTTTCATTTGATGTAATAATTTTTTTTGTTAGTTTGTTGTCGGCATTGCAAATAAAAGCATCAATCTAAAGCGTGTAAAAAATTGCGAAAAAATATTCAGTCTAATTCCAGTTAAATTATAAAAAATTTGTGAAACAGTCGTAAAAGACTTTTGATAAAATTCTTTTAAGGTGAATAAGTAAGTTTCTTTTAAACCTAATTTATATGTATGTATGTAACTTTATTTAAATGCAAATAAATTTTTAAATTTAGCCACAAAAATGTCGAATAAAAAAAAAACGCCGTTAAAACGAAAATTTTTATCCATTGAATTAAAAATACAAATTTTGGATCGACTTCAAAATCAAGAGAGGATAAGTGATATTGCCAGACATTTTAACTTAAATGAGTCAACAATAAGAACTATCAAACAAAACGAAGAAAAAATTAGAAGTTCGGTAGCATCTGGATCCTCTGTAGTCGAGAAAGTAACTGCTCGTCCTAAACGGCAGATAATGGAGAAAATGGAGCAATCGCTTATGGTGTGGATAGAATACATGACAAAAAAAGAACGATTGCCCTTAGATGGGAATGTAATTAAGCATAAAGCACTAAAAAAATCTAATTATTTAAAGGAAACAGGACAATCGTCAATCGATGAAGACAATCATCAATTCGTAGCTAGTAATGGATGATTTGGAAAATTCAAAAAAAGACATGCACTTCTCAATTTAAAAATACAGGGAGAAAGTGCATCCGCAGACGCAGATGCAGCAGAAAAATATCCAGCAGCGTTCGAAAAAATTATTAAAGAAAATGGTTATTTACCTGAACAAGTGTTCAACGCAGATAAGACAGGCTTGTGGTGGAAAAAAAATGCCTTCAAGAACTTTTATTTCGAAAAACGAAAAAAGAGCTCCTGGCTTTAAAGTTTCGAAAGATCGAATAACATATTGCTGTGCAGTAATGCGTCTGGTGATTTTATGACCAAGCCAATGTTTATTAACCGATCATTAAATCCAAGATGTATGAAACAATGCAACAAAAACAACCTTCCAGTGTATTGGAGAGCCAACAAAAAATCATGGATGACTGCCAGTTTATTTAATGATTGGTTTTATCATTGCTTTGTTCCTGACGTAGAAAATTATCTAAAAAAAAAGAACTTAGCATTTAAAGTTTTACTACTTTTAGATAATGCGCCATCCCATTCGACTGATTTAAGTCATCCTAATATTCAAATCGAATTTTTACCGCCCAACACCACATCGCTATTACAGCCTTTAGATCAGGGCATAATAGCAGCATTTAAAGCTTACTAAATTCGGAAATCCTTTGAGGTAATATTAGAGAAGATGGAGTCAGCAAATATTACGGTTAAAGAAGTCTGGAAACAATTTACAATTTTAAATTCCGTGTAAATTGTTGATGCGTCATTTAAATAAATTCGTCCTTCAACACTAAAAGCTTGCTGGAAAGCACTAATACCGGAAATAGACGTTCAGGGCACTGTTTCTACATCAATAGAAGATGAATATAGGAACATAGTGAGATTGGCGCATGCAGTAAAAGGTGATGGATTTGATGAAATAACAATGGCTGATATTCAAGAATTAATTGCGGATGACGAAATAAACGAAGCAGATTTAGTGACAATGACAAATGAAGAATCAGTTGGATATACATAGCTCTGACGATGTTTCCGATGTTGAAAATAAAAACTTTTCACTAAGAAATATCGAAAAAGTTTTAAATATGGCAAAGCAGATGGAAGAATACATTTTGGAGAACGACCATTTAAGTGACAGAGCAGTGAAATTTATAAAGATTTGCGAAATAAGAGCAAACAAACTTCAATGCACGATTTTTTCAAACCAATAATCGTCGAAAGGATGCCCGAATCTGATAGTGGATCATGCTCAGATTTTGAACTAGTACGAACAAAACGTTCGAAACAAATCATACTAAGTGATGAGGAGGAGTAGAAAGTTATCGTTCTGTTTTGGCTTTAATTTATTAAATCTTTCAACTTGAATATTTTACGTAGAATTGAAATTTTATTTTATTTTGTTTTTTTTTTTTTTGTTTTTGTTTAAATAAATGGAGTGTTATTAAATTACATAATATGTATGTTCTTATGACTCAACAAATAAATACACAAAATTATATTAAGCACATATTTTTACTATATAAATTCCAATATTTTATTGCAAATTTTTTTACTTTGGAACCAAACTCTGATTTTTGTACGGAGTTAGAGTCTCCTACAACGCGATTTCCTATAACGCGGAGTTTTTCAGGAACCTATTCACCGCGTTGTAGGAGGTTTGCCTGTATAAGCTTTTATCGGCCATAGGATAAACACTATTGAAATTGGTGAAATCCGGTCCATGTTCAGACCTAGTCCCCATACAAAGACCCCTATGAAATCGACATAAATAAGATCAAAATTATCATTATAGATCTCAGTCAAATTGGGTTGTATGTGTTCATTATATTCATTAATCAGTAGTCCAAAAATAATCCCTATAGGACAATTCGTAGTCATAGCCCCAGATACATAGAGTGCTTCCCGGTCTTCACTTAAATCTATCAAAAAAAAAATTTGCACAGATTTTTAAAAAATTTGGTTTGTATATATTTTTTCAAAATATAAGTGACTTTACCAAATATGGTCAGGATCGGTCCATTTTTTGACCTAGTCCCCATATAAATATAGCACCCGATATGAACTTTTTCATATCTGCAGCCAAAAAAATTAATAACAATGCCACTCAAATTTGGTTTTTGCTTATTTTCTATATCCAGTTAGTTGAACCGAAGAGAGGGTCTCTAAACCATGGTATAGGGTATCGCATTGTCGGTCTAGACCGACTATAATTTTCCTACTTATTTTTTTTTAATATATGTTCTTATGGTAAATATAATGCGTGAGTTTTTATTGGTTCCGGAGATATAAATAATAAAGTAAAACTAAATGGATTTTTTATTCAAATATGATTTTATACAAAATACAAAAATATTCCGTTATTTCGTTTTGCAAATTAAAAAAATCGAAAATAAAAATTTTAACTTTACTTTTTGTACTAAATTTTATAATTGTCTTTCAATTTTTATTTATAACTCAGGAACCAATAAAAACGCACCCAGTAAATTTAGCGCGGGCAAAGACAAAACTATCAGCAACTATATACTTTTTTTTTAAGTTTTCACTTTTTGAGATATACTTTCACAAAGTAAAGTTTAAATGATTATGACCTTTGAGAGTTGTCAAAAAAAAAAAAACAAGTAAAGAGTGTTAAATTCGGCTGTGCCGAATTTTTTGATACCCTCCACCTGAGTCTTCAACTCTATGTTACACCCAATGTTGAGTACGACTACACTTTAAAACTTTTGCCGATACTGAAACATTAATTCCGAATAACAAAATTCAAATGATTCTTGGCTAAAAATTATTATTATTAAAAGTAAGCTAATTTTAAAATATTTTTATCTGAATTATTTTTTATTTTTGTCTGCATTACATTCAATACAAAAAAAAAATACATAATAATAACAGGTAAGAAGCTCAATATAGAAATTTAAACTTATCATATCTATTTATTTCATTTTCCATTTTTCATTTTTCATTTTCCATTTTCCATTTTCTGTTTTTCATATTTCAATTTTCATTTTCCATTTTCCATTTTTCAATTTTCATTTTCCATTTTTCATTTTTCATTTTTCATTTTTCAATTTTTCAATTTTTCAATTTTCATTTTCCATTTTTCGATTTTCATTTTCGATTTTTCACTTTGCATTTTCCATTTTTCAATTTTCATTTTCCATTTTCAATTTTCCATTTTTAATTTTTCAATTTTCATTTTTCATTTTCCATTTTTCAATTTTCATTATCCATTTTCCATTTTCGATTTTGCGTTTTCCATTTTCCATTTTTTATTTTTCAAATTTAATTTTTCAATTTTCATTTTCCATTTTCCATTTCTCATTTTTCAATTTTCATTTTCCATTTTTCATTTTTCAATTTTTAATTTTCATTTTCCATTTTTCATTTTTCAATTTTCCATTTTTAATTTTTCAATTTTAATTTTCCATTCTTCATTTTTCAATTTTCCATTTTTCAATTCTCATTTTCCATTTTCCATTTTGCATTTGCCATTTTCCATTTTTTAATTTTCATTTTCCATTGTCCATTTTTCAATTTTCATTTTCCATTTAACATTTTACATTTTTCATTTTTCAATTTTCATTTTCCATTTTTCAATTTTCATTTCCCATTTTCCATTTTCCATCTATCCATTTTGCGTTTTCCATTTTCCATTTCTCATTTTTCATTTTTCAATTTTCAATTTTCATTTTCAATTTTCATTTTCCATTTCTATTTTTTCATTTTTCAAATTTTCATTTTCCATTTTTCATTTCCCATTTTTAATTTTTCAATTTTCCATTTTACATTTCCCATTTGCCATTTTCCGTTTTCCATTTTCCATTTTTCAATTTTCATTTTCCATTTTTCAATTTTCATTTTTCGTTTTCCATTTTTAATTTTCATTTTCCATTATTGAATTTCATTTTCCATTTTGCATTTTTAATTTTTCAATTTTTATTTTCCATTATTCATTTGCAATTTTCATTTTTCATTTTCCATTTTTCATATTACAGTTTCGTTTTCCATTTTCCACTTTCCATTTTCCATTTTTCATTTTTCATTTTTCAATTTTCATGTTTCAATTTCCATTTTCCATTCTCCATTTTTCATTTCCCATTTTTCATTTTTCATTTTTCATTTTCCATTCTCCATTTTTCATTTTCTATTTTCCATTTTACATTTTTCATTTTCCATTTTCCGTTTTTCATTTTTCCTTTTTCCTTTTTCATTTTTCATTTTTCATTTTTCATTTTCCGTTTTTCATTTTTTCCTTTTTCATTTTTCATTTTCCATTTTCCATTTTCCATTTTTCAATTTTCATTTTTCATTTTCCTTTTTTAATTTTCATTTTCCATTTTGGAATTTCATTTTCCATTTTGCATTTTTAATTTTTCAATTTTCTTTTTCCATTTTCCATTATTCATTTTGCAATTTTCATTTTCCACATTCCATTTTTCATAATTCAATTTTTGTTTTCCATTTTCCACTTTCCATTTTTCATTTTTCAATATTCTTTTTTCTATTTTCCATTTTACATTTTTCATTTTCCATTTTCCGTTTTTCATTTTTCCTTTTTCATTTTTCATTTTCCATTCTTCATTTTTCATTTTCTATTTTCCATTTTTCATTTTCCACTTTTCATTTTCCTTTTTTCATTTTCCATTTTTCATTTTACATTTTCCATTTTCCATTTTCTGTTTTTCATTTTCCATTTTCCATTCTCCATTTTCCACTTTCATTTTCCATTTTTAATTTTCCATTTTTCATTTTTCGTTTTCTTGTCGTTTTCATTTTTTCTTTCATATTGGCGATAAAAAAATATGTGGCAATACTACTAACATGAGCTATGTTATTGTGTTCTTGGTATTGTTAATATATGTACATATATGCATAATTTTTTTGTGGCAGTTTTTTATGTTGTTGTAGAATTATAATATTCAACCACTAAACTGTTACAACAAACACACTGGGGTTTATGTTTTTTTTAGAGGTATCTACATATTTTTGCTCGTTTCTAATCACGATGAAGCCCGATTTAGCCCATTTTCAATACCAACCTGCTAGGAATTATGGCATATGACATTATTGTAGCCTTATTTAGTTCGATAGCTTTTTTTGTGAATGAGCGTGATTTCAACAGACAGACGGACAGACGGACAGACGGACATCGCTATATCGACTCGAGCTGTGATAAGGATCAAGAATATATATACTTTATGGGGTCGGAAATTAGTTTTTCGATGCGTTACAAACGGAATGACAAACCTATATATACCCTCTGCCACTGACGTGTGGAGGGTATAAAAATAAAATAATGAATCCATTTAAAATATTAAAGGCGATTCGAAATGACACATCAGTTTAAGTTAATCTTCAATAATTGTAAGATCATTTCTATACGCTGACTCACCCTAGGGAGTTTTTAATGATACTTTCAGTTTTAGTGCCTCCATATTTCGTGAACTATAAATGCCAGGGGTCCATTGTATAGCCCTCGTCATTTTTTGTTTAACTTAAGATACAGGCAATCATGAATGATTCTAGATTTTTACCTTTTCGTACCGAAAAATGTAAATTAACACTTTACATTTTTCTAGTAAGCCGTTGTTTGCTTGTTTATTTTGAATTTTCTTTATTTTTATTCGGGGAATTCCCTTTTTGTACATCAAATGTTTCTTTGTTTGCGTAAGTGTGAGTTCTGTGCATATGTAAATGTCAATTGCGTTTGATGATAAATGAAAATCAAATCGTATTTGTTTTATTATGACAACCAATCGTATTTTAAGGTCTTTATCGATTGGAGAAAACTAATCAAAGAAGTCGAAGTTGAATTAAAGAAAAAGGAAGCAGCTGAAATATATGGTATCCCGGCTAGTACGGTCTCAACGATTTCCAAATACAACGAATCAATTATCACGTCGTTTGATTCTGGATTTCCTCAATGAAGTAAAAGGGCTAAAAACCGAGAATTTCTAAATAGCTGCAAAGCAGTCTTCGATTGGTTTATATCAGCTAGAAATCAAAGCATGCCCATATCTGCAGCCATATTAAGGAGAAGGCAATGGAGTCTGAAAAGCGTTTTGGCGATGACAATTTTATGGAAAGCTCAGGTTGGCTTGATAAATGGAAGCAGAGGTATTGAATACAATTGATTAAACGTTTAATAAATACATACATAAAATAATTTGTGGACTTTTTTCATTTTAGATATTGTGTGGGAGAAAGCAAGGTCGAAAAATGGAAAAAATTCGTTTTGTCGAATTTATTTTAAAAGTACTATGAACGTGATGTTTTTAATACGGATGAAACAGAATTATTCTATAACTGTCTTCCAGACAAAACGTTGACTTTTAAAAACAAGCAATATCACGGAGGCAAAATTAGCAAGCAGGTTACGTTAATGATGGTAGCAAATATGCCAAACCTCGGTGCTTTGTTAAGTGGATTGCATCAATCATGTAACAAAAGTTTGGGATATTGACGTTAGTAATCAAACCATGGCTAATTGCTTCAAAAAACTGGATTTCGTCAATATTTTGAATGAGAGGAAGAAGACGACATGCAATGTTACTCTTCAGGCTTATATTGAAGTAGATAAATGAGCTTTGCACAACTGGCTTTCCTACAGATGATGATATTGTTATGCATTACTGCCCTGAATCAGAGAATCCAATCTTAAGCGGAACGGAGAGTAATGGCGAGCGTTCAGTGGAAGAAACAATTCATCAGCCTTTCGGAAATGATGTAGAAAATTATTTCCGTAAATTGAATTTATATTTGAAAACAAATGATGAGCACTATAAAGCTTTGATCAAATTAGAGTAATTTTTTACGAAAATAAAAAAAAAAAATTAAATTTTAAGTCACTAATTTTAGAATATTTTACTTCACTGTATCTCAACAAAAGTTTTTGAGTTTTTTTTTGTGATAATGGTATTTCGAGTTATGGAAGTTCGACTGTATATTATAAAAAAAATAACAATTTCTCTTAATTATGTGGGTATATTTTTAGATTAGCTTTTACAGCTCTTTTAAATTTATTTAATCAATATAAAATAAATAAAAATCTGTTAAAAATTTTCGAAAGTAAACCAAATTAGTACATGTGAAGAAAAATAACCCCTGCAATCTGATGAATTACATTTTATCACGTGCTATTTTGATAATTTCGATACGCTAATAAACGCTTACCGACAGCTTTGTCGGCAACACTAGAGCAGTTGGTGGATGGTTGTCTGAGCTACTCTGGTTGGTTGGTATGTCAACACTAAATGTTGCCGAAAAAGAAGTCCTTGAATTACATTTGAAAATGTTGATGATCATCAGCAATACAAACACAATTAAATTGTATTGTACGAGTAAACGAGTAGTACAGCATCGATACAAATCGATTCTTACGACATTTTTTTGCAGATCAATTTGTTAAATACTTGGCGTATTTAAACGTACATTAAATGAATCCAATCGCACTTGACAAAAAATTTATTTTAAGATGGGCTTTTTTTTTTGTTATTTTCGTTAAGGATAATTTGAGCAATTACTGATTTTTGTTATCAAAAGATTTTTACACGAGATTTGTTTCTTTTTTTTGTTGTTTTTTTCATTGATGTTTGCCACAATGAACGAGATTTACAACAAAAAAAAGAGCAGCTGAAGTGTATAGTAGTTGTCATATTATCAATACAATACTGGTACTTAGTTGCAATATCGATTATTTTAAAACCACGATTAGTAAAACTCTTTAAAGGAAAACTTCAAGTACTTAGGCCGTTCTTTAATGTAGTTTAGTAAAGCAGTGGTGATGCGGCAGTTTAAAAAAAGCTTAATTGTTAACATTCTCACCAAAAAATTAAAAAAAAATACATAATTTTTTTTTTTAAGATCAAAAAAATATTACCGAACTATAAAGGAGATTTTTCAATTTTGCCGCTTTTCATTCATCAGCCATCGATGATCGATATTCGTTTGGATGGTGCAAAATTTGGTTTGCGAAATCAAGTTTGTAAATATTTATTTATTTTTATTTATTTATATTTTTTTCACTTTAAGTTCAACTTTCAAAACAATTTGAAATGTTAAAATGTTGTTAATTATTAGTTCAAGATTGTGTTTATTCGGTGGTTCAATGTTTTTCTTTGTGCTAGTTATTGAATTGTATTGTTTTGTACTTAATTTGTGTTAATTTAAATTACTCATCAAAACATTTGGAATATTTATGTACATTGATGAATAATTTCATGAGCATATGACTGGAATAGTACGTTTACGTTGGAGTGACGGCTAAGTACAAAGCATTTTAAGCGATTATTCTTTTTGATCTTACAAGGTCAAATTCCTGAAATTCTATATCCTTAAGAGAGAATATTGATCTTATTTGTTATTATTGAAAAATTTAGGAAATTCTTTTTTTTTATATTTAAATAACTATTTAGGTCAATCCCTTGCAAAAATTATATTATATTTTGTCGCTTAAAAAGCATAAACTGTAGATAAACAGAACAAACATACAGCTTTGAAAAATGGAGTTTCACACTAAAACTTGATATAACATTGAGAGAAAATCCATTAACGAGGAAGTGAAATGAATAAAAGTCCAAAATTGTAACGGGAGAGTTTAAGATTCTATAGAGGCCGATAGAGCACTTTTCACGATCAACGAAAATGTATTTGCCTTAGTTTCCTTATAAAGAGATAATACGTTCATTTTAGCTTCCGAATTAAATTTAAGCATGGATTTTTCAATTATTTTCGTAACAGAATCTATAATATTAATAGGCTAAGCGATTTCTTGTGACTGATGTTTTATTCTACCGTTTTATCCCGATTTTGACCAAACGTATATTATTTGGAAGGTATTTCTTTTTAGCCGTTTTGCAGATTTACAGATTTTTAAATTTATTCCTTTATTTTGAGTAAATTGCATTTAAAGTTGCTACTAACACATACATAAAATTATACAATGCTATGTGTGTGTTAATTGAATTTGTTAATGTGTTTGTAATAAAAATGAGTTTGTTTTTTGTGTTAATTTGTGAATTGGCTATAATTGGTTAGCATACTTTTAGGGTCTTTATTTAATGAAAAAATAGAATTTCCTAGAATATGCGCTCGAATTTCGAGAGCTGGAGTCTGCTAATTAAAGTTAAAGTCTGTTAGTTAAAGTTATTGCTCCTAAAGATATTTGCTAGTCTTTGCTTTCACAGACTATCACACCTACAATTTTAAATCTTTACTACATTTCGTTTAGTAGTAACTTGCACATAGTTGACTTTTTCCGTTAGCAGTAATAAATCGTAGAGAGATTTAAGAAATAAACCATTTTTAAATGAAAAACTTCCAATTTTTCGCCTGCAGTTAAGAATAAGTTCATATCGGATGCCATATTTACATGGGGACTAGATCAAAAAATTAAGCGATCCTGACCATATTTGATAAATTGACTTATTTTTTGCATAATCATATACAAAGCAAATATGAGCAAACTCTGTGCAACAATTTTGTTTTTGATGTGTAAACATCTATACGCGCAGGGAGGTAAATTTATATTTCACAATACAATCACAAAAACAGCGTAACATATGAGCCGTAAGACAAAATCGGTGTGATTTATGATTGTATTGGTGAAAAAATTATGATATGTAATAACCTGTTTGAAAATGAAAAATGAAAAATAAAAAATGAAAAATGAAAAATAAAAATGAAAAATGAAAATAAAAAATGAAAAATGAAAAATAAAAAATCGAAAAATGAAAAATAAAAATGAAAAATGAAAATAAAAAATGAAAAATGAAAACTGAAAAATAAAAAATGAAAAATGAAAAATTAAAAATGAAAAATGAATAATGAAAAATGAAAAATGAAAAATGAAAAATTGAAAATGATAAATAAAAAATGAAAAATAAAAAATGAGAAACGAAAAATGAAAAATGAAAATGAAAAAATTAAAAATTAAAAATAAAAATGAAAATGAAAAATAAAAAATTAAAAATGAAAAATGATAAATAAAAAATGAAAAATGAAAAACGAAAAACGAAAAATTAAAAATTAAAATGAAAAATAAAAATGAAAAATGAAAATAAAAAATGAAAAATGAAAAATAAAAAATGAAAAATAAAAAATGAAAAATGAATAATGAATAATGAAAAATGAAAAATGAAAACTGAAAAATAAAAAATGGAAAAATAGAAAGTGAAAAATGAATAATGAAAAATGAAAAATAAAAAATGGAAAAATAAAAAAATGAAAATTGAATAATGAAAAATGAAAAATGAATAATGGAAAATGAAAAATAAAAAATAAAAAATGAAAAATAAAAGATATAAAATAAAAATGAAAAACGAAAAATTAAAAATGAGAAATGAAAAATGAAAAATGAAAAATGAAAAATGAAAAATGAAAAATGAAAAATGAAAAATGAAAAATGAAAAATGAAAAATGAAAAATGAAAAATGAAAAATGAAAAATAAAAAATAAAAAATGAAAAATAAAAATGAAAAATGAAAATAAAAAATGAAAAATGAAAACTGAAAAATAAAATTTGAAAAATGAAAAATAAAAAATGGAAAAATAAAAAATGAAAAATGAAAACTGAAAAATAAAATTTGAAAAATGAAAAATAAAAAATGGAAAAATTAAAAATAAAAATGAAAAATAAAAATGAAAAATGAAAATAAAAAATTAAAAATGAAAACTGAAAAATAAAAAATGAAAAATAAAAAATGGAAAAATAAAAAATGAAAAATGAATAATGAGAAATGAAAAATGAAAAATGAAAAATGAAAAATGAAAAATGAAAAATGATAAATAAAAAATGAAAAATGAAAATGAAAAAATTAAAAATTAAAAATAAAAATAAAAATAAAAATGAAAATGAAAAATGAAAAATAAAAATGAAAAATGAAAAATGAAAAATGAAAAATGAAAAATGAAAAATGATAAATAAAAAATTAAAAATCAAAAATGAGAAATGAAAAATAAGAGATAAAAAAAAATGAAAAATGAAAAATGAAAAATAAAAAATGAGAAATGAAAAATAAAAGATAAAAAATAAAAAATAAAAATGAAAAATGAAAAACGAAAAATTAAAAATGAGAAATAAAAAATGAAAAACGAAAAACGAAAAATGAAAAATTAAAAATGAAAAATGAAAATGAAAAAATTAAAAATAAAAATGAAAAATGAAAAATAAAAAATGAAAAATGATAAATAAAAAACGAAAAATTAAAAATTAACCAGTTGAAATAATAAATATTTTTATATTAGCAGAACACCTGCAGTTGAATGCTATAAATGATACATAAATGACGCTTTCTGTTTAATTTTAAAAAAGTGCCATAAAAAATCTTTAATTACTAGATGTTTACACATCTCCCCTGTGTTCGGACTCACATGATTTTTCTTCATAGATTTAAGTGAAGATCAGGAAGCAGCTTTATATGGCGTTTATGACTAAGAAATCTCCTACAGGGTTTATTTTTCGACTACTGATTATCGGGTGTAATAAACCCACACAAACCGAGACCTTTATATTAATTTGTGTCTTATGGCAATTTAAGCCAATCTCATAGGAGTCATTTGTATGTGGACTAGGTCTGAACATGCACTGATTTTCACCAATTTCAACAGCGTTCATCTTATGGCTGACAAAAGCATATACAGTATTGGTCAGAACAAAAGCAACCAAAATCACTATTGACCTTTATTGTATTTTTAAGCATGTTATTGTTGTTTTTCCAAAATCTTCTTTATCATTTCTTACTCTTTATAACATTACAAATAAAACGACAAAACTGAAATTGTAAACTAAACCGTTATATTTTTTTTTTTTTTTTTTTTTGCAAAAAACTCAAAATGTTACTATTTCAGTTGAACAAAACAAAAGCAACTTTAAGCAAGAACAAATTGAATTGTCTCTACTTTCAACTTTAAGGCCTTATTTTTACATTATCTTTTAATTTAATTTAACTTAAGTTGACTGACAGCTTGTTGCAGTGTGAAATTAATCATATTTAAACCAAATCGTCATGGCTCGTGATAAATACTCCAAAAACTTAAAAAATTAAATAATTAAGGATTTTTTGAATAGAAAGAGTTAAATAGAACTAGCTAAAAAGCATAATATTAATAAATATATAATATCTCGGCTTATAAAAAAATATAAAACAACAAAATCTGTAAAAAAAAAAAAAAAAAAAACATTGCATTTGGGAGGAGCACCACTGAAGACAGATGAAAGGACAGACCGTCACATTGTACAAATTGTGCAAAAATCATTTAAATCCATTTAAATCATCAAAAACTATTTTAAATTAGCTTTAAATATAGTTTCAAGGAGAACCTTTCACACGATAAACATTTGTATGGTTTTTTTGGAAGAAATGTGTAACATTTTGAAAATGCTAAATGAAAAAGGCGGCTATTGCTAGAGCGATGATCATATCTAGGAGCGGCCATCGCTATATAAGTTGATTCCAAAAAATTTGGCATCATAACTTAATTAAGGGGGTTACATCTAACACTTTGTTTGGTTGTATGAAATCGACCTATTTTAATAAATATGAACAAATACAACATAAATATAAAACATATATGTACTGAAAAATTTTGTTTTTTAGTTTAGTCAATAAGCTATCATTCCATTTCAATTTTTCCTTACCAAAGGAAGATATCCAGCTGCGTTAAAGATCTTTTCCGCAGAACATGTACTAATGTTAGTAGTGATAACCAGAACAAATTTGTAAAAATTATGAAAAGTAACTTACTCAACAGCATTGTTCATAATACGTCTTAAATCACTGCTTTTACATATGTAACCTACGTCATTGAAGATTATTTTACTTGTAAACACACAAAAACATCTTCACACATAAAGCAATTATATTTAAAGAGAAATCAAAAACTCAACATCATTATGCCTTGTTGCCTTAATCCTAGCCAATATCCTTTTATCTCAGCCAAATTTTAAACACATTTTGTTTCAAGAGTGTTATTATCGGTTTATTTGCCAAAGTTAAAATTGCCGAAAAAAATGCAACATCAACAAGAAAACAAGTTTAAAAAAATTTAAGGTGGTCAAGTTCGACTATATGATACACTACGCAATGCTGTTTTCTACATTTATACATTAAAGTGATAATTGATAAGGAAAGACTCTTGAAAGTTGCCAAATGCGTTCAAACTTGAGATATGTGGAAAAAGATTGAAAACTATTGAAATCATAGTTAGATGTAGGAGAGTTGGTAAAAAAAAAAATCACCCGTTTCTACCTTTTTTCCTTAATAAAATACAATTTTTCCAAACACGAGGTTCTATTTTATACTAGCTTTCTTGCGATATATATAATAATATTAATTTGATGTGATTATTAAAGCGAATAGAGAACTATTTTTTTTTTCATGTACATCCAATCAAACATTTGAATAAAATGTTCGTAAATCCATAGTTCGGTACAATTATTAAAATTATCTCCGAACTGTTCATCCGATTTATTTAATGTACACCTTTTTTTAAAGAGAATGGCCCTGGGCTTTATATTTTTTAACCAACATTTGTTAGAAATATTCATATATTTATATTCATTAGCAGATTCCAGCCCTCGAAATTCGAGTGCAAATTCTATTTTATTTTTTCATTAAATAAAGACCATAATGGCATGCTAATCAATTATAGCCAATTCAGAAATCAACACAAAAAACAAAGTCATTTTTATTACAAACACATTAACAAATTTAATAAATAATAAATAATTTTATGTAAGTGTTAGTAGCAACTTTAAATGCAATTTACCCTGAATAAAGGAAAAAATTTAAAAATCTGTGAATCTGCAAAATGGCTAAGAAGAAATACTTTTCAAATAATATAAGATTGATCAAAATCGGGATAAAACGGTAGAATAAAACATCGGTCACAAAAATCGCCAAGCCTATTAATATTATAGATATCTTTAATTATACTGGTATAGCCCAGCACTCGAAATTCGAGTGCAAAATCTAGGAAATTAAATTTTTTCATTCAATTTTTTTCTTTTGATGTTTTTTTAATCTATATATATCTGTGGTCACAAGCAATAACCGCCTAACTCGAAAATCATGCTTTCGAGAAAAACAGCTTTTTATATAAATGTAGTGGGGCTTCATTACGACTTAGGTCAGTATGTTTTTATTAATAACTTTTTAAATAACAGTGTTAGAAAAATGGGGATTTCACGTATATATAAAGCATGGTTAGTAGAATATGATAGCATACATAACTCAAATCGTTCTTAAGTCGACTTAGGCGGTTATCGCTTGTGACCACAGATATATAAAAAAGGTATGAATATTTAAATAAAATTCATCCTAAAGGTATGCTAATCAATTTTAGCAATTCACAATTAAATTCGATGAATTGTGAATTGGCTAAAATTTTTAGCATACCTTTAGGCTCTTTTAAAATTATTAAATACATCTTTAAATCGAGAGGGCGTAACGAATTACTAGAAATATTATATTTTATTTAATTTAATATATTTTTAAGACAGATTTTTTCACACTCCTCCGTGCTTAAAAAGGGAACAAAAAAATTACCTTCACGTATTAATATATAGATTTTATATTCCAAGCATGTATTATTAATTTTCTTACTAACATACACATTTTTTGTATTTGCTTAAAACCCGAAATTAGCTTTCCGAATTTCTTTCAAATGATGTGGTATCGTTACATAAATAAAAAACCAAAGCTGTCATTTTTATCAATAAAGTTTTTAAAAAAGGATATTAAAATAAATATTGTTATTCAGAAAAAGTTTTAAACTTAAATGAATGCCTCGCTTGTCAAATTTATTAACTCCACTTTCAGATATATTTAAAAATATGAGAAAGCGGAGCAAATCGATTTGGCAAGTGAGGCCTTCAAATAGAAATGTTTATTTGATATCAAATTTGACTATACTGAGTATGGATCAAATATGATAAAAAAAGGCGTTTTTCTACCCTTTTTACAATTAAAATTGAGATTTGTCCGACAAAAAAATTCTAGGTCCATAAGTTTTATTTCTTCACCTACATTTCCAAATTTAAGCGTATTTAGTAACTTCCCATGAAGAGGCTTATTATGGAGAAAAGGTCCAAAGATCTATTTGATAACAATATCAATTGAGTTAATATTTAGACTAGATTTTTATATTTGGACTGCAGAATGATGAATCTGAAATAACCAAAATTCACTTGCGAGAAAAAGTATCCGTACACTTGAAGAATTTTAAATATTTTAATATTGAAAGTTTTTAATATTAATAAAAATTTTATTAAAAATTTTGAATTAAGAACTTTTAACCATGGACTCCTTAAGAATTTTTTTATTTTTAAAAAACTTACGGAACGTTTCAACTTTCTTGGTTTACAATGCAAAAACGCAGTATGGCAGCTATAACTGCAAGAAAAAGTATTCGTACACTTACAATTATGCAACGACGTCCACGTCTGTTACATCGATTTTATTTTAGTATAAGACTAACTTTTTTGTATAAAGTTGATTTGACTTAATCATATTTCTTTTGGAAACCATATTCTAGAAAATCGATGCTGACGAGAGAAATATTACCGTAAAGTTTAGAAATGTGGGTAAACCTTTACGGGAACTAGCTCGAGTCATAGGCAGAAGCTACCTTCTAAGTGAAGTACGTCGTCCAAAACTACAAAACCACCAATTCAAATTTGTCAAAACCTAGTTCTGGTCACCTCTCCAAACTAACTGAGCACGAAAAGCGAAGTATTTTGGCTTCAGTAAAACATTATCCAGGAATTACTGCTTCCCAAAGAATCCCTCGGCAAAGGCATTCATGAAGATACCGTTGTCAAAATATTAAATAATTTATATTCTATAACTTTAAAACAAAGAGCACAACAACTGTGCCTTGGAGGAGATTATTTGTTCAAACAGGATAATGATCCAACAAGATACTTCGCACAATTTCAAACTGAGCTTGCTCTACAATACTAAAAATAAATTGAAATCGTCACCCCAATCACCCGATCCTAATCCTATAGAGCATTTGTAGGAATTAGTGGAGCGCAGAAAAAAGACTTAAATAGCTTAATAATTTATTAGAAAAAAACTAATTTAGCTTAGTTAATTTTTTCTTATTGTTTTCGAAGTATAACAGTTTTAATTTCAGGTGTATGGCTACTTTTTCTGACAACTGTATGTATTATAATGTATGTCTTATTTCCATTTGTGTATGGTTTGCAAATCTAAACATTTACCAATTATTACCAATTCCAGTTGAGTTCGTTCTTAGGTTAAAATATATTTTTCTGATAAGTTCCGCTAAATATTTTTCATATTTCCGAACTATTGTTGGATAACAAGTCTAAGGCGATCGAGGTAAGGTTATTACCCTCTATAGCGTATCACAAAGGAAATACAAAGACAGACGTTTCGTAGGAATTTTGGTGTCTGTGTAAAAATCAAAAGTTAAAATTAAGGCTCTACATTGTAGTTATGAACATGCAACGGTCGTACAACAGACAACAACAACTATCTACAGTCCTAAAAGCAGCAAGAGCAACAAAAAATATTTTAACAAATAATGTGGATTTTGTTTAACGTTACTCTCTTTTGGCTGCTGTTACCACTGCACCTGTCACACACTCCTTTAGATGCGATACAAACAAACAAACAAAAAAAAAAACAATCTTGGCTACGTATTATTTTTTATATGAATGTTTGTATGTGCATCTATAGCTTCCTTGCTTTGACCCAATTTTAATGTTTCTTCTGTTTTTTCTTTTTTTCGTTTTTTTTTATTCATTGTCTGGATTTGATGATCAATTTAAAGTCACCACTTGCTCTCAAACACAGGATTTTCTTTTATTGCCAAAAGCCATCACATTGAGCCCTCATTATGAAGAGTGAAAGCAAATATCCAACTCTGGCTTTTGTTTTATTTTCGTTTTCAACCTTAAGATTCAATTGTTTTAGAATTGTGACAAATTTGTAGATTTATTAAATAACAATTGACGTTACTTTATAATTTTCTAAATAATGTGTAGATTCATAAGAAAAAAAAACAGGTTGATAATATCCCATAAATTAGTTTAGAGGTTGCATAGGATTAAATAAAGTGATTATAATGTTCTTTTGTTTGATATTTTCTCTTTAATGAATGAGAAGAACATTTGTGTTCTCTGTGGGCTACAAGCAAGATGCAAGGTGGATTTTTTTAAAATTATTTTTATGTAAAACACAACATAACATAACATTGCCACATGTCTTGCCACATTTTTTAGATCATAGTACATATTTTAAGCTCTATTCGATTTAAGCGATGACGTATTTCACCATTTTTCGATATTCGCATTTTTTTTGGTATTTTAGTTAAAGTTTTCCGAAGTGAAAACTCTATTTTTTAACATGCCATTATGGGTATCTATTTAATTTTGCTCTCTGTCAGGGACATTACTAATATATACAAAACTTTTTAATTTCGTTATTTAGAGACATGCTTATAATATATGTATGTCAGAAGATGCTGCTTTTTCCTTACTATACTATTTTTTGATTTTCTGGTGATAAGATTTTACATCAATATACAACAAATATAACATCAAACAATATACAACATCACTATGAAAAATTTTATATCACCTTCGTTTAAAAATAATTAAAAATTTCTTTAAAAAATCAGGGTTCTAAATTTTCGTGGCAATTCTTTTTAAAAAATATATACAATATCGGTATCAAACTTCATCTTTTAAAGAGTCAATTAACTTAGAAACTAAAACTAATTGTTTTAATTATATGTTTTCTTAACTGAGATATATTTAAAAAAAAATTGGAAATCTGGCTTTATAGTTCCCGCCATGTGGATGGACCAAAAGTGAAAAAATTATGCAAACAAATCACAAGGGGAGTCAATACTATTCAGTTTAGGGTCATCTGAAGGTATATAAATCGCCCTTAATATGAAAAATGACTTTTTTTTTCCAAATTCAAAGATCATAATCATATAATCAAAAGTTTGTGAAACTATATCTCAAAAAGTGATATTTTGCAAACCTTTAAAAAATCTATAATATTAATAGGCAAGGTGATTTCTTGTGACCTCTTCTACGCTTTTAGTTATCAACCGATTTTGACAAAACATATACCATTTGAAAGGTGTTTCTTTGCATATGTACATCATCTTTACAGATGTTTACCATCTGGTACATTTTTTTTTTTTTTAATAATAATCATTTAAAGTTCCTAATAACATATACATAAAACACATAACTCTATACAATGCCGTGTGAATGTTTATTAAATTTATTAATGTATTTGCCGAAATTGTATATCAAAAGCCCAGTGTTGGATTGTGAATTGGCTAAAATTTATTAGCATACCTTTAGACTCTTATAAAATCATTTATTAACAAACCCATTTATATATCTTCTGTGTGTTTAAAAAATATTTATAGTGAAATTTAATGAATTTTTTTAATGAATCACAATTTAATGAATTTTATTTAAATATTCATAAATTTATATATATATATATATATATTTATATTAAAACAAACATATAGTTGCTGATAATATTTTCGTCTCCTGTGCAAAATTTAGAATATGAGTTTTTATTGGTTCCCGAGTTATAAATAAAAATAAATAAAAAATTCAAAGACATGTATTAAATTTAGTACAAAAAAGTAAATTTGAAATTTTTATTTTAGATATTATTTTAATTAACAAGCTCTACTCCTGCTTAATTTTAATTATTTGACTTTTATTACTTTGTAAAATAAATGGTTAACCGAATACAGAAATATAAAATCAAATAAAAAAACAATCCATCAAATTTTGTTGTTTTATTTATATCTCTGGAATCAATAAAAACTCACTCATTACATTTATGTATACTAGCAGATTCCAGCCCTCGAAATTCGAGTGGAAATTCTAGGAAATTTTATTTTTTCATTAAATAAAGACCCTAAAGGTACGCTTATCAATTATAGCCAATTCACAAATCAACAAAAAAAACAAACTCATTTCTACTACAAACACATTTACAAATTTAACAAACACACACATGACATTGTGTAATTATACCCTATACCACTATGTGGTTTGGGTATAATGACTTTGTGCTGCTGTTTGTAACTACCAAAAATATTTGACCTAGACCCATCTTTTATTATACCGATCGAATCAGAATCACTTTCTGATTCGATTTAACGATTTCCGTCCGTCCGTCTGTGTGTCCATGTAAAGCTTGTAATCAAACTGCAGGTCGCAAATATGAATATATTTTGATGAAATTTGGTATATAAGCTTTTATCGGCTATGGGATGAAAGCTATTGAAATTGGTGAAAATCGGTCCATGTTCAGACCTAGCCCCCATACAAATGACCCCTATAAAATCGACATAAATTGCCATATACATGTGTATATTACATCCATTAATCAGTAGTCCAAAAATGATCCCTATGGGACAACTCTTATTCATAGGCCCCATATAGAGCTGCTTCCCGATCTTCACTTAAATCTATCAAAAAAAAAAATATTGCACGGATTCCTTTCAAATTTTGTTTGTATATATTTTTACAAAATAAAAGAGACTTTACCAAACATGGTCAGGATCGGTCCATTTTTGGGCCTAGTCCCCATATAGATATAGCATCCGATATGAACTTTTTCATATCTGCAGCCAAAAAAATTAATAAAAATCCCACTCAAATCTGGTTTATGCTTATTTTCTATATCCAGTTAGTTGGGCCTGAGAGATAGGGTCTCTAAACGCATGGTATAGGGTATCGTATAGTCGGTCTAGACAGACTATAATTTTTTACTTGTTTTATGCATGTGTTAGTAGCAACTTTAAGTGGACAAATTTAAAAATCTGTAAATCTGAACTCGGGTAAAAAGAAAAACCTTTCAAATTATATACGTTTGGTCAAAATCGGGATAAAACGGTAGAACAAAAGATCGTTCACAAGAAATCGCTTAGCCTATTAATATTATAGATATATTTTTTTTTACTTTTTAAAATATCACTTTCTACGATTACAAAATTTTGATTATGTGATAAAGTTTTTAAGATAAACCAAATTATGGTAGATTGCTTCATTAATTTTTTTTTATAAATATTAAACTTTTTACCCCGCCATATATAGAAGTTCAAAAATTTTAAATATCTATTTCATTCGTGTTAAATTTTATCAAATTCAAAAAGGGTACAGAAAAAGCTTAGTATCTGCAGAATATTTTCGGGGTTATTGTTTGGGGGGTGACAAATTCCAAGTTAAGGTGAAAGCACTAGACCGGAATAGTAAAACCTCCAAAGGGTTTGGTGTGCTCAAACCTTTTATATTTTTAAACTCTTTCTTCTAACTCATACTCTCTGTCTGTCTGTCTATCTGTTATGGGGCAACCCCATTCCCCCTCATCTAATTGATCTGAAACTTGGCCCATAGTATTGTTGTGACTATTGATTAATTTTGGGAGTAGTCACGCACAGTCACGCAAAGTCACGCACAGTCAAGGAGTAATTTAAACCCATTTCCACTTATCCGATCGATCTGAAACTTGGTCGATAGACTTGCTGTGAAAAAAGATTAACTTCGATATAGTCACGCACAGTCACGCATAGTCACTTACAGTCACGGAGATATTAACACCTTACTTCCCCTCATCCGATCGAACTGAAACTTTGTCCATAGACTTGTTGTGGCCCAAGATTAATTTTAAGATAGTCACACACAGTCACGCATAGTCATGCACAGTCACGGAGTGATTTAAAACCCATTTCCCCTAATCCACAACAAACTTTGTTTTTATGGGTTAGATTATTTCCTTATCCTTATTTTAGTTTTACGGTTATAAACCTTCAATTTAAAGCGGGAAATGGAAGTTTGCAAGCCATATATAAATAGCTTTTGCTGTGGCTGTGGTAAATATGTACAAAAACATGAAAGAAAGGGAAATTTCAGTGCAGATTTTGTTCATACATTAGAGATGTACTTCAACCACAATGTTATAGTGAACAAAAATTGGGTGCCAAATATACCAAATGGATCTATGCCATTCGGTATCCCAATGACTTGGACTAACACTGGCGACAGTCACAAAATATTGAAATTCTATGCATGTGCGAATAAAGGAACCGTATTGAGAAAAAGGGAAAGAAGTTCGTATAATTACGTTGATATTGCATGTGTCCAAACACCATTGCCTCATTCTCAGCCCAAATGTTCTATCTTTTATCACTGCTCCGACTTTTTCAGCAACATATGATTCAAGTGATGATTCCCCATATAATCCCAAACCATCTGTATCCAATCAGCCTATTTAAATAAATCAAAAGCAGCTTGAATCAATTGTTGCCAAATTGCAATTAACACAGCATAAATCAGCAGAGCCGTCTTCATTTTTGAAATTAAACAATCTATTGGCACCCGGTACGAAAGTCACTGGTTATCGAAGTTGTCAGGCAATACTCCAAAGTTTATTAATTGTAAATGATGGAGAAACATCTGCATATTGCCCGGATGTCGGAAAATTGGTGAGAGCAATGCAAATCAAAAGCAGATGACTGGAGATTATTTATTGACAGTGCAAAACGCAGCTTGAAAAATATTCGGCTCCAATCGCATGTAGTACAGAAACGAAAGAAACACATGTTGCACTAGGAAATTTTAAAAATGGTTAACTACGCTAAGCATTGTATGTGACGTAGTTAAAAGTTGAAACAAGGCTTTGCAATTTTCGAAGCGGCTATATAAAACTTATGTGCTTTTTTTGCGATTGGAACACACGATTTACAGGAGACCCCATGCAACAAATGGAAACACAGAGAGCCCAGTAGATTAGAAATGGCCAATATTATCCGTGAACCTCTGATGCCGAAAGAGAAAATATTGCTGCCTCAACTGCATATTAAACTTGGAATTGTTGAGAATTTCATAAAAACTCTACTTAAAAGAGTTACAGTTCTCTTGGTTTTAAAACTAATTTACCCGAGACTCAGCAAAAGTAAAATTAAAGAAGGTAGGTATAATAACATATTCATTTTATCAATTTAGTGGGAAATTCCAACATTTCGAAACATATTTCTCATAATTTTCTATCACAATTAACTTATTTTTTCCATCAAGCATACTAAATGGTCCAGATATATGAAAGGTAATTAAAATTGACGTATTCAACAATATTTTGATTGACGCTGAAGTAGTGCCAGCAGTAGAATTATGGTGCCTATTATGAGCAACTTTCGATTTTCGATTGTGGTCGAATTAACTGGTCGAACGAATTTTCATTTGGTATTATGGCGCACATTCGATAAAATAGAACTATTGTGAATTTCACTCAATTGGATTATTCACAATAGTACATATTTATCAGCTGGCACTATAAATAAACATTGTTTGTTTACAAATTTATTAAGGAGAAAAAAAATAATTAATTATTTATTAACATGGAATTATGGTTCTATGATCGTCTGATGAAGATGAATGCTTCGTCATGAGGGTTGCCTCCAACATTTTAGAAATGGATTCCACTACGTAAGTATGCGAGGTTTTAACAAGGGTATCATTTGTTCACAGATTTATAGCAAATTTTCGACTGCAAGGGGGCGTTTATGGAATTGCTGTCTACAACAGATGAACTGCTGCGGCAATGAACTGCTGCGGCAATGAACACAGGATAGATTAATCTCATGAAATTAAAATAATTTACAACTTATATTTTCAATAAGTTTTACAAACTGCCATCCAGCATCGAAAGCAAAATTGTATTCGACTGAAAATTCGTTGTACAAATAAATTTTCGCCCGTGCTTCCAGCTCATAATACGAATTAAACATTCGATAGTCGATGTTCGATAGCCAGCGAAGATCGAATGCAACTCATAATAAGGGCCTATGTGTTCTTCAGAAGCTGATGACAGTAATAATTGTAATAGCGGCGGCGCTAGCCCGGAACAATCACCATCGAAAAGGTCTAGAGCAATGTTTATGAGCATATACACTTTGTTCTTCTTTATACTCTATTGCTCCTTCATTTTTCTTAATGATTCCCATCAAATTAATACTGTTACATAGTTACAATTTGTAGAACTCGACTAAAAAAGTTATTTTTCGAACAGAAATTGTTTTTTCATTGCTACGTGCTCAAAAATGTTTTGAATTTTCCTTGGTCAGAAATTTGGAGTTATTGGCAAAATTTGATTTAAAAAAGGGAGAAAAAATTAAAGTTTTTGAAGATGTCATTCGATAAAATTAGACCAACTTAATTTTTTAACATTAGAGTGTTTTTCGATTTTTATATTTTGGGATATCATTAATTTTTAGAAGGTTTTTGCGTCAATAAAAATAATGGCGTTTTTATTTTTAAAAAATTCCAACTCCTTCAATCGCCTCTCGGCCGCTAAAATCGCGAATTTTGGGTACCTTACTTTGTAGAACAAAAACAGCTAAATATACTTAAAACCTGACTTTACGAATCTATTCCACATGAAAAATTAGGCTTATAAGCATTTTTTTTACGCTTTTACAATTCACCTGATAGCCATTAGCGTGGTCTGAAAAAATCGATTTTTTTATTCTTTAATTTTTATTATTTTTTTAATATACACAATTAAAGAGGACTCTTTCCTGAAAAAAATTGTATACTATACTTATTTTTGTTACTACCCGTTAAAAAGTTATTAAGCCTTAAATTTATTTGCAAGTATCAACAACATTTTTTTGTTTTGTAATTTTTATTGCAAAGTACATTTTATTTAATAAAACATTTTATTTATTAGAAACAATAAATAGGAATTATTTATTTAATTACCCTTTTTTCAATTGCTGATAGAGCTAAACAATTCAAATTATCTCTATTTTTTACTAACCCATAAGTGTTCAACCGTGAAATTTTACCAACAAGTTGTTCGGTATAAATACTTGTTGATTGAATATTTCTGGAGGTTTCAATTGCATTTAAAAAACTTTTCTGGTCTGCCCACTCAGCTGCATTAAAAAGCATAAATGAGATGTTTATTCCAAAACTAACTAGAGTTTTTAAACTCTGAAGAGCTATAAAATCAAACGGCGACTTAGAAAAAAGGAATCACTATACGTCATCTTGTGCATTGCATCTACTTCAACATTATTAACCACTTGCTCAACTTCTTCGATTTCAATGAAATCTTTTTCGTAAAGCATTTGGTCTGTTGTATTAATTAAATTTATAAAATCTTCTGTGTTTTCCTTCACTGACATAGTGTATATTTGATTTTTATCTTCTTCTAAATCACTTGAAAAAAGGCTTATGTTTGGATCAATTTTTATGAGTTGCATTAGTTGACCTTGACTATTAATTCCTAACAACTTAACACGTAGATTTTCTTTTTCTTCCACTGAAATTCTGTCATCAAATATTGAAAATATTGCATTTTCTTCGGTTAAATAATCCATATGACGTAGTTGAGTAGATTTAGCACTACTTGCGATCAAAGGAAAATATTTTCCTTCGATTTGGGAAAACTCATGAAGCTCCGTTAGGAAATCTAAATCATTTTTTTGGCGCATATATAGTAGATTCACAAGTAAACCAATACTTTAAATATACTGTTATGAAATATATAAGCATCGACTCGAACTGTTCTAAGATTTCCGATATATTAAAATGCTCTTTAAATAGCAAAATTTTGAAAATGTATATAACCTTAGAGAGCCATCTAGCATGGTGATCTGCTCCACAAGATTTAATTTTGTAATTTGAGTTCGGATTTAAATGCACAAGTGCTAGTTCCGCTACTTCCCGGTGATCTGCTCTACGATGATTAATTTTGGTCTGTTTTTCATAAAAATCTATCAATGCTTGTTTATTTTTTTCCAGTATTGGTTTAAGTGTTTTGGAATGTAAAGCCGGTGTAATTTTCAAACTGCTGTTTTGGTTGAACCATTTTCGAAACTGGGCAAATATCGGAATTTCAGCACCAACACTTTTCATGACAACAGCTTTGAATGGATTTGCTACACATAATTCTTTCTGATGTAGACGGCATGGTCTTCGGTTTAAATGTTTTGGGTTTGAATCCAAACTAATGGATTTTTCAAACAATATTGCTGCTCCACTTTTTCTACCGGAATTTGATGCTGTTGTATCATACGAAAGCCCAACAATATTGTGTGTAATTTTTAACTCTTCGCACTGTTTTTTCAATTCATTTGCAATAGTTTGACCTGAACCATCTTCGATGAAATTGCAGGATATTAGCTTTTGCAGTCCATTTGGTGCAGATACGCTGATCACCAATCTTTCCACCATATCGTTACTGTTGTTCTGCATCTTTTTACCATCCCAATGCAATATTAAATGGTTTGGAAATTTAAATTGGTGAAGCCTTCTAAACGATTCCTGGCGTTCGTTATTTCGCATATTCCATACAATGGATTTCGATGATTTTCCTCTCACATTATTGAACTGTTTAAGTTCTAAGAAAAGGCGCGACATAGAAGTGGAAGAAATTCCCAGACTATCCAAGAGTCCACAGATATTTGGACTAATAAAAACAAACGTGGAAACTTTTGACTTTGCTTCATCAAGCAACCAATTTGGGTCATTGGTTTCACTATCAGATTCTTCGTGCGCTTCTCCAACATCCAGTTCCTTTTCAAGACAAAGTTCTAATTCTCGTTTTGGTGTCGCTCGCTCACGTTCTTGGGTACAAGGAAATGGATCAGAGAGCTGGTCGTAAAATCTTACAATGTATGGTTTTTGAACTAAACTTCTTGGTTTAAAATTCTTTTGAACATTCTTAAAGTTTTTGTAAATTTGAATGATTTTATTACGCAGGTAATAACGCTGCTTGGGATATAAATTCAACTTTTGCACATCTTCCTCTATTTCGGATACAACAGTAGAAGCTGTTACGAAAATATTGTGTTTTCCAATAGGATTAAGGATTGTATAAAATCGACGTAAAACGTCTAACTTTGTACACAACCGAATATCTTAGGGAAAAACGTAACTAGTTATATAATTTTATTAAAATAATATATAATGCATTTACCTGGAATCCGTCTAATTCTTTTTTCAGTTATTTTCTTAAGATCACACATTTCATAAAATAATGTTAAAATTACGAATACTTAAAACTCCAAACCTAATTCAATGAAAATTTAAATAATATAAGAATAATAAAATTTTTGAACTCTAACAACTTTTAAAAGTGTTACTTAGTTTATAATTTTTTTAATACAAAACAAGTATAGTATACCATTTTTTTCAGATAAGAATCCTCTTGAAATGTGTATACGAAAAAATAGTTAAAATTAAAGAATTAAAAAAAATAATTTTTTCCGACCACCCTAATGGCTATCCGGTGCATTATAAAAGGGCAAAAAACTGCTCATAAGCCTAATTTTTTATGTAGAATCGATTCGTGTAGTCAGATTTTAAGTATATTTAGCTGTTTTTCTTCTACAAAGTAAGGTACCCAAAATTCGCGATATTAGTCGCCGAGAGACGATTGAAGGAGTTGGAATTTTAAAAAAACAAAAACGCCATTATTTTTATTGGCGCAAAAACCTTCTAAAAAGTAATGATATCAAAAAATCAAAAACAAAAACTAAAAAAAAAAACACTCTAATATACATAAATATTGATAACAAATTATTTATTTAAGCCTTAGCTGCAATTTTTACTGAAGAATGAAATAAGAAATCAACAATGGTTCTTGAGTTCTTGAAAAACTAAGCAAACAAACATTAGAATAAGGAAAAAATATAAAAGGTCATAAAAAACGTTTGGTCTGAGAACGCCAAACTCTTTGGAGGTTTTACTATACTGGCCTAACACTTTCACCCTGACTTGGAATTTCTAAGCCCCCCAAAAAATTTATATCATTTTATAGAATTAAACGTAATTTGAAGTTCGAAATTTATTTGTCTTTCAAATATTTGAGGAGAATTTTAAAATATTAATTTTTCATACAAAAAAAAAAGTGGTTTTCAATAAAAATTCATAATTAAAAATTTCAAAATAAATTCAAGGTTGTTACAGAAACATAAAGCATTCTAAATCTTTACAAATATTTTTTTTGATTATTAAATGAGGGGACTTTAAATTTATTTTGCTTTTACTAACAGAGTAAAAGGGACTCCTACTGGAGATTAATCAAATTTTGTAGTTTTTCGGATTCTAAGCAATATTGAGCAAACGAGCAGTTATTTTTTTATAGATCGTTACTGGTAGTTACAAATTTTATGATGTTGCTGAGGTCTTTTATTTATGGAAAATAGCAAGCTGCTGTAATTTTCATTACAAAAGCCGCTATGAATGGCATGTGTTTTATTAAACGTCGTTGTAGTCGTCGTCGTCGTTGTTGTTGTTGTTGTTGTTGTTGTTCAAGAATACCTTAAGTTAATGAAACCGGCTGCAGTTTTTGAGCCACTTTACTAAAAGGGCCAAGCTCATGGCTCAATATGCTTATAAAAAAAATATTAAATGCAGTTAGTAGGGTTTTCTGAGCCTTCTTCTTAAGGAAGCCTGCTGACGTTTAGTTATTTTTTTTTTTTCTGTTCAATTTTTTTTTAAGAAGACATACAGACAGTCAGGTTTACAGGATTCATTTAGGACAACGGCACATCTACATGAAGAGACACACACACACTTATATACACATATTGTATATACTTGAATGAAATACAATAGCAGGTGCTTATTTAAACATTTCTTTTAAACCATGATTGCAGCAGTGTTCTTCTCGTTAATAAGAAATCTCTTCGTTTTTAATGCTCTTTTTAAACGGTTAGTTGCTAAGGGATGCCTTAACAAATACAACAAAAGCCAAGCAAAAAGGATATAAAATCGGTGTCTGCATTGAGTTTAGGCTCATCGTTATTACAGCACCCGATTACATATTTACAGGTGCCTTTAACAAATTCATCGTATTTTTATTTTTCATTTTAGTTGGTATGAATATGAATAGAGAACAGCATCATACTCATCATCATCATCATCATCATCATCAACTTCATCATCATTATCATCTTTGTAGTCGTCTTCGTCAGTCATTCAATGCGGCACTTGCTGCAATGGGTTTGAGCCTACTATCGTTTAAACCACTTCACCTGCTTTGATGCCTGGCTCTTTATGCGATGTAAGCGTATGTTTATCTGTGAGTTTTTGTTGGTTTTTTTTTTTTTGGTTTGTTACAATTTCGTTTATTCGGTGCTACTCAATTTTATGACATTGTGCTGCTGTTGCTGTATAGTTGGTTTGGTTTTCTTTTGTGCCTCATGTAAAAGGTGCGCCTGTTAACTTTAGCTTACCCAAGCCAAGGCAATTCCTGACCTAAGACATCTTTTTTTCAATAGCCCTGTTATTGAGGATTCTGACCATGTCTTCTGTGTTTAAGTGTTGATGAACTGGTCTACATGGGGTTGTTTTTTTTCTCTTTTTTTTATAAATATTTCTTTTGCTTCGTTGTTTTGTTTATTTTAATTCATTGGAAACTATTTCAATTTTTATTAATAGCTAAAGTCACAGACACTTAAAAAATCACCTGCATATTGAATATACCGCCAGTTTTTTTTCCTACTTTTCAATTATCAACTTTGTGGCTCCTTTTTCGAAAAAAAAAAACACAAAGCCACATTTTTGAAATGCCAGGATATAAACGTATACAAAGAACCCAATTGACTTTAACAAATTCTAATCCTTAAAGCGGATATTGTATATAACAAAATCACTATTGCTTTACTTACTTGAAGTGGTATTTTTTTAAGATCTAGACATTCTGTGTTTCTAATATTGTGTGTGTTCATAAATCGCTAATACCCATTCATATATAGGGGCTCTTCTCGCGTCTTCTTAGCCATCCGTTAAATATAATATCCACTTTGTTTCCATAAAAGTCTGTTAATTCTAGTTATTTGACAAATTATGTGGGTTCAGGTGTTGTATGATTTCCAAAAGGGTGTAAAGACCTTTGCTTTATATAGAAAATCTATCTAACATCAAATAAACCCTTTAATATGCATGATTAACATAAGCAACAAGGAACATAAACAATTATTACACTCACAGAAAAAAATCAGCACAATTTGTTTAAAATTAAAATTGTTAGTTTAAGACGAAATAAATTATTGGCTAATAACCGGTTAAACTTTAGTTTAACTTTTTAACTGTCAACCGGTTAAAATTATTGGATTAATCGGTGAAACAAAAAAAAAAGGTTCTAGATTCAAATAAAAATTTTGATTTTCGACTAACGAATAATCCAAATAAATAGAATAATTTTTAAATGCGTTCAAAAGCAAAACAAAATAAATACAAGTAAAATAAAAAAATCATGTGAGTCCGATCATAGGGGCGATGTGCAAACATCTAGTAATTAAAGATTTTTGTATGGCACTTTTTTAAAATCAAACAGAAAGCGTCATGTATGAATCACTTATAGCAAACAACGGCAGGGGCTCTGCTAATATAAAAATATTTATTATTATTTATTAATTCAATTTTTTTTCATTTTTCATTTTTAATTTGTAACATTTTTATTTTTTATTTTTCAATTTTCATTTTTCATTTGTTACTTTTAATTTTTTTATTTTTTATTTCTCATTTTTTATTTTTTATTTTAATTTTTTTATTTTTTTATTTTTTATTTCTTATTTCTTATTTCCTATTTCCTATTTCTTATTTCTTATCTCTTATTTCTTATTTCTTATTTCTCATTTCTTATTTCTTATTTCTTATTTCTTATTTCTTATTTCTTATTTCTTATTTCTTATTTCTTATTTCTTATTTCTTATTTCTTATTTCTTATTTCTTATTTCTTATTTCTTATTTCTTATTTCTTATTTCTTATTTCTTATTTCTTATTTCTTATTTCTTATTTCTTATTTCTTATTTCTTATTTCTTATTTCTTATTTCTTATTTCTTATTTCTTATTTCTTATTTCTTATTTCTTATTTCTTATTTCTTATTTCTTATTTCGTATTTCTTATTTCTTATTTCTTATTTCTTATTTCTTATTTCTTACTTCTTATTTCTTATTTATTATTTCTTATTTCTTATTTCTTATTTCTTATTTCTTATTTCTTATTTCTTATTTCTTATTTCTTATTTCTTATTTCTTATTTCTTATTTCTTATTTCTTATTTCTTATTTCTTATTTCTTATTTCTTATTTCGTATTTCTTATTTCTTATTTCTTATTTCTTATTTCTTATTTCTTATTTCTTATTTCTTATTTCTTATTTATTATTTCTTATTTCTTATTTCTTATTTCTTATTTCTTATTTCTTATTTCTTATTTCTTATTTCTTATTTCTTATTTCTTATTTCTTATTTTTTATTTTTTATTTCTTATTTTTTATTTTTCATTTTTCCTTTTTATTTATCATTTTTTATTTTTCATTTATCATTTTTTATTTTTCATTTCTCATTTTTTATTTTTCATTTTGAAGTTTTCATTTCTCTTTTTTTATTTTTCATTTTTAATTTTTCGTTTTTCATTTCTCATTTTTTATTTTTAATTTTTAATTTTGCATTTTTCATTTTTCATTTTTCATTTTTCGTTTTTAATTTTTCATTTCTCATTTTTTATTTTTCGTTCTTAATTTTTAATTTTATTTTTCATTTTTCATTTTTTATTTTTTAATTTTAATTTTTTACTTTTCAATTTTAGTTTTAATTTTTAATTTTTTTTATTTTTAATTTTTCGTTTTTCATTTTTCATTTCTCATTTTTATTTTTCATTTTTCATTTCTCATTTTATATTTTTCATTTTCCATCTTTTATTTTTCATTTTTTATTTTTTATTTTTCATTTTTTATTTTAATTTTTTATTTTTCCTTTTTTAATTTTTCGTTTTTCTTTTTTATTTTCCATTTTTCATTTTCATTTTTCATTTGTCATTTTTTATTTTTCGTTTTTCATTTTTCGTTTTTAATTTTTCATTTTTTATTTTTCATTTGTCATTTTTCATTTTCAAGCAGGTTATTACATATCACAATTTTTTCACCAATTTTATCTTACGTCTCACATGATACTCTGTTTTTGTGATTGTATTGTGAAATAGAAATATACCCCCCGTGCGCGTATAGATGTTTACACATCAAAAAACAAGTAAGCAAATTATACTCGGTCTAGACCGACTATACGATAACCTATACCAGGCGGTTATGGATCCAACTTTGCTGAGGCGATAACTAGATATAGAAAATTAACATAAATGAAATTTTATTAATATAATTTGTGGTATGCAGATATGAAAAATTTTATATCTGATGTTATTTTCTAAGAGGACTAGGTCAAAAAATGGACCGATCATTGCCATATTTAGTAAAATCACTTACTTTTTTCAAAAAAATGCAAATTAAAAAAAAAAATCTATGCAATATTATTGATTTTTGATAGATTTAAGTGAAGATCGGTAAGCAGCTTTATATGGGAGCTATGACTAAAAATGGTACTACAGGGTATATTTTTGGAGTACTGATTAATGGGTATATATATGATAATCTAAATCAGGGATGCCCGCAAGTTTCTTATGAAAGTGCAAACACTAATACATATAAAGAAAACAAAAATTTTTACCCTACATGTACACTGAAAAAAACAAAAATTTTTATATGAAATGAAATGTCTTAAAATGTTTTTCAATATGGAATTTTGTGTTAGTCTGAATAATTTGAAAGCATATCAAACATTCTGCTTCAGCCTTAAAGTTATGAGTGAAACAAAAATCACTTTCCCACTTCTCGTCTGAATACATGTAGCTCATTTTGTAAAGTAATAATTTGATTTTAAACTTTAAGACTTACACTGATTTTTCCAAGTGCTTTCAAGTCACAACTGCAAACTATTTTTTAAACGGAATCATATGTTAGACAACAACAAAATAGGACGTGGGCATATATGATCTAGACCTTACGACAATTTTAGTAGTTCAAATAGCATCCGTCCTAAGGCTGATAAAAGCTTATATGCCAAATTTCATGAAAATATATTCATATTTACGATCTTTAGTTTGATTAGAAGGCTTATATGGACATACAGACCAACGGACGGACAGACAGTCAGACGGACGGACTAAAATACATCGCTAAATCGACTCTGAGTTGATCGGTAGAATAAAAGGTGGGTCTAGGTCATATATATTTTAGATAGTCAAAAAAATCAACACAAACTCATTATGGCCTGACCGCAAAGTGGTGTAGAGGATAAAAATGAAGACATGCTTTTATACGCTTGCAGGTTAGCGATAAATAATGATAAAATCTTTTAAAAAGTTATTAAATAATGTATTTTCATCCACCTGATGTGGTCTGAAGTGGTCGAACTAGTCGTGAAGTTGGTGAAAATTAAGTTAAAAGTTTCCGCCGCAAACAAGCAGACAAAGAGAGTTTATTAAAAGCAAGTAAAAATAGACGGTAACAGCTTTTTTTATTTATTTGTTCATACTAGCTGATTCCAGCCCTCGAAATTCGAGTGCAAATTCTAGGAAATTTTATTTTTTCATTAAATAAAGACCCTAAAGGTATGCTAATCAATTATAGCCATTCACAAATCAACACAAAAAACAAACTCATTTTTAATACAAACGCATTAACAAATTTAATAAACACACATATAGCATCGTATAATTTTATGTATGTGTTAGTAACAACTTTAAATGCAATTTGCTCAAAATAAAGGAAAAAATTTAAAAATCTGTAAATCTGCAAAACGGCTAAAAAGAAATACCTTTCAAATAATATACGTTTGGTCAAAATCGGGATAAAACGGTAGAACAAAACATCGGTCACAAGAAATCGCCTAGGCTATTAATATTATAGATTTGAAGTACAATACATTTCAAAATTAAGTTGGTCTCAGCCATTTAAATGCATTATTGACTTGGTGTACTTATAAAGATCTAAAAATAGTTTTCTCTAAATGAATAAGAAACAGAAATTAAATACAGTGCAGGGATAAAGTATTCGTCGATTTATATTTATTTAAAAAATCATTCTTATTCTCTTTTATTAACGGCAGTTATAAATTTAGTCAAAGCGTTTTATTTCCTTTGCAAAAAATACAACAAAAAATCTGAAAGTCAAAAATTTTCAAGGAAACCGTATTCGTCTATTTCACATTTCGTCAAATTTTTCGTTACTAACAATTCGATTTATTGAAGAAATATAATTTACCAGTAAATATTTGTGGTAATATTTTTTTTTATGTAAATCAAAGGAAATCACCTGATAAGAGAGTGAAATAATAATAAACTTGGTAATGAAATTTCCGAAAAACTTCAGAGACCTAATATTACAGCTAAAACAATCATATACAGATTTGCAAGTACAGGTCAGTATGACGTCACACAGTGAGTCAACGTGAAATATCGGCCGAAAAATCCAAAAGGATCCAAGACAAACGGTGTCGCAGGTTTTCCCAGAGCAGGTTTCAGTTTATACTGTAAGAAATATAGCTCATGAGACCCATTATAAAATCCTTTATATTGCAGAAAAATAAGAAAACACGTTTAGAATATGTCATAACGAACCTTAACCATGGTCCTGAGCACTGGAATCGTGTTATCTTTATGGACGAGAGTAAGTTTAACTTATTGAAGTCTGAAGGAAAGGTTTAAGTCTGGCAAAAGCCATGCACTGGGATACACGAAAAACCTAACATGTTCAGTTAAACATGGTGGAGGGTCTCAGGTTGGTTTGGGGCTGCATGAGAATGAACTTAGTCGGTGAATTACATTTGAGAGCTTATGCATAGATGCTGCTGTGTTAACAATATAATTCATGGTTTACCAAACTTTTATGATAACAAAAGCTTAATCCTTAGTTAAAAAAAATAATTTTTTTTAACAAATCTCAAATATTTATTTAGTTTTTTAAAGTTGCGGCCAAACATTATTGGTATACACCTAAAATAATAATAAATTTGAAGCCATTATAAATGCCTAATATCAAACATCTTTGATTTCGAATTAAATCTTAAAACCAAAGATAACAAACCATCAGGATGAACCAAAAGGAATGAAATAACTAAGCAAAATCATCACAAGAGCACCTTTTTTATACAAAAAAAAACAAAAAAAAAAACAGCGACAGGTGTGATGCAAGTTGAGACGACCCTAAAAACGTTTATAAATGTTTTTTTTTTTTTGTTACTTTTTTAGGTTTCTAAAATAATAGCCGATGGCATATTCGAGTCCTTTCGTCATTTAAGGATTTTTTTATATGAGATTGCAGAAGAAACGAACTTTAAACTTAAGCTGAATACCAAACAAAGACTTACTGGTTGCAAAAAAAGAATAATACATCTACATTCAGTCCTTTCGGCCTGACGTTTGGACGATCGGTCGGCTGGTCAGTTCTTCGTAATTACGTTCGTTCGTTTGTTTGTGTTTCTATACAGTCAAAACTATGTGCTGCAAAATTCATTTCTTGGCAATATTTTAAAGCGGCAACAGATGACACGAGCCAAGCCACAAGCTCTACTTCTCAAAGCAACACAAAATGCATGTTAATGATGTGGATTGTTGTTGTGCATTGTGCACTGTTTTCTGAGCTGAACTTCATTGCCACACCATACCACACAGCACATGCCGTATGTTATCGTATGGTTTTGGTTTTTGAGACGATCATCGATCGTTATGTACATATTTTGCGTATGTTTTTATATGCCTCACAAGTTGTTTGTTGTAGAGGGTTTGTTTGTATTCTGTGTTTATTACAACAAACCCTTAACAAAATAACAAAACAGCTAGAGCCAAGAATCCGTTGACAGTTTTTTTTTTTTTTTTTCAACAAAGGCAATTTATTTTATTTGCAATACTTTTCGTTTTGTCAAAAGATTAGCTGTAGTAGCATGAAATCTAAGGTTTATTGAACCTATTCTCTTTATCAAACTGTCTTTTGGAAAATTTGTTGTATTTTAGAGATGTCAAAGACCTTAAGCATAGGGGTTCCAAATGCTATACCCCTTTAAATTTAATAAAAGAAGAAAAAAGAAACAGCTATTAAAATTGGCAAGAGGATTTTACAAATATATTTATGTATGCCGACTTATTTCAATTACCGTTGTTTTATTGTTAGTTCAATAAACTTGTTTATAAGTTTGATCACCTTCGCCGTTGATTAAACTAGCAGAAATAAGGATATTATGATATTTATATGTTTGAAGAAAAATAATTGTGAAAGGGATCTAATAAAATATCAACTCCTATCAAAGTCAAGAGTTCAGTCAACCCACACATAAAATTACTTATACATGAAATTCGTTTTTGGATTTTTTCAAAACAAATGTATTAACAAAAAGTGATCACAAAGTTCGGAAATTCTGAATTTGTCATAATTAATATTTTTCTTTATAACTTTTTTTTAGCATTAAATAAAGTAAATATCTTCATCATTGAAAAATTTGTCAGATTATAAAATGCTTTGTTTGGATTGTCAAAATTAATTAGCTGGATACTTTACAATGGAGAAACTTAAAAAGTATATTTTCAAAAAAAAGGAAATTTTCTTAAAAAGTAAAAAATTACAGTACCATAAAAAAGTACATTTTTAAAGAAATAAATTCTCTTTAAAAGTATGTTTTTAAAAAAGTAACTTTTTCAACAAGTAACTCTTTAAAAAGGCACCTTTTTAATAAATTATCTTTCCTTAAAAATTACCTTATCTTAAGTATGAAATTTTCCTTAAAAAAATAAATATAGGATAAAAGTACTTTTATTTCAAGAAGTAAATGTATTTAAAATTGTATTATTTATCATAAAAATATCTTTTTTAAAAAGCAAATTTCCTTAAAAAGGTAACTTTTCTTTATAAAATACATTACAATATTTTTCTCAAAAAAGGAAAAATTACCTTTTCTTAAAAAGTATATTTTCTAAAAAGATCCCTTCGTTAAAAAAAGTTCCTTATCTAAAAAAGTTCATGTTCTTTAAAAAAAAATATATTTTCTTAAAAAAATATTTGTTTAAGAAAACAATTATCTCTTTTTAAACAAGTATCATGCATAAAAAAGTACATTTTCTTTAAAAAGTTCCTTTTCTTAAAAAAATAAATTTTCTCAAAAAAATAAATAAGTTTTCTTCAAAAATTACATTTTCTTAAAAAGTACATTTTCTTAAAAAAGTACCTTTTCTTGAAATAGTAACTTTTCTTAAACAGTATCTTTTCTTAAAAAAGTACATTTTCTTAAAAAGAAGTGCCTTTTCTTAAATAAGTAACTTTAAAAAAAACATTTCTTAAAAAAGTTTATTTTCTTAAAATATTACATTTGCTTATTTAAAAAATTATTTTTTTTAAAAAGTGCCTTTACTTAAAAACGTACCTTTTCTTTTAAAAGTACTTTTTCTAATAAAAGTTTTTTCCTAAAAAAAATACCTTTTTTTAAAAATAAATTTTCTTAAAAAAGTTAATTTTCTTAATAAAATACATTTTCTTAAAAAAATATTTTTCTCAAATAAGTATCTCTTCTTAAAGAAGTACATTTTCTTAAAAAATTACCTTTTCTTAAAAAGAAAATTTTCTTAATAAGTGCATTTTCTTAAAAAAGTATGTTTTCTTAAAAAGTGTTAATTTCTTAAAAAGTTCTCTTTCATAAAAAAGTTAATTTTCCTAAAAATTACCTTTTCTTAAAAAAAATATTTTTTCAAAAAAGTACCTCTTCTTAAATAAGTACCATGCATAAAATACTATGTAAATTTTCTTTAAAAAAAAGTTCCTAAAATATAACTGTTCTTAAAAAGTACCTTTTCTTAAAAAGTACCTTTACTTAAAAAGTACCTTTTCTTAAAAAGTATATTGTCTTAAAAAGTACCTTTTCTTAAAATAGTAACTTTTCTTAAAAAGCATAATTTCTTAAAAAATACATTTTCTTAAAAAGTTGATTTTCCTTAAAAAGTACCTTTTCTTAAAAATTTATTTTTTCTTAAATAAATAACTTTTCTTAAAATAAAAATATTTTTCTTAAACAAGTACCTTTCTTACAAAAGTTTCGTTTCTTAAAAAAAAAGTACCTTTTGTTAAAATAAATTTTCTTAAATTATAAAATAAAATACATTTTCTAAAAAAAATCTTTTTTTTTCAAAAAAGTACCTCTTCTTAATGAAGTACCTTTCTTAAAGGAGTAAATCTACTTAAAAAGCACCTTTTCTTAAAAAAAAAATTTTTCTTAATAAGTACGTTTTCGTAAAAAAGTATGTTTTCTTAAAAAGTGTAATTTCTTAAAAAGTTATCTTTCTTAAAAAAGTTAATTTTCTTAAAAATTACCTTTTCTTAAGAAAAAATATTTTTTCAAAAAAATTCCTTTTCTTAAGCAAGTACCATGCATAAAATAATATGCACATCTTCTTTAAAAAAAGTTCCTAAAAAATAACTGTTCTTAAAAACTACCTTACTGGCTTAGGTGTATATCCGGACACAACGGATATGAGCTATGTATTTACATAGCTCCTCTTATCAACCTAACCTAACCTAACCTAAAAAAGTACCTTTTCTTAAAAAATACCTTTTCTTAAAAAGGTACTGTGGCGACCTGCATAAGTTGCCAACATAACAACGCCGTAAAAAGATTAACATTGGCATTGACCTGTGATTGACACTTGTTATATATAGAAATATTAATTGAAATAAAACAAAAGTAAATAAAACATTCATTATTTAATATATTTAAAAGCATTATTTATTATCCATATTAGTGGGTTTGTACATTGGCGACGAGTTAAATATGTGTTTTATGAAATTAAGTAAGAAAATTTAAGGTTTGTGAAAATTTGCAAAACGTGTTTGCAAAGTATTTGAAAAATGTTTCAACAATGAAAATATGTAAATTATTATCTGCCAAAGGGCAGGGGCAATTGCCGGAACAAAATATGATCTGTTAAAACGGCAGAGGCAGTTGGCCAAATTATTTGGCAAATGCCAGAGACAGATTGTCGGAAAAAAAAAAAAAGAAAAGTAAAATAGCTGGTTGAAGAAAACCAGGGGCAGTTGGCCGAGCTAATCAAAGATATTAATTAGCTGGCAAAGGCCAGAGGCAGTTTGCCATGAAATTATCTGGGTAAAACCAGAGGCTGTGGGCCAATGTTTAAAACAAAATAACCAGAAAAGTATAGTCGATTCGAAGAGGATGGCCGTGGCGTAGTGGGTGAGTGCGCAATTTCTAATGCTGCGAACCTAAGTTCGAGCCCCCGCCAGGGCCAAAAGTGAAAATTTTCAACGGCATCCTCACTTGTAAATATTGGCACATTTACAAGTTTCTCAGTAGTATTGCGGCGCTCGAAAAGTGAGCTATTGAGCTGGAATTGCCTAGTGTCTCAGCCGTTCGGAGTCGGCAATAAACTGTAGGTCCCTTTCAGTGAAAAAAATTTGGCACGCATTGCTAAGTGATTTGCGAGAAACTTTCCAGTGGTATCACAATGGACCTAAAAAGGTCTCCGAGTGTGTCGGCACACAGTGTCGACAGCCACATTAACCTAACCTAACCTAGTTGATTCGGAAAAAAAAAAAATATTAGTATAGAAACAATTAAATTAATATATGTATGAGTAAAATAAAATGACAATTTTATAATTTAACGGTCAACATATTTATGAAATGTTTTATTGTTTCAGGAAATCTTATGAAATGGCTGAAAACTTGAAGCCATTTATGTGTGCGTCCATTGAAAAACCATTGATTCGCACAGAATGGGAAAAATGGTTAAGATCTTTCCAAATATATGTCGATTCAGAGGAAATAACCTCATGTTTGAAGAAAAGAAATAAATTATTGCATATTGGAGGACCACAATTGCAAGAAGTCGCTTACTCAATACCGGGAGCAATTGAAACATTCGACGAGAAGAACCAAAAGGATGTATTCCAGACATTGGTTAACAAGTTAAATGAACATTTTACACCAAAACGCAATTCTGTGTTTGAGAGACATGTATTTCGCAATATAAATGTGATTGTAGGTGAAAATTTCAACCAATTCGTTTTAAGATTGCGTCAGCAAATGTCAAAATGTTTGTTTGGTACGACAAAACTTAAAATCGAAAACATTTGTTTAATCGACAACATTATTGATGAATGGGCGCCTTTAGATTTGAAGCGAAAATTGTTGGAAAAAGAATACGGATTGGATGAAATTATACAACTATGTCAAGTTGATGAACAAATTAGAAAGCAATCGCAATCTATGGAACCGAAAGAAAGTTTGGATATTGTACATAAGATAAATGTTTCTAAAAAGTTCGAAGTTGATAAAGTAAATGAATGTGGTAGATGTGGACGCAAGGATCATAATGAGAACAGTTTTAATTGCCCAGCTAAAAATCAGAAATGTAATAAATGCAATCGTTTTGGACATTTTGCTCGAAAATGTAGGACTAATTTAAAGCGCCCACATCCTCAAAGTAAATTTATGAATGGGAAACGTAAGCACTCTGATGTACGTCATGTTGATGATTCAGAAAATAGCACATCTACAATGGAAAAGGAAAGCGATTGTTTTAAAATATCAAGCGACCATGAAATGGATGAAAAAGTTTCATGTCATATTGGAGGACAGCTCATATCAATGGTTATAGATTCTGGATCTAAATTTAATTTGATAAGTAAATACGATTGGGTGCAATTACAACAGAAGAAATCAACATTATTTAATATTCGAACAAAGTCGAATAACAATTTTCGTGCATATGCTTCTGATCAATTACTCAATGTACTTTATGTTTTTGAGGCACCCATATCTATAAAACAACAACCTGATATGTTTGCTATATTTTATGTTATTGAAAATGGTAGACAATCGTTATTGGGAAAAGATACAGCTATTAAATTAAACGTGTTGCGCTTGGGACTTAATATAAATAAAGTTGACGAATTTACAACATTTCCGAAATGGAAAAACATTAAGGTAAAATTATCTATTGATTCAAATGTAACACCTGTACAGCAACCAGTTCGTCGTATTCCTATTGCGTTAGAAGAAAATGTTATTAAAAAACTGGAGGAAGGCGTTAAGGCTGATATCATTGAACCCGTATTCGGTCCAAGCTGTTGGATATCTCCTATTGTTTTGGTTTTTAAAGAAAACGGTGATATCCGAATGTGTATTGATATGCGAAGAGCAAATAAAGCCATATTAAGAGAAAATTATCCTCTTCCAACATTTGAAACATTCATGGCAAGACTCAAAGGAGCAAAATACTTTTCTCGTTTGGACTTGAAAAATGCATACCATCAAATTGAGCTTCATGAAGACAGCAGAGAGATTACCACATTTATTACACCTCGTGGATTATTCAGATATAAGCGTCTTTTGTTTGGAGTCAATTCTGCTCCTGAAATTTTTCAAAGACATTTGGAAGAAATGTTAGCATCATGTCCAAATGCCATGAATTATATTGACGATGTTATAATTTTTGCTCAAACTGAAGAACATCATGATAAAGTTGGCAAGGAAGTTTTGAAGATATTTACTGAGAACAATGTATTATTGAATGATGACAAATGTATTTGGAAAACCCACAAGCTAGCATTTTTGGGACATATCTTATCCAGTGAAGGCATAGAAGTTGACCCAGAAAAGGTCGAAACGATTATGGGTTTTAGAGACCCCAAAAATAAAGAGGAACTTCGCAGTTTTCTTGGTTTAATAACTTATGTAAGAAAATTCATACCGGATTTGGCTCATCACACTGATGCTCTAAGACGTTTGTTAAAAACTCATATAAAATTGGAATGGACCATGGAAATGAAGAACTCTTTTGAGTGTTTGAAGAAAAGTTTGGCCAGTGTTTCAAAACTTTCATATTTTGATGTAACAAAGAAAACTCGCCTAATAGCGGATGCAAGTCCCGTGGCATTAGGCGCAGTGCTAATTCAGTTCGATGGAAATGATCCACAAATAATTTCATTTGCCAGTTAATCCTTATCAGATGTGGAAAAACGCTATTCTCAGACTGAAAAAGAAAGCCTAGCTTTAGTGTGGTCAGTAGAAAAATTCTATTGTTACTTGGCTGGTCTGGAGTTTGAGTTAGTGACTGATCATTGAGCCATTGGAAGCTATTTTTAAGCCAACTTCGAAACCTCCAGCACGCATTGAACGCTGGTTACTTCTGCTTCAGGCATTTAAATTCAAGGTTATTTACAAAGCTGGAAAAGAAAATATTGCAGACTCATTATCTAGATTGTGCCAAGAAAACAATCCTTGTTCATTTGACTGGAAAGGGGAGCAAAGTATTTTACATGTTGTGTCCATGAGCACTCCTGTTGCTTTATCAATTACGGAAATCGCTGATAAAAGTTCTTTCGATGAAGACATCATAGATGCGATTATGTGCCTTACTAATAATTCATGGTCTAATGCTACAAGCAACAATTACTACCCATTTCGGTTCGAACTGTCTTATTTGGGTAGCATTTTGTTGAGAGGTACACGAATTATTATTCCAACTGTTTTGAGAGACAAAGTGTTAGAACTTGCACATAAAGGTCATCCAGGCGAATCTGTGATGAAGCGCAGATTGAGATCTAAAGTTTGGTGGCCTTGCATTGATCGGGAGGCAGAAAAATATGTAAAAACGTGCAAAGATTGCATATTGGTATCACAACCGGCGCCTCCAGTTCCAATGGATAGACATCCATTTCCGGAAGGTCCCTGGATTACATTAGCAAGTGACTTATTGGGGCCATTGCCAAATGGACAATATGTTTTGGTTTTCATTGATTATTTTTCCCGATATATGGAATTCAAACTTCTTCGTACAATATCATCACAGGCTATTATAAATTTAATGAAAGAAATCTTTTGCACACTCGGTTATCCTAAATCTATAAGGACCGATAATGGAAGACAATATATAAGTTCGGAGTTCAATCAATATTGTAAAGAAAGTGGTATTAAACAAATATTAACCCCTCCATATTGGCCACAAGCTAACGGCGAGGTGGAAAATATGAACAAGCCTCTGGTGAAACGGCTTAAGATAGCTCATGCAAATCGCAATAATTTATTGGAAGAGTTACAAAAATTTGTTCATATGTATAATGTCACTCCACATAGCACAACGGGCGTTGCTCCAACTCAGCTTATGTTTAATCGAATAATCAGAGATAAAATTCCTGGAATTGAAGACATGAAAGAAGCAACAGTTGATTCTGCTGTAAAAGATCAAGATTGTTTGCTTAAACATAAAGGAAAAATGCGATCCGATAAAAAGAGAGGGGCAAAGGAGTCAGATGTAGCGGTTGGTGACAAGGTATTGGTAAAGAACGTTATTTCCAGACACAAGTTAACTCCAAATTTTGATTCAACTGAATATATTGTAACAGCCAGAAATGGTAATATAGTAGAGATATCAGCTGATGGAAAAACATTGCAAAGAAATGCTTGTCATTTAAAGAAAGTTCCTGTGGAGTCCTCACCCAAGGAAACAGAAAGTCAAACGACTCAAATAATAGCTTCTGATATCGAGGATTTGCCTTCTTCATCTTTCAATGTTTTGACATCTTTACCCAAATCAACATCACCTTATCATCACACTGATAGTTCCGGTTCCCAGACCTTAAAGCTCCATCTGAAAAACATGGGAGGGATGTGGCGACCTGCATAAGTTGCCAACATAACAACGCCGTAAAAAGATTAACATTGGCATTGACCTGTGATTGACACTTGTTATATATAGAAATATTAATTGAAATAAAACAAAAGTAAATAAAACATTCATTATTTAATATATTTAAAAGCATTATTTATTATCCATATTAGTGGTTTGTACAGGTACATTTTCTTAAAAAGTTTATTTTCTTAAACAAAGTGCCTTTTTTAAATAAATTTTTTAAAAAAGTAGCTTTTCTTTATAAAACACATTTTCTAAAAAAATCTTATTTTTCAAAAGATGTAATATTTTATTTGACCTGTCGTTTGTCGTTTGTTTGCAATAACTGACGATGGTGGAGACACAATAGTTTTTTAAGAATTTGGTGATAATATTTAATATAAATCCCTGAGGATGCTATTCGACGAATAGCGAAATATTGGAATAAAAATAAAGAAATAATTTTTGAAAATACGACCTTGACCTCGATTAAATAATTTTTTAATTAAAGTTATTTTTCTTTAAAAAAAAAATACCTTTTCTTAAAAAGAACCTTTTCTTAATACGTACATTTACTTAATAGAGTACGTTTTCGTAAAAAGTGTAATTTCTTTTAAAAAAACATTTATAATATGTATAAAAAAGTATGTACATTTTCCTTTTCTTAAAAAAATATTTTTTTTTTTCTCTAAAACATAAGTGTTCTTAAAAAGTACCTTTTCTTAAAAAATTACATTTTCTCAAACAAGTCCTTACTTAAAAAAGTACATTCTCTTACAAAAGCACCTTTTCTTCAAAAAGCACCTTCTCTAAAAAAATTTTTATTTTCTTAAATGAGTACCTGATTAAAGTTTATATACCAAATTTTATCAGGACATATTTATATTAACAACCTGAGGTTTGCAAAATTATTTTCAAATACGCTATAAAATTTAAAAAGTTGTATTTTGGTACTTTTATATAGAATTGGTTATTACTTCGTAATGGTATCCATAGATTTCCTTTTATAATATCTTGATTTCTTTACAGAGGTGCGAGGTATGGGTGAAAAAAATTATAATACTTGGCGTTTTTCGATTTCGGGTTTTCAAAAAAATCAATTTTTATATCGATAATTTGCACTTAAAAAAATAATGTTATTATAAAAAGTACCAAAGTACCTTTATTTAAAAAAGTATCCATACTTGAAAAAGTACCTTATTTGAAAAAGAGTATATTTTCTTAAAAAAGTACATTTTCTTAAAAAAGTTCCTTTCCATAGAAAAAAAAATTTTCTTAAAAAGAACCTTTTTTTAAAAGTAGTTCTTTCCCAAATAATAACTTTTTCTTGAAAAAAATACATTTTCTAAAAAAGTACCTTTCTTCCAAAAAGTATATTTTATTCAAATAGCACATTTTATTAGAAAATGTAATATATTCTTAAAAAAATACCTCTTTTCAAAATTGTGTTTTTTTTAAATACAATTAATTAAAAAAGTAGATTTTATCAAAAAAATATATTGTACCGAAAAGTCAAAAAGTCATATAGAAACAATATATTCAATTATAACATAATACTTATCACAATATTCAATAAATCGCTGATGAGGGCTGAAATGCCAGAAACCGGTCCGATTAAGAATACAGTGTAGTTATGAATTTTTGAAATACATGCATTCTTCTTCTCTACCACGCACCATTGCAAATTCAATTTTCTTAATAAAATAGATTTTCCTAAAAAATACCATTTCTTGAAAGAGTACGTTTTCTTAAAAGGTAGATTTCCTTTAAAAAAAAAAGTACGTTTTTGTTAGTTTAATTTACTTTGCTTAAAAATTACTTTGTTTTATATACTTAAAATTATCATTCTGTTTTTGTTTATAACTCAATATGTAGGTATTTGTTTGTAATTTCAAAAGAATGAAAATATTGATTCAATTAAAAATATAAAATCTTAATCTTATTTAATCTTAATCTTATTTTCAATACAAGATTTTTCATCCAATAGAATCCTAATTCCCAAACTTAGCAATAAAAAATTATTGTATCGTTCGGCATCTAAAACGTCAGCAAGCACGAAAATGCCTGTGTATAAAAGAAACAATCTTAATTCAGTGGCCTTGAACGTTTCAATTTCATTTAAGCTTCGAGGATGTCTAGCAAATTCTTTGGTACTTGGTTGCTCAAAAAAACTAGTTTTGTATTTATTAATTTAATTTCTGACGTTTTCAAAGAAAATATGCGATTCCTTTTCCTAGTCCAACCAATGAGTAAAGATTTCATAACGCCAAGGCATACTACATGCATATAATCATATGGAAACGACTTGACGATATCTATTGGTAAAAGTTCTATAGCCAGTGGCTCTAGTATGTTATGATGGTTGGCATCTATTCTTAAGCGAAAGTTGGAATCAGATCTGGAATCATTCACCGCACTTCTGAATATCATTCTGTGATCAACATATTCTCCATTCTGGGTACATTTTAGACAACAACAAAATCCCGTGTGTCCTTTGACACCAAGAATATGGGATCTTGCTGGTGCATCGCATATGAATGCGCGACAACTAACAGGAAATAGTTACTCCTCAAAAGTCAAACCCGTTTTAATCAATTCGCATAAATCTTTTACAAATTTTGACAAATAAGCATTTGGACACAATAACAACCATAACGTCTGGCGTCCCATTGACATTGATTAAAATGGGCCAAGTTTGCAAATTTGAACTTTTTGCTAGAGGAAGGCCATCGATATTTATATTCAGGCTTAGTTCGCCAGAATATGAAGAATTTTTTATCAAAAAATCGGTCAATGTATCTTTATGGCCATAGTGTACATATTCACCTGTCCCCATTTTTTCCACTGGCGCACTTTTGTAGTAGACTTTAAGGTCTTACATCTTTTGGAAGTCCACAAATGTGTGAACTCAAAATTTGTAGAAGATTATTAGCAGCTGCATTTGAAATATTGAACTGCACCGCCCATGACGCAAGCTCTTCCCTTAAATTACCTGAATCTCCTAGAATTTCCTCTGTATCACTTCCGCTTTCGGACTCAGATGAAATTCCCTCACATAAAATGTCCTCAAACATAACGATGTCGAAGGTCCCATTGCCAATGTTTCATCGGTCATTGTGCGCTCCGACAGCAAATCTAGAACATATGATTCGCAACGTTAAGGCCGAGTTAGCCACACATTTTTAAAATGTAACCGTACCGTAAATGTAACGTTGGCATTTAGTGCAATTATAGAACGTAAAATTAACCAAACTTTGTAAGCTGTTCACAAATGTCACGCTACGTTTGTAGCGAAAATCAAATTCAGCAGGTTGGGACGTTCCAGTTACGTTACAGTTCAGTTCGGTAACTGTTTTTCATGTAAAAAAAAAACGGCTGACACGTTAGGTTACGGTTACGTGGGGTTAACTCGGCCTTTACTGTTAGAAATGAACAGCGCTGCCATACGAGAATACAAAAGTTGTAAATATATCTCAAACTCAACACAAATCGTACTCAAGTTGAGAAAAAGTTTGGTCTCAAGTGGAGAAAAGTGTTCGTTATCCAATTGATGTTAAAATATTTCTCAAAGATTGGAAAAATTTTAAGTCTCAACTTGATATCAAGTTGAAAGCAAACAATGAGAAAAATTGTTCAACTCAAGTTGAGAATTATATTAGATATCAATTTGAGAACTTAACTTTTCTCCAACATTGGAGAAAAAAGTTTTTTATGCAAACTGAGTTAGTACGTACACGTACACAATAAATACTTTTAATTCTTCTTAAAAACTTTTCTTTAACTTTTCTTTAAAAGTAGCTTTTCTTTAAAAAAAGTACCTTTTCTAACTTTTTCTTAAAAAAAAATCATGTTTCCTACGAGCGACGTGGGAGCTCTACAATTATTAGTTACACATATTGTGAGTAATATTCAGTTGTGTAATTACAAACATATGTAATTTTAGTTTTTTGGATATATAAATAAAAGTGAAAGTTAGCGGTGTTTGATGTTTATACCAGACTACACATTTCGACAGATCTACTTAAAATATTCACAGCGTCTAAATGACTATAGAAAGTAAGATACAAAATTATATATGTAGTATCATGAAAGTGATAGTCTTGAAACTTAAAGTGAGAGTAGTGATGACGTTTGTGCGTTGCCGAAGCAAAAATGGGCATGTTCAAAAAGTGGGCGTAGCACCTCACATATCAAATATCTGGAGTAGTATGACAGTAAATGACCTCAAACTTGGTATGAGTACATAAGATACAATGTGAGTAATTGTGCAAAAAATGGGCCGGATCGGAGCAGTGGACGTGGCACTCCCCACAAAGGAAATATTTCATACCATAAATCTGGAGTTCGATAATAGTGAAGGCCTTGATACGTTGTGCAAGTCTATAAATTAGTAATGCGAGTATTCGGACCAGTGTCCGAGGCATTTCCCGTGAACATAGGAAAAATTGATGAGGGAAACATATATCCACAAAAGGGCATACAAGTTCTATATAACAGTGTGAACAACGACGTCACAAAATACTTTTCAGTAACGAGAAATTCGTGCTATAGCATTTCTAATTACAATGACTTTCATAAGGACTCCTAAAAAATTGATTGTAACGAAATTAAAATATCATGTGTGGATTTAGGAGGCTATATATAATTTTTACTGTATTTCCCAGGTGTATTTTTGAGTTTCATATGTGGGAACACTGGTTTAGATAATGCAATAAGTAGCTGGCAATTAAAAGAAAACATGAATCAGGTAAAAAAGCTATCTAGGAACGAATCCAATCAAGCCGGAGATTCAATAATAAAAATAAAATTATATATTTAATGCCTATAAGAATGTTTACCATTTTTAAATATAAAATAATGTATTACATTTCTTTGTAATATTTCAAATGTCTTAAAAGTAATAATTTTTTCCATTTTTTCGTATTCTTATTTAAATTGATCGCCATCGTTATACATATGTATTTTGGCCCATCACGGTAGTTCTGATAAATCCATGAAATTAAACCCTTTCCGTTTTTTGCAGTTTGGTCTAAAAGGATTTTTAAATTATTCATAACATAGAATAATAAATGTATATATTTTCCTTTCGTTACCCAAATTCTCACTAAGTTCGATAATCACAAACATAATTAAAAATTAATAAAAAAAAGTAATTTAATTTAAGTTTAAATGTGTACATTAGTACGACTCAAAAGGTTTCATTTTTATAAGTTTTTTTTTTTGCTTGTTATTGTACGGTGTCAAACTTCATTGTATACAAAAACCATTTCAAATATTTTGCCATTTTTATTGAGTAAGTCCATTGTTTTTTCATTCTTTATTTTCATTTAAGGGTTAATATTCATTTGTTTAGTTAATCTTTTCAATTATTTGCTTGCAATCCATCCATACATTGTCATTGATTTCTTTATAACGTATGGCATTTCCTACGATTTCTTTAACATATTTTGACTTGGATTTGTCATGGCGGTCAATGTATTTGGTAAAACAATACAAAAACAGATTAACAGGCATTTAAATAGGTACAGACTAAAGTAAAGCACAGCATATAAGTAACACCCACTTTTTATATGGTATGAATTGTATAGCAAGCAAACTTTTATGGTTTCAGATTTATTTGTACGCAAGGGTTTTAGCATGGAATGCACTTAAATGTCATTAAAAGTAACAAAACTGAGACAATGATTTGTATACGAATGATAGAAAAGATAATAGCAAAAATAAATTTGTTCGTTTGAATCGATAATTTGGATTAAAATGATTTGTATGTTATAGAAAATTGAAAATGTTATAGGAAGCTTAAAACAAAACTAAATACTGTAATCAGGGTATCCGTTCGGACTATCGTTAATCGATTAAAATGGAAAAACATAAAAATTTTTAGAAGTAAAAAGGCATCTTTCGTGCTTTAAAAACGTAAAAACCAAGTTTTTATTATACTCCCTTTATTTGTAAATTAATTTCCCATCATGTAATTAAATAATTGATTGAGTGAAAATATCAAAAATCAAAAATTTTTTGCAAAAAAAATTGTTATATCATTTTTGTCGTCGCCATGAGTCTGCCAGAAAAGTTTCAGCTAGATTGGATCACGGGAAAGGGGTTAAAAATGGACCCAAAGTATTGTCCACAGACTAGCAGACACTACGGTCTATAATATTAATAGGCTAGGCGATTTCTTGTGACCGATGTTTTGTTCTACCGTGTTATCCGATTTTGACCAAACGTATATTGTTTGAAAGGTATTTCTTTTTAGCCGTTTTGCAGATTTAGAGATTTTTTAATTTTTTCCTTTATTTTGAGTAAATTGCATTTAGAGTTGCTACACATACATAAAATTATACATATGGTATGTGTGTTTTATTAAATTTGTTAACGTGTTTGTTAATGAGTCTGTTATCTTCATTCACAATAATAGTGCACCATAAAAGTTTTGGTTTGTGAATTGGCTAAGTTGAAATATAAAGCTACCTAGAATCTGCTAGTTAATATAAAGGGAGTAAAAGGGAAAAGTATCTCTCATAAAGTAGAGATCACAATTCTGTCTAAAATTGTATTATTAATACTCCCAAAGGAAAAATAGGGAATGCTCCAGAATAAGCTTACGATCTCCAGATTATAAAAAAAAAAAAAAATTTTTGAAAAAAATTCTGGGATCCATAATAATAATGGATCAGAATAAGCGTTTCCAAAACACAGTTTCCAAAACACAATCTTCATATTCAAAAAAAAATTGTTTCAAACTATATAAAACTTAGCAAGATAGAGAGAGCAAAATGGGCTAAAATGTGGGATTTATCAAGAAAAATCTAATTTTATATGAAAAACTTAATAAAAACACAAAAACTCGTTTTTCCCGAAAGATAAAAAAAAAAAATACAGCAGTAAGAGCTTTAATTTCGGATCACCAAAACTTTTCACCAAAAATCTATATGAAAATGGGAAAAAATCATATAAATGCGTTTTTATCGAAAACTTAGCATGAAACAACAAAAAAGGATTCAAAATCTTAAACATGCGTTTTTTTGAAAGCTAAACAAGATAGAGAAAAAAAGGCTTTAATTTGGGATCACCTAAACTTTTTTACCGAAAATCCAATTTCATATAACAAATTTAAAAATTATTGGAATGCATTTTTCTCCAAAACTAAGCATGATACAGCAAATTTGGGTTCACCTATATTTTTTACCAGAAATCTATTTGAAAAATGGGAAAATTGAACAAATGCGTTTTTCTCGAAAGCTTAGCATGAAACAAAAAAAAATGCTTTAAAATCATCAAAATGCGGTTTTCTCGAAAACTAAAAAAGCTAGAGAAAAAATGGCTTTAATTTGGGATCTCCTATATTTTTCACCAAAAATCTATTTTTATATGAAAAATTAATTTTTATATAAAACTTAATTTTTATGATAACTAAGCAACATAAGCAAAACAAATCAAAAAGAGATTTTAATTTGGGATCACCTATATTTTTCACCAAAAATAGAAAAAAATCTTAAAAATGGGCAAAAACGGGTTTAGTTTGGAATCAGCTATATTCCTACATTTTCGCCAAAAATCTATATGAAAAATTGGTAAAAATTGGAAAACAAAAAAAGGCTTTAAAATCAGAAATGGCTTTAATTTATATTTTATACCACAAATCAATCCATCGAAAACTAAGCAAGATACAACACGGAGGTTAATCTCAAGAAGGAGGTAAAATATCTGGGTTTCATACTTGATATGAAAATAAAGCTATAAAGTCAATAAGGGCTAGCAAACAACTCGTAGGCAGATCGTGGGGTCTAAAATTTAATTGCGGACATACAAACAAATGATCCCTCCATGTTTTTTATATTGCTCAGTTTTATGCTGGCAGAAGACAAATCAGACTGGAGCCCACTTAAAATTATCAAATATATAGAGAATAGCATGTTTGAACATCACAGGAGCAATGACAACCACTCCTACCGCAGCTATCCTAAATCTCACTCCTCTGCATTTATCAATTCAAGGAGAAGCTTTTAAACAAGCTATTGACCTTCACAGATTATGCAAATTTAAGGAAGTCGATTATATAGGACACCTCAAGATCCTGGATAAAGCCAAACGTATCAAAGATATGACTTTATATAGTGACCAAATAGAGCCTGTATTGGTACTTGAAAGAACTACACTGTTCATGTCCCGAGCAGTTTCGATTGGGAATTTAACCCAACATGGCTACATGAAGACTCTCAGAAGTGGTACACTGATGGATCGAAAACAACGGATGGAGTAGGAGCGGGGGGTTAACGGACCAAGATGCTAACTCCACACCCCCTATGGAATGAATTCACAATGCTTGAAAGCCATAGGGCCCTAAGTAAACTAGCTGTACTTAATAAGGTGACCCTTATATGGGTACCAGGTCACAATTGGTATGAATTTAATGGGAAAGCCTATGAACAGGCAAGACGAGGAGCGGAAAGACCATTCATTGGTCCAAACCCTTAATTATGATTCACCAGAAAAGACAACCGAGAACATCGACAGATATACCCTAAAATATTCGATCATTAAAAAAAAAACAGAAATCCATAGATTTTTCTTTTTTTTTATAATTAAGAACGGATACTAAATTGAGAAATTTTTCAAAACATATCATAGATGTTTTTCGGATGAAAGAAAAATGCTGTCCAATATCGCTAACGAGAAAGTGTAAAATAAATTTGTGTATCTTCTTTAATTTTAAATAAAGTGAATTTTTAATTTTTAATTTTTAATAAAGGAGCAGGGTGCACTAATATTAAACAGATCCAATCTGCGTACGAATACATCCTATATAAAATTCATTTGGCTGAAGATAAAACGTGCAGATACTGCTGGAGGACGATGAAACCATGGAACATATACTGGCAAAATGTCCAGCGTTTGCATATCTATGGCACAAACTATTTGGCGAATCTGAAATAAGGGAGGAGACTTACAAAACAATGGCGGTGAAGGACTTCATTAAGTTCCTAAATGCTGCAATGGATTTCAAGGAATAAAAAACAGGAAAGAACATAAAACTGAAAGAGGGTGCACAATAAATCTACTTGGTCGCAGTGCAGGAGCAAATCACACTCAACCCGTATACATCGTAAATCGTACAAGCAAGGTACAATAAAAAAAGGCTTATATATATATATATATATATATATATATATATGTTCCTTTCGCTCCTCGAGGGAGCATATGGCCATAACAAGGTGGTTCCAATATCGATCTTCAGCTCGATGCTTGACTTCGTTCCACTTCATACGCAATCTCGAAAGTTCTGTTATCAGTTGCCGCTTTAAGGTATACGCTGGTCTCCCGACTCGTCTGCTTCCCTGCGGGTTCCAATCTAGGGATTTCTTGTTAATATCATTGTCTGGTTTACGGAGGGTGTGACCTATCCATTTCCTATTCTTATTTCCGTTCTAATAAGCTGCTGGTTTGCCTCCATCCAGAGTTGGTTGTTAGATATTGTTACAGGCCAGATGATCCGTAAGATTTTGCGCTGGCATTTGTTAAGAAATACCTGAAGGCATTTTATGTCACATGATGCCATGTGCCAGGTCTCGCATTCATATAACAGAGTGGATTTTATGTTGGAGTTAAATAATTTGATTTTGGTTTGTTTCCAAACTGGGTTTAACTGGGCAAATGCACTCCGCGCCTTTTTTATGCGACTGGATATATCTGCTGCTGAGCCACCAGTTGTGTCAATTGTGCTACCCAGGCAGCAGAAGGATTTAACATCTGCAATATCTTGATCAGAAGAAATGGCGATCTGTGTTGCTATTGATGCGGAGCGATTTTGTTTTGGCTATATTTATCTTTAGCCCAGCCAATTTTGCGATGTCACTGATGGTGGAAATTTTCGACTGCATCTCTGAGAATAAGTCTAAGTCATCCAACCGTCCTTGTAATGCCCACATAATACCTCTTTTATGATGGCTTGTTGCCTTCTGCATCACAGCATCGAGTACGCAGTTAAAAAGTACAGGCGATAAGACACAACCTTGTCTTACTCCAGTTTACACCGCGATCCTGTTGCTCAGTTGATTTTCATGCAACACCCGTCAAGTGGCATACTTGCACAGGGCTTTAAAACATAAAAATGCGTTTTCCTCGAAAACTACGCATGATACAGGAAAAAGGAGCTTTAATATATTTTTATTTTTTTTAATATATTTATATTTTTCACAAAAATCCATTTTTACATGAAAAATAGAACCAAATCATAAAAATGCGTTTATCTGGAAAACTTAGCAAGATACATTTTTCATCGAAATTTAATTTTTAAAAATTATGAAAACATTTTTTTATAAAAATCGAAAAAGAATATTAAAAATAAGCATAAAAATGCGTTTTTCTCAAAAACTAAAGCAAGATACAGCAATATACAGCCATGTATAAAGCATAAAATTAGATTTAAAATAAATGTAAAGTTTTTTCAACTAAAAGTGCATCAGAATGAAAATTTTTTGAGTTCAGCTTAGACCTTCAATATCTCTGTTAATTTCGGGGCGCAAATGTTCCGTTATATTTTGCCAATTATTTACCGTAGGCACATAAATGGCACAAATTTCTTTAACCATTTACTACTCGAGTAGCTTTCTATAGAATCACGTAATATTTTGTGTAGTCGATAATAAAAGTATTTTAGAGTAAAAAGTGTATGAAAATGGGACCAGGTAAACATACCAGAATTGAGGAGAGACGAATGGTAGGGAAAATTCACAAAGAAGGAAAAAAGTGACGGTTCATAGTGCATAGTTTTCGAAAAAGAAGTGTACAATGCAATTTATTCATGTGTAGATTATTCCGATATATTTATTGTGGACGAAATGCGGAAGCCAAAGCCTCGAAAAACAAATGTGCCTACGGATGCAGTAAAATAGCGAAAAATTATCGATTGAAATCATCACGACAAATAGCATCCATCATTAATCAGGCTATGGACTTAGAAATACCCAGCAGGCTTGTCAGAAATAGATTAAACAAGGTAAATTTGTTTGGGCGCATTTCCAGTAAAAAGGCACTATTTAAAAAAAATATCTTAAAACGATTAATCTTTGCCAAAACCCATAAAGAAAAAAGCACTGATTTCTAGAAGATCGTGTTGTAGAGCTCCGAAACGAAGATGAATAGGATAGGACCAGATGGTAGAACCTTTGTTCATTGTCCCATAATTGATAAAAGTATTAATTCGGAACTCAATAAGAAATGGTGTCAATTATTATTCAATTTAAAACCAGGTGATAAATAATTTCGGAAAATAAGCAGACACTTGCGAGGAAAAGGAAAAAATCAAATCTCTCACTTTAAAATTGGAAATACAAAAATAACATTATTATTTTTATTATTATTATTATTATTAGAAATAAATCCATCCCTGCATAGGTCCGCATATGCTAGAGATTACTCATCCCTGGTACGAACCACGGGATAAGCTCTGTTGCAGCATAAGCTGTATGAACTATGGTTTTGGAATAATTTATTATTATTTATTTATTTATTATTTATTATTTTTTATTTATTATTATTAGTAGTATTTAACCCTCATCCTGTATTTTGGGCAAATTTTGCCCAAACGCCTGTTTAACTTTATATATCTCCGGTATTTTTTATAATTTTATAATAAAACTTTTTGACAATTATTTTTTTACGTATACTTAGCAATATACAAAAAATTTAGTTTGTAGTTCCGTTAGGGAAGGCTCTACACAAAAAGCAACGAATCCTGTCTTTTGGGCAAATTTTGCCCAATGTATTTTTTATTGATTTTGGTCTGACTTTTGCCAATTATTATCCATATTTACCATTAATAATAAAATATACTAAGCCTATATTTATACACTGTGTAATGTGGAACAATTGAATGACTAATGTAACTAGTAGGCTTTGATTTCAAATAATTTTTTTGCTTTGGTTTTTGCATATATGCGGTTTTTACCCATTTGTTTTGTAACGCTTGGAAATACAGATAAAATATTATGGTAACTGTCGAATGTTTAATGTAGTGGGCTTTGCTTTCAAATAATTATTTTGCTTTGGTTTTTATATATATGCTGTTTTGTCTCATTTGATTTGTGACGCTTGGAAATACAATAATAGAGAAACTGTAAATATTTTCTTTGTGGACAGGTTTTTGTAAATAATAATAAGAGTAAATAATGTCAAAAAAGGTAAGTAAGCTAGTGTATGATAAATAATATTCTATGTAAAAAAAAATTCTATAAGTCGAAAGCGCTGAATCGTCGCCAAATAGAGGAGCTTCTGAGTGAGTCCGATGATGAAAATGCACGCAATGCAATGGACGATGCAAGTTCCGATGAAGAATTTCAAGTTTTTTCAGACGTTGAATCAGAAAATATAAATATTTCTGATGGAGAAAGCATATGCTCTGATCAGGAGGAGTTGGCGGAACAGGAAGAGTCATCTTCTGGTTTTATTTCGAAAGATAGAAAACTTACCTGGTACGAAAAATCCGACCGCTCATTGGTGGGTAGGAAAAATGCAGAAAATATTATTTCTACTGCTTCAGGTCCAACATTTTATGCGGTAAATCGCGTAACTGACATCGAGTCGTCATTTGAATTATTTATGACCAAGGATATGCAAAACATTATTATAAATATGACCAACATTGAAGGTGGGTGTCATTTCTTTTACAAAATACTTTGCACATTACATACATTTCTTTATGTAACGATTATTTTTTATATTTCATCAGGAACTAAAGTACTTGGAGAAGTTTGGAAGAAAATTAATCATACATCATTAAAGGCTTATTTTAGATTGTTGCTATTAGCGGGCGTATATCGCTCATGTGGTGAAGCGTTAGAGTGTTTATGGGACGATGTGAAAGGAAGACCCATTTTAAAAGCAACTATGTCATTGCAAAGATTCCAAAATATTAGCCGAGTTCTGCGCTTCGATGAAAAATCCGATAGGGCAGATCGATGTTCACGTGATAAGTTAGCCTCTATTCGGGTTTTGTGGGACAAATCGTCCCATAACTTGCATCTAATGTACAATCCAAATGAATGTGTAACAGTGGATGAGCAGTTAGTGCCTTTTCGCGGAAAGTGTCCATTGAAACAATACATTCCATCGAAACCCGCAAAGTATGGTATGAAAATTTGGGCATTATGCGACTCTACTTCCAACTATGCCTGGTCACTTTAAGTATACAGAGGAAAAGATCGTAATTGCGCACCTGAAAAGAATCAAGGAATGCGTGTCGTGTTGGATCTAGTAGCAGAACTGAAAGGCAGAAATTTAACTTGTGATAACTTTTTCACATCATATGATCTTGCTGCTGAACTTTTGAAGAGAAAAATCACTTTAGTTGGTACAGTTCGCAGGAACAAAGCTTTTTTACCTCCACATATTTTGGATATGAAAAAGAAACCTGTCTTTTGTTCTGAATTCCTTTTCGAACCTATAAATAGAACAACACTGGTAGCCTATATACCAAGAAAATATCGATGCGTCTATCTGCTAAGTACATTGCATCACGATTCAAAAATTCAAGATACGCAGTTGAAGAAACCCGAAATTATAGAATACTATAATCATACAAAGGGTGGAGTGGATACGTTAGACCAACTTGTAGGAACATACACATGTAAGCGAAAGAAAAACAGATGACCCGTAGCTCTCTTTGCCAATATGCTTGAACAGCGAACATCTCAGCCACATAGTGCTGTTACGAGAGAGATTGTCCAAAAACGGAAAATATCAAGAGAACACGTTGTCACTTCTGCCCAAATTTGTCAAACAGTACTAAATATAATACAAAATGTAAAACATGTAATTTATTTGTGTGCAAACCTCATTTAAATACAGAAATAACGTGTATTAACTGTAAGAAACTTTAAAAAATAAAATAAAATTGTATTGGGCAAAATTTGCCCAAAAGACAGAATTCGTCATTTTATTTTCTTACAGGATGAGGGTTAAATACTTTTAAATGACATTTCATTTTAATTAACAAATATTATTATATATTCTGATAAGGACAAGGCTGAAATCCTGGCAAATACATTTGTTCAAGCAAATAACCTCACTTCGAACTACAACCACTCAGCGGATACACTAATAAATACAACAGTAAATTATTTTAAGAAGGAAAATCCTAGTTCTGTCTCATCAATAAAACCCTCAAAATCCCCTGGTTTTGACAATGTTCCCAACCTGATTTTAAAGAAACTACCAATCAAAGCTCTAAAATTACTAGTTATATTTAACAGCTACATCAAACTCAACTATTTCCCAAACCATTTCAAAAATGGTAAGGTTATAGCTATCAACAAACCTAGTAAGCCAAAAAAAAAAAAAATAACCCAAACAGCTACGGACCTATTAGCCTATTAAATAACTTAGGTAAAATATTTGAAAAAATACTAAATTCTCCTCTTAGTGAATTTGTAATGACCAATTCTATTGTTGGTAAAGGACAATTTGGATTTAAAAAAGAGCATAGCATTACTCACCAAATAAACAGAATTAAAAACAAGTAAGAAAATTATAGTCGGTCTAGCCCGACTATACGATACCCTATACCATGCGTTTAGAGACCCTACCTCTTAGGCCCAACTAACTGGAAATAGAAAATAAGCAAAAACCAAATTTGAGTGGGATTTTTATTAATTTTTTTGGCTGCAGATATGAAAAAGTTCATATCGGATGCTATATCTATATAGGGACTGGGTCCAGAAATGGACCGATCCTGGTCATGTTTGGTAAAGTCTCTTGTATTTTGCAAAAATATATACAAACAAAATTTGAGAAGAATCAGTGCAATATTTTTGTTTTTTAATAGATTTAAGTGAAGATCGGGAAGCAGCTCTATATGGGGTCAAAGGGATCCTTTTTGGACTACTCATTAATGGATGTAATGAACGCATACAAACCCAATTTGAGTAGGATCTATATGACAATTTGGATCTTATGGCAATTTATGTCGATTTCATATGGGTAGTTTGTATGGGGGCTAGGTCTGAACATGGACCAATTCTCACCAATTTCAATAGCGTTCATTCCATGGCCGATGAAGGCTTATATACCAAATTTCATCAAAATATATTCATATTTGCGACCTGCAGTTTGATTACAAGGTTTACATGGACACACAGACGGACGGACGGACGGACGGACATTGTTAAATCAACTCAGAAAGTGATTCTGATTCGATCGGTATAATTAAAGATGGGTCTAGGTCAAATATTTTTGGTTGTTACAAACAGCAGCACAAAGTCATTATACCCAAACCACATAGTGGTATAGGGTATAATGAAATAATCACCAATAAAAACAATAAACGTTCAACGGCTCTAATATTGTTAGATATTGAAAAACGTTCGACTCCGTTTGGCATAATGGCCTCTTATTTAAACTTCTTGATGCAAATATACCAAAATATCTATGTAAACTTATTTCAGATTTTATATACGGCAGAATCTTTAAAGTTGCGATTAATAATGAAACATCATCTCCAAAAACCATTCCCACAGGGTTACCTCAAGGATCAGTCTTGTCGCCATTGCTTTACTCGATATATACATCCGATTTTAAAGTCCCAAATATATGAAAATTGCTTATTACGCAAATGATACTACGTTAATTTCTTCAAACAAACTTACAAGTCCACACCTAAAGAAAATGGAGAAGGGTCTTGTAAATTACAGTAAATATTTTCCACAAACGGAAAATCAAATTTAATCCAAACAAGACCCAAGCAATAATTTTTCCATTCAACAAATCTCCCAAAAGACTGCCAAGACATCAACTTCTTATTGGAAATAATATCATAAATGTACTTAACGATGTCAAATATATCGGAGTTGTCTTGGACAAAAAGCTTACATTTAAACAACATATTATGGCTACGTGCCAAAAAGCTATAAAATCATTTAAAGCATTATGGCCACTACTAAATAGAAGATCATTTCTAAACCCCAAAAACAAAAATCTTCTCTTCAAGAGTATTATAAGGCGGATATTAACATACGCGTGTTCTATTTGGATTGACGCTGCCAACTAGCACCTAAAACGCTTACAAATTATACAAAACAAATGCCTTAAAATGATAAATAAAAAGCACTGGAGGGTATCCTACAAATTTTCTTCATGAAGAAACCGGTTATGAAAAAATTATTGATTTCATATCAAGGATTAATGACAATTGATTTGCCAAAATTTAAAATTCCTCTTACCCACTGATAAGAGAATGTAGAGAAATAACGTAAAATTAAAAAGAAAATCACCAAATTGAAAATTATGTATATGCTTATAGAGGTCTATTATTTCTAATAAACCTCCTATAAGCATATAAATATTTTCAGATAGTATTTGAATATATTAAATCATATAAAGGTTTTTTCCTCCCATTTTCCTTTAAAAATCATTAAAAAATAAAATAAAAACTATTTAATATCTTTAGATCCTATATAATATTTGTTGCAATATCTATTTAAAGATAAGATCTCATATGTAAATATCAAATTTATTAAAATGTGTAAATAGAGGAAGAATATATAAATGAAAAATATGTCGTCATTCACTTTTCGTAAATGCTGAAAGTTCCAGGTTGGGAGGTTCTAGGCGGGAGGTTGGTGAAAATTCAATTAAAAAGATTAAAAAATTATTAAATAATGCGTTGAATATATGCTGAAGTTCTAGCTAGTCGGGAAGTTGGTGAAATTTTATATGTGAATAAAAGAGAATGCACTTAAATGCATTGGAAACTAAACAATGCTAAATTTTTTGCTTGGCAAATTTAATATCAAATTAATTTTCATTATTATAATTTCGTATTACTTACTTAACAACAATATCATATTTTTGTAGTTGAATTTAACACTTTTGTCGTTTTTTCATCTTAAATTTCCGAAACTTTTGTTTTTCTTCAATACTAAATTGAAACTTTGCTAATATATAATTTTCACACACTTGTTGTACATACTTTATCACAGTTTCAAGATTAGTTTTTGTAGAAAACACTATATACACAAAGATATTTAATATTTTTTTAGTTATTAATCGTAAATTTTTTCAATATATTTCACATTTTATGTTAAATTGAAGAACTAAAATTAAAACAACGCTTAACAAATGACATTAAACACAAAACTAAATAGTTGCCATTCAAGAGAGAGAAAAAGCTTAAATGCACAGAGTTGTATTTATGCAACAATAAAATAAAAGTAACGGTAATATCAAATGTCAAGAAGCAAATCTCAAAAAATTATTTTTTAGTTTATAGAGCTGTACGCAGCTTGTTAAGGAATCTTAACAGAAAATTTTCATATATTTCTTAAAGAAAAAAAAGCACAAAAGTACCTTTCAGTGCAACGCTAGAAATCAGCTGTTTTCTGTCAATTATTAAGAATTGTGAAATTGAAAACAAATCAATTCTTCGGTTCTGCTTTATTTGGCCTGCTAAACGCTTTTTAAGCTCAGTATCAAAATTACCCATCCGCTTCTTGTTTTTTTTTTTGCCGAATTTTGTTCGTTTTTTCCCAGGTTTGCAACTGAAAAATAACTTTTATTTTTTTTAGCATATTACATTTTGTTTATGCTTACCTCTCCTGTCAAAATTCCTTTCAGAAAGAACGAAAAATTTGATATTCCTGCTCAAAGCCTGGGTTGCCTAACTTCATTTACGTCAAAAAAAAAGTAGTAAAAACAATACTACTTTTTTAAAAAGCTGCGGACTATCAACAGAAATTTTTTGACAGAAAAATTCCTTAAGCATTTCTGAAGCGTTTTTTTATATGAAGTTTTTGATTCCTTAGCAAGCTGCGTACAGGCCTTTAGACTCAAATAAAAACACAACAAAAAAGTAAAATTGTTTAACATTTTTATGAAAATAAAGAATTCTATAATTTTTTTAAAATGGAAAACAATAAATTTTAATAATGTACAATACATTTTATTATAAAATCATTTATCACCACATTTGTTTTCTAATACTTGTCTCAAACATTCCTCGGTTATTTTTCGTACCACTTCACACAATTTATCTGCACTAAATGGTTTATCCAAGCGCGGAACATGCACAAAGAGACAACGTGAACAATTATAATCCAAGGACTTTAGGTATATATAACCACACAGATAGCTGCCAATATCTTTGGATATCTTGGCTATTTTAGTATTGGTGCCAACTGGAGGCAAAAAATCGGGTACACAGCCACAACTATCGCTGATTACATCAATAATCTTGTTTATATTTAACTTACAAAAAAGAGCCGTCTTTTTAGCAGGACAATTTTTTAAACAAGCTGTACCATTCGGCAAATATTTTCCAGCATAGTCAGCTCTCGTGAAATTATTATTGTAAGCTAACTTTTCAATATTTACACATGTGGCTTGACCATGGACACCACAGTGTATAACTAAAGTAGGACGGCGAGACCAGATGTTTTCAACAAGTTTATTAACAGCCTCATATTCAACAGGTATTTCTAATTTTTCCAATTTGTAAGGGATATCTTGGTAGATTATTTCATCCGGTAGCAAACGAACCTTAATTTTATAAAGAATATGTTAGTAGTAAAATTGCTTACGATATTTAATTAAATATATACTCACAGCCTCCCAACTGGCATTTACCGATTCGTGGCCAATAAAGGGTCCAAATCCGGTAACAATTACAAGTTTTTCTAATTGCTCATCAAGAGCTTGATTTATTTCGGCTTCCATCTTAGTTTTTCTGCACGAAACTATTAAATAGATTACATTTTATCTTAACTACATACATATATGATTAAATTGCTTTATTTACTTTATTGTTATAATTTTTTCTCTTCTCCAATTTTTTTTCTGACCACTAATTTCCATGTTTTAACTTCCTCTAATAAACTATTTAACTTGTGTTCACTTTATGTTTAATATAGTTTCTGCATTTCTTAATTAAATTTGATCACGCTTTATTTCTGAATATTGTGTGTTTTTCTTAATAAAAAATGTGAAAATGCATTCTTTTTACGTCGTTTAGTTTTTTTTAGTATCTCACTAGAAATAAATGCCAGATGTTTATATTTATGGAAATGAGAAATTTTTTCAGTAATGTATTTTGGGGGGGTACGGATTTCGTGAATTTTTCCATGATATCTCTTTTTTATTTACTAAATAAAATCATTTAAATTTACGGCTTAAGTCTCGTTTAGGTGCACCTCTCCGATCCGTTCCAAATTTTCACCACTCGGTCCACTTCTTAATGCGATTCCAGCAAAATATTTTTTTTTTGGCGGAACCCCATATTTCCCGAGTTATAGACCTCCAAAGTTTTGACATTGATTTCGATATAACTTGAACAATTCCAATCGGACTTTAGCAATATATATATCATATGAAAGCTTATTGAAGTACCTTTAATTTGATATCAAAAAGTTCGAAATCCATTAACCCATTATGGACCAAAATAATTTTCTTTCTTTTTAGGATGCAGTTTTTTATAAATAATTCATTTTATTTCAATAAAACGCTATTACAACAACAAAATATATGTTAATTAGTACATTCATAGGATTAACAGCTTTTATTTAAGATATTGTTTGACCTTTTAACCCTTTGTAATCCGGAGATATTAGGGGGTACAACTTTGTATTTTTTATTGCACAAATAACAAAAAACCATAACACTAAAAACAACACTTTCTTACAAAATTCGATTTTACAATTCTAACTAGAAATGGAAATTTTTTTTGCTACATACATATTTTGTCCTCTTAACCCCTCCAGGACCGAAGATATTATTGACTTTTAATGAGACTATTATGAAAATTTTGTTGGAAAATTCCCTTGTGACGTACGCAAAAAAACTTTATTCAGCGAAGCCACCTGCCGTGTCCTACTGGAGGAGAAAACCCTTAAGCGCGGCCGCAGGCCGCCACGCAGAAAAACTTTTGTATGCAAAGCCAGATTTCAATACTTAACTTAAGTGTCTCCGGGAAGACATAAGACAAGATAAAGCTATCATGGCCTTATCTCACATGGTATTAAAGCATCCCCTCATTTCTTCTCCGCCCTATTATGAAAATTTTGTTGGGAAATTCCCTTGTGACGTACGCAGAAAAACTTTATTCAGCGAAGCCACCTGCCGTGCCCTACTGGAGGAGAAAACCCTTAAGCGCGGCCGCAGGCCGCCACGCAGAAAAACTTTTGTATGCAAAGCCAGATTTCAATACTTAACTTTAGTGTCTCCGGGAAGACATAAGACAAGATAAAGCTATCATGGCCTTATCTCACATGGTATTAAAGCATCCCCTCATTTCTTTTCCGCCCTATTATGAAAATTTTGTTGGGAAATTCCCTTGTGACGTACGCAGAAAAACTTTATTCAGCGAAGCCACCTGCCGTGTCCTACTGGAGGAGAAAACCCTTAAGCGCGGCCGCAGGCCGCCACGCAGAAAAACTTTAGTATGCGAAGCCAGATTTCAATACTTAACTTTATTGTCTCCGGGAAGACATAAGACAAGATAAAGCCATCATGGCCTTATCTAACATGCTATTAAAGCATACCCTCATTTCTTCTCCAACTTTAACTCCTAATATATCCAGCATTTTAAGAGTCAAAAAGTCATAATAGACACCAAAAAATAGCTTGTGATCCCTACTTTTATTGTAAATGTGCAAATACATACCTTATATACGTAATTTCGTCTGATAATTACAGCTTTTCACAAAAAACTCTTTATCAAAAATGCACAATCTTGAATAGGTTCACAATGGGTTAAAGGATTTCGAACTTTTTTACTTTGAAATAAAGGCAATTTAATAAGCTTTCAAATGATACATATATTGCTCAAATCCGATAACAATTATTCAAGTTATATCGAAATCAATGTCAAAACTTTGGAGGTCCATAACTCGGAAAATATGGGTTTCCGCCAAAAAAAAAAATTTTTTTCTAAATCACCTCAAATACCCCTATTTCCAAAAAAAAAAAAATAAAAATCGGGGTGGTGCACCTAAACGAGACTTGTTCCAAATTTACATTTTTTAGACATTTCATCGGAAAATCTTCATGAAATAATTTCATGAACGTTTATCGAATGTGGTAACCCGTCCAACCTAGTTGCCATATTTTTAAACTTTTAACAAAAAATGTGTATTATATATAAAGTCTGACAGTTCTATAACAGCTGCTAAATATCCAAAACACTAGAGACATCTATGTGTGAATCTCTATTATTTTTTTTTTATTTTTATTTTATTTTATTTTATTTTTATTATTTACCAAAGACATATAATATAAAGATATTGCAAGATGCATAACGGTTTTAGTTCAAGAACACGACAATAGATGGAGGTAAAACGAGCTGCAATTTATGGAATATTTTTTTAAAATTGGAAATATTCTCTGGAATATTTATAAATATTCGAAATTGCTCTCTTAAAAAATCATGGCCGTTAATCAAACAAATTCGAAAAAAATCTGACACATAACAATATTTTTGAAAACATAATTTATATAGAGTGCCTCCAACTAACAATCGGACAAATATTTTTTCTTCAAAATAAATTATATAATCAATAATTTGATTTATTTTCCAATTATCATTTTTGGTTATTATTATCTATATCGATGTATATGTTTAGAGAAAAGTTGGAAAATAAAAGCACAGATGGACAAAGAAAAAATATTAAATGATCACATGTAATGTGAAAAACGAGTTTTCTAGTAACCCACATACATCCACTGACAATAAGAATAAAGATTTTTAAATCCAATAAATGAAAAAATACGCATATCTTTACGTATCAAATACATTGTTCATGTATGTAATCGATTTAGACCCACACCATCAGTTGAGTTGGTGGTTTATTTCTTTTGGTAGGTAAAAAATATTCATCTTACTCGGTTCAGACGGCGCACAGTGGTCAATTTCGCGAGATAGCGGTCAAAACTCTATAACTTTTGACCGGATTGGTATTTTTTTACGCAATTTATTTTGTTCAATAGGAGGGACTTTAAGCTTCAATTAAGCTTCAAACGTAAAAATCGACTGATAGGAACGTAAGTAATTTGGAGTTAAAAATACATTTTAATTTTTTGTTGAGTTTCCATGTAAAAGTTGAATATTTTGACATTTTAAATAGGTATTTTTTTTATTTCTTATTTTCTTCAATCGTATTTCACAACCAATACTTATTTATTATTCCTAAACTTAATTTTGGTCAGAAAATGCCAACATTTGGCCCCTGACATTTATTTAGTCTCAAAATTCACAGGGGCCAAAGGTTGGTTTTTTTTGAAGAAAGCTAATTCTTGTGAGGATTTAACTGAAAAATAACACTGAAATTCTCAACAATATCAATACCATTTGGATATATTATATACAGAACATAACATCGATAAAATTTTAAGTAAACTTTTACTATTGATTTAAAGTGCACATATATTTTATTTAAATGTATTAATAAAAATTTATACTAAAATTAGAAACAAATTATAATCTTTAAACTAGTATTAATTAAACTATATTAGTAAAAATTTCTTCCAAATAGCTTTGATTTTCATTTTGCAGTAGTTGTTTAGCTTCTTCATCTAACTCTAATGAGGTTGATTTCCATTTTTGTCGAATACTGGACATATATGGGTCTGATGTGCACAACAAAATATTAATAAGATCTTCATTAGTACAATATCTGGAAATTTTTCTTGTATTGTGCTCGCGAAAGAATCTGTAGTCTTTGTTCCTTTTTTCTTGGGCTTCTTCTGAGAGATCTCCAATTGGGAGCATATTGTGCTGAATTATTTGTTCCCCATGGAACAAAATTTTGTGAACTGTGGTTGGCATATGTCTCCAAGAATATTTTTGGTTATAAAGTGTTGCTGTCTCATTTGCATCTATCTTTTTGCTACATGCTATAACTTGTAATATGATTTGGAATCGTCGTATTAAATCATAATCTACTCCAGTTATAGAAGCTGCAGTTTCTGGATCGGAAAAAAATCTCCTTGCTGTGTTTCCATCATTAGAATTTCCTTCTCCTTGCTTTGGCTGGTCAATTATAAGGCCTATCTCACGGTATTTTTCTTGAATATCTTTTTTTTTTGCTTTCTTTTTTCCAAATTTTCTTTGTTGTTTCTCACTGTTTCGCCTAACGGGCCAAATTCCAAATCGTATCCCAATTTAAGAATATGCTCCATAAAACGAATTCTAGCATGAAGAGGTGACATTCCAAATTCATATGCTTCATTAAAACTATCGTCTTGTGTTGGTGGTTGGCTCAATTGACTTGATGTTTTTTGGCATATGGTGCAGCTTGACGATGACTTTGTTTTGGTTAAAGCTTGTGCAACTTTTCCATCAATCATTGTGAGACACATTTTAAAATTTATTTCAATGTCTTGGTCATCAAATTTAAATGTTACTGGTTGAAGTTCTTTAATTTGATCATTTATTTTTCGAACTTCTTCATCTATGACATCTTGAGTCTCCTTTTTGTAAGCAAACTTTATTGGTCTACAAAATTTTGTTGACGAGGGAATTTCATTCTTCCATACATCTATCTCTGCAGCTCTACTAGTTGACGGCTCTGAACCAATATAAGTTTTTGTTAAACGTAATGGAACGAAAGAAATCATGAATAAATTGGCATCTGATGAATTTTCCGCATTACATTGTTTGTATTGTTTCTGGCCAGAGGACCCATCACATCCCCATTTAGAAATTAAAGTCATGCTGCAATTTTTAAACTTCTTTAAATAGTCAGCATCAAATGTCTTTAATAATAGTTCTGCAGTGTGTTCAAGAAGATCCTGCAATTTTATCTCTGCTGAACTTGAAGTTACACTAATAGCAGTTGGTGAAGGTAAGCAATCTTTTTTGGCAGAAACTATATCTCGATATGATGGAAAAATTCCACAATTTTTTTCATTGGTTCGCTTCCGCAATTCTGTATATTGGTTTTTAGTCATTTTCAAATCCAAAAATAGTGCAAATGCTTCTCCTGGAGTAAATTTATTTTCTTCAGTTGGTGTGGGCATACTTTCTAAAATCCTTTTTGTGCGTCTGGGGCTTGCTTCCACTATTTTTTCAATGATAGCAATTTTACCCTTTTTAGTTTTCGATGGTTGAATTTGATGCAGAAATGAATCCTTTATGATGCTACAAGAAACTTCTTCATTGATATGTTTAAGCTTGCGTCTTGGTGATCTTTCACTACAATTATCAATTGGCTTTGCTGGTCGACCACCTTTTCCAGTTTCCGTGGTAGTTACTGATGGCTTTTTAAAAATAAGTTTATTTCTTAGCCATTCTTGGTTGCGTGAGTAAAACAATTTCTTGTTTCTGGAACATTGATTGTACCATTTTCTTAAAGTATTTAAAAAGTTTTTTATTTTTAAGTTATGAATTTTAATTTCTTTTTTGTTGCATATTTTGAATTTAGCCATTGTTTAAACAATAATGAAGAAAAAAATGAATGCATGGATTAATATACTATTGCTCGAAGTTTCAACATGATATTTTTTACCTCTTTGAAACATAATATAACAGGTAGTTGGTTTTACCAGTTATTTCCATTGGTTTTAAATTTATTTGCAATTTTCACGTTTTTAAGTTGTGTAATATTAGATGGCAATAAAATCTTTTTTACCTTTTCCAAATGAATTGCCAGATACCACATAATTTGAGAGTTCTTTTGTCATTTTTGTCAAAATTTTGATACACCCTTCTATGTGGACTAGGTCCAAATATGGGCCAACTTCTCCTAATTTCAACAGAATTATTTTTGGGCCAATAAGAACTCTTGGGCCAAATAACTTCTCAAAAAATATGACGTGCATTTGTACCGAATATCTTACCTTGGGTCAGAAAAATTGCTGTAGCTCAAAAAGTGCAGTCCCGATGCATGGACATGTATATATAGGAATGTAGGGGAGAGTTAGGACTACAAAATAGTAAATTTGTGTTTTGACTCAGCTTGACTCACAGGAGTTGTGCTCTATGAAGTAGGAAATTTCCGAGAAATTTGACCTTTTTAAAAAAAAAAATTTAAATTGATCTGAAAACAGTAGATAGGAAATAAGTTAAGTTACAACATAAAATTTATTTCGTCCAAAAATCTTGAAAAACAAAAAAGTTATGATCATTTAAACTTTAAAAATTAACTAAAAATATCATAAATTTACTAAATTCTGAAAAAGCCCATTTTGGACCACCCTGTTCTCAGTGAAATAGTTGAAATAGAGTTCTAATTTTTTGGCTCCCGAGGTTTACTACTGTCTACTTTCATATGAGTCTAATAACTTTAAAATCGGAGAACAAAAACCAAAAGGAGTTTTGGCCGCTATCTCAAAATATTGACCACAGTGCGGCGTAAACCAAACAAAGAATTAAATAAAAAAAATACAAAAATTAAATTAAGATGCAATACCGTGTCGCCCAAAAAATTATTTTTTATTGTCTCTATTATTCTATAGAAACTATTATTTCTTGTATTATTTATTAAAGAATAGCTTTTTTATCAGAAATATATTATAAAAATCAAAACTTTAAGTGAGATTTGTATTGTACTGTTAAAAAAAACTGTATAAGTGTGTCCGATTATTTGTTTGAGGCACTGTAATTGTCTCTATATTTATTTTTGTTTATTTTAATTAAAAATTTATTTATAATGAATGAAAATGTGATAACTTTAAATAGGATAATGGGTTGCTGGTTTTGGGGTTGTTCATTTTGTAGTTTTTTTTAAGCTTCGTTCACTTTATTTCTGTGGGACTATGTATTTTTCCTGATCCATCCCAACAACATTCCTCTTACAAAAGATATTAAAAATTCTGCAGGCCCTTTGAGAAATTTTATTCGTTTAATGTCGCAAATATTTCGTAGTTGTATTCAATAAAAACATCATTTAATTTATCTAATGTTTTAGTTTATTTTTTAGTTTATTAAAAAAAAAAAAACAACTTTTTTCAAAATTGAAATTTCAATGTTTACAATTTATTTTATTCTGACATTTGCACGTGTCAACACAAAATTGTTTACTTTCTTTTCGAATATTGCTCAGAAAATAATAAACTATTCCAATTGCAATTTTGTAAATTTCATCCGCAAGTGCCATCTATGTATCACTTATAGCAATCAACTGCAGGGCTCTCTATTGATTTAAGCTTTACGGAGTAGAATTCGATTATATAAATCAACTCTGTATTAGTTTTCATATCCGGTTCTATGAGTAACTAAATTAAGAAACTGACATTTATTAACATATTTCTTTCCTAACAAACGAAGGGTTGTATTTTTTTGACACTTGCTTTCTTTTCATTGAAATGACGTGTCATTTCGAAAATTCTCTATACTACTCAAAACAACATCTTCCATTTAACATTTAAATTGCGACGCGTGAACATCGTTGTTGGGCCAAGATTAGTTACGCGGTTTTGTAGATCTATTGTGTGGGATTAGTATATTTTTTTTTTTGTTAAAGAATTACATATTTTTAAAAATATATAAGTAAAAAAAAATGAAGTTCTTATTGTGCTCTTTATTACTGGTGGCTACCGCCACTTTCGCCGTGCAAGCAACTGAGGAAATCAAAAACGAAGATGGAGTTTTGGTGTTGACTGTGAAGAATTTCAAACAAGCCATTACCGACAACGAACACATTTTAGTAGAATTCTGTAAGTAGAAACATTTTGATTGTTTTCGTTAAAAGTTTTATTAAAAATATCGTAGACAAAAAAGTTCAATTACAATATGGGTGGGAAAACTGGCGCAAGGAGTAATCATTAAATTATTGCTCTTCCTTTTGTTAAAATTTTTTGTCTGCGTGTACATTTCTTTTGTTTGTTCACTAATTGTAATTTATTACAATTTATCTTTAGTTCTTAATCTTAACATGATTCCTTTTTGGACGATTTATTCTTTAGTTTTCGAGCAAATAACCTTTATATTTTCATATATTCTTGTTGCTTTTACCGGCATTTTCCAGAGATATATTTTTGATTTAAACAATAACTTATTTAACTCCATTCTCTTTTTTATTGCAAAGTGTGTTTTCTTATGTTGACGTGTCATTTTATTGTTTTCTTATTCATCATTTCAAGAAATTATATATACATACGTATGTATATTTTTTCCTTTAAAGATCTTGTAAAATGATTTTTAAATCTTGGCATACGTATTCATTAATTCTTGTATTCGCAGTTTTTTTATTGCTAAATTCTAATGCAATTTTCTCTTGTTAAATTGGACCAGTGTTGGATAGTGCAAACAATTGCACTTGTGTTTTCTCTTTTTTCTTTTCTTTTTAGAAATGACATAAAACGGTTCACATTGGATCTTTTAACAAAAAAATTACCTTTGTAGATCTTACAAAAAATATTGAATGTAAGATTTTTCTATATTCTGAAATTGCTGTTTTATTAAGAAAAATGTTTATTAATGAAATAATATTTGTAGATAAAAAAAAAATACACAGATGGGAATTTCTTGAATTATAAAAAGTTTTATTAATATGTATATTTATTTAGAAAGGCACAACTATTTGCATAAAAATAATATCTAATTGAATTATTAGTGGGTATTTTCTTATGAGAGCAAACTAATTTATGTGATAAATTTCTTATAAGATAACCTTATCAAATTGTGCATTGTTTTTAAACGTATTCGAACAAATTTAATTTATTTTCATTTCTTATCTTTTTCAACGTACATATCGCGATTTTCAATTATTGTTTAATCGAAAAATTGTTGCCATATGTCTTCCAAGGAAAAATATCAATTTCTTTTAATTTTAGTAAATATGAGCATTGAAAAAAGCTACATTTTTAATCAATAAATTTCTTTAAAAATTATAGGTTTATCAACCTTAAAATTTCATTTACTCTTGTTTTTCCTTATCAATTCTAAAGAAAAATAGAGCCACGTACATATTTAGACAGGATTTTTAATATAAAACGAACCAAAAATTTATGATAACATTATTTTGTGTTGCTGGGACCATAATAATAATGCATCGTTCTTCTTTATCACCTAAAATAGTTGATCTCAAGCACTTGACTGATATGACTTTTAATTTCATCTTAATAGATGTGTTAATGTTGCTGAAACATCCGTATTTAGTTGTTAAACATAAAAGATAAGAATTGTTTGAATAATTACAAAATTAGCAAACATTTCAAATTAATAAAAATAAAATTTCATGGTCCGCAATTGATCGATTAATCATACTGTGATTAATTGCTTTCTAAATACACAGTCCCTTCAACAACTGAGTGCTCACCACCAACTTTAATTTTCCAATGAATTTTTAACTACAATTAAATTTTTTTTTAAATATACAGTTTTATATTGTACATTAAAATGCTAAAATGATTTTCGTAATCTTATATACAATAACAGAAACAGTTTTTATTTTTAACAACAAAAAACTCAGTGCTCACTTATGAATGTTCTTAAAAAATTATTTAGAACCAGGGACGTAACAGCTTTAAGAGAAATGACGAAAAAGTCTTATTAACCATTAACATTGATGAATTCAAATAATGGTTATAATTGAATCGTTTATTTCAAATGCCAGTCAAGCAACAAATTATTGATTTTGAGTAAATAAGAAAACTTCCTAGAAACTTAATTTTTTTTAGGAAATTTGTATTTTTTCCTATGAAAGTTACCAATTTGTGTAAATGTTTGATAAAAATAAAACTTTTTTTTATCTTTATTAACACGTATGAAAAAAGTAATATAAAGTTTGCACTTGACAGGTTACTGAACGAAACAACCATCTCTATTTTGAATTTCGTACGAAATATTCTAATTTTATTAGGAATAAAATGAAAAATTAACTTTTTGAAAAGTTCAATATCATTTTCTTGACACGTTTTTTTTTTTTTTTTTGGAATGACTATTTGTCATACACTCGTTTTCCAGTGCATTCTGCTTCCGTGGTGCACCATCGAAAAATGTTGTCATAAAACTCTTCGTATCCAACCAAGAAGGGTTTTAGAGCTTGTTAATCTTTTCTTTTTTTTTTTACAAATTATTGGGACCCATATTCACGAAAAAATTAGATTAGGGCCTAGTAATACATAGTGTAAAATAAACCATAAAATATTTAGTTTTTTATACACCTTTCCTGAAGGATATACGATTTCTGCAGGTAAAGCCGGAGGAGAATAGGTTTTTAGCATAGTGAATGTTGATGATCCAAGTCTATCTATAAATTTGCTTCACAACTACTTTTCCTGGCAAGTTCTTGTTATAAGAAAACTATTTGTAAGTTGAAATCTGAAAAGTCTCCCTCATGTCCTTAGGGTAGCTAGGATCTACCAAAGGTTTCATGAGAATTTGTATTTTTTTTTTTTGTACAACCGAGACCACAATTTTTTTAAAAGAATTTACATCTTAATGGGTCACATTGTGTTTATTGAAACGACCTGTTTTACTGGCCTTCAGTATTAAAAATATCGCATTTTAGAGCAGAAACCAGTTAAACGCGGTCACTTGACTTCTTTCTGCACTAAACAAAGATTTCTCGACTTTGCTTCACCATCACATGGGGGTAAAATTTTAATTGTTTTTGCATTAAAAGATGCATTTACATATCTATAAAAAACAGCAATCGCCCAATAACTCAATTTTTGATTTGTTGTCGCTTGGCGGATTTTTGAAATAAACGATTCAGTTAACAGTTATCGTAAGATATATAGTATTTTGGTTACCGTAACCAATTGAAGTGAGAAATGTTTTTTTTTTTTTTGGTTATGAATAACTATTATAGCAACCAAAATTTTTTCGGTTACCAATAACCATTATCGAAAGTATTTTTTTTTAAACTACTTTAATTAAACTACTTAAATTATTATTAATAATTCACTTTCCATTAAATAATTTATTTAAAAAAATAATAAACAATTCTTACAAAACTGCCCGTTTTGTTTAATTTAACAAAGATATTTTAATTCCTTGCCCTACAAACCCCTTCGAAATGCATACATTACCACAAAAATACTATATGTATCCGGGTAGTAATACCAACACAAAAATTTCTTTCGATAATGGTTATTGGTAATCAAAAAAAAATTTTTGGTTGCTATAACAAAAAAAAAAATATATTTCTCATTTCAATTGGTTAAAATAACCAAAATACTATATATCTTACGATAATTGTTAAAATTTCCCTAAAACAAATAAATCGAATTTAAGCATAACATTTTTTTTTAGATTGTAGTTGTTCGACCTCTCATTGTCACTTTATATATCATAACCTTTTCTTCAAACAAAAAAAAAAAAAACAATTATTTTCCGTCCCTGCTTAGAACACAGAAATTTTTATAATTTAATAATTTAATTTAATGGCTTCTAATAGTCGTCTTCCTGTAGACCTTTGACCAGATCGTTTTTGTTGTGTTTGTTCTCTTTCTCTTACTTTTTTCCCCAAATGATCCCAGAGATTTTCTATGGGTTTAATGTCCGGAGACTGGGAGGTGTTTCCATCCATTTTTGGAGTATTAAAGAGAAGCCATAACTTTTGGCGGCCGTATGTTTTGGGTTGTTGTCCTGGGTGAAGATATAATTTGGGGCTGAAATGTCTATATATTTTTTGTGATCTAATCAGAACCGTAAATAACAGTTATCCAAAAAATTTAAACTCAAAAACTCTCCATGTTTTAGGCTCGACGGGGACCTATACTGTCATATACCAATGATTCGTATTGAAGTGCTCTTTCAGAATCTATGGCGATCTTAATAAATGATCTCTACTCCACAGTTAACAGTTATTTTTCAACGAAAAAATAAAAGATCGGATGAAAGTCTTACAAAGAGAGTTTTATTTTGCCGTAATAAAATAAAACTTTTGAGGAGTTTAAAATAAAACTCATTTTGTTTATTTTGGTTTTTTTTATGTCTATCTTACATAAAATAAAATAAAATTTTTCTGGAGTTTTATTTTTCCCCTCTAAAATAAAACTTAAAATAAAATAAAATTTTTCTGGAGTTTTATTTTTCCCCTCTAAAATAAAACTCATTTTGTTTTACTTGTTTAATTTTACGAACATAACCTTTTTCCAAATTTTCGCTCAACAGCAATTTAAGAGCTAAGAATGTTCTTTCCACGCTTATCTGGGTTGCAGGAACACACTGAACAGTTTTGGCTATTGTATTTTTTTGCCTCCCAGAAATGAAAAAAGGTTTATCAATCGATAAGGGCCTTGGAGAAAAATTATCGATTTCATAGAAAGCTTTATTTTTCACATCCCATTATCATTTTCTTCGCTTTCTTGTTCCCTATCTACATTTAGGGAGTTCAAATATTGTCCCAAAAGCGATGTATGAGATTGAGATATATCGCAAACATCCGGTTAATATAGGAAAACATCCGTGAAGATCGTACTTTGTAGACTCAGAAGACTCAAGCAATTTAATAATACGAATCAAACAATATCAAATTAAAAACGCACATATTTTCTTATTTGGATGTAAATTTACATAAAATGAGTTTTATTTTCTGACGAAAAAAAAAAATCCTCAAAAGAGTTTTATTTTATGACGGCAAAATAAAACCCCCTTTTTAGAGTTTCATCCGACCTTTTATTTTTACGTTAAAAAATAAGTGTTTTAGATAAGGTTTTTGTTTCTAAACTCACAAAATAACTAACATAAAATAACTTTTTTGATATCACTTATAACCGTTACGGTCCCTGGATCTAATATTCCATCGATTATATGTACATCCCTGACACCACCAGCACTCATACATCTCCACACCAATACTGAGCCACCCCCATGTTTAAAAATGAAATATAGGTTTTTATCTCTTTAATTTTTTACTGGCCTTTCTCCACACTTAACACATTCCGTCATTACCATACATATTCAAATTGCTTTCGTTTGTGATAATAAGACGATTCCATAACTCCATCGTCTGATTTTTATGGGTTTTAACATACTCAAAACGTTTTTTCTTATCCGCCTTGCTTATGAATGGTTTCTTTCTGGCAACCCGACCGTGATATCCAGCTGCATAGAGTACATTGCGGATTATATTTACAGAAATATTGAGACCAAACTTTATATTTATCGTTTCCGTAAGTTTTGTAGCTGGAAGTTTTGAATTTTGTTTAATTTCCCGCCTATATAAAGTTTTTAAGCTTCAAACAGTAAATGTGATCGCCCAGATCTGGACTCATCCGTCAACTTTTTTGTGTTTCTATATTTGTCAATAATTTTTTTTATCGGTGGAATATATTTCTTTTATTATTTCTCCAATTTGTCTAATTGATTTTTTGGAATAGCGTACGTTTTTCGGTTTCGGTGGTCTCTTTTCATTTTGGAGGCATGTCAAAGATTACTCCCGAAATACTTCCATCTGATGCAACGTATCTCACAAAACCACTATTAATTATATTTATATTTGTTAGTTCAATTTTATTATGTTTTATTTCTTAAAAGTACCGTTATTTTTCTCCAGTAAGTAGCAAAACAAATATTAAGTGCAAGTGAGCTCTCACTAAAATTTGGTTTACTTTTTGTTTTAAAATTGAACATTATGAAATTCTTTTGAAATTTTAAAGTACATAATAATAAACACTAGCAGATTCCAGCCCTCGAAATTCGAGTGCAAATTCTAGAATTTTTTTTTTTTATTATTAAATAAAGACCCTAAAGGAATGCTAATCAATAATAGCCAATTCACAAATCAACACAAAAAACAAACTCATTTTTATTACAAACACCTTAACAAATTTAATAAACACACACATAGAATTGTATAATTTTATGTATGTGTTAGTAGCAACTTTACGTGCAATTTACTCAAAATAAAGGGAAAAATTTAAAAATCTGTAAATCTACAAAACGAAATAGCTTTCAAATAATATATGTTTGGTCAAAATCGGGATAAAACGGTAGAACAAAACATCATTCACAAGAAATAACCTAGCCTATTAATATTATAGATTACAGTATAGTAAATAAAAAACTATATAAAAAGTTTCGAGAAGATATATGTATGTACATATGTAAATGTTTAATAAAAATATTCATTTGAAAATTAAAGTTGTTGGTGAACACTCAGTTTTTGAAGCGACTGTAAGTCAGTTTGTCGATCAATTAAACTTTTTTTTAATAATGAATTTCAAATATGTTTAACCAAATCAATACACTCAAAATATTTGTTCTAAAATATATTTTAAAAAAATGTTAACGTAGCGAAATAATAAAAATTTGTTTGAAAAATCAAAACTGAAATTGTTTTCATATAAATTTTTAACGTTTTGTTTTATGGAATGAGCCTGTAATTCGAATGTAGGTCAAATCTTTAATTAAAACACATTTTTCTAATTCTTTCTGCTTGTAATTCAGGTTTTTTTTTTTATCTTCTACTTCCCTTATCTTTGTTTTTTCGTTATATTCTACCGCCAATTTCTATTAACATTTTTTTTATTATTATTATGTATCATTATTTGTAAAGCCGTTATATCAAAGAGTTCATTTACCTTTTAGGCCCGGTTTGCGCGTGCTGCATTTAATAGAAAGACACAATCGGAAAACTTGTTTCTTTTTTTACATACGGTTGTTTGTTTACGCATGTCTTTGTTTTTATATATTAGCGATTTAAAGTTCAAGTTTATAAATTGATTAAAATCTAAAAAAGTAGATCTAGCAGAAGTGAAAGAAGATAAAATTCATAAGATGTTAATGCTGTTCCAAATAATAGTTTTTTCGCCATATTTTCTTTTAAGTGACATTACTTGAATATCTATGGCATTAAAACATTTTATATAGTATTTGTTTATAATTTTTAAGAAGGGTACACCACAATATATTAAAAAAAGTTAATATTCCATAATATCATAAAAATACTAAAATTTTTTTATTTCCCAGAATTTATATTTTGAATTTAGAACTTTCTTGTTATTAGTAACATTTAATAGCATGTCAGGTTATGTATCATATAATGGCTTGTATTTGAAAATTTAAAAAAAATTTCAATTTTCAATAGTATTCATAAATGTGATACTAGCAGAGCCCAGCACTCGAAATTCGCGTGCAAATTCTAGGAAATTTTTTTTTTATCTACTTATATACATATAAAAAATTTATGAATATTTAAATAAAATTTTTTCATTAAATTTCATTATAAATATTGGTTGAACACACGGAAGATATATAATTGGGTTTGTTAATAAATAATTTTATAAGAGCCTAAAGGTGTGCCAAGGAATTTTAGCCAATTCAGAAACACAGATACAGCATTGTATAGTTTTTTTATTTGAAGCTTAAATATGTGTTTTATGTATGTATTATTAGCGACTTTAAATGATTATTACTCCCAATAAATGTACCATATGATGCACATCTGCAAAGGCATACCTCTCAAATGGTATATTTTTTTGTCAAAATCGGTTGATAACTTAAAGCGTAGAAGCGGTCATTAAAAATCACGTTGCCTATTAATATTATAGACATAAAATAAAACAAAAAGACATGCATTTCAGGTTAACCGTGAGAAATTGATTATATAGTGTGTTTTAATCCACTTTACGTCACTGTTTAAATTCACTGAAAAGTCAACTATAAAAATCAGCTTTCAAGGTAACGGCAAGCATTATTGATCAGATCAAATAGAAATTGATTAAATGTACGATATTTTACAAAACATAATATTATGCATCAGTAAAGTGTTTGAGGTACCAATAAATTAAATACAAAATCTAAACAAAAATAACTCAAGCAATATTCAAAAGTCTAAACAAGGAATAAATTAAAATTTTCTTCGTATTTCTTTATATTAAATATGTGGTTTAAATGTAATCTTTAATGCAACAAACAAATACCACAGTTATCAAGAATGGAGATGTTTTTAGCCGATTTGTAAACATCATTTTATAACTTCTTTTGATTGATTGAAATAACAATTGTAATAACATACTCTTAACATGTCTGATAACATCTGTAATTTAAGGAAAAAAAAATATGTTTTCATGTAGGTATGAATGTTAGATTTATTCTTTTTGATTCTGTATGGGTCAAATTTCCTAAAAATGTATATATGTACGTTATATTATCATTTAAACAAAATAAAAAAACCATTCTTCTTTGCTCATCTTCTCTTATTGTGGATTATACAACTTTGCTAAAAAATTATCAAGTACATTTATCAGCATTTGTTAGTCTGACCATTTATACACGTGCTTATTGTAGTCATTGACTTGTAAACACAACTTTTGTGGTTGTTATACTTTTACATTTTTCATACCCTATACCAATATGTGGTCAGAGTATGACTTTGTGCTGATGTTTGTAACTACCAAAAATATTTGACCTTGACCTTTTATTATATCTTTTATCTCTCTGTGTCCATTTTAACCTTTTAATCAAACTACAGGTCGCAAATATCAATATATTTGGATGAAATTTAGTATAGAAGCCATAGGATGCACGCTATTGAAATTGCTGAAAAACGGTTCATGTTCTCGGACCTAGTCCCCTTACATTGCCTAAATTGCTATAATATCGAAATTATATAGATCTTGGTCAAATTGGGTTTGTGTATGCTTATTACATCCATTTATCAGTAGTCCAAAAATAAATTCTGTAGGACAATTTTAAGTCATATGTGGGCTTATGAAGCTGATTCCCGATCTTCACTAAAATCTATCAAAAAACAAAAATATACAGATTCTTCTCAAATTTGGTTTGTATATGTTTTTGTCCAAAATAAGCGACCTTACCAAACATGGTCAGGATCGGTCCATTTTTCGACCTAGTCCCAATGTACATAAATACATATATCATCCGGTAAGAATTTTTTCATATCCGAAAGAAAAAAAAAATAACAATGCCACTCAAATTTGATTTATGCTTATTTTCTATATCTAATTAGTTGGACCTAAGAGATAGGGTATCTAAACGCATGGTATAGGGTATTGTATAGTCGATCCAGACCGACTATAATTTTCTTACTTGTTTTATTTTTAAATGTTATTAATCTGATGATAAAGTGCCAAACATATGCAATTTATATTTATTTAAGTTTTTTTTTTCCATATGAGCTATTTTCAAAACACTTGTTTTAATTGTAATACAATAATGTCATTCATCTTGGCAAATATACGAGTAAATTATTTTTAAATAATGTGGTTTGTTTAACTACTGAAAACCAATAAAAAAGCAATGAAATAAATTTTATTGTTTTCGTTACTGTTTAAACACATTTAACAAATTGAAAAAAAATTTAAATACAATATATATTTGTTTAAGACAATAAAAATATATTTGTTTAAGAAATATAATACATATTTATTTCTTATGCTGGTTCAATGATAAGGTTGTTTCAAATTTGATTTATGCTTATTTTCTATATCTAATTAGTTGGACCTAAGACATAGGGTCTCTAAACGCATGGTATAGGGTATCGTATAGTCGATAAAGACCGACTATAATTTTCTTACTTGTTTTATTTTTAAATGTTATTAATCTGATGATAAAGTGCCAAACATATGCAATTTATATTTATTTAAGTTATTTTTTCCATATGAGCTATTTTGAAAACACTTGTTTTAATAGTAATACAATAATGTCATTCATCTTGCCAAATAAACGAGTAAGTTATTTTTAAATTATGTGGTTTGTTTAACTACTGAAAACCAATAAAAAACAATGAATTAAATTTTATTGTTTTCATTACTGTTTAAACAAATTCAACAAATTGAAAAAAAAAAATTAAATACAATTAAAAATATATTATTTGTTTAAGAAATATAATACATATTTATTTCTTATGCTGGTTCAATGATAAGGTTTTTTCATTGTAAATATATAGCTTTATCTTTTAAATTTTTAAATGCTTTTAATTTTATACAAAAAAAAAATTATATTTCCTACTGTAACATTCTAGTTTTAATTTTAAATACTATTGTTTGGTGTTGTTTCCTAAGGCCACGTAAGTTTCTATTTAATTATTCGTGAATTGACTTATTCGTTGTTTTTACTCTCTCTTTTTAACTTGTTTTCTATCTGCGAATTGTTAATATAAAGACGTCATCCTAATGCGCTGTTCAGAGCAGTAATAATATACAAACAACACAATATGTGTAGTTTATAGAAGTCCAATAACTCCTACCACCATAAATTCTGTATATTTCTATTTGCTGCATACGTGGCTTTTTTGTAATTTTATTTAAATTTAATAAATTAATATATTTTTACTATTTAGATAATTTCGAATGAACATCCGTTTAATTTTTGAAATCATAATTCGAAATGAATAATTATATTTTATTTATTTGACTAAAATAAATTTATGTAGACTGATGCAGTCTTAAATTTTATTAAATTGATTTTCAATAAATTTCCAAGTCGACTTAGCGATGTTCTGCCTTATGTTTGTCTGTCGATTTAAGCAATATTATCAAACCATAGTGTTTAAATATAAAGATATTTAGATAAAAGTTTGTCCATATCAATAAAATATCAATAATCAGTTGCATATGATTATTTTGAACATAAAGAATTTATCCATAAAGAATTAGTCTAAAAATAAGAGACTCCCGTCTCACATTGGGTTGAAATGTGTCGAAAGTGAGGATTAATTTAAAAGTTGTAGTTAATAAAGGGTCCGCCATCTAACGTTTTTTTTTCAACTAGTGCTTATTTCGTGAATGGTAACACTTAGCTCATGTCTGATTTGACAGATAATTAGTTTTATCCTTCCGCTGAACGAATATGGTTGTGTATACGCTTGAATAACGCTGGGAAATATTGCGACATTACTTTGAAAATCATGGTAATGTTGCAGAATGTGTGCGAAAATTGCGTACGGATTTTGGAAGAAGGGAAGCACCGTCAGCTCCGTATGTTCGTTATATTGTGAAAAAAGTGAAAGAAACTGGCACCCTCATCGATAAACCAAAGCGTGAAAAGCCAAAAACATACACCCGAGAATATTGCTGCTATGACAGAAAGTGTGCGTGAAGCGCCATCAACATCAATTCACCGTTGTTCTCAAGAATTGAACATTTCGGAGGCATCAGTGAGACGAATTTTGCATAAAGACCTTGGTATGACGCCATACAAAGTCCAATTGGTTCAGGAGTTGAAGCCAACTGACCATGCAATGCGTTTTCGCTTCGCTAAGTGGGCCTGCGATCGACTTACAGATTTTGCCAAAAAAAAAAAAAAAATCATCTTTTCAGATGAAGCTCATTTTGATCTTGGCGGGTATGTAAACAAGCAAAATTGTCGCATTTGGGGCACAGAAAACCCGCACGCATACATTGAAAAGCCGATACACCCAAAACGAGTCACTGTTTGGTGCGGATTTTGGTCCAGAGGCATAATTGGGCCATTTTTCTTCGAAAATGAGCAAGGAGTGGCCGTTACAGTCAATGGCGATCGTTATCGGGCCATGTTGAACGAATTTTTGTTCACAAAAATTGAAGAGGATATTGGCAAAATTTGGTTTCAACAGGACGGCGCTACGTGCCACACAGCCAAAGCTACACTCGATGTTTTGCGCCCTGTTTTTGAAGATCGCATTATCAGCCGCAGAGCTGATGTCGTTTGGCCACCTCGGAGCTGCGATTTGACACCGTTGGACTATTATTTGTGGGGTGCCCTCAAGGATAAGTGTTACGCCAACAAGCCAGAGACAATTGACGCTTTAAAGGATAATATTCGTGAAGCCATTGGTGAAATACAGCTGCACACAATCGATAATGTGCTTAAAAATTGGACCGATCGTGTAGGCTACTGCATGGCCAGCCGAGGCAGCCATTTGAATTAAATTATTTTCCATTATTAACCGGAAGGATTGTACTTTCCAATAAAAAAAAAGAAATTTGAGATAATATTCAGTAGTTTTTTTTATAGCATTTTCAAAAAAAAAAAGTTATTTGTAATATATAAATAAATATAGAATTTCAAAGTATTATTGGGTGAGCTTGTGTAAAACTGTTTCCACAGTAAATTGCTATGCAAAAAAAACATATTTGCAATTACGCAAAATTAACTTTTTAAAAATCCCCAGTTGCAAACACTTGTTCATTGTTTTGTTTTGTTTTTTTTTTTTTTTTGTTTGTTTTGTCTTTCTTTTCGGTACTGTAATTTTTGTTATTGGTGTTGTAAAGTATATCAACAACATATTTTAATGATCATGTACATATATTAGAGTGGGACGAAAGTGAAAAAGTATAACGATAAGACAAATTGTAGAAAATTCTTTAAATTGCAATAAAAGTTTCCGGTTTGCGAAAAATTCATCGCTTAAATACAAATGCATTATATTTAATAAAAATCACTACTTTATTCTACAAATTGAAGAAAACAGGAAATCTCAATATTACAAATTGTGGAATAGCATTTTTTTAGTTCAACATACTTAACCCTGATACGTTTTAATATTTTGATTTTCAGTCTCCAATCTAACGTAAAATTCCAAACAGAAATGATAAAAAATACTGTAAAAGTCCTACTCAGTGATATCCTACTACTGATCGTTGACCAACCGAAGCCAGGCTTTGGAAACTCTAACGATGGGCAAAGAATTGATAGAACAATGCATGTGATACTTCTTGTTGTATCCTCTTGGCACGAAATTCAAGTTGGAAAGTTTAGAAACTATACTCACAACACGGTCAGATATTTCGCTAAGCTCTACCCGTGGTCTTATATGCCTCCCACATTACATAAATTGTTTATTCACGGGTCCAAAATAGTATCACACGCATTATTGCCAATTGGACAACTATCTGAGGAAGCTCAAGAAGCTCGAAACGAAGATTTTAAAAATTAAAAAGAAAAATATGCGCGTAAATGCAGTCGGGGAAAGTCAAATGAAGACATATTTAATAGGTTTATACTCAGTTCAGGTCCATTACTTCCGCCAACAGTAAAAGTTATAAGAAAAAAATTCATTATATGTATATCACAGATGGCACTAGATTTAATAATTTTGTCAAACACAACAGGTGAAGAAGAGGTTAATGATGATGAATATGAAGATTATGACTATGAAAGTGATGGTGCTTATGATGAGTGTGAATATGATGTAATGGTGATTACAAGAATGAAAATTTTGTTGATATGGAGCATAATTAATAAAAAAAATTCAAATACATACTTGATATTAAATGATAAATAAAAAATCATACTTATTTGTTTGTTTTTTAATAGAGCATTAAGTACACTATAGTTTGTAATTTGATTAATTAATTTATTCCTTTAGAATCCAAAGTTACACCAAAAATTGTGAACCAGGGTAATTTTTTCCGAAAAACAAAAAATCGCTTGACAGATTTAAAAAAATTTTTAAAAATTATTTTTTTTTTCTCCAAATGGCAGTTTTTAGTGCACTAATAATAATTTGAAAAAAAAATATATTTTTTTTTAATACGGCTTCCCTGAATTAATCCTCATTTTGACTATCATTCAACCTACTGCCCGTCGTTGTTCACTTCAATCTATCTAAATACATACAAACACTCGTAACATATATTTTACTACATACAGTGAGTGACAATATAATGGGAACTTTTTCAAGATATATTTTTGACGACTTGAACGGTCAATAACAAAAAATTGGATCATAAAAATAAAAACACTTTTATTAATTTGAAAAAGAAAAAATAATATAAAATATCTTAACTTCAGAAAAAAATAAAAACATAAAAGTATTAGTTTTTATGCTGTTGACAAAACAATGGAAACCTTTACTATACACTAATTGAACTTTCCCTTTTTTTATTTGAATATTCTGTTGGAATTCATTATTTTTTACTACTGTTTCACAACGCCGAGGCATGGAGAGAATTAAATTATTGATGATATTAACTACCTCTTTGAGAGCTGTCTTGTTGTGCAATTTTTGGTCCGTATTTTTCGATCCACAATTTCCCTTAGATTATAATTGCGGTTAATATCTCGAGATTCGGCTGGCCGATGCTTAAGATTGTAGCCATTCGGTTACAACTTTGGAGGTGATTTGGGTCACTGTCATGTTGGAACTTCCAAGCCAGGGGCATTTCTTCCTCAGCGTATGGATACATTATGTCATTTAGAATTTGCCTGTATCCAGTTCGAGTATATTTTTTTTTAAATGAATTGGACCCATTCCTTGGCCTGAAAAGCAACTTCATACAATTATATTGCCACCACCAAACTTATTTGTATATTTTGGGTCTAGTCTTTTTCCCTTTGGTTGTCGAACAAATCTTCTTCCATCATGGCGTCTTAAATTAAACTTGGACGCATCTGAAAAGAGAACAGTATTTGAACTTTCTATGATATCAGTAGTTTCTTTACAGGACGATAACATTCAAAATCAGCCCCAATTGCTCGTCGGGAAACTGTTTTTAAACTCTTGCTATTAAATTATACTGTTTTTTGACTTGTTTTACGGGGCCTGGTCCTAAATGTTGATTTGTCACCGTACCTCTTTCATATATTATATTATATTTTTATAATTTTCATCTTTTATTCCGGGTTTTAACGCTTCACTAAGCTTTTTTCTTGGCATTATTTTATAATAATTATAAGATTGAAAAATTAAAAAAAAAAATCAATTGTATATAAGAAACAGTTGAAAGAAAACGACTGAAACTTTAAATATTTAAATAACGGTTAAGATATTATAAATTTTCTTTATTGCCATCTTCTATTTTTATTGTTTTAAGACTCTAACACAGAAGCTTAAAAGTTTCCATTGTTTTGTCGTTTATCTATTTTGTTTTTAAATTGTATTCTTACCTTTCGATAGAGAACACACTAAAGAGTAAATTCGCAAAAAAGAAAAAACTGCGGAATTATTAAAAAAAAATTGGCAAATTTGGAATTTTGAAATTTCCAATGTCACCCATTGTATTTCAAGAAATTAAAGGGTTTTTCAATAAGCATATAACAATTTTGTATTTAAATAATTGAGATAGCTGAATTTTATTCCGGTGCAGTACATTTAAGAATGGGTTACCTAATTAAAACAAATTGTGCGTTAAACTTAAAAAAAAAAAATGTTTTATTTATTTTATTTTTCACATGAACTCACTTTCAATTTAACAATTTTGCCCTTTTTATATCGCTTAAAAACAGCGGCAGAAACATGTTTTCGAATAAGAAGAAGTAATGAATAACTAATATAAAAATGTAGTAAAGAAAATAGTTAATATGTTCTAAAAGAAAATATTTGATAATAATGTAAGAAAAAGTTAATAATATATAAAAGATAAATAGTTTATAATTTAAAATAATTCAAGAGTACATGTTATTGATGGAAATAAAAGGAAATGCAATTAGAATGTGAAGGCAATAATATATACGGAACTTGCTGGTTCAGCACATGTGGGATCTTTGCTGTCCAATAACGATGAAATTAATGATTTTCTTCAATATTTTTCAAAGCCCAATCGGAGAAGGTTTGACCCTTCAAATGATCACAAGGCTTCACTCCTTCGATTAGTTTGATCTTGCAAGATATATATATGCAAAATTCACCGCAATGTGGTTTGAGAGATTACAAATTCCCGTGAAGACGTGGTGGAATCGACTGATTTAGCTCATTGTGACATTTTCGATACTTCGATCGGTGCATTGTCTCATTGAAACAAGAACAGGAAGAAGGGCCTATTATTATTAAAATACAAAATTTGTATGTCCCTTTTGAAAACCCCTTTTAGTGAGGTCACTTACCTCACTAACAAATGGTTTATGGTTAAAATTTTGACAGACAACTGTCTGCTTGCTTGTGTGTCGAAAAAATTTGGGTCGATTTTTTAACCCTTTTTGTCGTGATGCAATCGAGCTGAAACTTTGGAGACAGACTCGTGGCGACGATGAAAGAAAACATTGAATAAAAATATTACAAAAAAAAATTTTTACTATAGAATTTACAATTGTTGAGTAAGACTGAAACGATACAGTAAACTTAGTTTACAAAGAAAGGGAGTGTTAAAAAAATTTGGTTTTTATGGGTTAGTTTTTAAAAGTATTATTCCTATTTATGTTTTTTGCATTAATTTTATTATTGTTATATTTCCATTTAAGATGCTCCTTGGTGCGGACATTGCAAGTCGTTGGCTCCTGAATATGCTAAAGCCGCGCAAATATTAGCTGAAGAAGAGTCCGCCATTAAATTGGCTAAGGTTGATGCTACTGTTGAAGGACCTTTGGCCGAAGAATACCAAGTACGTGGCTATCCCACATTGAAATTTTTCCGCAATGGTGCTCCCGTAGATTATACTGGTGGTCGTCAAGCTGCCGATATTGTTAGCTGGGTTAGCAAGAAGACTGGTCCTCCCGCCAAGGATTTGACTAGTGTTGAAGAATCGGAAACATTCTTGAAAAACAATGAAGTAAGATTTGTTTTTGCATTTTCTTCAATGATATGAAATTAATGTGTTGCCGTTCGCTTTCCTTCTTTAAAACAGATTGCCGTTATTGGTTTCTTCAAGGATCAAGAATCTGAGGAAGCTAAGATTTTCATTTCAGCCGCCAACGCTTTGGACTCTTTCGCTTTCGGTCTCACCAGCAATGCTGATGTTATTGCTAAATATGAAGTCAAGGATGGGGCTGTTGTTTTGTTTAAGCCCTTCGATGATAAGAAATCCATTTTCGATGGTGAACTCAATTTAGAAAACATTAAGAAATTCGCTCAAGTTGAATCCTTGCCCTTGATTGTTGAATTTAATCATGAATCTGCCTCCAAGATCTTTGGCGGTTCCATCAAATCCCACTTGTTGTTCTTTGTGTCCAAAGAAGCCGGTCACATTGAGAAATACGTTGAACCTTTGAAGGAAATTGCCAAACAATACCGTGATGAAATCCTCTTCGTTACCATCTCTTCCGATGAAGAAGATCATGCTCGCATCTTTGAATTCTTCGGCATGACCAAGGAAGAAGTACCCACCATTCGTTTGATCAAATTGGAAGAAGATATGGCCAAATACAAGCCAGAATCCAATGACTTGTCTGCCGAAACCATTAAAGCTTTCTTGCAAAAATTCATGGATGGCAAACTTAAACAACATTTGTTGTCTCAAGAATTGCCCGAAGATTGGGACAAGAACCCCGTTAAAGTGTTGGTTGCTACCAACTTTGATGATGTTGCTTTGGATAAGACTAAAGATGTTCTCGTTGAATTCTATGCTCCCTGGTGTGGACACTGCAAACAATTGGCTCCTATCTACGAACAATTGGCTGAAAAGTACAAGGATAATGAATCAATTCTTATCGCCAAAATCGATTCTACGGCCAACGAATTGGAACACACAAAGATCTCTTCATTCCCCACCATTAAATTATACCGCAAGGGTGACAACAAAGTTATCGACTACAATTTGGACAGAACTTTGGAAGATTTCATTAAGTTCTTAGATGCCGGTGGTGATATCCAACCTGTAAGTTTAAATATTTACAATAAAAGAAAAATAAAAAACAAAAACTTATTGCTTTTTTGAATTTCGTTTTTAGCTCCAAGAAGAAGAAAAGGTTGAGGAAGAAGAAGAAGAAGATCAGCACAAAAAGGATGAATTGTAAATTTACACTTTTCTCCGCCCACCATTAAATTTTTCATTCAATACTTAATTTAATTCCAACGAAAAAAACCTTCATCTACAACACCAAAAACATTCTGTTTCTATTTAAATGGTTTAGATTAAATTAAATGCATTTTTTGTTTGCATCTTTACTGAAAATAGTAGGAGTACTGGTTTAAGCCTACTATTTTCCTTTTTAGAAAAATAACGATTAAACGTTATTTTTTATTTCTTGCTTTCCGTTTCTAATTAAGTTATGCCAAGTTATAATTAATTCTATGTTTTTTAATAGTAAAAGTAACTAAGTATGTAATTAAACAAGGAAATATAATATAATTTACATGACTTTTATTACTTAATGGGAGTTTGAGTTTTAATGGCTTTAATATAGAAAAACTTTTTTAAGATAAATTCAAGCTGCTATACTTGTCATACAATTTTGTATAACTTATTTGTCTCTTCCATAAATTTGTAAAAAAAAAATAATGTAAAATAAAGAACTGATTAATATGAAATAACAAAAAATGTTTTTTTTTTTTAATTTTCACTATGCCCGTAAGATGATTTAATTTTTAAGAAGAAAAAATTAAATCTGGGGCTTACTCTCTATAACTCTTTTCGAAAAATTTTCGAATTTGCAATTTTTTACTTCATTGCTCATACCATGGCCTGTTTACAACAATTCAAGAACAAATTTAATATGTTTAACTATTTTCATTGATAATGAAAATTCTGCTCGAAAGCATTTTCCTTTTGAAATGAGTAGCAGAATTACCGTACTCTTGTTTTATTGCGGACTTCATTATTAAAATCCCATAATAAAATATCACGATTTTACGAAAAATATAGAGATATGTACTACTATCTGTTTAAAAAATGGTTATTTGATTAAAGTGCATGTTATCAGCTTTCTAAGACTAAAAAATAGTTCCATCATAAAAACATCTGTTATCATTAGTTTAGTTAGGTCCGATTGTATTTAAGGTGACATTAAAATATAGTTTTTTGTGAATTTTTTAAATGGCTAGAATTCTGAAATGCATTTAAAAAATATTAATTTTTAATAAGTGAATAATACGAAATTGACTATATATTTTATATACAGTCTATAAGTCAAATAAAACTTCTGTCAAGTACATATTAAATTCAATTTCAAATAAAAAAATAAAATACTTCAACGCTATTCTCAAGGGTAGTATTTGAAAATAAATTATTTATCAAGTCGATGTATAATTTAGTTCAATAATAACTGTTAATAAATTTTTAATTGACAATCTGGACAAATCTATTCAAAACATTAATAGTCTGTTTCTAGTGCTGCTGTAACTTATTACTTTTGCTACTCAATACTTTTATCACAAATACAATACAAACAAGTAAGAAAATTATAGTCGGTCTAGACCGACTATACGATACCCTATACCATGCGTTTAGAGACCCTATCTCTTAGGCCCAACTAACTGGACATAGAAAATAAGCAAAAACCAAATTTGAGTGGGATTTTTATTAATTTTTTTGGCTGCAGATATGAAAAAGTTCATATCGGATGCTATATCTATATAGGTCCAAAAATGGACCGATCCTGATCATGTTTGGTAAAGTCTCTTGTATTTTGCAAAAATATATACAAACAAAATTTGAGAAGAATCAGTGCAATATTTTTGTTTTTTAATAGATTTAAGTGAAGATCGGGAAGCAGCTCTATATGGGGTCAAAGGGATCATTTTTGGACTACTCATTAATGGATGCAATGAACGCATACAAACCCAATTTGAGTAAGATCTATATGACAATTTGGATCTTATGGCAATTTATGTCGATTTCATATGGGTAATTTGTATGGGGGCTAGGTCTGAACATGGACCGATTCTCACCAATTTCAATAGCGTTCATCCCATGGCCGATAAAAGCTTACATACCAAATTTCATCAAAATATATTCATATTTGCGACCTGCAGTTTGATTACAAGCTTTACATGGACACACAGACGGACGGACGGACGGACATTGTTAAATCAACTCAGAAAGTGATTCTGATTCGATCGGTATAATTAAAGATGGGTCTAGGTCAAATATTTTTGGTTGTTACAAACAGCAGCACAAAGTCATTATACCCAAACCACATAACGGTATAGGGTATAAAAATATATTGATTGTTTTTTATCAAAGCGATATATTTTAATTTTGATATTTTTATTTCTTTGTTTTCACTTCGAATTTAATTTTGTATCGTTTTTGTTATATGTTATTGGCTAATTTCAGGATTTATACCCGAAAACGTAACTGAAAAAATTAAGTAGTTGCCCACCAATTACACATGCCACTGCCACTACAGTTCAAAATTTTTTACTAATACACAGACATTTTTCGCAAATTTTGCATGCGAGTGAAAGTTTTATACTAAATGTCAAAACGATGAAAAATGTTACCCTGTGAAAAATATAATGAAAATTTACTGGATTACTGCAATTAAAGTTTTAACTTGTCACATGTATTATTATGATTTATTTAATGACATGCGCATATAACAACGCAAGTTTGTTAATTATAGAGCATTAATGTTAACCGTTTCCCCAAAAATGTACCTACATAATAAACTCAGTAACTATATTATGTAAACAAAACAAAAAGTTAATATGGATGTCAAATTAAACCAGGAACCAGGCGTTAAGAACAAGGATTACGAAAATATATCAAAAGAGAAAGAAAATATAGCAATTTTTCGATAACATTTTGAAAACGAACTCACAGTGTAATGTGTAAATTCAAATGACAAGAGATTCGACTATTTCGAACAATTTTTCTTTGATAATACGTATACAGTAATTGCATGCCACAACTTGCAGACGAATGAATACACACAATACACAAATTTTCGCACAAAAGAGTCATGCAAACAGGCTATTGGGTATTAAGTATGTAAGTTTATTTCGTGTTGTTTGCTATTTGCGATTCCTTTTAAAAATAAGTTGGCATCACTACTTATATGTCAATTTATTTCACAATATTTTATGAATTAAATTAACTCCGTTTTTTTTCTAGACTAAATACTATCTTTCAATCTGGTAGCTCTATTTTCTTGATATGGACCATTTTCAATCACCTCTTTTTCTTAAGTGCACTTATTATCAACAATGTTGTGAAAAAATAAAATCAAGTTGAAGAAGATTTCAAACGGAACGCTTGTTCGTCAGTGCTTAAATAAAATTCAAAAAATTATTATTAAAATAACTTGCAAATTAAAAATATTGCCCAAAGTTAGTTTAAGTGTTAGTACATAATTTTATATACAATTTTTGTTTGTAATGCAGTTTTGTCTGAAAACTATTGCATTTCAAAAATGTATATATTTTTCTTTTTGCCGTGGTCGCCATATTTGATTTTTCAGTATTCAATTACCTAAAACATCTAAAAAGTATGAGAAAAAAGAAAAGTTTAAAGAAAATTAATTCTATATATATGTATACATATATACATTTTTAAAAATTTTAAATAAAAAAAGTTTATTAAACGATAATTTTAAAGTAAATTTATCATAAAATATCGCCAACAGGTAAATGCTATTTTCTAATTTGTTTCTAATAAATTTGCATAACTTTCCGATGGGGGTGCTTTTTTTTTTTTTTGGTAATTTAGTCATTTTTCTGTAGACCAATTTTACAAGTAAAGACAGACAGAGTTGATTTTATGAAGGCTTCATAATTACATGCTCAGGAAAGCAATCGACCAACCCATACATAGTGTATACATATTAAATAGATGTTAATAGATATTTTTGTGTAGATTCACAAATATTAAAAACACAACAACAACAACGAAAAGCAAGTGCGTATAGAAAAACTAGTCCGTCGGCTTAGTGGTGAAAATCTTGTATTTTGGAGGGGGTACAGAAAAAAACAATACGCATCACTTTGCATTCGTCGTTTTAACCAGTAACAATAGTGTTGTACGTATTTCTTGTATTGAATGTGAAAGCTTCTCGGCAGTTAAAAAAGCCCTGCGTGGTGTGAATATCTAGAAATGTACATGTCTCGCAATTTAATTGTCTTTTTTTCGTGATTCCTGTTTATTTGCATTTCTTGATTAAACCTGTTTTATTGTCTATTCTATTTCTACAATCATTTTGGATATCGTATTCAATTTTTTATAGCTTAATTCAATAGTTTGATTGAAACAGTGTTATGTTGAAGTTTTCGTACAAATTTAAAAAAATGTCTTAAATAAAATGTGAATAAAAAATATTATTGGAGTTTGTGTGACTAAAAAAATTTTCAGGTAAATGTCTTAAACTTTTAAAATTATGAAAAGTGCATAAAAAAAAATCGTCAAAAAGTTTTGAATTCTGTGCTCTTAAAAAAAATTTTCTAATCACAATCACGACCAATGCATTTCCCAAAATTAATATATTGAACTAATGGAACACTTGCAACTTAAAAAACACATCAAAAAACTAATTTTGTGTTCATTCTACCTTCACGCTTAAATAGTTGTCAATCGATAAATGACTTGCATTTCAATTAAATTTAACTTGTATTTTATATATTAGTATTATTATACTTTATATAATTTACATTATAAATATCAGCTTATAAAACAATTTACACAAAATAGATATAAGAAAAGATATTATTATGCCATTGCCAATATTTCTAGAAGTTTCATTATCAAAGTTCCGCGCTGTTTAGCGTAATTCGAAGGTTGTATGTACATTTTAGGTGGAAATTTGGGTGGTAAATTTTACCCCTTTCAGTTTTGCTAAAGAAAATTTATAAAAAAAACATTTCTTCATAATTATTTGTATTTTAAAAATAAGCTACTACATTTTTAATTTAAAAGGTTTTTTTTTATTTATAAATTTCAACAAAATGAGCACTTTAAGGCCTAGTTAGCCACACGTTGTTAAAATGTAACCGTTCCGTAAATGTAACGTTGGCATTTAGTTCAATTATAGAACGTAAAAACGAACCAGCATGCTGCGTAAAATTAACCAAACTTTAAGGCCTAGTTAGGCATACATACGTAACCGTAACCAAACGTTTCAGCTGGAATGCATTTAGAGCAGTTACCACTTTTCTATAAAGGACTACAATTCTATAACTCGTTACCAAATAATATCAAAGAACAGACAAATGAATATATTTTTAAAAGAGGTTGTGTAATTTTTATAAGAAATAATATAAATAATTCAGAATTTTAGAGCAAAACAAAATAGTGCAAAAATATGTAACCTATGCGCATTTTTAAAGTATAATATTAATAAATAAAATAATAATAATTACCGAACTCAACTGTCACGTAACCGGAACGTCCCAATCTATTGAAAATAGATTTTTTGGTTAATTTTACACAACAACATGCTGGTTCGTTTTCTACGTTCTATAATTACACTAAATGCCAACGTTACATTTACGGTACTGATACATTTTAGCAACGTGTGGCTAACTAGGCCTTTATCATCTGTTCACAAATGTCACGTTAAAACGTAACAAAAATTTATTTTCAACAGATTGGGACGTTCATTTCATGACACGTTTGGTTACGGTTACGTGTGTCTAACTAGGCCTTTATTTCGCAGTACGAGAGCGTAAAATATACCAACGCCTCTACAGTTAAAGGTTAAAGACACCTGTATGATCATTTATGTTTTAACTATACTGTACCCATATTATCGAAAGACAATGAATTATTAAGATGTAGCATGAACAGTCTAGACAACTAGATGCAAAATTGTATTGCTAAAGCTGGAGCGTGCATTTGCTTAATGTAATACACTCACGTTGACAGTGTGACAAACAAGTTTTTTAACATAATTCAAAAATGAAAAATATATATGTTTACAACGTTTTTGTTCACAACTCGCTTTATTGTCTCTTTGTTCGTTAAAAATCTTTGCAAACGATTTAAATAAAACTAACTATAAACGTAGCTTTGAAGTGGATGACAATGGTTAATTTTGTTTATATATCAAGAGGGCATGGCACTTACCATACATTGTAAATATTTACTATCATATAACTAGCGTGCAACGATAGAGACATGATACTTTGTGTGGTTTTTTTTTAGCAGAAAGAAATTGCAGGATCTAGAGGAACATTGTAGTGAGAATCGTAAAAAAACTTTGTGTTAGGTGGTAAGTTATTAATATATCACATTTTTGACAGCACTACTTTTGAAATGATCATTCATAAAAACTTTAGATGAAACAAAATAAAATTGAGAAACTAAAAACATTTTTATGACACAAATTCATTCTCGTTTAATATTAGCAATAGACATCATGGCAAAAGAATTATACCTACATACATACATATATAGTATGTAGTATAAAATGATAAAAATTATAATCATAAAGTTTATAAAACTAGTATCGCATTCTATTATAGTTCAATTGTTTGTGGCATTTTTAGAATTTTCCAGATTTAAAATTTTTGATATTTTATATTGAACAGTCACAACAACATTTTTATGCTTTTCTGTTTTAAAAGGGTTTTTCTATTTTAAGGGGGTTTTCTTTTTAAGGGGTTTTTTATTTTTTTCCACCACAAAAAGAAAATCTGCTAATTTTTTTTACCCTTGATATACATACATAAACAATAGCTACATATATATTGCATGGTCTAAAGTGTTGAATATATAAAAAGTGATTTGTACGGATTTATTTGTATTTGTGGTTCTGTAACAAATTCTACAGCAAAATTGTCGCATTCTTAAAACCCTTGTTGTTTGCAATACAATAGTGCATTCATTGATAACTTAAAACAAATTGTAAGTCATTTGTCAAAAACACTCGTATAAGTATAATTCTGGGCTAGGTCGTTAATTGTACATTGTATGTATCATACCTCACAATTTTCCGGAAGATTATATGCTGTTTCTAGTAACGAAACAATATTAAAAATTAAAAAAAAATATATATTTATATATAAATGCAAATTATATATTTGTTTATCAAAACATTGTTGTTTTTTTAAACAAAATTTTTTTTTTTATTTTTTAATTAAAAAAAATTTGTTTTTGGCGTTCTCCGGTTTCAAAAAATTCTTTGATCAATAATTAAAATTTTTGCCATTTTTTCGGCATTTTTTTTTAGTTCGCGATAGGGGGAAGGGGGGAGGGTTCAGTTGAAATATTTTTGAGATTACATATGAGGAGATTTTTTGAGGACTCTGTGTACAGCAGAAACTGTATTTTTATTATTTTTCTTTTCACAATTACAATTAAATTGTAAGAATCATTTTCAATGAAAAACAAATTTTTGAGTTTTTTAATTTCAGTTTTTTTTTCAAAATATATGTATATGTTTCAAAATTGTATTTCGATAATCTCATCAGTGTTTAATTTATTAATATTAATTACAATACATTACTGTTACTTTGTGTATGAATAATGTGACCAGCTACAAATTAGTTGAAGGAGGCAGAAACATTAATCATATCGCACCTTAAATACAAAAGAGTCATAACTCAAAATTTTCCAAAATTGACTTTTTTCCATAAATTAATTCACAGTACACATTTCTATCTACTGCAAAAATTTATTTCTCATAACTATCTTCTTTAACAGGAAAAATGCTGTTATATCTGGGGCATAACTTGAGATAATATCACTAGTCAAATGAAAAAATTTCAGTCAGAGTCATAATTCAAAATTATATTTTATTTGCACAAATGCAATATAAACAAGTAAGAAAATTATATTTGACACCCTATACCATGTGTTTAGAGACCCTATCTCATAGGCCCAACTAACTGGGCATAGAAAATAAACATAAACCAAATTTGAGTGGGATTTTTATTAATTTTTTTGACTGCAGATATGAAAAAGTTCATATCGGATGCTATATCTATATGGGGACTAGGCCCAAAAATGGACAGATCCTTACTATGTTTGGTAAAGTCTCTTGTATTATGCAAAAATATATAAAAACAAAATTTGAGAAGAATCAGTGCAATATTTTTGTTTTTTGATAGATTTAAGTGAAGATCGGGAAGCAGCTCTATGTGGGGCCTATGACTAAGAGTTGTCCCATAGGGATCATTTTTGGACTACTCATTAATGGATGTAATAAATGCATACAAACCCAATTTGAGTAAGATCTATATGACAATTTGGATCTTATGGCAATTTATGTCGATTTCATAGGGGTCATTTGTATGGCGGCTAGGTCTGAACATGGACCGATTCTCACCAATTTCAGTAGCGTTCATCCTATGACCGATAAAAGCTTATATATCAACTTTCATCAAAATATATTCGTATTTCCGACCTGCAGTTTGATTACAAGGTTTACATGGACACACAGACGGACGGACGGACGGACATCGTTAATTCGAATCAGTTAGTGATTCTGATTCGATCGATATAATAAAAGATGGGTCTAGGTCAAATATTTTTGGTAGTTGCAAACAGCAGAACGAAGTCATTATACCCAAACCACATAGTGGTATAGGGTATAATTAAAAAAAAATATATACATACATATAGCAAAACTTTCCTCAAAATGGACATTTTTCAAAATGAAACTACATTTTTTTAAATAATACAATCATTTTTACATAAACAGTTTTTTGCCTCTGCTGAAAATGTCAAAATTTTTAGTTGTGACTGTTTTGTATTTAAGGTGCGATATGTATATATTTTTTATGGATTTAAGTTTAATACACATAAATCACAATAACTTTTAAATGAAATAACCGATTTTAATTAAAAATATGTTATATGCATGGGGAAAATTTTTGCCTCAAAAGCGATTGTTTTAAAAGCCCGTTTAGGATTTTTATTAAAAATTCTAATAATTTTATTCACGCATTTTTCCTTACAATCCATTTTAAAGTAAAATTATTATTCAATATTGATAATACCTATATGGAAAACATATTTCATCACAATTTGCAAGACTAAAATATATTTTTATACCCTATACCACTATGTGGTTTAGGTATAATGACTGTGCTGCTGTTTGCTACCAAAAATATTTGACCTAAGCCCATCTTTTATTATACCGATCGACTCTGAATCACTTCCTGAGTCGATTTAGCGATGTCCGTCCGTCTGTGTGTCCATGTAAACCTAATCAAACTACAGGTCGCAAATATGAATATATTTTATTGAAATTTTATATATAAGCTTTTATCGACCATAGGATGAACGCTATATAAATTGGTGAAATTCGGTCCATGTTCAGACCTAGTCCCCATACAAATGACCCCTATGAAATCGACATAAATTGCCATAAGATCCAAATTATCATATAGATCTCAGTCAAATTGGGTTTGTATGTATTTATTATTGCTATTAATCAGTAGTCTAAAAATAGTCCCTATATGACAATTCCTAGTCATTGGTCCCATATAGAGCTTCTTCCCAATCTTCACTTAAATTATCAAATTTGGTTTGTATATATTTTTTCAAAATATAAGTGACTACCAAATATGGTCCCCATATAAATATATCTAGCACCCGATATGAACTTTTTCACATCTGCAGCCAAAAAAATTAATAACAATGCCACTCAAATTGGTATTGTGCTTATTTTCTATATCCAATTAGTTGAACCGAAGAGATAGAGTCTCTAAACCATGGTGTAGGGTTTCGTATAGTCGGTCTAGACAGACTATAATTTTCTTAGTTGTTAGTTGTAAATTAAACATTAGACGTAATAGAGCTTTTGTACTTTATGGGAAATCTACAAAATTATGTATTGACAAAAATATAGATTAAATGAGCAACAATCTATCCAGTTAATTGCGGACAAGTTGGTCACGTTATATATAAATACTAGCTTTATTTATTTATTTGTTTATGAATGTTTATTATTGTTTATTTTTGCCTTCCACGAGTGGTTTAATCATCACAAATTGTACGAAGAATAATATGCTACTATGTTAAAGCATAAATTTTTATTACTTTATTCTTTTGTATAATATGACCATGAATCGGATTTTGTGTTTAATTATAACCGATAAAACCTTGTTTTTCGGTGTTAAAAAACATGAAATGCATTTTCCTAAAGCAATTATTATATATATACAGTGGGTGATAATACATTGTAAACTTTCACAAAATTCTGAATTAGTCAATTTTGTTTTTTTAATAATTTCTTAAAATTATAGTTTTTTTTTTTGCGAAATTACTCTTTGATACGCTCTCTATCAAAAGATAAAAAATCTGTTACGACAATAAAATTTAAAAAATGCATGAACGAAAAAAGAATTTGTTTAGTGATGCCAAAACCATGAAGTCTTTTAAACTTCCGGACCAGAGTTGATTAAAACAATAAAAATTGGAGATGGTATGAAATAAAATGTATAAAATCTTAACCGTTACTTAAATGTTTTTACTTTCTGACGTTTTCTTTCAACTGGCTTTTAAAGAATTTTATTTTTCAATGTTTTAATTATAATTAATTGTTTTAAAATAAAGGCTAGAATAAAGTTTTGTGAAGAGTTAAAAATCAAAATAATAGATGATTTTGCTACTGGTCTTAAACAAAATGTGTGAGAAATATTCTATGAATAAATACATAATTTCAAAAATTATCATGAAATATCGTGAAAAAGGTACATTTCGGCGGTAGGGTAATTTAATAGCAAGAGAGTTTAAAAAATATGCAAAAATTCTACCTAAAGAGGTCATTAACAATCTGACTAATACAAGTAAGAAAATTATAGTCGGTCTAGACCGGGGCCTATTACTAAGAATTGTCCTATAGGGATTATTTTTGGACTATTGATTAATGGATATAATAAACACATACAAACCCTATTTGACTGGGATCTATATGATAATTAGGATCTTATAGCAATTTATGTCGATTTCATAGTGGTCATTTGTATAAGTACTACGTCTGAACATGGAGCGAATTTCACCAATTTCAATAGCATTCATCCTATGGCCGAAGAAGCTTATATACCAAATTTCATCAAAATATATTCATATTTGCGACCTGTGGTTTGATTATAAGGTTTACATGGACACACAGACGGACAGACGGACGACATCGCTAAATCAACTCAGAAAGTGATTTTGAGACGAGATGGGCCTAGGTCAAATATTTTTGGTAGTTACAAACAGCAGCACAAAGTCATTATACCCAAACCACATAGTGGTATAGGGTATAAATATGTGCTCGATCTACATATTTACCGTCGAGCAATATATGCTGGTCTAGGTTGTTATCGTCCTGTGCAGAAACTGCTGATATCAGATAAAAATCGTCTGGATCGCACAAATTTTGCTTAAGAACACATGAAATGGTCAAGACGGAATTAGCATATTATTCTCTTTTCAGATGAGATCAAGTTTAATTTAAGAGATAATGATTGAAGAACGTTTGTACGGCGACCAACGAGAAAAAGACTAGACCCAATAAATACAAATAAGTTTGGCGGTGGCAATATTATGGTATGGGGTTGCATTTCGGGCCAAGGAATGAGTCCAATTCATGTAGTTAAAGATACGCGAACTGGAATTGGATACAGGCCAATTGCCCCTGGCCTGGTAGTTCCAAAACGACAATGACCCAAAACATACCTCCAAAGTTGTAACCGAATGGCTATCACCAGATCTCAATCCCCATAGAAAATTATAGTTCGGAAAAACGGACACAAAATTAAAAAAAAAAAAAAAAAAAACAAGACAGATCTCATAGACGCACTTAATTCAGATTGGCAAAAAATTTCAATGGATATCATCAACAATTTTATTGCCTCCATCCATACCTCGGTGTTGTGAGCAGTACTAAAAAATAATGGATACCCAACAAAATAATTAAACCAAAAGTAGGGGGAACGTTTTCAATTATTGTCAGTTGAAGTTAAGCTATTTTCTGAAGATAAGCTATTTTATGATCCAATTTTTTGGTATTAACCATTCAAGTCGTCAAGAAATATATTTTGTTAAAAGTTCCCATTGTGTTGATTGTAATTGATACATACAACTCTTACAAATATTTCGTGATGTCTGGTTTGTATTGTTATTGTATTGTCATTATATTGCCAATGTATTGCCATTGTATTGTTAGTCATTATATGTATATATAAATATGATTGTAATTAATACATACAAATCTTCAACATCTTTCGTGTTGTCTGCTTTGTTAATGCAATTTCTTGAAAAATGTACAGTATAAACTCGATAATCCGCACCCTGCTATTCGGTAATCTATATTCTATAATCCAGCTTGAACATATATGTAGTTACACTTTTATTCAAAGTCAAAGTATGGCTTGAAAAAACACAATTGAATTGTGAGCTGTAAATTACTTTTTTTGTTGTGGTTTGATTTTTGTATCCGCCGTTTTTGGTTTATTATTGTTACAAGATGCCTTCAGCAAAAAGTGCACACAAACCTTTACCTATTTTTTTTTTATTTATTTATTTATTTTAAAAAATTCAAAGGGAAAAACTTCGATAATCCGGAATTATCCGAGTTTGTAATGTATTATGAAAAATGTATTACACTACACGATTTCCGATTGTATTTTTGAAAACATGAATTGAAGCATAGACGCGAAATTTGCAAAACCAGTTTTTTTTTTTGCAGATTACCGTTTATTAGGCTCTCCCTCATTGCCCAAATACCAAATCAGCAGAATTTATGCACCTTATCGTTATCAAAATGCAATTATAAAGTGATAGTCATTGGTAGGACGTTGTAAGTAACTGATGAAATGATTCGAAGTGAATTGTCGAAAGCAATAAATAAGTATAACAGAGGCACAAAAAGGAAAATTAATTTTGAAAATTGGAAAGATAATAAAAATAAATTATTAAAAAATAGTGGTAACTCTTACGAAACCAGAAAAAATTAAAGTACACTTGCAAAAAAGCTCCAGAACAGGTATTGTGGAAAAACATTTTAGGTGCTTATTACTTTAATTTTCATTTAAATTGGTTAAAAAATTCAACATCAGGCAAATAAAAGAGCATTTTCATGAAAAAGAAATACAAAGAACAATCAGCTTCCTTATCATCTTTAATCGAGTTGATGGGAGCCTAATAGAAGAAGAAATGGAAGGGGGTATTCTTCTTCGAAATTGCACTGCAAATTATTTTTTACCCAGCCATAAAGGCAAGAGACAGTATGCAAAAAATGATTTGCCATACATTACAGGTAGAATTTCGTTATTGGTTGTCTATAGAGACTACATTATAAGCTACGTTTGCATAAGATCTGGCTTACAGCGTTTTACCGACTTTTATACGCTTTTTTAGACTGATCATCATTAAACGATGTTTATTATATTTACCGAAAGGGTTTTACCAACGTCTTTTTGTAGTATAGTTTCTTTGTCATTGATCAAAGCAGTTTTGTGGAACACATATTAAGCTTTCTCAGCCAAGAAATTCATTATAGTCGTTCCTCTTCAAAGAAGGATTTAAATACCAACGCAATGTATACAAAATAAAATTCCACGATACATCGGTGTCTTATAACACATACAGGGAGATTTTTAACAAGAATAATATACGATTGGCTTTTCCAAGAAGCGATACTTGTAAGGTTTGTGATAAGTTTTTTATTCAAATGGTTGAAGCTGCTAACAGCGAACCGCTTGATATCATAGAATAACCCCCGCCAAAGCACTTTACGAAAAGACAGAAAAAGGATATGCTCAACTTAGAGATGATTCCAACGCTTAAAATGATTCCAAGTTAAATTTCAAACGATCACGAATCTTATCAAATTATACTGTGCCGCTGCTTCGGGAAGAACCTATTAAAATAAGCGATGAAAGAAAAAAGAACCAGCTCGAAATGAAACCAGCATGCCTTATAAGTACGCCGATTTTTTAAATCTAAATCTAGCAGCCGTTAAATTAAGTGCAATAAATTTAGGTTCGAGAGCAACATATTTTTTTGAGTATTTGATATTATATGTATGTATGTACCTTCTCTTTTATTATGTTATGTTATATTATATTATTTTGTTGTGAAAGTGAGTTTAAGTTTTTGTTATAAAGTGTGTTTAATAAATATAATTTATAATTTTTCAATTTTTTTAAAAAACATTTTAAATGCCATCTTACTCTCTGTTGTATAACGTGGAATAACGTTTTATGTAGCAATGAGTTTTGGATATAAAACGTTTTTCCACTGTGAACAGAAATAATTTGTAATTTATTAAATAAGTAAATTTTACTAAACATTTTTTTTTTATAAAATAGCTTTTTAAAACAAACTAGCAGATTCCAGCAATCGAAATACGAGTTCAAATTCTAGGCAACTTTTTTCTCAACTTAGCCAATTCACAAACCAAAATTTTTTATTAACAAATTTTATAAACACACACATAGCATTGTATAATTTTATGTATGTGTTAGTAGCAACTTTAAATGTAATTTACTCAAAATACAGGTAAAAATTTAAAAATCTGTAAATCTGGTGAACAGCTAAAAAGAAATACCTTTCAAAAAATATACGTTTTGTTCAAATCGGGATAAAACGGTAGAACAAAACATCGGTCACAAGAAATCGCTTAGCCTATTAATATTATAGATGTCTCCATAATGAAGAAAAAAGAAATAATTTAGAAAGTGCCTGCTACTTTTAAAGCGTTTTTACAACGTTATTGATTTTCAGAAATAATCATTTGAATTTCAGAATCAAAAAGCAGTTTCTCCTACAATACCGAAAAGTTGTTATTGTTTCTATTAGTGATAAAAATGTTACCAACATTTGGATATTTTATACACTAGAATTTAAACGATCAAGCGAGGACTCTCCATGGGAAGATGAAGACTTAATTTTTTAATCAGCTACATTTTACACGGTAGACCACAATATTTTATGTATGAAACTGTCAACAATGTTTAATTTTTTGTCCTCGTCTACCAAACTTATTTATTCATATCTAAATGAACGTTTTCAATCTGTATTTGCTAACAACATAAATTCTCGTGCTCCACCTTTAACAAAGGGCGTACTTAAAGTTTCAATTCTAGGTCCACTTCTTTTTACTTTAAATGTTAACGACCTAATTAAACAACCATCATATTGTATGATTCACCTGTATGCGGACGATGTACATAAAATGTAAAATAAATCAAATTTCAAGCTGTGTAGATAAGTTGAATGCTGAATACCATTTCGGAATACCATTTTTATGTTTTTGCAATTAGTTTTTGGAACATGCTGCCATTAAATATACAATCACTAAACAACCCTACAAGAACAGTGACGGTCATTTGACCAGTGATATGACCGTCACTACTGACTGAAGTGTCGGTCATCGCGTAGAACAAAGTGTCTATCATTTTATTAAGGCAAATATGCCAAAACTGACCGAAACTTTTGTGTACATGTGATTTTGCATCTTACTCTAACCTATGAAAGTATGTAAACCATATAATATATATCTGAACTGCTCACTCTACCGCTATTTAGTAGTCAACGATGATAGCTATTTATATCATCGTTGACCGGTCACATTTGATGGATTATACATCATCATTGACCGGTCACGCTTGATTATAATGAAACACGACTTATTTTTTTTATTTATTTATTTTATTTAAAATCAAATTCAAAATAAACATTAAATATCAAAAACACAACAACATCACTAATTCCGAAACGTGGTGATAACTTTGAGACAATGTTGAAACAGGACAATGGGCTTAACTTAAAACAGATATTTAAACAACTTTTCACTCGAAACATCCCCAAACTCAATAGAAATTTCCGGTAATGGGCCTTAGTGCAATCAGTAGTTTCTTAAAGAAAGCAATTTATTATAACACTTACATATATATCAACAATTTATATTAAAGCTTACATTTTGAGTGTTGTGAATTAACAATTTCGGCCAAACCTGATACAATTCATTTGGAAAATTGATGAGTAAATGATGTATCCATTCAAATACTGCTACCTTTGTTTGTACAGAACGGTGTGAGAGATATTGTGATAATACCTCCATAAATCAATTTGTTCTATATTCTGAGATCTTTGTTCTTTTGAAGAAACTAATTTCATTTCATATCAACATCATATTCCAGACACTATATTCTAGAATGGCATAAATTAAAACATTCAAATATTAAAACAAACTCCCGTTTTTGGTTTATTATTATTATTGTTACAAGATGCCTTCAGCAAAAAGTGCACACAAACCTTTACCTATTTTTTTTTTTATTTATTTATTTATTTTAAAAAATTCAAAGGGAAAAACTTCGATAATCCGGAATTATCCGAGTTTGTAATGTATTATGAAAAATGTATTACACTACACGATTTCCGATTGTATTTTTGAAAACATGAATTGAAGCATAGACGCGAAATTTGCAAAACCAGTTTTTTTTTTTGCAGATTACCGTTTATTAGGCTCTCCCTCATTGCCCAAATACCAAATCAGCAGAATTTATGCACCTTATCGTTATCAAAATGCAATTATAAAGTGATAGTCATTGGTAGGACGTTGTAAGTAACTGATGAAATGATTCGAAGTGAATTGTCGAAAGCAATAAATAAGTATAACAGAGGCACAAAAAGGAAAATTAATTTTGAAAATTGGAAAGATAATAAAAATAAATTATTAAAAAATAGTGGTAACTCTTACGAAACCAGAAAAAATTAAAGTACACTTGCAAAAAAGCTCCAGAACAGGTATTGTGGAAAAACATTTTAGGTGCTTATTACTTTAATTTTCATTTAAATTGGTTAAAAAATTCAACATCAGGCAAATAAAAGAGCATTTTCATGAAAAAGAAATACAAAGAACAATCAGCTTCCTTATCATCTTTAATCGAGTTGATGGGAGCCTAATAGAAGAAGAAATGGAAGGGGGTATTCTTCTTCGAAATTGCACTGCAAATTATTTTTTACCCAGCCATAAAGGCAAGAGACAGTATGCAAAAAATGATTTGCCATACATTACAGGTAGAATTTCGTTATTGGTTGTCTATAGAGACTACATTATAAGCTACGTTTGCATAAGATCTGGCTTACAGCGTTTTACCGACTTTTATACGCTTTTTTAGACTGATCATCATTAAACGATGTTTATTATATTTACCGAAAGGGTTTTACCAACGTCTTTTTGTAGTATAGTTTCTTTGTCATTGATCAAAGCAGTTTTGTGGAACACATATTAAGCTTTCTCAGCCAAGAAATTCATTATAGTCGTTCCTCTTCAAAGAAGGATTTAAATACCAACGCAATGTATACAAAATAAAATTCCACGATACATCGGTGTCTTATAACACATACAGGGAGATTTTTAACAAGAATAATATACGATTGGCTTTTCCAAGAAGCGATACTTGTAAGGTTTGTGATAAGTTTTTTATTCAAATGGTTGAAGCTGCTAACAGCGAACCGCTTGATATCATAGAATAACCCCCGCCAAAGCACTTTACGAAAAGACAGAAAAAGGATATGCTCAACTTAGAGATGATTCCAACGCTTAAAATGATTCCAAGTTAAATTTCAAACGATCACGAATCTTATCAAATTATACTGTGCCGCTGCTTCGGGAAGAACCTATTAAAATAAGCGATGAAAGAAAAAAGAACCAGCTCGAAATGAAACCAGCATGCCTTATAAGTACGCCGATTTTTTAAATCTAAATCTAGCAGCCGTTAAATTAAGTGCAATAAATTTAGGTTCGAGAGCAACATATTTTTTTGAGTATTTGATATTATATGTATGTATGTACCTTCTCTTTTATTATGTTATGTTATATTATATTATTTTGTTGTGAAAGTGAGTTTAAGTTTTTGTTATAAAGTGTGTTTAATAAATATAATTTATAATTTTTCAATTTTTTTAAAAAACATTTTAAATGCCATCTTACTCTCTGTTGTATAACGTGGAATAACGTTTTATGTAGCAATGAGTTTTGGATATAAAACGTTTTTCCACTGTGAACAGAAATAATTTGTAATTTATTAAATAAGTAAATTTTACTAAACATTTTTTTTTTATAAAATAGCTTTTTAAAACAAACTAGCAGATTCCAGCAATCGAAATACGAGTTCAAATTCTAGGCAACTTTTTTCTCAACTTAGCCAATTCACAAACCAAAATTTTTTATTAACAAATTTTATAAACACACACATAGCATTGTATAATTTTATGTATGTGTTAGTAGCAACTTTAAATGTAATTTACTCAAAATACAGGTAAAAATTTAAAAATCTGTAAATCTGGTGAACAGCTAAAAAGAAATACCTTTCAAAAAATATACGTTTTGTTCAAATCGGGATAAAACGGTAGAACAAAACATCGGTCACAAGAAATCGCTTAGCCTATTAATATTATAGATGTCTCCATAATGAAGAAAAAAGAAATAATTTAGAAAGTGCCTGCTACTTTTAAAGCGTTTTTACAACGTTATTGATTTTCAGAAATAATCATTTGAATTTCAGAATCAAAAAGCAGTTTCTCCTACAATACCGAAAAGTTGTTATTGTTTCTATTAGTGATAAAAATGTTACCAACATTTGGATATTTTATACACTAGAATTTAAACGATCAAGCGAGGACTCTCCATGGGAAGATGAAGACTTAATTTTTTAATCAGCTACATTTTACACGGTAGACCACAATATTTTATGTATGAAACTGTCAACAATGTTTAATTTTTTGTCCTCGTCTACCAAACTTATTTATTCATATCTAAATGAACGTTTTCAATCTGTATTTGCTAACAACATAAATTCTCGTGCTCCACCTTTAACAAAGGGCGTACTTAAAGTTTCAATTCTAGGTCCACTTCTTTTTACTTTAAATGTTAACGACCTAATTAAACAACCATCATATTGTATGATTCACCTGTATGCGGACGATGTACATAAAATGTAAAATAAATCAAATTTCAAGCTGTGTAGATAAGTTGAATGCTGAATACCATTTCGGAATACCATTTTTATGTTTTTGCAATTAGTTTTTGGAACATGCTGCCATTAAATATACAATCACTAAACAACCCTACAAGAACAGTGACGGTCATTTGACCAGTGATATGACCGTCACTACTGACTGAAGTGTCGGTCATCGCGTAGAACAAAGTGTCTATCATTTTATTAAGGCAAATATGCCAAAACTGACCGAAACTTTTGTGTACATGTGATTTTGCATCTTACTCTAACCTATGAAAGTATGTAAACCATATAATATATATCTGAACTGCTCACTCTACCGCTATTTAGTAGTCAACGATGATAGCTATTTATATCATCGTTGACCGGTCACATTTGATGGATTATACATCATCATTGACCGGTCACGCTTGATTATAATGAAACACGACTTATTTTTTTTATTTATTTATTTTATTTAAAATCAAATTCAAAATAAACATTAAATATCAAAAACACAACAACATCACTAATTCCGAAACGTGGTGATAACTTTGAGACAATGTTGAAACAGGACAATGGGCTTAACTTAAAACAGATATTTAAACAACTTTTCACTCGAAACATCCCCAAACTCAATAGAAATTTCCGGTAATGGGCCTTAGTGCAATCAGTAGTTTCTTAAAGAAAGCAATTTATTATAACACTTACATATATATCAACAATTTATATTAAAGCTTACATTTTGAGTGTTGTGAATTAACAATTTCGGCCAAACCTGATACAATTCATTTGGAAAATTGATGAGTAAATGATGTATCCATTCAAATACTGCTACCTTTGTTTGTACAGAACGGTGTGAGAGATATTGTGATAATACCTCCATAAATCAATTTGTTCTATATTCTGAGATCTTTGTTCTTTTGAAGAAACTAATTTCATTTCATATCAACATCATATTCCAGACACTATATTCCAGAATGGCATAAATTAAAACATTCAAATATTAAAACAAACTCCCATATCCATGTTATGGCAACAGACTGAAAGATAGATATAAGGATTAGTGTAAAATATTGCAAGAAAGATTTACTTTGTTTATAGCTAGAATTTTTAATAAAATGTCAGTGCATTACCTTAAGTTCATTTGGTGATTGCGCATGTATTAACAATATATTTATAGTGTCTTCCATGCGCATGCATTTCTTGTGTATTATCTTCAAACATCATAAAAAGTCCATCAATAATATCAAATAGATAACCATATTATTTTCTGGTACAGCATTCACAATCGAAATCCAGGATATAACATATTGTCGCACAATATAATTCTTTACACAAATGCGATTCCTAAGAGGTATAAAAGCTTCTAGATTGAAAGTTTGTGAATATTCTACAGCAATATCTTTAAGTAAACGATCCAACAGGAATAGGCCACAAGACGCCAGCAAAAAATAAATCGTGGAAGGGTATAATGGAGGGACGTGCCACCACAATTGAGAATGGCACTAACGAATTCACTGACATATTTTGAAGAATCCTAAAGAAACAACAAAAATTAACTTGAATTTTTAATTTAATTAATTACTTACCTTTCCTAAACCTTAACAAAAACAACTCTACAACAGCAACAATGTCAGTCATATGTTTTTAATAGAAAAAAACTGCAAGTGTGTTTGTACAAAAATTGTCTATGTGTAAGTTTCAGTCATTCATTTCTTGTAGGGAACGCTTTGCAATTCAAAAAAGCTATTTTTCAACATCATAATTAAACTTAAAAATACATATTTATTTTCTCATATATATTTGATTTATGAATATTCATATTCATTATTAATCATTTTTATTTTTCATAACTTTTTATTGTATTATAGATGGTATATAAAGTTTGTTTTTATTTTTTTTTTTAATTTTTTTATTTTTCAATTGTAATATCTTTATATTGTTTTCAAATTTTAATTATATACAATGTAATGATTCTGTGCGATAATAATAAGATTTTAAGTCTTGTAGCACGGAAAACCGAAATAAATAAAAAAATAAAAAATAAATAAATACAAAAAATAAAAAATATATAAACTACACAATATCCTATACATGGGTTTCGAGAGAGGGTCTTCGATCAAACATTGCTGAGGCAATAACTATAGAAAATAAGCACCAACCAAATTTTAGTGCTATTGTTAATATGTGACGAGCAGATATGAAAAAGTTCATATCGATCATGACCATATTTTGTAGTCTTTTATTTTTCTTAAAAAACATATCGCACACCTAGTTCAAAAGTGACTCAACTCAAAATTTACATTTTTCGGGTTTATATGCTTAAACTATGCACAATACACTTGTTTATCTATAAAAAAATATAAGTGTGTTTTGTTGTTGTTAACTGTTGCTAAAAAACAGTTATGTCTTTCTTTAGTTATGTCTTTCTTTATGTTTTAATTATTTCAATTGTCGATTTCTGAAAAATGAAAATTTTGAGTTGAGTCACTTTTGAACTAGGGTCTCACTTTTGAACTATTCTAGGTCAAATATTTTTGGTAGTTACAAACATCAGCACACACTCATATTCTCACCAAATAGTGGATAGTAATCGGGAATGCAGTTTGGCTGCATCGTTAGATATGTAGTGTAATACTTAATAAATGTTTTTTGTAGCATTCCGACTAAATTTATGAAATTGAATTGATATTTTCTGAAATGCATTTGATTAGTTCTGAACTACATTTGACAGCTTCTGAAATACAATTGATACTCACTGAAATATATTTGATAATTTCTGAAAATCAATTGATTTACTGAAATACAATTGGTAATTTCTGTGAAAATTAATTAATATATTCAGAATAACAAGTTTAAATGGTGTAGTTACACTGTTTTTCCAATAAATGGTTTCCTTTGATTGTTTTGGGATCATTATGGTTGTCTTGCGAAGTTAATGGTTCATTAATAATGCGGGGCAAATAGTCTTGCGTCTTTAAAATAGACAATATAAATTCCTTTTCATTAAATACATGTATATTTAAATAATTGTAATCGATAATTTTTATAGGGCAGCTAAATCACGTATGCAGAAAAAAAGCATAAACTCTTTGTTAGTTGCCGTATACACATCTCACACATAACATATCCTGTAATTTAGTACGCGTTTGCAAATGATTCTCAGAAAATTTCGAATCTTTTCCCAAAAAATATTCTTCAACTTACCTGGTACTATGGCACATTAACAGTTATTAAGAAAGATTATAAACGGCGCACATCTGTTTTTGTATAAACAAAATTACCTGGGCTCAGGGTATACAAACGCCGCGCTAGGGCATGATGGAATGTTTTTAATAAGTAGTTGATGTCAGTTATATGACAAGAAACATAGACAAAGGTTGTGTAGTACAATAGAAATTCTTTAATTTATTTCCATAGTATTTCATAAAACGTGTTTTATCTTGATTTTGAAATGTAGGCATTTTATTTAAATTGTAAAACTTATATATCGATTGTTTTCTTTTCATTTACAGAATGATGTCTTTTAAAGATTTTAAAAGATCTAAAGACAATCAGACTTTAACAACAAATTATGATATAAATTTTAAATCTACATCAATGAATTACTATAAAAAATCAAATGATAAGGTGGCTGGACCACTACAAACAAAATCAAATTTGCCAATACTTGATCAAAAAGGAACAACAATTTTGGAAAAAACCAAAGAAACTAAAGAAACTGAAAATGACCAATCTTCTCTATCATCGGCAGCATCTACTTCATCTGTAACATCATCAAAATCAACAGTATCGTCATCATCATCACCCTCATCATCATCAGAACAACATTCACAAATGAAAATGAGTAAATTATTTGGCTTTGTTGGCGAGACTTATCGTTATATCAGACGATGCAATTCTGGCTTAAACAAAGATTTATATAATACAAATTTTATTGAGACTATCAATAAATATAGAAAGTAAGTTAATTTTAGATTTCACTTTTAACAAACAACCGAACATAAAAAACTAATTTCGAACTCATTAAAGCGGGTGCAATAAAATCTACGAAGATGCATTTCAATCCTATGAGATAAGTTTCAAATTGGCACAAAATATAATACGAACTATGGATTTCTTTAAAGAAATGTGTACAACATATACAAATGTAAGTGTATTTCTGATTTATGTAGAGAAAGAAAGAAATAAAATACTTTTAAACTATATTATTTATTTGCACCAGTCTTCTTTATGGTGCAAATCCGATAGAAAACATATTTTAAAATTTTTTTTGTTTAAATATATTTTTATTAAAAATAATTATTGTTTAAAAGCAACAACAAAAATTAGGCTGTTTTTTTAGGGAAGTCAGTTAATCTTAGATTAGTTAGTTTATAAAGTGTTAAAAATCGTGAGTTTAACTGACATCCCAAAAACTTGGTTTTATGACTTTAAACCATTTAGCTAAAGAGTTAAAAACTTGTGTTCAAACTAAGTTTAACTGGCATACCAAAAACACGCTTTTTGAGTTAGAGTGTTCAACTTCAATTTCGTTCTAAATAAAATTTAATTTTAGCCTTGACTACAAATGTTCAGTGTTTTATATGAAAGTGAAAAATTTAATTTGAATAAAAACAAATTTTTTATGTGCAAACATTTATACTCGCAGGGGGTATAAATCTATTTCACAATACAATCACAAAAACAGCGTAAGACGTAAGACAAAATCGGTGTGACTTATGATTGTATTGGTGAAAAAATTATATGTAATAACCTGTAATGAAATGAAAAATAAATAACGAAAAATGAAAAATAAAAACTCAAAAATAAAAAATGAAAAATAAAAAATGAAAAATGAGAAATAAAAAATGAAAAATTAAAAATAAAATTGAACAGTTAAAAATAAAAAATGAAAAAACGAAAAATTAAAAACTAATCAGTTAAAATAATACATAATAATAAATATTTTTGTATTAGCAGAGCCCCTGCAGTTGATTGCTATAAGTGATACATAGATGACGCTTTCTGTTTGATTTTAAAAAGTGCCATAAAAAAATCTTTAATTACTAGATTTTACACATCTCTTCTGTGATCGGACTCATATGATTTTTTTTTATAACTTCTAATAATTAAAAAATTTTTCAGATGGAAGAATATCAGCATCGTATCTGCGAATTGATGGCTATATTTATCACTTGCGAATTAAGATTAAGTGTTGATGCCACCGTAGAAGAACAACATCTAATTGGAAATCGCATAGTATATATTATGCGTAAACATCTTGTACAAGAAGAAGAGGTGAGTCTTTAAAAAAAAAAAAACTATTACTCTTTAACTGTAAATTTTTTCTTCTCAACAATTAACAGGATGAAACACGTTATAATATATTACGCACGTTAGTCTATATACCAAGACTATTTAATGCTCGTGAAGTAATGTGTTTTATATTTGGGTAATTATTTTATTATATGAAAACTGCTATAAAATTTATAAAAAAAACTATCATAAACTTTATTTTTACAGAGAATTTATACCGCTTAAGCCAGTGCTTAAAATAAATGTCTTGACTGATAAATTGTATATGTTGTATATAATTGTATTCTATCGTTGGATGAAGATGCAGAAAGATACCGATGATACGCAGATAATTATTAATTTTGCTGAAAATTTTATGAAACCTTCAGTGACGTTATGTGCCAATAAGTTGTATGCCACACATTTACCTAGATATACCACACACAGTTCGGCCACCAGAACTATATTGAATAATATGAAATTTTACAAGGATATCCGAAATGTAAGTAAAAAGGAATATTTTTTATTTTATTTTTATTTATAAAATACATTATTAATGGTGTTTTATTTTCTTTAGGCTTCTATTATAGATAATGCTTTGAAGAAAACCGGTACCGTAGTGGTAAGTTTATTTTATAATATGTATTTACAATATACATATATAAACCTAAGATTTGTCTGGTATGTAAAAGTATAGAACTTATATAAGACCCTAAGACCCAAAAATATTCAAATATATAATGGACAAATTTTGTTCTTAGCGGAAACCGCCAGTGATCTGGTCCATTTCAAAATTTCTCAAAATATTTTAACGTAGAGCGGCAACACTGTGAAAATTTTTTTAACTGACGATAACAAACTATGGTTTTAAGAGTACATTGACGTAGAAACAAAAAATAATTGTTGTATTATATCTTCTCCAGATTCCAGTTATATACATTTGAAAATGGAAATGTTCATTAAAATAACTTATTTATTTTTTTGGCAGTATGTGTTAATAATCGATTTTATTTTACATAACGTTTATCGACTTTAAAATAAGGTGTTTCATACCCATGATGTATATAATTTTTACAGAGTTGCTAATCTACGACAAAATTATTATTACACTAAGGTGAAGTTTTCTTGACGTTATGAAATTTCATACGTTTTCATTGTTTTTAACATAGAGTTGCCACCCTGTGTTGTGTATATGATATAAACAAATCATTTGTAAGTTGATTAAAATTGCGAAATCTGATGATTTGGAAATTTGAAATTTACATCTAAAAAAATAATTTTAAAAGGAAAAAGCCGCATCTTTTAAATATAAAGTGCTCACTTCGAAAAAATTCGGCTAAAATCCGAACAATCATGAAAATCGTGAATTTGATATATAAAACTTCAACATCTTCCTTCAAAACGCATACAAAATAAAGTGTATTTCATATCTCTAATACGCGAATTGGACATTATCCACCTCCAATAGAATGTTAGATCTGCCTCCTAAAAATCTTAAAGATGATAGGCACTTGTATATAGTTTCTTTGGAAGAAATGTGAAATATTTTGAATTAAACTAAAAAGGGGTTTTAAAACCGGTGTAGCTCACTGGTGACTAGAGTAGAAATTATTAAAATAAACCGAAGCATAGAATTAAAAATATGTAAGTTCGTTTTCAGTCATAGTGGCAATATAAAACAGACTCTCGATATCACTCGAAAAGGGTTTGTATATGTTAACAGAACATAACAATGGCTTCACTTAATGATTTATGGGCCTAGCTCCAATATAATTATTTAACCGATAAAAAATTTAACAAATCACCAGCCAAATGTTGAAATTGTTTATTTTTTAAATACGTTTTTTAACAAAACTTTTATCTTTATGCTTGAAATTTTGGGACTATAAATAACTTGTAGCCGTTATCATAAACTAATTTGTTAAACTAATTTGTTCGGTTGAGATGAGACTTAATTGCATACCGGACTTTATAATATCGAAATGATGTTTTAGTAAAAGGTTTGATTTTTATTGAGAAATTCTTATATTTTTACTGCACAATCTAAGCAGTTAATCGCAAATTGTGTGTTAAGTAAAAAATTTGAAAAAGTATCTTTAAAATAATTGATAACAACATTTAAACTGATAACATTACGACTTTATTTCAAATTACCTAATTTATTCGAAAAATTTTTAATTTTTTTCCTTTAACGTTGCCCTATCCATTTATTAGAATCTCTGTGATGATGAAGATGACGATGTTATTATCGAAGATACTTGTGGTAATATAGACTTTGCGGAAATATTTGCTTCGGTTCAATTGGAATCATTAGTAGATGGTGGCAAACTTGCCAAAATTAAATTAGAGGAAACAACTGTTGTGGACTCTGTTGATTTAACCTTGGAAGAGGATGTAAGCAATATCAGTTCTACAGCCACTGTTCGGGAACGTCATCAAAAATGGTTAAATAGTTTCTATCAGTTAGCCCAACAATATAGGGAATCGCAGATTTTACTGCAAAAACAAAATTCCATACAATCTGCGGAAGCAGAAAAAGTTATATGTCTTGATAGTGATTCAGAATGCACGGGCGATGAAGAGGTTACCACTCAAAAAGAAAAAGAGACTGTTAATAACAACAAACCAACAGCCTCTAGTGAGGATTTATTTATAGATAATTATCCTCTTACCAATACACCCATAAATTGTGAATCTGATTTGGGAACATCTGATGAGGAAGATGCTGATGATGTGACGAAATTGTCATCACGTTTTCTACCAGGTACATTACGTACTTATCAAGCTAAATCACGGGAAAAAGATACATCGAACGAAAAAGATCTGACATCTCCAACAACTGAATCTAATCGAAGAACTACCGAAAGTGCTGATATTAATATTGATATGGCTTATAGGCGTGATAGTATACATATAACATCTACGCCGCCGTGCAGAGGTGGAAATGATGATGATGATGGCACAGATGTACAAGATGAACATGAGGATGATAATGAGGATGATAGTGAAGAAGAACAGTATAGATTCTTACTTAAACCAACACCTAAAAAGACTTCAAAGGATATATTTGTAAAAGAAATTAAACCTATGGGCCCCTATCCCACCTATAATAATTTAAGTGCAGAAAAAATTATATTTTCTCAATCATCAATACCTTTTCATAAACAACAGAATCAGCAGCAACAACAACAACAGCAACAATATCTATCAGATAGTTCCGAAACGGTATGTTAGAAGAACAACAAATTTGTTAAATTCAAATTTAAAATTTATTATTTTTAATTTTCTTTGTAAAATTTAGACACTTAAGAAGTCCGAACAACAAAAGAAACGTGTACATTTCAATACGAGTCCTTTGGGTCCAACATCGGCCTACTCCTCCGGACAAAAATATAAACTTAAACCCTCATTACTGCAACAGAAGCTACAACAGCAACAACATCACAACTATAAAGTCTCAGATGCGCCCGATTTTTTCCAACATGGAGCATTTGATCGTTTTTCATATGCACCTAGTATTACTGATTCGACATCAACAGCAGCTTCTACATCCACCTCCTCGTCGCTGAAGCAACAGCAACAACGACAACACCAAGGTAGGATTCTTATAATTTTCTAATTGTTCAAAATTCCACCATAGCACAAACAAGAAAGACGACTGGTGTTTAACACATTGAGTGCCAAGAGGTTTTTAATAAAATGGTCCGCGGAGGCCACGCCTCACAGTGCTTTGTCCCCATACTAAATTGGTCAAATTTTGAAGCAGTTGTAGTAGGGAAACAAAATATTTTATCAATCTAGGAAAAAATTAGATTTTTTAACAAAATTGGTGAAAGACATCCACTTCCTCCATACATCCTTATTTTTTTTTTTTTAAGATGATTACATCTTTATTATTCGTCCAAAACCTTATAGCTCTCCCAACACAACTTTAAATTTGTGTACAAGTGGATAGTTTATAGCACTCTTAATAAGTATACCAAATTTCAAATCCTAAAAATATTGTATTTGTTAGTAGATGGTGATGTATGAATTACAATATATAATTATTTTATGTAGAATCTGAATGTCGTCACTCAACTAATAAAGCTAGACATGTGCAATTTTAATATGATTATCTCCATATTATAGCCTTAAACATAAATATATATAAAAAAATTTGTCCTTATAAAATAAAACTAAAATGTTTTTTTAATCAGCAGAGCCTGCCCTCCTTCTTCTGATATACATTTTATCATTCTACGATAGAGATGAGTATTAAAAAAAATTTGCTTCTAAACGTTGGTAGAAAATTACTTAGCCTTATTTCTTTGGAAAAAAAAATGTTTGTCTTTTAAAATTTTAACGTCCTTTAAAAAGGAAATATGAGCATGCAATAAAACACAGGGTAACCAGTTTTACTACAAATGGTCTCTAGTTTCTTGTGTACATGGTTTCATTCATTGGTGTGAAATTGAGTTGATTTTTATTACAAGCTTTAGGAATGGTATAAATATAAGGTGCGATTCAAACTTATAAGGTCTCTTAATTTTTTCCACATCTCCAGAACGACGGACTGTAAGGTAAGAATACTTACTGGACAAACTATTTATGTAGCGAAGAATGCAAGCAATAACAAAATATAATTTTTGAGTAACGGTACATTTAGTTTAAGTAATAATTTATAGAACAATATCAGCCGTATTCATAAAAAAATCTTAAATCAGGTTTCAAATACAAATTAGTTAAAACACATTTTAAGCCTAAAAAAGGTTTGTTAAAAATTCGTATTCATAATCAGTATTTTAAGTAATAAACGTTTTAACGTTTTATTAAACTCTATGATGGTAACACTATATTTTTTATTTGTCACTTGAGTTGTAAGGATGCAAAATCATGGTTATTAATTCATACGGTATTCGTATCTATAATTTTTTTTTGCTGTGTTTGAGAAAAATATGGTTTTTATAGAAAAAAATTAATGATAAACTTGTCTATTAATTAAAGAAAAACATTCAAAACAAAATGATAGGTACATAGATAGATATGTAATTTATGTGGTGATTTTATTGCAGATTAAAAAAGTATTCAAATAACCAGTTTTATTTAATTTGTTTTGTTTGTTTACACATCACTAGTTTTCTTTGTTCTATTATTATTACAAATTAAAAATATTCCTTTTAATGTAGTTGACTTAATTAAGATATTTTAATATTTGTATAAATACTTCGAGCGCAAGCGCTCCTTATCCGGAATAGCAAATGGGTCGCTCCTTTTTTTGTAAATTTTCTTTTGACAATCATTTGAGATTTGGGCAATAATTTCTATTGTAAGCAAAATATATGTAATTAAAACATAATTTTTGTCAATAAAAATAATTCTTACCAATTCTATTAATCAAATATAAATTGTCTATTTCTCGATTGAATGACAATTTTTCGCTACTGTGTTCAAAATGAAAACAAACAATGCAAAAAGCACAAATGTCATTTTAAAATAGGTTTAAAATAGGGTCGAACCAATTTTAAAATTCTTTTATTTACACACGGTTTAAAATAGGTATTTTAAGCTAAAATTCGTTTATGAATACAATTTTATCGATTTTTGCTTAAAAAGGATTTGAAATGCTGTTTAGAATTTTTATGAATACAGCTGTATAAGTATAAAAATAAGTATGAAAACAATTTCTATCAAATACGACCACGCTGTGACGATTCTAACCTACGACTGTCTTAGCTTACTGAGGTATTTGTTCAAAATCCTTAAGTAAACGATAAAACAAGGTTGCATTTGATAACCAGTGATGTGTATTCAACAATTACAAAAATAAAAGTTTTTCACAAAAATAAGGTCATCAAGATTTTTAAACGAAAAGTAAAGAATTGTCGACATTCATGGGAAAAAGATTAATGTATACAATCTCATCTCTTATTTTAAGCATCTTCAATTCGTTTTACCATACTTCCAACAGGACTGTTAATTGGGGCTTGGTCAATTCTTTGCCATTCTACCTTTACAGCAGTTATTAAACAGTTGATTCAAACTGCAAGTTGTGTCAAGATGCCCCACAAATTTTCTATGGGGTTGAGGGGTGGTGAGTTTTCCGGTCACTCCAAAACTTTTTTTTTTTGGTTTTTTATAAAAAACACTTTTATTTCTCGGCTAACATGGACACGAGAGTTATCCTGTTATAAACACCACTGTGTGTCACAGACTTTTCTAGAGGAGTTGTATGCAGCCTGTGCTCTTCATCCGACAAGATGTCATTTGAAGTTCCAAACAAACCCTGAGCTGAAAATTCCCCCTATGTTTTGTGAAATGGTTCCTTCCGGACATCATGCCGATAGCCTCGAAAATAAATATATAAATGAACTAATAAACTCAACTAATATAAACTAAGATTAAAAAGTAGCTGACAATAATACATACTTTTTCCCAATTGGTGCACATGTTTCTAACGGCAAAATTAACTCTAGCTTCCTTTTCGCGCCTTGTTTCTGCTTCTCAAATTCTATATTTTTGTTACGTTTTAAAGTCCTCCAGATAGTTGCCTTTGACACATTACGTTCAGTAACGTACTCAAGCCAATTAGTGACATGGACGAGTTGCTGTTTTTGCGTGGCTCTTAGGTTGCTATATTTTTGTTGTTGTTTGCTTTTGTTTATTAATTCAAAAATTTATAAATTTGCATTTATTTATCGCCTCAGCGCCTTAAAGGCTTTATGGCAACATCATTTTACATATTAAGAAGATAATAAAAATAATTAAATAATATGGTGCTAAAAAGGCACTGAGTTTACCCCAGATAACAGAAACTCCCTGTTTCTCTAAAGCCATAACAAATCCGTTTAGGGCATTCCAAGGTCTACAGAACATGTCTTCAACCAGACTTAGATACAACAGCAATTTAACCAGGTCTGAATGTATTATGTTAGCCCGCCTAAGGGTGGGTAAATGTGTATTTAACTCAAAACACTACTATGAAAAAACTGATCCGCCAAGATGTTTCAATTGTAATGTTATACTTGATATTCCTCAGTTTCGGGGATAGAACAATCACTTGAGGAGATACTCGATTGTGCAACTTCCAAAACATCACAAGAATCAAAAGAAGTCTGCTACAACACAACATTCAGAATGTTTAGGTAAAAATTTCATAACAAGTTTGTTTTCTTTTATAAATTTTAAAAAATTATTCTTTTTAACTTCCCATTTTAGTTTTAGTAGTTATGATTCATTTTCGAATCATATTTTAAATATTAAAATGTAAATATATAATAATCTAACCCATAAAAAACGAAGTTTTTATTAAAACTCTTTCTTTCCTTATGCATATGAGCATTGAATCTCTCCGTGACTTTGTGTGACTATTTTAAAATTAATCTTTGGGCACAACAAGTCTATGAACAAAGCTTTAGATCGATCGGATGAGAGGAAATGGGGTTTAAATCACTCCGTGACAGTGCGTGACTAAGCGTGACTGTGCGTGACTATGTCGAAGTTAATCTTTTTCACAGCAAATCTATCGACCAAGTTTCAGATCGATGGGATAAGGGGAAATTGATTTTAACTCACTCCGTGACAGTGCGTGACTATGTCGAAGTTAATCTCTCTTTACAGCAAATATATCGACCAAGTGTCAGATTGATTGGATGAGGAAATCCGTTTTAAATCTCTCCGTGACTGTGCGTGACCATGTGTGACTGTGCGTGACTAAGTCAAAGTTAATCTCTCTTTACAGCAAATAATCGACCAAGTGTCAGATTGATTGGATGAGGGGAAATCCGTTTTAAATCTCTCCGTGACTGTGCGTGACTAAGTCAAAGTTAATCTTTTTTCACAGCAAGTGTATAGACCAAGTTTCAGATCGATCGGATGAGGGAAATGACATTCAGATCACTCCGTGACTGTGCGTGACTACCCCAAAATTAATTCGAAGTCACAACAAGACTATGGGCCAAGTTTCAGATCAATTGGATAAGGGGGAATGGGGTTGACCCACGACAGACAGACAGACAGAGAGTATGAGTTAAAAGAAAGAATTTAAAAATAATTTTTCATTTTTATACCCTATACCACTATGTGGTTTGGGTATAATGACTTTGTGCTGCTGTTTGTAACAACCAAAAATATTTGACTTAGACCCATCTTTAATTATACCGATCGCATCAGAATCACTTTCTGAGTTGATTTAACAATGTCCGTCCATCCGTCCGTCCGTCTGTGTGTCCATGTAAAGCTTGTAATCAAACTGCAGGTCGCAAATATGAATATATTTTGATGAAATTTGGTATATAAGCTTTTGTCGGCCATGGGATGAAATTGGTGAGAATCGGTCCATGTTCAGACCTAGCCCCCATACAAATTACTCATATGAAATCGACATAAATTGCCATAAGATCCAAATTGTCATATAGATCTTACTCAAATTGGGTTTGTATGCGTTCATTACATCCACTAATGAGTATTCCAAAAATGATCCCTTTGACCCCATATAGAGCTGCTTCCCGATCTTCACTTAAATCTATTAAAAAACAAAAATATTGCACTGATTCTTCTCAAATTTTGTTTGTACATATTTTTGCAAATTACAAGAGACTTTACCAAACATGATCAGGATCGGTCCATTTTTGGACCTAGTCCCTTTATAGATATAGCATCCGATATGAACTTTTTCATATCTGCAGCCAAAAAAATTAATAAAAATCCCACTCAAATTTGGTTTTTGCTTATTTTCAATGTCCAGTTAGTTGGGCCTAAGAGATAGGGTTTCTAAACGCATGGTATAGGGTATCTAGACCGACTATAATTTTCTTACTTGTTTCTTTTGTAATACGCTCGCATATGGTCTTGTTACCGGCGCCATTTTCCCTATATTTTATGAATGTTATTTATTTAACTAGACCAAATGCGCTCGCTAATAAAAAGATTTTAAAGTTCAATGGTTTAACAGAGTGAGATTAACAAAAAGTAAAAAAAAAGAAATTGGCCTTATATTATTATGCTTTAGAAGACTATTTTGTATGTTGGGTAAATTGTAATTATTGGAACAATCAAAAGTAACTTATCCAGTGGTGGATCAAGCCTGGAGTTCGAACATTCGGATAAAATATGAGGAGTTGTAAGTAAAACATCACAAAAATGACATTTTGGAGGATCTGTTTTCTCATAATGCTTAGTAATAAAAATTCCTTTACCAACTCTTATGCGTGCTAGTGTAATACACTGTCTCCTACTAAAGTTGTTGCTGTAATTAGGTCTGTTATATGGTGGATTTAGTTCCCTTTGGATAAACTTGGAAGGATTTAACAAAATTTTGGGAAAACATGGTGTTACTGTGATTTCGGATAAATTAAGAGCAACCTTATCGGCATTGTCTGCACTTTCATTACTTTGGATCCCAATATGAGAAGGAATCCATAGTAAAACAATTTGATCATTCACACTTATGCCGTTTTCTTTTCTGACAAAAAATCGCATTTTATTTGAATTTTTTTTTTTCGAAAAGTGTTTTTTATATATTCTAAATTAAGAGTAACCTAATTTTATACATCAATCGAAAGGTCTCAAAGTGCGTTTTCATAAAATGCATAAATGAATATTATCCTCTTTGAAGTCATGGGCTGAAAATATTCAAAAAGGGGAACAATGTGTGAAATATTCTCACACTATGACCTGAAAGAAGTCAATGGCTACAATTTTTTGCGATTTACGAGCGTCTTTGAGACCTTTCGATTGATGTATAAAATAAGGTTGCTCTTAATTTAGAATATATAAAAAATACACTTTTCGAAAAAAGTGCAAATAAAATGCGACATTTTTTGTCAGAAAAGAAAACGGCATTAGATATAACATATCATAAGCTCCACCTTGGTTCTTCATTATAGCTCTAGTGGCACTAAGGCTATCCGTGCAAATTAATGTCTTCATACATGTTTATTGTTCATGAATTTATTTTGTAAAATATTTTGTAAATAATTTAATGAATAAATAGTCGAGCTCGAGGTCTTTGTTGAATTTATTTATTATTTTAAATTATCTTGTTCTCCAATATTTCGACCAGCTTCGCTGATCAGCCTTAGGGATATTTATATTAATGTTTACACTAAAAAATTAAATGTAAAAATTAAATTAATAAATTCAACAAAGACCTCGAGCTCGACTATTTATTCATTAAATTGTAATTTAGAAAGGTCGAAAGAATACAACATATTAACTATTTTGTAAATAAATAAAAAAATAAATAAAAAGATAGAGATAAGAAAATTTAGAAAAAGAAATAAAAATTTTGCATAAAATTATTACATAAATATTCACTATTTACAAATGATTACTAGCATAACATAATGCTATTACATAAGGAGTTTTTCTATATTCTGCAATAAGTAATTCTTAACTTGATTCTTAAAATTGAAAGAACAGGAATATTTCGTAATTCCTCAGGCAAACTATTCAGTTCATGTGATCAGTTAAATGTAATGCGTGCGCTGCTTCGTTAATTTCAAACGACATATTGAGGAAATGAAGTTTTCTGATTGTCTAGTATTTCTTTGCGTACGTGATATATTTTGGGAAAATTGTATTGATGACCATTTTCTCTAATTGTTTTAAAAATATATATCAACAATTTATGATTATATAGATCTCAAACCGGCAGAATCTCTCTAGCGTGAATTGTATTCTATTTGATAGATACTGCTGAAAATTTCCCAACGTTTATTTGCCAATCCAATAACCTCCAGTTTTTTCAATAAAATTCTATGATTTACTAAATCAAAAGCTTTAGAGTAATCGTAAAATACTCCCGACACGCCACATATGTACTCACCACATATGTACTCCTCTGTACCAGAACCCCTTTTAAAACCATATTGTCGTTCAAACAAAACATCGTTCCTTGCAACATAAGTGGAAAATTGATTAAAACTAACGTTCTCAAAATTTTATCAACAACAGTTAAAACCGAAATGGGTCGAAAATGTTCAATTTTATTTGATCCAGGTACATTAGGAATGGGAACTATCTTGTGTAACTTGAGAGCATCAGGATACCATTCTTTAACAATCATCTTATTGAAGATATCAGTTGATACGTCAATCACCAATTCTTTTCTTATTATATATCATCCTTGGTGTTATGCTATCATATTAATTTCGGGTTTTCCAGTTTTTTGTAGAATAAAGTTAGACCTCATTGTATTATCTCCGATTTCCGATTAAATGGTGGGAACTTTTTCATCTTCATTTGATAAAATATCATCATAATTTTTTTTTATTCAAAATTGTCATGTTTTTTTGGGTCTCCAACATACGATTTTAAATAATGCAAACAATAATTACACAATAGATTATTGTTATATACTTTTATGACTTTACTTATTTTTTTGATTTTGTTGCATTATTACGACATTTCCTTCGATCCTTTAGTAAAGAGTTTCTGTAAGATATTAATGAGAGCAAATTATCTGTACCTAATTATCTGTTACCCAATTATCTATTCCCTAATATTCATGCATTTATTTGTAGTTTTCGTAGAATATGACGCTGCATCAGAAAAGGTATTTATTAACTTATCACATAAATCAATTTCTAGGTAAATCTACATATCCTCCCATTTTTTCATAATCAAGTTTATATTTTTTTTTCTCAATAAATGTAGCGTCGTTCGTTAATTCATAAATATCAAAGCTAGTGCTATCCATATTATGATAACTCAGCTGATTCCCAACCTCGTAAACAAAACTTCACGCGATATATTGGTAAATACACAATCAATAGATGTATTGCTGAGTGGCCGTGTTACAAAAACATTCGGCAAAAAGATCAAGAAAATAATATTGTTTTATTCTAATCGTTAAAATATCCACATTACAGTCTCCAAGGAATATGTATGGATCATTGTTGCATGCATAAAGTATATTCGCAGCTTCAGTTAAAAACTTACTACATTTCTACGATTTGTACACAGACGTAACAAGCAGAAGTTTATTCATTATTTTAACATCAGGCAATTTAATTGTGACAACTTTCATACAGTCCTTACTGATATATGTCAAAACTTCGTGTAATTAAGTTTATATCTAATAAAAACTGAGTTTCCTCCATAATCGTCTTCTCTGCAACAATGGTCAACTCCATAACCAGGAATATTGTATAGATTTAGATATTTCCTTTTGAACCTGGTTTCTTGGATAGCTATTATATTCGTTAGTCTTATAAACTGACTTAGTTTATGCTTGAATTTGTTGAATTTATAAATAGAAGATACAGTTATTATGTTAATAGACAAAATATTTAAAAAATTCGAATCATTTTTTTTAAAGAGTTGCATGTGTTTAGATTTTTAAAATATTTTGAGATCAAAAGAAAATTCTATATAAATTAAGGCAAGATTTAGAACGGAAATAAATTAATAAATTAATTGGGAGATTTAAAAGCATTATCACCATCATCACTGTCATCATAATCATCAAGAAGTGCAGTAGAAATATTTTTTCTTTTACCCCCAGTCGCAGAGATTAAGAAATCATTACAATTAAACATGGATCTGACTCGATTCAATTTTGCTTTCTCGTTTTTTTTTTTCAAATATATTATCACCTTTGGTAAAAACAAATTTTAACCAACGTCTTTTAGTGATTTGGAATAATTAACAAGTAAGAAAATTATAGTCGGTCTAGCCCGACTATACGATACCCTATACCATGGTTTTGAGACCCTATCACTTCGGTCCAATTAATTGGATATAGCAAATAAGCATAAACCAAATTTGAGTGGCATTTTTATTAATTTTTTTGGCTGCAGATATGAAAAAGTTCATATCGGATGATATTTCTATATGGGGACTGGGTCCAAAAAAGGACCAATCCTGACCATATTTGGTAAAGTCACTTACACTTTGAAAAAATATATACAAACCAAATTTGAGAAAAATCTGTGCAATATTTTTGTTTTTTGATAGATTTAAGTGAAGATCGGGAAGCAGCTCTATATGGGGCCTATGACTAAGAGTTGTCCAATAGCGATCATTTTTGGACTACTGATTAATGGATGTAATATATACATATAAACCTAATTTGACTAAGATTTGTATGATAATTTGGATCTTATGGCAATATATGTTGATTTCATAGGGGTCATTTGTATGGGGGCTAAGTCTGAACATGGACCGATTCTCATCAATTTCAATAGCGTTCATCCCATGGCCGATAAAAGCTTAAATACCAAATTTCATCAAAATATATTCATATTTGCGACCTGCAGTTTGATTACAAGCTTTACATGGACACACAGACGGACGGACGGACATCGTTAAATCGAATCTGATTCGATCGGTATAATTAAAGATGGGTGTAGGTCAAATATTTTTGGTTGTTACAACACAAAGTCATTATACCCAAACCACATAGTGGTATAGGGTATAAAAATCTCCATAGTCTGCTCATAAAATCATTAACATACACAGTTTTAAGATCAATATGCTTCATTTTCGCTTTTTCACTCATAAAAACGCTCTGTCTCTTGTTATTTACAAATTTTGTAGTAGACTTCTCACTTTTCTTACTACGATTGAGCAACATATACGCATCCTCAATATCATTTCCACAGAGATCTACACCAGTTTGGTTGGCTAAATCCAAAACAACGGCCAAAGCATTAGCAGTTTTTCTATTTGCGTTTTATCCATTTTCGTACACACAGAATGAAATGTTTTTTTACGAAGCATCTTCACTTTCCAACACTTCTGTTTTACATTGAAGGCAGATAATTTATTTGTTTTTAACTCTTGCGCTTAATTCCAACCATTGTATTTTAATTGACTCAGAAATTTATTTACAGCAGTTTTACAAATGAAATTAATTAATTATTTTTTCGGTCTAAACGCGATAATAAAGCGATAATTTTACCTTGCTGAAATGCCTCGTAGGTTTTTTTTTTTTTTTTTTTTTTTACAAATTTTAATTATACAATAACTTAAAACCAAGGTTCAGAAAATACACACATCAAACACATAATGTTCTGTTCTAAAGCAGCCAACACATATTTTTATTTTCATATCAATTATGTGTGTTTCTAAATTTTGTACGGTGCCGAACACAATCATGTTTCGTTTTAATATTTCGTTATCTACACGAATATTTTTCTATCACGTATTTTTTGTTTCGAACACAAATAAACCACACAGATTCGAGTGTAGCTTTATTTTAAGTTCGTTTTCTTGCACGTGTACTGGCAAAAAAAACATGTTCTTCAACGCGTACATGTAAAAATTAAAACATTATCCACTCGCGATCGAAAAAAAACGAAATTTAGCCATAAACAACATATAAAATTTCTGTTTTTATTTTTTATAACTGCTAATGAATTATTTTAGATTTTTTTAATAAATTAGGTTGTCGTTATTATAGGGGTGTTTCAGATTTTTCCGATCGCGAGTGGATAATGTTTTAATATTTAGATGTACGCGTTGAGGAACATGTTCTGGTTTTTTTTTTAGCAGTACACGTGCAAGAAAACGAACTTAAAATAAAGCTACACTCGAATCTGAGAGAAATGACAATGCTAGATGGAGTAGCTTCTTTCGAACAACACAACTTGTTCATCGTCAGAATTCTTCTGTCAATTACTGCAACTCATGCTTAATAAACATTCGGATAAAAAGATTTTTTTATATACGAGAGTTAGTAAGAACAAGCTGATTTTTTTTCCAATTTCTGTAGTGTCTCGTAGTGTGAAAAAATATTTTATAATTGCGAAGTCTTCATAAATTTTGGCGAGATATAAAAAACTAATTTTTAAAGTTATGCCCAGTTCATATATGTATTAGAAAGTGATGCAAAAGATAAAATCTTCTTATCTTATATCGCCAATATATTTAGTTACCGAAAGCAAAAAGAAATGCACTATTTCTTGAAGAACTGAAATTTTGGAAATTATTTTCGTAAAACGAAAAATAAACATATACCCATATCTTTTAGAATCCACTATCACATAAAAAAAAAACTCATAAAAGAAAATTTAGGAATTTTTTGCTGTTCTATGATTTCTATAAGAATAATTTTTCTTGTTTTAATTCACATAGAAAAAGATTTGTGAAATCAAAACTTGTAATTTTTTCTACTAAACAAGTATTAAGAAAAAAAAAATTGTTATCTAAATTTTATGGACATTTGCCATTATTTTAATAAATTAGGCATTGAGACCAAATGGGCTCATTCTATAAAGAATAAAAAGAGATTTTATCTTATAATTTTTGTTTTACTTGGTATAAAACATATGTTTCTTGAAATTTGACATTAACAAAAATTGTTCGAAAGATATTTCAACAAAAAATTAAAATTTGTGAGTTTCGGAAACCCAAAATTTAATGATATGTCATTTCTTATTTCATATTGATTCAAAATGATACCTTTTTTGGAAAAGGGCTAATATTTGAAAATAGCGTTTGTGTTAAAATGCACCTGATTTTAGCGACCTCTTGCAGTGTCCAAAAGAGTTATATCTGAACTGATCTTTGTTATTTAAGTGAGATATTTAAGTACGAATGCAACAATGCCATTTTGATTAAGTTTGATTAATTTCTTTTTTGTCTATGAAACAAAGCACTGTGCGTCGAGTATACACCACTTATATTGAAGACTCTTTGATATTATAATTGTTTTTATATGTCGATTGTTGTAGTTTTTTTTTTTTTTTTTTTTTTTTTTTTGGCAATGACCAACGTATTCCCAAAACCTGACTAAAACAAAATACATAGCATAAAATTTAAAAAAAATATAATGCTAAGACTGAGTTTTTGGGATGTCCGTTAAACTAAGTTTGATTAAACTCAAAATGTTAACTCTTTTGTAGAAAAGTTTAAAATTAAAAGATGAAGTTTTTGGGATGTCACTTAAACTTAGGTTACACGTTCTATTTTTAACGCTTGCCAATATGTACGTTGAAAGTAATTAGTATTTTAAAATGCTAGTTTGGCTAAGCTCAGTTTAACTTACATCCCATAAACTCGGCCTAAGTCAAACTAACCAGGTTTAGATCTCTACATATATCTTTTGTATTTGTTCTCAAGTTTTTATATAAAAAAAAAAAAACATTGTACTTATACTCATACATTAACTAATTTCAACTACACGTATACTTAAATAGAACGAATTTTGAACAAAAGTGTAGTCTAAACCAAAGCGACAGGCGTTCAGATACAAATAATTTTAAAGCATCTTTTATTTTATTTTTCATTTTATAATCACGTGTTTCCCTATAAGGAACATTAAAATATGTGAATAAAATTAAAACTTTGAATTTGTATTTGTTTAACTAATTAAGTTTTCATTGTTTAATAAATCGAACTCTGTTAAAACTTGTATTTATTGCAAATAACATTAGCAGAAACCACAATTCTTAAAAATTATTTTAAATCACGGTTCGTGAATTTATAAATGTGTCAAAGACAAAATCGCAAAGTACTAAAGGTTACAATTGTAACAAGTGTACGGGAAAAGACAACGAGAATATGGTGCAGTGTGATGGCTGCGACCAATGATATCATTTAGGATGCGTAGGAGTAGACAGTAATGTGGCAGATGTAAGTTGGAGTTTGGCTCATTGTAAGCACGCGTCATCTATCGACAACATAGCACACGCAACGCACTCTTCTACGGCTACCAGCGGTATCAAAAAGAGGTCAGCTTCTTCGACAGAAAGAATAAACCAAATTTTGACACTGTTCCAACCAAACACAGATTTCGGACAGCGGACACATACAAAAGCAGGGAACTATCCAAGTCGTAACCCCACAGCAACTGCAACGGTGTCAGCTCCTTTTGCGCCTATAAACATGGCACTGCTATCGTCGATTTATTCAGTTCCTATTATGTCAAGTATGGCAGACGTGACAGCGCAATATGGTTACCACTTAACCGCACACACTTCAACAACATTTACACAACAAAATTGGACAGCAAAGTTCTTCTTCTTCTCATATAAGTTAAGGCATGACACACTTCCATGCCATCTTATCAATCCGCTAATATGGCGAACAAATCTGTCCGCCAATATGGTGACAAATCAGTCCGCAAATATGGCGAACAAGTCAGTTCGCCAATCAGAACAGTCCGCCAATATGGTGAATAAATATGTCTGCAAATATGGCGACCAAATCAGTCCGCCAATCATGTCAGTCCGTCATTCATGCCGCCCAATATGGTGAACGAATTAGTTTACCAATTATCCTCATATTCACAGTCACACAATGTGACGTCATTAATTTTTTGGTAAATAAATATTTTGCCACCCAACTTGACAAACACCTTAGTTTGTCATTTATTTTTATAAATGTTTTTGCCCGCATCAAATTACTCTCAACGGGCACGAGTATGTTGCAATATCACATTGCATTGTTTTACATTTATTTTTATGTCGCAATATCATATTGCATTCCCAGGCATTTTTTATTTATTATTTTTCTGGCACCAATTACGGCCATTCACACTTTTATTTGTTTTGGGTGTCAGTTTCACAAAACATTGCCTCAAACCGCTGCGTTTTATTTAATTGTCTTGTCCCCTAATTCTGCAACGTAAACAGTCCTCAAGTCAGTGCACTTGAAACTTTCACGATTTATGATTGTGAAACTAAGGCACTTAACTTGAATTTATGTCAACCATATGTTTTGATTGAGTTGCGTTTTTTATGGTTTTCAGGTTTGGCTTGCTTTGGTATTTTTTCGGTGGTGTTTCTCTGTCGCTGAGGATTTGACTTTTCTTTATATTGATTACTATTAAGTAAAATAGAGTCAGTTAGCGTCAGAACTCAGACCTACATAGTAGGTAAAGATATTATGTTATAAAAGAGTATTGAAATAAGACGGTCGTGTAATTAAGAAAAATACGCAACGTTAAATAATAGAAGTAAAAAACATAATTTTTATTGTATGAAACAGCAAAACTTTAAATGGAAGCTGTTGCAAATTTTAATAAAGTTCATAAATTGTAACAAAATACTTACATAGTAAGAACAATAAATAAAACAATTGTAAAAGAATAAATAAAATAATTTATACAAGCACACAATATTTTGAAAAAAATTGTACGATATCGAAGTTTGGAGCTACAGAGATTAGAAGAAGAAATGCAATATAAACGGCGATTGGATAACAAATATGAAATATTATAAGAAATATCTCAATCATTGATGCCATATAGCCAAATAGTGACACCAAACACTTGCCCAACGCCGGCGAAAATAGCAGCAAAACACTCCATTCCAACACAGTTTTCGACCTTAGAAAACAGCAATGCTGTGGCGGGTTACTCCAAGAACATTTTAATATGGTCTTTGACACGGCTAGGCTGGACATTGCACGGGTGCACCAGTAATATCGCCAGAGAATTTCGAATGAGTGTCCATGCGTGGGATTGCCAACACAGGCATAAAGAGTTACACGAAATTGTCAGAGATTATTTCAGCTTAGAATCGACTCGAGCAACGCAGCTTGTATCATCTGACGAAAACAAAGCCATGACAATATTGGATTATTATGACGCAACTGGATTATTGTGACCTACGAAAATATTAGGTATGTATTAGGACGCCAATAATGACTACGACGCAATGTGTTGAATGAATCAACAATACCGAGTATGAGACAAACCCTACACGTACTGGTGTCAATATTCGACCCTCCCGGTTTTGTGTCCTGCTAGGACTAAAAATGCTTCTTCAAGATATATGGCATTCTGGTATAGACTGCACACTTTTGTGGACGCCGGAGAAAATGCATACGCTGCTGTATGCTATCTGCTCATCGGAAAAAACAACAACTTAACTACGAGAGCGGATCAATAAGTCATAGTCGTAGTTATATGAAATGCAACACTGCTCCCATCAAGTACCACCTGTTAAGGTGCTATTACACGAAGTGTTTTTTACATATGTACTGTCACTTTTTTTATCCATATGAAATTCTTCATGTCTGTCAAAATTGTCTCTTACATACGATTCATAATTTTTGCTATCACACGTGCTTATGTATTTCCGTATGACATAACCTCTAAATGTAAACAACAGCTGATTTAATTTGTGAATTTACAAAAATTTGTTGTTAAAAAAAAAGGTTATGTATTTTTTAATTGTTAATTAATACTAAACAATTTATTTTTCTTTCAATATTAATCTTAAAAATTTACTCTGTTTTTCTTTCGCCACAAGCAGTGTTGTATTTTCATTTGTTTGTCATGCAAAAATAGAACCTGTTCTAATTGAAAAATGTACGTGTGACTTTCCTCATGTATTGTACATAAACAATGTTTCATATGTATCACACGATGTGTACAACTTTTGTTGTGGGAAAATTTGACAGTACATATGTAAAAAACACATCATGTAAAATTAATAGACTACTGTAAAATTTTTACCAAGTTCCGCCATTTACTTTGCGTTTAACAGCTGATCAAAACATACAACCTCGTGGTTCTTTTAAAATAGAAAAAAGTGAATTTCGAGTGCTCATTAAACATTATTTTTTGCGAAACAAAAAAACGTCAATCAAAGCAAGGAAAAGCTTGATAAATACTATTGTTGTGAGATTGTTGATGCCATAGGCATTTCATATGGCAGTCTGGTTTCGATTTTAAATGATCAGTTGGGTGTCGCGTTTGCTCTCAATTGACCATAAACGTAATCGTGTGACAACTTCAGTCTCAATGGCAAAATTCCATGAATTGGGCCTCACCCGCCATATTCTCCGGATTTAGCCCCCAGTGACTATTTCCAATTTCCAAACCTAAAGAAATGGCTCGGTGGAAAGAGATTTAGCTCCAACGATGAAATTATAGATCCAACAAATGCCTATTTTATGGACCTCGAAAAATCCTATTTTTGGAAGGGATACAAAAATTGGAGAAACGTTGGACTAAGTGTATTGAAGTGTGTTGAAAAAAAAATTATTTTTTTTTGCAAAAAAAAAAACTTGTGTTTCATTCTAAAAGTCACGGGGTTATTGATCCGCCCTCGTATCACTGTAGTCACCGCAAAAAGCAAGGTGGTGCCACTAAAACCACTATCGGTTTCGAAGCTTGAGCCACAAGCTTTACTAGGTACCGGATTAGCTAAATCAGTCAGACCAATTCTGAATATTCCCGCGAATTTTTCTCGATGGGGATTTTTATTTTCTTGAGAAAATAAACAGACAGAATATAAAAATAAGGGAGAGAGAATTACGAATTTTTGAAGTCAGCTGTTTTATTTGACTTTTTGGCATATTTACACGAAGGGAAATAATTTCTGCGCAATTTATATTTAGAATTGGGCTGAGTAATGCCGCATAAAAAAAACTGATTCCCAATTCTGGTGGAGTGATGTAAAAACTGGTTTGAGATGGCTGCGAATAGACCCTAGGAAATACCAGCAGTTGGTCATGCATCGTGTGGATATCGTGTGGAGATCTCTGGCACCACCAATCCTAATCAATGGAGATGGAGATTTTGCTACAAAGGTACCAGCAACATCGAACGTCACAACCTGGTTTAATGGGCTGATGCAAATGAATGGCCTCATTGTGACGATTTTGGAATTTTAGACGAATTACAAATGAAACGCTTCTCGCTAGTTGTAAAAAAGTTGCATAACACAACTAAACATCCAATACTTTTCCAATTGGAAGCGACAGACCAAAAGAAATTTTAAAACAAAGAAGTATTAAAAAATATCAAGAAGTAGTTGATATGACTCGAAGTGGTTGATATGACTCGAACCGTTTTAATAAAATACGCACAAAGAAGCGAATACATTCATGACATATTCAATTTAAAACATTTTAAGCCAAATGGAAAGGGAAGCAAACTAATTTCCCTTAAAGTCTCTTTACATAAAAATGACGTGAGTATCTCAATAATCACGACGATGTTTCGGATTGCCTAATAAACATCACGAAACATTTCAGTCACATGAAACGGCGTTTAACGAAATAAGAAACCAATACTAAATATCTCGACTGAGAGTTTTGTTTCGAAAAGTTCGTCGAATGTGCCAGTGGTCCAAAATTTATAATGCTGCTCCACAGTTGCCACAAATGGCATCATTGCCATCAGCAAGGCTCGCTGCATTCGAACTACTATTCACTTTTGTAGGCGTTGACTATTTCGGGCCAATATTACATATATTACAGTTGGCAGGAGACGAGAGAAACTGTGGGTTGTTATCTTCACCTGCCTAACAATTCGCGCAATACATGTCGAAGTAGCGCACAGAAGCACAAACTTATGTATCATGTCTATTTGCAACATTATTTCAAGACGCCGAACTCCTAAGGAAATATATTCCGTTAATGGCACAAATTTTAAAGCTGCTGGAAAAATATTACGCAGTCAACTCAAAACCCTTAATTTGTCAACAGTCAAAGCTACCTTTGACCAAATAAAGTGGAAATTTAACCCACCAGGCACACATGACTGGATCTTGGGAAAGATCGATCAAATAAATAAGGACCATAATATATAGCACATGCCCATCGATGAGGTTCAGCGACGAAAGTCTAAATGCTGTCTTATGTGAAGAAGAATTTACAATTAATTGCCGCTCATTTACCTTCATCGCTTGAATGCAATGACGACGAGGCAATTACTCCCAACCAATTATTGATCGGTTCGTCAAATAAACTAACACAAACGAAAATGTTGATCTTCGACAACGCTGGACAAATAGCGTTGGTGGATAAAAGAGTACGTGCCCATCATATCGCGCCGAAGCAAATGGTTCACCAAATAGTCTCTTATTCAAATTGGCGATTTCGTTGCTATTGTAGACCCAGATCTTCCACGAAATTGCTGACCGAAAGGAATGACAATCGACACAGTGGCAGCCAAAAATGGTCAAGTTAGAATACCGACGGTGAGAACCAAGAATAGCATATTAGAACGGCAATGGCGAAATTGGCAGTATTGGATGTAAGTAGAGGCTCTGAAAATAAACTTGACTCACTGAAGTCATGTACGATTGTTGCCGTTAATTCTAAGTAAAACTAACTTGTTTAGATCTCTTTAATTATATTTTCTATTTGTTCTCAAGTTTTCAAAAAAAAAAAATATTGTACTCATACTCATACATTAATTAATTTTTCCTTTATTTACATTCAAAAATTTATCCTACATTAAATTAAAATAATACATAAATATATATGAAAGGTTCACGGTTAGGTCACGTCATATTAAAATTATATACTTAAATAGAATAAATATTGAACAAAAGTGTAGTTTAAAACAAAGCGACAGGTGGTCAAATACAAATAATTTTAAAGTATCTCCTATTTTTTTATTTTCATTTTATAATAACGTGTTTGCCTATAAGGAACATTAAAATATGTGAATGTCGGCTTATTTGATGCTGGGCAAAAATTAGACTATCGTACATTTACTTCTGAACCAAATATGATACCATGTTAAAGAGCGTACTTTTTATTCAAAAATAATATTTCATATTTTTCACAGTTTGTTTTGTTGATGTTAAATAAAAAAAAAAAAAAAAAGTTAAAAAACATTTAACGATATTGATACCGTTGGCCGAGTTGTAGTAGGCTTTTTTTTATTGAATTTATAAAATCATTTCGTGATAAAATAAATATTCTAAAAAAACATTCGTTTTATTTCTAAAACTTGAAATATTTGCCGACGCACTACTATTGACCAACGGTAGTTGGTCATCCACTTCTATAAACAATGGAAAAGTTTTCTACAGTTCAGCATATTATAGAACGATTTTTGTGAGAAAGTAGAGTGAAAGACAAGGGCAGAAAGGCACCAAATAAATTTCTTACTGCGAACGACGAATGATGGACGAATAAGGAAAATTAATGAAAACGCCAAGTAATTGGCACAAAATTGGCTGATGAGGTACTTAATTCTTTTGGCAAGGCCTGTAGTGCATCAACATCGTAGTCTCTGGCAATCCATGAATTTCACGAGCCGGTTAAACTTCGCAAAAAAAAAATACTTTTTAAAGGATTCAGAATTTTGGAACACTGTAATTTTTTCCGATGAATAAAAATTGAACATATTTTATTTTTAATATGTTTGGCCAGATATTTTTCTTTGTTATATTATTGACGAGCTAATTTGACCTGATTCCTTTGAAAGTAAATTAAAAATGCATTTTTTAATTTCTTCTTTCCCAACGTTTCGTAGATATTTTGTCTACTTTATCAAGGGAACGTCTATTTAATTAAATAAAAACATTATTTTTACAATATTCACATCAATGACAAACCATAATAAGTTTTTACTTACAATATTATTTCTATATTGATCTAAATCTTTACATTTATAAATGGAACATAAATATATTTTTATAGAAAAACACAAAAACATATATAACCACAAATATAACATTTAAAAAAAAAAAAAAAAACGGATTACTTTTAATATCACAGTTTGTTGATGGCAACCAAATAGCATGAACTAATGTTGTTGGTGTCTTCTTTTAAGTTCATTGTCTTGTTACAAGAAATAATATTGTATAGAAATAATATTGTAAGTAAAAACTTATTATGGTTTGTCATTGATGTGAATATTGTAAAAATAATGTTTTTATTTAATTAAATAGACGTTCCCTTGATAAAGTAGACAAAATATCTACGAAACGTTGGGAAAGAAGAAATTAAAAAATGCATTTTTAATTTACTTTCAAAGGAATCAGGTCAAATTAGCTCGTCAATAATATAACAAATTGAACATATTTGGCTCGGATTAAAGGACGACGGTGTGGCGGAAGCCCAAGACACAGCTTGATTTAAGAGATACTAGAACACGTGGTGGCAGTGTCATGGTTTGGAATTGCATGACAGCATCAGGAATTGGAAATTTAGTTTTTCACCTAGGTATTATAAAAGAAAACTTCCTACAGAGTGCTGAGTGTGCGACGCAACTTTCGTTTCTACCTGGGCAACGACTCGAAACAAGTCGGTAGTGGTGTAGACATTGCTTGTATGGAATTGTCCCCAGCTCATGAAACCATCAGCGCAGTCTCCTGACTTGAACGATATCGAGAATATATGGGCGTTGTTAGAAACTAACATTTGCAAACATAACATTTCTAGCAAATAATGCTTAATAACAGTATTGCGAGAGGAATGGAGTAAAATTCAGCCAGAAACTACACAAAAACTGGTTGATTCAATGCAAAATCGTCTTAATGCTGTTATATCTCAAAGGGTTATCATACCAAATACTAAAAGTATTAAAAAATTCGAAGATTATGTTACTTTTTAAGAAATATGCTGCATCAAATAACCTGCTTAATGTAGAAATAGAGTTTTTTTACTTTATTTTTTTTTTTTAAATCAATAAAACAAACTGAAATATATGAAATATCATTTGCGAATGTAGTGTATCCATCTTGTATCTTGATATTTTCAATTGTGTTGTACATATTCAATTTTATTTGTGTTCTTATGAATAAAAAGGTACACTCTTTAAAATTTTGTTATTTTTTCGGTATCATATTTGGTTCGGAAGATAAAGCAAGATAAAGTTGAATTTTTGCCCTGCATCAAACAAGCTGACACCCGCTGTATATTTTTATCGTTAAATAAATCGAAGGCCGTTTAAACTTATATTTACTGCAATACCATTAGAAGAAAACACAATATGGTGCCGAAATATATGGTGTCGTTCAAAAACGTACGACGTGGCACTCAATATGTTAAACCCTACACGCACATTTATCCAATCTAATCTAACTATAACAATTTAATTGTTTCTTCTCAAAAAACTGCAGCACAAACCGGTAAAATTCAAAATTCAAGAAACCTAAAAATTGAACAATCGAATAACGTAAACTTTGTTAAACGGTCAAATTTCAACCAAAAATATAAACTTACTACCCGAAATGTTAAAATTAGATTGAGAAAATTAAGAAAATTGAACGATATTTCATTAACCAATTGTAAAAGTAGTTACTTAAGCCAGGAACAAAAACCACATACAATGCACTCGGTTTATAGTAGTAATATGGTAATTAAACAAACTTGTAGTAATAATACTAATATTAATAATGATGAATCTATCTTTAAAAAGCCTCTGCCAGTTAAGAAAAATGTTAGGAGTCAATCTTCAGTTTTTAAAATGCAAAAAGTTGTGACTTTAAGCGAGGACACAACTTCATTACAGGACAAAGATGTTAATAAGGTACAGGAACAGCCGCCTGCAATCGATATATCTAGTAAAAATATCAAAAGTACAGTTATAAAGGAAAATTTTGAATTATGTAAGGAAGAAAATAAAGCAAATGAAGCTCAAAAGTCCAGCAATGAAACTAAAATTCATACAGAAGACATTACATTGGATGCTCTATCGACAATAAGTAAAATATTAACTGAGGAAATCAACACTCTTACATGTCAAGGCGATAAAAAAATATCCCCCAATGTGTTAATGTCAAATTTAGATACTAATGCTAAAGAAGATTTGAATTTGTCAACAAAAGATCAAACAATTTGCAAACAACAACAAGAAATAACTAAATCTTGTGAAAAGATATTAGACAATGATGCTAAAGAAGAAAATCAAGAAACAACTGAAGAGTTACAACAACAAGAAATAAATAAATCTTGTGAAAAGATTTTACACAATGATGCCAAAGAAGATTCTGTCAATTCGATAACTGAAAATCAAGAAATAACTGAAAAGTTACAACAAGATACAAATGAAGTTTTGCCCTCTCTCGAATTTCCTCGAGCCTTTATTGAAATGGATACGAACATAAATTGTCATGTTAAAGCCTCAAATTCATCGGTAATCAATAAATCACAGCATTTAATAAGCGACAATAATGATGTCAAAGAAAAAGCGGATAAAAATATTGATGTTCAAGAAAAGGAAGTTGAAATGAAAACTAATGATGTTGAGTTAGAAAAAGAAACATCAAACAATGATAAACATGTTGAAACAGAACTTAAAATGGTCGTGAAAAAAACCCCTGAAATACAAAAAGAGCAAGAATTTGATGATTTAACGCAGAAGAAACAAACAACATCTATTGATGAAATCCCGGAAAAAGAAATGTTTACAAATGAGAATAGTCCTGAAGATGATAGCATAGCCACAAATGTTGAAAGTTTGACTAAAGATGAGGAAAAAGAATTTGAAAAAAATTCAACTTATACTGTAAAACCAAAAATAACGAAACATTCTAATAACATGGAAGTTGCTGAGAAACAAAAAGCCTGTGCAAAAATTTCAACTGATGCTGCAAAACCAAAAATAGTGAAAAATGACAATAACATGGAAGTAGCTGAGAAAGAAGATACAAATATGGAAATATTTAATATTGAAAATTCAAACTCAAATGCTAGAAATGTCAAAGACGTTGAGAACGATATAATTCTGCTAGCAGAAGATGATGATACATCATTGTTACAACAGCTTATCGATGTAATCGAAGATGATACCATAACGGAGTCAAACAACAAATCTAAAACGATAAAGAGATCTGATGAAAATACTCTCAACACTGAAACTTCAAAAAGTATTTTTTGTGCAGAATTTTTAGCAGGACTACCAAATGATACCTCTCCCTCCAAGACTCATATTATTAAAAGTAACTCTGAAGAATCGAAGGAAGACACTGACTGTGAATTTAAAAATAAAAGTACTATCACAGCAATTGATTTAGAAGCCATGAGGAAAAATACTTCGTATATACCAACCAAAATGCCAACTAAAAAGTGTGAGGCCGATAAATTGTTGCACGAGTTTGACGATATTGTAGGAAGTTCTTTAAATAAAAGTGTATCAGCATTAGAAACAATGCTATTAAGAAATAAAAAACGTGTTGTAGCTCCTGCTCCCAAAGCAACCACAATTAATTGTGGCGGCAACAAAGAAACTGGAAAGTCAAAGCATTTTACAAAAATATCTCAAAAAAATAAAACAGCACATAAAACTAAGAAGGATGAAATAAAATCACATATTTCAAAGGAATCATTAAATACTACCAAAGCAAAGAAATTTGAAAATAATACAAAAATATTTAAATCATCAAATAATGAGAATCCTCGAAAAAGTCTGGTGAAGCAGCAAAATATTGAAACTGCAAAGGAATCATCAGCAACAGTGTCGTCCAATAATGATAAACATTTTGAAAAACTTCAAACTTCCATTGATGAAAGTCAACAGCATATGACTTTAGAATTGGGTAATTGGCCAAATGACAAAAATGAATCAAAGTCCTCTGAAGCGGATGGTGGTGTCTCTGCTATATTCTCTTTTCCCAAAATTCCCATCATTTCAATATCCATACATACCACACCTAGCAAGAAAACTTATTTTAAAATATCAAATCGTGAAAATGAAAATGAAATCAATGAAGTAGGGAACAAGGAACCCGCAACTAATCGAAATGCCGAAATTCCAACTGCATCAGCAGACGAGAATGATGATAGCGAGAATATAACTAAAATTGGCCCTGAAGTTGACATTGATGATCAATCAACAAAGACCACCGAAGATTGTTTAATCAAAGAATATTTTAAGGAGGAACCCTTAGATGATGATGATATAGAAAACGAAGTAGAAGTTGATGCTATGGACATGGACAAATTTTCTCATGATTCCAATTCAGCTTGTTCTTTGCCGCTGAAAAAACGTCCAACACAATCTGATCAAGACGATACAGATGATTCTCAACACAACATCTTAGAGGCGAACTTAGAACAAACCGAAGAAATAGCCGTAGAAGTTGTTGTAGAAAACACTGATAAAGATTCAACAGAATTAGAGGAAAATACAGAATTGATTATCCATGAAGAGTGTCCAGACGATGATTCGCTGCACGACCCAGAAAACAATCATAACGAAGACACTTTACGAGCATCTAACAATATTGATGATAACAAACCATCTACAAGTGCAGCATGCTTAAAGAAGCTGGCGGCTGATCCTTCATTGCCATTTACAAGACGTGTTCATTTACCCGCAAGACCGATAGGGCAAACCCCTATACAGATTGTGGCGCCACAGTTAAAAGATGGATCTCCTTCACCATCGCGAGACAATAGATCAGCCGAACCTCAAACGGCTGTTATATCACGATTGCAGGCCAACAACAGTAGCCAACCTTTGCCAGAATCTTATCCAGCTACACCTATGTTGAGTGTGGCCAATGTGGAAAAACTCATGGACTTTAATCGTTTCATAGAAGATCTCTTAGCCTCCCCCGATGTTATGACCATTATTGATAATGCCAATGCTTGCGGTTATTATGCCGATGGACAGGCCTATGAAATGGAACGCATAGCTATCTTGGAACATTATAATATAGCCAATGCAAAAGGCACCACAACGGCCACCAAACCTTTGTATTGGCGGAAAAGTTCTAGAGACACCATTTCCATATTTAACGATAATGACAACGAATGGATTTCATTGCCACCGTCTACAGCCAAACAACTATTGAAATTATCATTTGTCTTATCCATATTGCAGCAACAATATAAAGTTAGTGACATCCGCCAACGCATAAACATAGCTCTTACATTCCTAATAAAGACTTCCTATAATTCGAAAATTAAACCGACATCAGCAAACACTACATTGCAACAACGCATGCAGCAATATTCAAGAACTATATCCGAGACAACCAACTCAAATCATCATAAAAATACACAACCCTTGCCCTCGACAAGCTACTTTAGGATTGCCACAAATAATGATAATTTAAATACAAATTTCTGTATAAACACTAACATGGAAACAGTACAAGATATGCATGCACAAGAAAAGGCCTTGCAGCAGGAGACAACAGCCGGGGTGGCGGCTGCTAATCCAAATAATAACTTAATACAATATCCAAATGAACAACCATTGACAATTTGTCAGCAACAACCACATCATATCTCTAGCAATAGTTTAGAGCAGCAACAACAGCAACAAGATAAACGTATTAGTTCTTGGGAAGAATTTGCTAATGATCAACTATATATTAATCCACCTTGTGCAACAAGCCCACAAAATGAAGTTATCGTTAATACAAATGGTGTGCAACTTCATGATATGCCACAAATCTTTCAAGATCAACAAAATATATTTATATCGATAACAGATGAATCTGCAACGACGTCGTCGTCGGCAGCTGCGGCTGCTGAACCTATACACAAATGTAATACAAGACAACAACAACAACATAGAAATGTAGAGGATATATCCCCAGGATCTACAACGTGCGGACCTTATGCCAAAAGACCATGTCTAGGAAATAATAATGTAACATTAAATACTAACTCTCATTTTCAAAATCATTTTGCTGGCACTTCAGCCGTCAGCAATCTGACACGTAATGTAATATCAACCTTTGGTAATCATGAAATTAATTTGCAGAATCCCTATCGTTTGCAGCAGCAGCAGCAGCAACAACAACAGCAACTTCAGCAGCAGGAACAACAACAGCCACAACAACAACAACAACAACATGCAAATCAAAGTTTTACACAAAGAATGCAGCAGAACAACAACGTACCCACTAATGTTTATAATCCTAGAAATCTTACGTCTATGCCACAACAACAACAACAACAACAGCAACAGACTGCTCATAATCGCATAACTACTAGATATGGCGGCACAGTCTTAAATACACAAAATTCAGCTCAAACTAATAAACAAAACGAATCAAATTATAAAGATATTTTACAACCATACATTACTTATTTGATTAAGGATCATGAAAAAACATCCAAACATTTATGGCAGGTTTTCAAAGAAGTATCTAACTCCACCAAGACTTATCAGCAAGAAGACAACAATAGCCGTACTACTAATAATATAATTTTACCGCCGCTTATTAGAAATCCACAACAGAATCATATGCCTCCGCTAAGAGATATAACAGAATTGCCGTCGTTATTAAGAAATCCCCATAAACATCTAATGACTACTGCTCTACCAGTTAGAGAGTCGGGGGCTCTACAGGTAGTGCAATCATTTTTAGAGCAAACTCAACAGACTTATGAAAATACCCAACAACAATGGCAACAGCAACAACAGTTACAACAGCAACAACAACCACAACAACAAAGAATATTGACAAATCAAATTGGCATGGATAATAAATCACAACAACAACAAAATGCAAACGTTATTAATCCTGGATTTGTCAAGGAATTTGTAAATTTTGTGGGATCCAGAGATGAAGTACAAAAACCCAAACTAAGGAACTATAATATACAACAACAACAACAGCAGCAGCAGCAATTAACTGATCAACCAGCTCAACAGAGACAGCAACAACACCAAAAAGAAGCACCAACATTGAATAGTGCCAAACGTAAATGTCAAGAAAGAAATGACATGTTAGCTGAAGACTTGAAACAAAAAATGATTGAATTTAATTTACTCAAACAAAATTTTCATGTTAAACTATTTGAAAAAGAGCACCTAACGAAAATTCCCCCAAAAACGACAACAACTAACCAACCAAATAGATATGTTGCACGTCGTGGTAGACCAAAAAAATCTCAAAAACATTCTAATCTAGATCAAGTTAACGATACTGCATACACCTCTAAATCTGGCGAACAGCCTGCAAATAAGATTAAACGCACTAGAGCTACAAGAGGCACAACCTTAAACGATAATGTTGTCTCATCTAACATAGATCATGCTTACTATAGACAACGTTCTACCACAGTTCGTGGTGCTAGAAAACGTAAAAGTGCCAGCAGCGTTAAATAGAATTAATTTACAGTAAACAATTTTCAAATTGTTAAAAAAAATTGCTTTCACATTCAACAAAACTTTTAAGAAAAGTTTTTCATTAGAGATTAATTATTATAATTATTTTTGAAGTGTGTATGTATGTGGTTTAATAGATATATAGTATTTATATATTAGATTTATAGATATTATGTATTATTTTTTTTTTATTTGAATTTTGCATATTTGAATATTTGTTTATATGTATGTCTCTTTTGGATTATATAGATTATACAGATTATTAAAAATTTGTTTATATGCTTACGGCCGTATTTATAATGAAAAGTTATGCAGTACCTAGCATGAGTATTATTTATAATGCACTTGCTGCTGCGTTTGCTAAACTCAGACCAACAACCTTTCAAACACTGACTAAGTATGTTAAAAGAGCTTATGTGTGTCAAACTAAGCAAAACAAAATATATAAATTATTTTTAAGCGCAAACAAATATTTTTTACTTTGCGGATCTTTTAAACATTTTTTTTTTACATAAGTTTCAAATTAAAATAATTTTAACTTAACACTTGTAAATATAAATTTTGAAAAAATGAAGGAGTGAAATCACACAAATTGAAATGTAGAGTTGATTTTCACTATATCAGGTGCATTAATGCAAAAAATATGGTGGCATTATAAATTTCAGAGTTGTTTTTAAAGCTATTAGATGACAACAAAAAATTGATTATGATTATGATTATGAATTGACTATGTGCTTACTAAAAACTAAGGCTAATCGGTTGACTAGTAAGAACCTCGTTGAGCGCGACTTGTAAGCAGCAGCTAACTTTTCATTATGAATTCGGGGGTTAGTTTCTAGCCATTAATTAGGAGCCATATATTTTTAGAGAATATATGTTGTTGCTTAGTCCTTAATATTGAATGTTCCTTGAAAATTATTTTATATAAATTTTGACAAAAGCCTGTGTTAAAAGTTGCAATTGGTTGAATGAGCTGCGAGGATCTTAATCATATAAACGGTTTTTTTTTATTCTTTTTGTGTTTGTTTTTCGTTTTTTTTTTTTTTTTTTTTTTTTTTTTTTTTTTTTTATTTTCATTTTCAATAGTATTATAATGTGGCATATAACAAATTTCTCATGTAAATATAAAACAATTGCAAAAGTTTGTTATACAAAAAATTTTATGAACCACTTAAGAAAGGCACATCAATTTCATTGGAATTAAGTTTAAAACAAAATTTAACAGTAATCAACAATCAATTAACCATTATTTGTGGCGATCGTTGGAGGATGGCCATATCTAGGACAAGCTTTAATATTTCGTAACATTATTAACATTCAACGATCAACATTATCATTCCAACAACAATCTACATTAACACACTCAACAGTCAATATTTTGTATTCCATCAACCCAATATCAATTGACACACCATTAAGCAGCTGAAGATTATGAAAGAAGATCATCATCAATCAACAAAGCCTGGATTTTGATACCACCACCAAATGAAAACCATCAATCAACATTTCTTCAATTTATATATAAATATAGAGAATCCACACTCTTCAATACCGTCTAATTCTGCATAGCTATGATATTAACAATCAACCTGCTATATATTGGCTTGTAAGTGATCTCGTAGCATACTAAAATTTATCAACTTTCATTTGAAAAAAAAAATCTAACTTGGAAATTTAATTATTTAAAAACTGAAAAACCTTAATATCTTAATGAATTCTTAATATTCCTTGTTTTTTTTTTTTTTTTTTGTTTTTTTTTTTATTAAAATTATATTTATTAAGTATATTAGTGTTTTGCATATAAGTTATTTAAAGCAAAAAATGCAACTCACCCACTCAACTACTATTACTGCTACTACTACACGTGGAACCAAAAAGTTTTCTTTTCAAAAAAAGCTTAAACTCTTAAAACTGCGCCTTATTGGTTAATATATTCACTGCGTAACATAGAGCCATATTTTTTAAAACTTCGCTATTAACTATTATTATTAATATATAAAATGCTTTTGTTTGGTTCCATAACATTTGACAATAACGGATTCTTCTTTTTTCCTTTTTTTATTATTAATTAAGATTTATCATAACTATATTTAAAAACAAATATTGGTAAAAAAAAAACAAAAAAATTGCGATCTTATGACTTAATTGGTTCATGAAATATCTGTTTAAAAAAGTTAGTCATTTTTAATTGTTTTAATAATATAAAAAAAATGTTTGGCAATGAGAAGAAATAATATTCTAATACATAACTACTACATATTATTAGAACTATTGCATTATGTAACACACAAGTTCATTTTCCTTAAGTCTTTTCAAGTGGTATTTACAAATCATAAGTTAACACCTATTTTAACAAAATTTTAGTTTTGAACCACACCTTGTATATTTTGTATGTATTGTAGTTTATAAGAAACTTTTGCAATTGTTTAACGTATAAACATGAACCGTACCTAGGGGTTATGAATCCAAACAAAAGTAATTTTTAGAGGTGTTGGGATTATTTAAATTTTTTTTTTCAAATATTCGCATTCTTGCTAGATAACAGTCTTTTTGATGGAAATTTTATTGTAAATATCTAAAGACGAGCACTTAGATATCTACAACGACTTTCATTATTTTCAAGATGCTCTAGGCTGTTTGCTACCATAAGTGACCTGAACACAACAATTTTTATTGTCATTTTAACTGCAAACTTTGAGTTTATTTATATAACACTAATGATACACGAAACGAACTGTAATTGGAAGATATCATATAGGAAGAAATTATTTTAAAAATTATATTCACAGAATTTGTTGACATTATCGATCTCGATCGTCTTGTGTTACGTAAACAAGCGACAATAATCTTGTATGCTCTGACTTTCGACTCGTTTTCAATCCATTCTAATTATTATTGCACATATAGATTTGATCACAAATAACAAGTATAAAAGATGCGGAAGTGAAAGCTAGAACACAAATATGTGCTTAATCGCTTTATTTTCATGTGAATGTGAAAGTCGGAATAGAGCTGAATGTTGGTTGATGCCACTATGAAGCTGTTAGGAAATGTATTTCTGCTTGGAAAGAATTCATTTATTCCTACAAAGCTAATTCCAGTTCAAAGTGCAGTCAGAGGAAGCGTTCAGTAGTTTGCTGATGAATTAAAAACTCCAGTACTGATCTTCTACGCAAACAGTCGAGAACTGCGACTCCGAACTAAAGTTCACTCTGATCTTCGGGGCATATTAAGGGGGGTAAGGTTTTAAAAGCAAAAAAGGCGTATTTTCATATTTTTTTTTTTTTTTTTGAAGATATGAATAATGTTGGATTATTTATTTCATATACACGCTATAGCATAACATTTGAAGAATCTTTGAAAAAAATTTCAATTAAAAATTTTAATAAATAAGTCCGTGACAGCGAATCTTCCGGGGCGTTGTTGTTTTGCGGTAAACATCATAACTCGTTACAGGATCCTGTGAAATAAAAAATCGAAATGCGTTTAAAAGGTAACATGTTTCCCGAGGTAATCACGAAGAGTTTTTTCATTTTTTTTTTGCAGCATTTTGAAGTGAAATCACGATTTTTGCTATAAAATTTAGATGAATTTGTTGTTAAAAAAGGGGAAGAAAATTGAAAATAAAAAACTCTTCGTGGTTACCTGGAGTTTTATGTGTGTAAAATTTCAAAAGAATCGGTTAAGAAGATATTGAGTTACGATGTTCACGGACTTCGAACATGTTATTTGCGAGAAAATCGATTTAAAGTTTTTAAGGTATGTCCTACCTTCAATCCCACAAAAATAACGTTTTTTGGAAGTGCTGTAGCTCAGTCGTTTTTCAATTTATCAACTTTGGGTTTTTACGTAAAAGTAGACGTAATTCTCTAACTTTTTCCGCATGTCTCTATTTTTTTATCCTTCGCTCCCAGAGCGATGAAAACGGGTACGTAAAAATGAGAAGGCAATCGGGGTGTCGTTTTTCTTTTGAACCAGATGTGATATCGAAATTCGGCGGACGGAATTTTGGTGGTACTCACGTCCGGCAGGTCCTGAACAAGGATATTTCCAAAATAAAATTAACAAAATTGGGCAATTTAAAAAAAATACAAAAATTAGCAGTTTTTTTTGGGGGTTTTTGCCCCACCCCTCCTCCGGTAGTAAAGTTAGGCCAATTATCATAGTTCAGGACCTGCCTGACGTGATTACCTACAAAACGCCTTCCGCCGAATTTCGATAATAAAAACGACACCCCACTTTTGAAAAAAAGAAATTTCGAGAAAAACGCATATAAAGTTTTGTTACAAGAATTTTCTATATTGTCGTACAAATTTATATATACATATATAGCTCTGTAACTCGAAAAATAATTAGAATTTAAAAAAACCCTTTTAGGGCATTATTTTTTAAGTATTTTAGAAGAAATTTATGGGAAAAAAAAATCGAAAAAAAAATTTTTTAAGGGGAGGTCATACTTTAAAATCTGATTTATATACGATATATCGTATATAACCGGTCGCTGGAAATGCTGTATCTTTTTTAGTTTTGCTCCAATTTACTTGACACAACACATTAGCACTGGTACTGAGACAAGTATTCTTCAACTTTATCGCCTCCATTGAAAAACCTTTTCATCGCTTCGTACCACAATATTCAGTTAATAAACCTGAAAATTAACGTCCTGCGTTTTCAAAGGTGTACAAATAAGTTTGTCCTTTTTAATAAAAAATTTTACATTTTTTGAGAAAGAATGCAACCTTATAGATACTTTATTAGAAGTATTTTCCATCGCTTGCCACTGCTTTTTCCCATTTTTCTGGCAGCGTACGGATACCGCGTTGGAATAATGCTTCATCTTTTAAGGCTATCCACGAATTGACCCAATTTTTGCTGTCTTCATACGATGTGTAGTGCTGTTCAGACAGGCCATATGTTATTGATCGAAACAAGTGGAAGTCAGAAGGAACAATGTCTGTTGAAAAGGGGCGGGTGGTGTATAACTCCCGAAAGGAGTGTTTACAAATAGGTTTTGGTCGGTGCTGCAACTTGTGGATGAGCATTATCATTCAGAAGAATAACTTTGTCGTGTCTGGCAACCGTTCCTTGAGTGTTCGATCCACTCCACTTGGCTTCGGTAAACCAAGTTACTGCTTAAAGACATACACTACGACTTTCGTATAAGTCGTTCTACGCGAAACCTGATGCAGCTTCATACGAAACATTGAATTCGGTGAAAGCAAAGTTGCTACTTTGGAAAGGCATTCGATCCCCTGAAGCACAGCGCACTCTTGTCAAAGTTTATTAATTTTTGTGTTTGCAATGACTTTTCTCGATTTATATAAATTTTTCTCACAGATCGCACTATACGTGATGTTATAGATGCGGTCTCAACCAAAGAGTTTCAGTGAAAAGCAGGCTCTGTTCTTTCTTAATGACTTTTTATGTCAAGCATCCATTCCCATGTACTTTTTTGCAGACGACAGCAATATTTGTGATTCATATTCCAAACCTTCGGGAGATTGGCTTGAAACAATATATGAATGACTTTGACCTCCTTCGTAGTTAATTAAAATAATTAATAAACTAATGTAAATTTGAGCAAGCTGCGTCATTTAATTTGTGTTGGACAACCATTGAAAGCAGACAATTTCTAAAATTTTTGCAAAACATTGAAAAAAACATTTTTTGGGGAAAAACCATCACCGAAACCAAGGCGGCACGACTTGATAGACGCTATGAGGACTCTTCACCTTCAACTTCAGTGGTAAAGAAGTGTTTACTGAATACCGGTGTTGTTGTGAACCCGAACATTAAGGTCGTGCAAAAGTGGTCGTCGATAAAATCCATGGAATGATATTGTACGATCGGAGAATGAATCTGTGTTAGATGGCTGAGCTGTGGCCATTTCAATTAGGCGAGAACATCACATTTTGTATGTATATTTGGACACTCGACTAGAAGAGCAGCCGTGTGACCACTTCAAAGGAGGAGTGATTGGCGATGTTCAACTACAACCCGAAGGATTTTTTGTAACCAGTAACAATTATCACAATGTTCAATAAATCGCTGATGCAGGCTGAAATGCCAGAAACCGGTCCGATTAAGATTACAGTGTAGATATGAATTTTTGAAATATATGATTTCTTCTTCTCTACCACGCACCATTGAAACAAAATTAAAATTTGCATATTAATTACAGTATTAATTGCAATTTGTCTAAAATATTACGTCAAATCTAACAAACTCACTTAAATTTGGTTTATGGTAACTTTCTATGTCCATTAATGACATCAAGCAGCATAGCTGGACCTAAAGACTCTTTCCAAAGAGTCATGGCATGTTATACTCGTATGTTTTAATTTACTTTTATCTTGATTTTTAGCAAAGTTATGACGTATTTTTCATCTGAAAAATGAAAAGAAACGAGTTACGAGGTGACAACTTATATCTATTTTCAATCCCTTTACAAGTCTCATACTATCATAGAATGTGTTTAAAACTAGTCGAAAAATTTAAATTATAATTGTAGTTCTTTTGAATTGAGTAGAAGCATACAACTGCTAAAGGTCCAGGGCAAATATAACATAAGCAGAAGAACGCCACTTTTATTTTTGGGCTAAATATGGAAATCTAAAGCAAGTAATACATTAACAAGGAATTATCAAGATTGTATCACATTTGCCATCATTTCAAATCATATTTCGTATATCCTACTAGAAGTGCTTTAAATATATACTAATTCAATTTTTTTTTTTTTGTATTCTTTTCTTCCTAATTTTTTTTTCTACAACTGTAGAGCGTATAGCAGCAGCTGCAACATTGTTTCGAAACATATTTGATAGGCCACGCCACGATAGAACGCCATTCTCATACACACCGGCTTTTTCGCCCTCATCATCATCGTCGCGCTCTTTAACGTCCCCAGCTACTGAAATAGAAACAAAACCCAGATATCTGAAAAATACAAAGTCATCATTAAAACTTCGAAGGGCCACCATTTGTAGTAGAGATTTTTTTCATAAAGAACAGCCAAGTGACGACGAAAGCAGCAACTCTCATATACGAAATCGAGAGGCATTCAATTGTTTAGGACCACCAGGTGTTCCGTGCTCATCTTTTAGAGATGGCAAATCCATAATTGCATCTTGTGATGATTTTGATGCCGTTTCCGATTCCGATGCGATAAGAAATGGTCGTTATAAGGATGACGATAAATTAAGGAAACGTTGTGCTGTGGTCATAACACCCACAAAAGAAATTTTGCAATATGAACGTAAACGTGATGAAATGTACAATGAAATATTACTGAAACAGCGGAAAACCTTGGAATTACGTGCAATTGAAAAACAAAGAGAAAAGGATAAAAGACGTTTAGAGAGAGATGGCAAAAGAGAGCCAATAAAATGGAACGATAAGGGGGGAGCAGCACTACCTAAAAGATCAGCAATAGAAAGAGATAAACATCTGAGAGAGTATAGAAACTATAACGATATATGCTTGAGTAGTGAATCAGATATAGAGACCCATTCTCAGTTTCGTACTAGAAAGCAAAAGCAAAAACAACAAAAAACACAGAAGCAACATCATCAACAACACATTAAAGAGCTACAGCCTTTAAGTGTACAAACTGAAATGACAAAAGTCACAAATTCGTTGCTGAATGAAATTGATGCTCATTTGGATGAGCCAGAAAGTAGTGGGGAACATAAAAACCATAAAGTCGAACAGGTAAAAGTTAAGAAACAATCTGAAAGAAATGATAAGTGTGGTAAGTCGACAAAAATGAGAGAGCTTAATCTATTAGTCGATATAGCACAACCTTTATCACCACCATATCCATCAGAATTACAAAGCAATTCCGAAATTCAAACAACGTCTTCAAAAACAGATGAAATGAATGTTACTCCGGTCACACTTGTAAATGAAACGGCCACTGTAAACAATATATTAGAGAAACAATTAGACGTTAGTAAGAAAGCGCCTACAACATCGTCAGAGCAAGAATGTCCTGAAGAAGGACATGTATCACCAGCAACTGCAGCAGCTGAACTTCCCACTAGTTTGGGTCCATTATTTGAAACTGAAGATCATCAACATCAAAAACAAAACAATAATCCTAATGAAATCTGTGAAAACTCTAGGGAAGAAGCCCTAGAGCAAATTCTTGAAGAATCATTAAACGTTCTTAAATCTGTAACTAGTCCTCCTGAATCTGAATGTACTTTAAAAAATAGCAACGATGATACACAAACTAAAAAACCAAAAACAGAATCTATAATTCCATTATTAATAAGTAGTGTAGAGTCTTTAAATCATATGGAACTAAATATAGACCGAGATGAATCTATACCAGAATCACCTACAAAGCAAACTCCAAAAAGAGTTAAGAAAAAAAAATCACTAAATAATACAGTTTTTATAGCAGAAAACTGTTTACCCAACAACACAAATATAGCCAAAGAGTTAGAAAACTATGAAATGGAAAGTAATAAGGCATTGTCTAAAGCTGTGGATAGCCACTTAAATAACAATGCCATTCTTTTATCATCCACTCTTATGGAATCTGATTTGAATGCGACAGATATATGTGAGCATGAGATAACAAATAATTTAAGGCCATCATCCTTAATGCCGACGGATATTTCTGATATTTCTGATTCGTTGGAATCAGAAATATCTAAACATTTACCGGACATAGCAGAACCCTCTCCTATAGTTACAACTGATATGTCTGAGAACTCAATGGAGTCTGAAATGTCAAAATCTCTTTCCGAAAACACGGACAACCCGGCAGTTGATATGGCGGATCTTACTTTACCCGCTTTACCTTTGGTGCTGCCTTCTATACCATCAACAACACAAGCAGAAGTGGATAACAATTATAATATAAATGCGACATTGAACACTCCCACAAAAATCCAATTGGTAAGCATAATGGATACTATAACTCTACAGTCTACAGACAGTTTAAATACCCCAATAAAGATTGGCATAGAACCAGTATTAGAAACCACTATGGAAAATGGCTTAGAAGATGTTTTAGAAGAGCCTATGAAAAATGGCTTAGAACCCGAGTCAGATACCAATGTTACAAAGTTTCTGGATTTAATATTAAATAAGACCGTTACCGATGCTGAGTCGGAAACACGAGATAAAATTCTAAAAGAACTTAACGCCATAACCGCCGACATTTCAACAGCTTCATCTTTGGAAGATACTGATGAAACCGTTGCAGTAGATAAAGAAAATAAATCAACCGATTCTTGTCCACAGGTAATTTCAGAAATCAACTCTGTTGTAGTAGATACTGAAACCGTGTTAACAGTCAACGAACATAATTTAAGTGATTCGGGCGCAGAAGTAGTTTCTGAAATTAATTCAGTTGAAACTGTTCCCGAGATTATTGAAAGTAAATCGGTTGATTCTGTAGCTACTGTGATCGAAATAAAATCATTGAAATTGGATTTGAATTCTTTAGATTTTGAAAATAAATCGGTCGATGCAATTGATAATGAAGCTTTGGCTAATGCATCTCTGGACTCTATTAATGTTGGGGAGGCAAATAAGTCTTTAGATTCTTCTAATTTGCTGACAACAGAAGAGAATATACATTTAGATGATGCTACAGCTACTGTAATTGTCCATAACTCTTCAAATTCCTATAGTTCCAAACAATATGATGATATTCCTGAAAATTTAACAGTCACAGCCATAAATTCAAGAACTTCTGCCGAACTTATTCAATCCAATGCTGAAGCTTGTGATATATTAAGCGATTCTGAGAAGAACTTACTGAAAATTCCCCTTCAAGATTACCATTATACTCAGGCGACGCCGGCAGCTCCTATGAATGGTGATGATTCTGAGCTATCACCGTGCATTAATCTACCCAGTGTACCTATTAAGTTAAAATCACCGACAAGACGAACATTTAATATCAAGTGCCGCGTAAGACTTAAACGTCTGAACGTAGCCAGGCACTGTAAGACAAAAGTTAATGAAACTTGGGTAGCTTTACCCTTAAAAAATCCAGAAGAAGAAGAAACTGCGGCAGCTAATAACGATGAAATTTCAAACTGTGATAATGAAAATGAGACTGCAACTACAACGTCGTCTCTAATTAAAAAACCTTGCTTAAAAATTAACAATAACAAACTTACCAGAGAGAATATCGAAGAAATTAATATAAATAAATCGACTGAAGCTGAAGATGAGAAATTGTTGGAAAACGTGCCAACACCAACGATTATAGAAAAACCTCTTTTAGTCAATACATTACCAATCTCTACTAAAAGCAAATCAAAAACTTTGAAATCTGTTACGTTTGATTTGTCCAATATACAAGAAGGTCAAATGAACAGCACCTCCTCTAAATACAAGCAGAAGTCGAAAGGATTTTATATGAAAACCCATAAACATCCCAGAAAATTACCCGAAAATACTTTAAGAGCTGCAGAAACTTTACAAATATTTGTAAATACAATCAATGATAGTATACAAACGCCACCACCAGCTGAACTTAATAAAAAACGTAGTCCTATTAAAAATAAATGCATAGCAGAGGATGAAACACCCATACCACCCTTAGCTTCGCCATTATTGGAGGTTGCTCACAAAAAAACTGATAAGTCAAAATCGCCGTCTTTAACTACAGCTGCCATGCCCTCCAGAATTTGCAGTGAATTAACCACAGGTCGAATTTACACATCTTCGCCGTTGGATCAATCATTGCCAAAATATGATGATAATGTAGATACAGTAGCTGATCCAGGATTGATTTTGCCCACCACAACGGACATGAGTAGAGTAAGAAGAAAATCAAAGAAAGCTAAAAAATCATTAACGAGACACGAATCGGTCTATGATACATCAACGGATGATACAATTAACCAGAAACCATCAGTGTGTAATGGTGTTGAGGATACCGATAACGAAGTTGATGTATTTACTGAAGAACTGCTACCGATACCGGCAACTAATGAACACATTTTGGAAGAGATTGTTACTGCCCAAACGCCTCATATTGTTACGGGCACTGGCATACGTGAGGATTACATGAATATAGAGGCCACCGATACAGTCCCCGTTAACTTGTTTAACGATGAAAGCCGTGATTTAGCTACGCCCGAACTAAGGCAGAGTACTGGCGAAACAAATGTTGTAGATTCGTCCTCCTTTTTAAAGAAGTCTCCTTTGGTCACTGGTAACTCAGCTACAGAGGCGGCGACAAAAATGGGCAATTTAGATATGTCAATGCTATCGCCCTCAGAACATGAGGTATCTTCCACTCAGGAAAGTTTTTTCCAAACACCCATCAAAAACAAGCAAAACGGCGATGCGTCTGGCGATAAAGATAAAATGAATTCTTTGACAGCCCAACAACAATCACTGGAGGATACAAATACAAAAACCAAAGAAGATAAAACTTCTTCCGCTGGCCTCTTACAAAATAATCAAGTTGATACCACAAATCATTCACCAGAAATGTGCACTTTAACGTTGACGACAACATCTCCATCGTCGTCGTCATCATCATCATCAGCAAATCGTAAAATGCGTAAGGCTTCTACACACGATGAGATATTATTTAGTGAACTCCAGCAGCTACATCAAAAACCCTTACAACAACAGCAGAAACGAAAAACAGCTACAACAACATATTTTGCTGAATCCACAAGTGATAATAAAAAAATGAAGGTTATATCTGAGGAGACCAAAACGAATGGTTCTTTTGGAAAATCAGAAGATACAATTAAAAAAATAGGTGTTGAAGTTGATATTAAAACCGAGGGAATAGAGTCAATAGGTTTTGTTGGCAGCGCAGGCGGTGGCGGCGGAGGAGGAGGTTCCTCACCCTCAACAACCACCACAATAAATGAAGAGAATATCTCCAGAGCTAAACGTAAAAAGATGAAATCTTCAATAAAGAAGAAACAAAAATCTCTAACAACAACCACATCTTATAGTCCTCATATACCAGCCAATCCTTTAATCATAACAATACCCAAATCTGGAATAGTGAAATTGCCTCAAACTCCCTCACCCATTTATATTTCTGACCAACCAGCAGAGCCACCTACCACTCTAAAGTTTTATAACAACGAAACACATAAAGAAGAAGAAAACCATCACCATAACAATCATCATTCTTTGAAAAGAGATAAACATGCTGGTAAAAAATCTAAACGCTCTAATAGTCCTGAAAATTTGGTGCAAAAAATACTTGAACCTGAAGATATTAAGCAGTTTGTTAATCCAAAACACGAGTTATCAAACGCCACTTATAATTCACAGGAAACGCAAAATGGCGCTGCATTAATAGATGCATCGCCGCCAACAACTTCGTTATCTTTAACAATACCAATGAAAAAGAAGGTTAAACGCTCTAATAGTCCTGAAAATGTTGTTCAAAAAGTACTTGAACCTGAAGACATTAAGCTGTTTGTAATTCCAAAACACCAGTCATCAAACGCCACTTATAATACAGAGGAAATGCAAAATGCCGCTGCGTTAATAGCTACTGTGTCGTCAAAAACTTCCTCATCTTTAACAATACCAACGAAAAAGAAGGGTAAACACTCTAATAGTCCTGAAAATGTGGTGCAAAAAGTAATTGCATCTGATAATATTAAACAGCTTGTCAATCCCGAGTCATCAAACGTCACTTGTAATTCGCAGGAAATGCAAAATACCGCTACATTAATAACTGCTTTGCCATCAACAACTTCCTTATCTTTAACAATACCAGCGAAAAAGAAGGGTAGGCCATTGAACAGCAAATCTAATGACAACGCTAAATCATTTGTTAGAGATAAATATGATGTAGTAAAAAATAATGAAATTCAACAAAAACATCCCGAATATTTAAATAAAGTTAAAGAAAGAGGGTTAAAAACTAACGAAAAAAATGATAATCCAACAAAACTATCGAATAAACGAAAAAAGGAGAAAGAAAAAAACATATCTTCGGCAAATGTATTGAAATTGATAACACCCAGCAGTTGCAATAAAACCATGACACCCACCTCAAATAATACATTTACCAACAACTTGTCGTCCTTATCTTCTTTCTCCGCCTCCTCTCTATCTCCCATAAACAACAAGCAAGCTAGTAGTAAATCCACAAAAAATTCACCAGACATAAATTCCTCTAACTCGAATTATAATACGAAATTGAAATCTCTCTCAACAATGCCAACATCAACAACAACAGTTCCAAGCTTGGCCAAATCATCTTCAATGACCACAGTATCTACAAGTAATGTAAAAAAAAAATTGAAAACCAAGTAGCCAAGAAAGGAGGATTGGGAAAAACAACAGAATAGTAGAATGCCATTAAGAAAGAGGGCGATGCTCAATTTTTAAAAAAACTAACAGGAATAACAAAGATATTTAGTTTAAATGTGTAGTAGACTTTTTTTATTTCTCAAATAACTTTTATATAACAAACTGCAATTAGATTTATAGTAATTTATTTTTATGGTTAAAATAATTAAAAACTTAATTAATATTAATATTATACAAATATTTGTAATTTGTTTAACCAGCTGAATTATGTTTTATTTGCCGTCGTAAAATAAATATTCTGTTTTTATTTGTACGAATTTATTTACTTTCAATTAGTTCGATTATTTTTAAATTATTTAAAAAAAAATAAAATAATTCATTATAAATGAATATTTTTAATTTATTTCAGACTGTATAAAATCATATTTTATTAACTTAATTTTTAACAAAACAATAATATAGATACAAATCTATAAAATTTAGTTTTAGGTTATTCTACTTTAAGTATTTTCAGTATAAATTCATATATAATATAAAAAAAATATTTAAATGAAATATTTCTGTAAAAAACTATTGAAAGCAAGAAACATAAAATACACATATTAAACACTTAAATACACGTACATATAAAGAAATTAAATATTTTATGATTATTATAAATATGATTATTGAAAATAATAAATGCATACATACATACACACACGCACGTATGTACGATTACAAAATTATTTCTATCTTAGAATGTACGAAGAGATATACCTGTACGATTCTAATTAAATGTCAAACAGGAATAGTGTTTTTTTTTTTTTTATTTAAAAACATTTTAATAAAATAACTACACAAGTAATAACTACCTGTCCTTGAAATTGTAAGTCTTATTTAGAAAAAGGAAAAATATGAAAATAGTAAAACAATCCTTGCAAGTCACCCAGTAAGTAAAGTATTTTTGTTGGTACTATATCAGTAATTCTGTTTCAAAAACTACAACGGTAGGTATAAGGTATTAAATAAAAAGTTGTCTAAAGGAGTCGTAGCAATATGATCTGCTTATTGTTTTGATATTTCTTGACCATCGTTTTGAATATACTGGCCCCAGCGTTTATCGTTGTTATTATATGGCATCTTGCGAAGAACTTTAAAACGCAAAAATTTAGTGTCGCATCGTGTGGGCTCATAAACAAGCCGTTTTTAAAATTCGCATTATTTATAGAAATGCAACAAAATTCAACACATTTTGAAATTCTATTACAATTTTCGGTATCATACATAGGTGACTTATTTAATGTCAAATATTCCAAAAATTATTCTTAAAGTTTTTGTTCAAGATAATAAAAAATATAAGCCCCTATTATGAGCAATTTTCCATTGTGGTCAATATTTTCATTTGGTATTTTTTTTTTTTTGTAATCTGGTTAGGTTGGCGCTAGCTCCAGCTAGTCATAATGCAAGGTTATACGACATGGATCCCTACACAACCTATGCCTTCGCAAGTGAGGTTAGGGATTTGGTATTATGGCGCTATTGTAAATTTTACTCAACTGAATTGTTCACAATAGCACATATTTAACAGCTGGCACTATAAATATTGATTGCAGTTGTTATACGCGATTCATCGAGTAAGCAACGCTTCATTGCTTCTACTCTCAAATAAGTGAAACTAACGTGTCTGTGCTTGCTTTGTGGTCCTCGTGGTTGCTGCTCAGCATGCAGTTAGGCTAACCATACCTTTCTACATGGGTTCTGGTTATGTGAAGCAGCGTTCTGACTGTGTTCTTCGTATGTTCTTACCACATACAATGTGTACACATCGTGTGATCCCTCTCAAGCATTGTTTATGTACAATACATGTGAAAGTGGACGAACCATATGAAAATAAACACTGCTTGTTTCGAAAGAACAAAACCGAGTTAAAATAAAACATTTTCATTTGTAAACTAAAAAGATTAATATTAAAAGAAAATTAAATTATTTAATATTAATTAAGAATTAAAAAATATATTAAAACAAAGTTTAAATTATATATGTATGTACGTTTGACTGCAAAAATTATAAATCGTTTGTGAAACGTCAATTTTGACATACACACGGAATTCCATATGGATCGTAAAACTGACTTTACATATGGAAAACACATATCGTGTAAACATACTTTTATATGACCCTTCGTTTTAGTTTAAAGCTGCGTTCACACTACGTGTGAGCTTACCCTGCCTTTTCGGTTTCTCTACTCTACCATTTAAATTTAGAATACAAAAAATAAATAAATATTGTTTGATTACAAATTTATAAAAGAAAAAAATTTTATTACTTATTAATTAACATGACCATAACGGAATTATCGATCGATGATTCGTGTGAAGATGAATGGAATGAAAGAGCTCCTAGGTTGAGAGATGCATCCAACATTTTGGAAATGGATTCCACTACGTAAGTATACGAGGATTTAACAAGGGTATCATTTTTAAAGTTTGTTTATAGATTTATGGCAAATTTTCGACTGTGCAAGGCGTTTTTGAAATTGTTGTACATCGAAATTTCTCGACAGTGCTGCCAGCTCATAATACGAATTTGACATTCGATACTCGACGTTCGATTAAGAGCTATAGAAACAAAAAAATACAAAACGGATCCAGGGAAGAAGTATCTGTAACATTTAAAATTAATATAACAATGAATTTTTAAAAAATTTCATATATTTTTGCTCCATTGCCGTTACACATACCAGACCCTTTGTCGCCTTATGCATAAAACACATAGACGCCAGTGGCTACACGACTACAGCCTGTCAAAAATAAAATACACATGTTTATATGAAAGCGATTATCTTGACACCAACACAGCTGCACGGCTACACCACTACTTTTGTCGCTGTAGTCGACTTATGATAATTTCTATTTATGTTGGCTACAAAACAAAACTAGGGTTGACAATATACCAAAATATGAAAAAGAAATTAGTGCTATGAAATATTTTATTTTGTAAAAAAAAAAAAAAATCGCAAACTGATATGCTATAATTCCATTAATAATCAAAAGGGGTTAAATAAATTTATTTATTTATTTTACGTTATAATGCATTATAAATAATTGTATATTTAAGTCTTCTATTTTAATAAAGTAAAAAAAATATAATTGGCACTACTGAAATAAAAATGCATTTGTATAAAAACAACTGTTTATATTATTGTTACATCGACGGTGTTGCGTAAGAGGGGCCAATCTGCATTTTTTTACAAGGGCCAATCTGGTTTTGTTCACTTTGGCACGACGAGTAAAAAGGGCCAAACTGCTTAATAAAGTACTTAAAAATTAGATGTTTTGTTTTTTTTAAGTGTTTCCACTCGATGTCAGTATGTAAGTTATTTTTATTCATAAGATTTTTTATTTGTATCAAATCTTAGAAACATGATTGAAAACAGCAGATTGGCCCTTCTTACGCAACACCGTCGATATGTTGCTGTCGTTTTAAAAAAAATTTAGTAGCTGACTACACGACTACAATTGCTGTCAGCAGCAGAGTTTTCGTGTAGCCGCAGTCGTCTATGTGTTTCATGCCTTAGGGCATATCTCTTTTTTGACTATGATGTTGGCAATGATATCTCTAGTTTTTGTGGGTCTGTAATATAGTACTTAATATTTTCATTTAACGGCGCCAGCTCCAGCATATAGCATAATGGCAGGTTATTACGACGTATTGATCCTTACACAACCTATGCCATCGCTAGTGAGGTTAGGTAGAGCTATTTGATTTCAATACTTAAAACTAGCAAAATGAATGGTTATGTAATATAACCAGCATGCAGTTAGGTTATGTACCTAAGTGCATGCTGAGAAGCAACCACGTGGATCATAAGACAAACACCGACACGTGTTTTCTCTTATCCGAGAAATTAACACTTGTCCGATAAATCATAATTTACTACTGGTACTACTTAATTATCATTACATTTTTTATAGTTTGCCACGAGTATATATTTGAACATAACTTATGAACTTCTGTTGTTCATGGTATTGTTTCCGTGTATTCCAATTTGTTATTTTATGTTTGTTAACTTACCACAAAAACCCGCGAGCAAATTTCATTCGTTCCCACATGTTTAAAGATGGTGAACTTAACATAATGCTAAAACTATTAGTATTGTGTAAACCCGATAGTGATAAGTGTAAAGTTTTTGCATTTTTAAGAAAAATCAAAAGCATTTTAAAGGAAAATAAAAAGTTAAAAATCACAACATATAATTGTAATTTGTGTTAAAAATGTTAGATAAAGTGAAACATGTTATATTAGTGTTGTCGGGAAAAGGTGGCGTCGGAAAATCTACAGTAAGCACTCAACTAGCGCTGGCGCTAAAAGAATCCGGTCTCAAGGTAAGTGTGTGAAATTGAATTACTCGTAAATAATATTAATGCTCTTTTTTATATTCCATGCTCCTTAGGTAGGTCTATTAGATATTGATTTATGTGGTCCATCTGTACCTTATTTACTGGGTCTGGAGGGTCGAGATATTTATCAGTGTGACGAAGGTTGGGTTCCAATTTACACTGATGATACTAAAAGCTTTGCCGTTATGTCTATTGGTTTTTTATTAAAAAATCGTAATGATCCTGTTATTTGGCGAGGTCCAAAGAAAACTATGATGATAAAGCAATTTCTAAATGATGTTAAATGGGATGATATAGATTATTTAATCATTGACACACCACCCGGTACCTCTGACGAACACATTACTGTTATGGAATGTATGCGTGACGTACGATGTGATGGTGCTATTGTCGTTACAACTCCACAGGGAGTTTCTTTAGATGATGTACGCAAAGAAATTACATTTTGTAAAAAAACGGGCATACATATTTTGGGAATTCTAGAGAATATGAGTGGGTTTGTTTGTCCTCACTGTGCCAATTGTACCAATATATTCTCTTCAGAAGGTGGCGTAGAGTTGGCCAAACTAACTGGTGTCCCTCATTTGGGTACAATACCCATTGATCCTCGTGTCAGTCTATTAAATGGTACGACACTTTCGGTTATCACTGAGATGCCGGATTCTGGAACGGCTGCTACTTTTAGACAGTTAGTACAAAAGATAACATCATAATTTCTCCACTTGTGAATGAAGTACAAAAGATAACAGCACAATTATGATGCTTCTTGTTTTGTAAAATATCTGAACTTTTATTGGATGTAAATAAAATTTTTTTAACGTTATAAAAGCTTTTTCACCAAAAATAGAAGATGAATAAATAAAAAGAAAAAACATTTGGCCATATTTAGGTCTTCATTTCATTTATATATTCTTCCTTTTTTATATATTTTAACAAATTTGATATTTACATATGAGATCTTATCTGTATATAGATATTGCAACAATTTTTTCAATTGTATAATCTTCCTTTATTTACATATTTTAACAAATTTGATATTTACATATGAGATCTTATCTTTACATATAGATATTGCAACAAATAATATATAGGATCCAAAGATATTAAATAGTTTTTATTTTATTTTTTAATGATTTTTAAAGGAAAATGGGAGGGAAAAACCTTTACATATATGATTTAATATATTCAAATACTATCTGAAAATATTTATATGCTTATAGGAGGTTTATTAGAAATAATAGACCTCTATAAGCATATAATTTTCAATTTGGTGATTGATTTCTTTTTAATTTTACGTTATTTCTCTACATTCTCTTATCAGTGGATAAGAGGAATTTTCAATTTTGGCAAAGTAATTGTTATTAATCCTTGTTATGAAATCGATAACTTTTTCATAACCTGTTTCTTCATGAATATGATTTGGAGGATACCTCCAGTGCTTTTTATACCCTATACCACTATGTGGTTTGGGTATAATGACTTTGTGCTGCTGTTTGTAACAACCAAAAATATTTGCCCTAGACCCATCTTTAATTATACCGATCGAATCAGAATCACTTTCTGAGTTGATTTAACAATGTCCGTCCGTCCGTCTGTGTGCATGTAAACCTTGTAATCAAACTGCAGGTCGCAAATATGAATATACTTTGATGAAATTTGGTATATAAGCTTTTATCGGCCATGGGAAATTGGTGAGAATCGGTCCATGTTCAGACCTAGCCCCCATACAAATTACCCATATGAAATCGACATAAATTGCCATAAGATCCAAATTGTCATATAGATCTTACTCAAATTGGGTTTGTATGCGTTCATTACATCCACTAATGAGTAGTCCAAAAATGATCCCTTTGACCCCATATAGAGCTGCTTCCCGATCTTCACTTAAATCTATTAAAAAACAAAAATATTGCACTGATTCTTCTCAAATTTTGTTTTTACATATTTTTGCAAAATACAAGAGACTTTACCAAACATGATCAGGATCGGTCCATTTTTGGACCTAGTCCCTTTATAGATATAGCATCCGATAAGAACTTTTTCATATCTGCATCAAAAAAAATTAATAAAAATTCCACTCAAATTTGGTTTTTGCTTATTTTTAATGTCCAGTTAGTTGGGCCTAAGAGATAGGGTTTCTAAACGCATGGTATAGGGTATCATATAGTCGGTCTAGACCGACTATAATTTTCTTACTTGTTTTCAAATATTTTACCTAAGTTACTTAATAGGCTAATAGGTCCATAGCTGTTTGGGTTATTTTTTTTTTGTCTTACTAGGTTTGTTGATAGCTATAACCTTATCATTTTTGAAATGGTTTGGGAAATAGTTGAGTTTGATGCAGCTGTTAAATATTAATTTTAGACCTTTGATTGGTAGTTTCTTTAAAAGCAGGTTATGAACTTTGTCAAAACCAGGGGATTTGGAGGGTTTTATTGATGAGACAATACTCGTTACTTCTTTAAGACATGTATAAATTGCTGATTCAGAACTAGGATTTTCCTTCTTAAAATTATTTACTGTTGTATATATTAATGTATCCACTGAGTGGTTGTAGTTCGAAGTGAGGATATTTGCTTGGACAAATGTATTTGCCAGGATTTCAGCCTTGCCCTTATCAGATGTTATTTTTGTATTTCCAATTTTAAAGTGAGAGATTTGATTATTTCCTTTTCCTCGCAAGTTTCTGCTTATTTTCCAAATGATTCATCACCTGGTTTCAAATTGGATAATAATTGACATCATTTCTTATAGCGTTCCGAATTAATACTTTTATCTGTCATGTCATTTAAAGCTTCTTCTTAGTTTAATATATTTCACAGTATTTACTGCTAATGTGTAATTATTTTGTTGAGTTATTTTAGGTTTAGATACGTCCCTTGCTTCGAAAACTACATTTATAAATTTTTGGATTTCCGAATATAACGTGATTTTATTGTCTTAAAAATTCATAAAAATGTTCCAGTTGGTTGCTCTATAATCATAATTACGAATATTCTCAAGGATTTTCGTTCTCACGGAAAATACTTTTCTCCAGAAAAAAATCCTCCAATTATAAATTTCGCGTGAACAAAAAAATTAATAAGTGGCATCATCGAATTTCGAAGCCAGTTGTTTTGCTTATTGACAAATAATTTTTTATTTTTTTGTGGGTGCAAACGAAAATAAATTTATTTTAAAGAAAAATTAAATAAAAAAAATTAATAGCATAGCTATGATGCGAGCACTCGTGGAGGAAATTGGTGTTGTAGAACAACAACAACAAAATGGCTAAATGATTGCTAGAAGTCAATTGCTGGCTGAAACTATGGAAAACACAATCAATGCCTGAATTAGCTCTCATTAAAGTTAACAAAAGTTGAAGTTTGGCTTTATTTGTTGTCTTCAGCCTACAATATTAATAAATTATTAATTTTTTTATTTAAATTTTGTTTTATCAAAATACCTCTTACATTTTTATATACATAAACTCCCGTCTGTTTTGCAAGGGAAATTTTTTGAGGGAAAAAATTCAAGTACATTGAGAATAACTACTTTTTTCCCATCGAATTTTTTTCCAAAGGAATTTTTATTCATAAGGGGGGAGAAGTGAGAAATTTCATACGGAATTTTTGTTTAGAATTGGGCTGAATAATAATTGAGGTCAACCTGCAAGGCCATTGATCTTTTAAGTGTACATATGTATAATGCGGCGATAGCAAGGATCATAGAGGTATATAAAAGTGGATGTGGAAACTGCGATTGGATCATGAAAGCAAGAGTAGCAGACTTGCGTATATACAAGTAAGAAAATTATAGTCGGTCTAGACCGACTATATGATACCCTATACCTTGCGTTTAGAGACCCTATCTCATAGGCCCAACTAACTGGACATAGAAAATAAGCATAAACCAAATTTGAGTGGGATTTTTATAATTTTTTTTTGGCTGCAGATATGAAAAAGTTCATATCGGATGCTATATCTATATGGGGACTAGGCCCAAAAATGGACCGATCCTGACTATGTTTGGTAAAGTCTCTTGTATTTTGCGAAAATATATACAAACAAAATTTGAGAAGAATCAGTGCAATATTTTTGTTTTTTGATAGATTTAAGTGAAGATCGGGAAGCAGCTCTATATGGGGCCTATGACTAAGAGTTGTCCTATAGAGATCATTTTTGGACTACTCATTAATGGATGTAATAAACGCATACAAACCCAATTTGAGTAACATCTATATGACAATTTGGATCTTATGGCAATTTATGTCGATTTCATAGGGGTAATTTGTATGAGGGCTAGGTCTGAACAGGGACCGATTCTCACGAATTTCAATAGCGTTCATCCTATGGCCGATAAAGCTTATATACCAAATTTCATCAACATATATTCATATTTGCGACCTGCAGTTTGATTACAAGTTTTACACACAGACGGACGGACGGACGGACGGACATCGTTAAATCGAATCATTGAATCGGTATAATTAAAGATGGGTCTAGGTCAAATATTTTTGGTAGTTACAAACAGCAGCACAAAGTCATTATGCCCAAACCACATAGTGGTATAGGGTATAAAAATTAAGGCTTAAGTGAAGTTTACGAGCAACTCCCCGATCGGTTTCAAATTCTCACCACTTATAAAACAATTTATTGCGGTTCTAGGAAAATATTTTTTTTTTCGCTCGAGCCTATTTCCCGAGTTATGGACTTCCGAAGTTTTGACATGGACTTGTATATAACTTTGTTATTTACCTTCGGATTTCAGCGATATATATATATCATTTGAAAGCTTACTTGAGTGCCTTTTATTTGGTATTTTTAAATTTTAAATCTATTAACACATTATGAACCTATTTCAAATTTTGTATTTTTTTAATAGAGTTTTTTCTTACAAATGGAATTATCTCGTAAACAGACGTATATCATGTATGCTTTTGCGTAAACTGAATAAAAGCTGGGTCCAGTAGCTTTATTTTTATATATATTTCGAAATCTAAACCCTTTCAGGAACGGATTTACTATCATTTTTTTACGGAAATCAACCCACTAAAAATATATTTCCATTATATTATTTCCATTATATTATGAAAATTTTTTATAAAAAATCGCGCGATGATGATGGTCATGCAACAAATGAAATGTTGATAAATCTTGATCCATGATGCTGACAAATGCGCACCATTGTGAAACGATAATTAGCAAATCGTACGAGATAAAAGTTTCGATTAAAATTGTATAAAGAATTTAAATTTTGAAAAACTTGAAGAAAAACAAAAAAAAAAAAAAAACAAAAGCAAAAATATGTTCACAAAATTGAAGTTTGCACATCCTCTTTTATATATGAGCTTTATTTTCAGTCCGTGTTCTTGAACGCGTACAGCTAAACATTAAAACATTGTCCGTTCGCGATCGGAAAAATCTGATACATCCCGATAAGAATTCAACCAAATTTATTTAAAAACTCTAAAAATAATTCATTACCAGTTATAAAAAAATAAAAATATGAAGATAATCAGGGCTTGTTATAGCCACTTGGAGGCCCGGGTCAAGAAACAAACGTGGCCCTCTATATAATTAAAAAAATTGTTGTTTTGGTAAAAAAAAATTATTAAATTAAAAAATTTATAGTTCATAATTCAAAATATAAAAAAAAACAAAATATAATGAAATAAAAAAAATACGAAATGAAATATAATGAAAAAAAAAATTAAAATAAAGCTTTTCGGCCTTTAGAGCTGCAAATGAAGCTATTAGTTCGGAATAGTCCACATTTTTTGCAATATCCCAATTAATATTTAGTGTCGCCAGACCATTTACACGATCCTGCACCATTGTTGCTCTTAAATAATTTTTTATTCTTTTGAGTACGCTGAAACTCCTTTCTGCCTCTGCTAACTGGCAAGGTAAAAAATATTCTTAGAGCAATAGTAATATTTGGATATATATTTAGAAAACCCATTTCAATTATTTCTTTTAAAAGTTCACATGGTTTCGTGCAGCCTTTAAAATTGTATACAATTTCTTCATTAATTTGATTTTTATATTTTTTCTGCAAAATAATTGTTGCTGCAATTAAGCTCTTCTCATCCATCTCATCAAAATTCCATAGAACTTCAAATAAGTTGCATATAGAGGAAACAGCTTTAAATCTTCGCGTAAGTCCATCCATTAATGATTCAATGATCTTGTTAAAAATGTCGTTGTGAAAATATACTTGTGCAGATACTTGATCTTTTATTCGTCGATTTGTTGTAAATTCTGTAACAGTTTCATTAGCTGCTGCTATTTGCTTTGACTCGGAAAGAATCGAAGACCATGTATTTTTAATTTCCTTTATATCTTCAATAAGTTTGCCAATATTAATTTTTCCGTTGTCATTGTTGATTTCCGCGCTTGGAGAATTAGATTTGTTTGATGCAATAAAACCAAAAACTTCATCCAAATAGTAGACATTTATAATATACATTCAAATGTTGACAGATATTTTTTAAACGATTTAATCTGAGCCTGAGCGTCAGCTGGAAGACTACATAGCTCAAATTCGTTGACAGCTGATAATAAGGATTTCAAATGAAGGGCAATTGGCTTAACAGCATCTATTCTTGCAGACCATCTAAAGAAATTCCATGTAAAGAAATTCCGTGAAGATGTTTTTTTAAAACCTCCCATCTTTTTGGACTACTACTAAAAAAATTATATACTTGTTGAATAGTTCCGAAGTATGTTATTGCTTCTTTACAGCATTCTGCTGAGTCAGCTCCAACAAGATTTAAAGTATGATTGGCGCAGCTGCTGAACGTGCAATTTGAATTTTCTAGCAAAAGGAGTGCATGTACGCCGTTATATTATCCAGCCATATTAGCACCATTATCATATCCTTGCCCGACACAGTTCTGAAAATTCAAGGTTAAATGTTTTAAGAGACTTAATAAGCGACCAGCAATTTCTTTGCCGGTTTTTTCCGAAAAATCATCAAAACGTAGAAAGCGTTCTTCAATTGAAAAATCCAATTCACTTAATTTAACATAACGAATAATCAAAGTTGTTTGCTCCTTATGAGATGTATCTGGAGTTGCATCAGCAATAATTAATTTCATCAATAATTTTTCTTTGAACAAATGAGCCACATAGGTCGATAAACTCTTTTTGAATTTTATTTGAAAGATAATGAACTTGCAATCTTTTTTTTTTCTTCTTGTGATGCTCTAACTTTTGTAACATGCTCTGATAATATCGGATCATATTTACTTAAAAGTTTAACTAAGCCAAGAAAATTTCCATTATTTGGGTTTGCCAATACGCTGATTAGATAAAAAAAAAGCTAGTCCTCTCTCGGAAAGAAAAAATATTATATCAAGAAAACGCTCCAACAGCTTTTTCCAATATGTAACTTCATTTTTTAGTTCTTTTACCAGTAAGTTATCTAATCCACGATTAGCTAAAGCAGCCTTTTGCGCATTTTTCCATGAAATATACATTTCCTTGTGTAAAATAGAATTCTCGTGAGATTTTATCCGGTCATTTAACTTCTTCCAACCATTTTTATGTTGTATCCCAATTTATCTGTTAAATATGAGAAATGCGTGTTGTTTGAAATGTAACCTTGAGCACAATAAATTGATTGGTTTTGGACGCTCCAGCATATCCAATCTCTTTCACACGATTCTCCATTTGCAATTTTTTTTTGAAAGTAAACGATATGGAAATCCACGGTTGGTTGCGTCTTTCGAAATATTTTTTGGGATTTCAAACCGAGTAATTTTCATAAATGATTTCATTTGCGCCTGATTATTTTTATCAAGCACTCCAATATCCGTACACTTTAATGTTTCAGTATTCAATAGATTTACTTCAATTTCTTCACCTTCCGTTTGCACGGTCCTCAATTGATCATTTTCATCTGGTAATTCCATTGCACTAACTATATCCTCTCGCACTGTGGTTACAATTTCAATACTCTCAATTTCAACAGTATTTTCATTCAGTTCCTCTATTTCGATAACCGTATCGCTTACTGCAGTTTCAACTGTGCATTTTTCTGTATTAATTGTTGAAGGTCTTTCTGGTTGATTTGATGAATCCTTATTAAAAAAATGTGAAATCGGTTTTAAACTTTTAATAGTGGACTTCTTAAGTTTTTTTCTTTTGCCTTTTGCTGGCGCCACTTTCAAAAGATCTCTTCATGTTTTAATTACCTACCTAGTATATATATTTTTATTTATTATCAATAATCAAAGACACAAAAAATATTACCAGTTATTTTAATTTTTGGAAGTTTAAAGAATTCAGTTATAAAATTCAATAACACTTTAATAATGAATAGAACAAAACACTTTAACAATATTTTTAAGGTTTAACCACCTCCAAGATAGACCACTAAATACTTAATAAACTTTTATTATACAAATTTGAACTCATGTAACAACTCAAAGTCTACTACGATTTTTTATTTTTTATTTAAAAATTTCAAAGCCTACTACGATTTCTTATTTTATATTTGAAAATTTTAATTTTAAGATTTTTTTTTGTTGTGCCCTACGTAAAAGTGTGAAATAAACTTTTTAATCGTTTTGTATTGTTTCAAATATGTAGTGTTGTTTGGAGGGCCCTGTCAAACGACCCTCCTGACCCCCCCTCTTCCTGGGCCTGAAGATAATAATAAAAATAAAAAATAATAAAAATAAAATAATAATAAAATAATCCAGCCCATAAAAACAAAGTTTTTATTAAAACTCTTTGTTGCCTTGTGCATATGAGTTTTGAATCTCTCCGTGACTGTGCGTTACTTTGCGTGACTATCTTAAAAGTAATCTTTGGCCACAACAACTCTGGACAAAGTTTCAGATCGATCGGATGAGGGAAATGAGGTTTTAATCTCTCCGTGACTGTGCGTGACTATGCGTGACTGCGCGTGACTATGTCAAAGTTAATCATTTTTCACGGCAAGTCTATCGACCAAGTTTCAGATTGATCGGATAAGGGGAAATGGGTTTTAAATCACTCCGTGACTGTGCGTGACTATGCGTGATTATGTCGAAGTTTATCTTTCTTTACAGCAAGTATATCAAACAAGCTTTAGATTGATTGGATGAGGGGAAATCCGTTTTAAATCTCTCCGTGATGAGGGGAAATGACATTTAGATCACTCCGAGACTACGCGTGGCTATGCGTGACTGTGCGTGACTACCCCAAAATTAATCAATAGTCACAATAAGACTATGGGCCAAGTTTCAGACCAATTGTGTAAGGGGGAATGGGGTTGCCCCACGACAGACAGACGGAGAGTATGAGTTAAAAGTAAGAGTTTAAAAAGAAATTAATTCATAAACAAAATGTTAAATTTATCTGTGTGGTTGAAATTAAACTGTTGTTATTAACTGTTTTCTATTTTCTTAAACTGTTAAGTGTGTGTTTACACATGAAAGTTTTCTTGCTGAAAGTCTTGAGTTTATTGGTGAGAAGGGAGACAAAAATGGCAGGGGGTATATATTTTCATGTACTCTGAAATTTTCTTTTATTTCTTGCTTCCTAATTTTCAAAGTGAGTTATTTTACGTTTTCTTTCATTTTTATGTTCGTTTGTGTCAAGAAAGACAATAATTTGAAATAAAGTTAATTTTAATGAAATAAAATGATAAAAATAATAAAATGATAATGTAAATATGAACAAATCTTGAATTTCAATACAAAAATTTCAGTGTGTAGACACGGATGGAAGTTTAAAAGAGAATTTCAAACAATTTCAGATAGAAAAATATCATGTGTAAACCGGAACTAATGATTTTCTTTAGATTTTTTAAATAAATTTGGTTGAAAAAAAAAATCTTACAAATTTACCTTTTCTTAAAAAATTATCTATTCTAAAAAAGTAATCTTTCTTAAAGAAGAGTTTCTGTACTTAAAAAGTACATTTTTCTTTAAAAGCACCTTGTCTTAAAAGCACTTAAAAAAAGTAAATTTTATAAAAAAACACTTTAAAAAAAGTACATTTTATAAAAAGCACTTTTGTAAAGAAAAGTACATTTCATAAAAAGCAATTTTTTTTCAAAAAAGTACATATTCCTAAAAAAGTACCTTTTTTAAGTATATTTTTTAAAACACGTGAATTTTCTTAAAAATTTACTTCTTAAAAAATACATTTTCTTCAAAAAAGTACCCCTACTTAAAAAACTTTCATCATTTCTCAACGGACTACTAAGACGGCTTACAGCTAACTAGTAAAGCCATAAGCATCCAGCCGGAGACTATCAAAGATTCAGCATAGCAGAATTTAATCTCTTACTTGTTTTTCCTTTTGTTTTTTTAAATAAAACACACATAAAATTTTTTTTCATAATATTTTTAAAAGTTTATTTTATAACTTTATTCATCATTTGTTTGGTTTTTATTATTTGGTTTTAAATTTCTATAAAGTATATAATATATAATCTGCATTTTTAATTAATATATTTTTGTTTTGCATTTTTATAGGTTTTTTATTTTCATTTTTATTTTTTGTATAATATATAATTAATATTTTGTTTCATTATTTTTTCTTTTGTTGTTGTTGTTTATTATTATAATAATAATGAATTAATGGGAGTTTTCAATTTGATAATTCTTTATAAACATAAGGTCGTGGAAAATAAACAAAATAAAAAATTAATTATACAAATTTAATATTTTTATAAAAAAAAAAAAAAATTAATTTAGAACTATGTTTACTTTATTGTATAAAGGATTTAATATTTTAATAGAATATTTTTTATTAATTACTTTTTATATAATAATAATGGTATTTAATAATCTTTTTTTATTTATTTATTATATTTTTTTTTTGGATTCAAGTTTTCTTTATTATTATTTTTTAAACTTTCTTTTATCTTGTTATGGTAAATTATAAATGTATTAATTTATTAGATAATTTATAATTAATAATTTATAATTGAATTTATAAGTTTTAATAATGATAATCATAATGATGATAATAATCATAATGTTTTTTGACCAACTTTTCTACCATTTTTTTATTTTTTGTTTCTATTTACAAGTAGAAAATATATGACCAATATTTTATATACTTGTATTATTCGGTGTTTGCTTTCATCCATTTTTAGTTTTTGCTTTTGAATGCTGCCTGTACAAACATGCATTCGTATGCAGTTTTTTTAATTATGTATTTTGTTCAACTATTTTTTTTTTTAATTTTTAATAATAATATAACTTTTAATTATTATTTCTTTAATATTTTATTTTATTTTTTTATTTTATTTATTGTAGGGATTTTTTGTTTATTTTTTTTATGAGGGTGTAGTTTTTTAGTCTATTATTTTTATACGATATTTTTTTTTGGTTTAAAATACTATTTTCCCTAAGGATTTTTCATAATAATAATAAGTAAAAAATAATATTGTTATAGTGTATTTTGTATAAAGGGATTTTTTTGTTTACTTTTTCTTGTATAAATGTAGATTATTTTTTAAAAAACAATTTTACCAAATCAATTTCATGCTATGTTGACAATTTTGTATGTTCTTTTAAATTTTTCATGACAACGATAACGAGGAGCTGCACTTGTGAAGGTTTAGGTTTTACACAATGATTTTTGGATTTTTTTTTTCAATAATATTTTAATTTATAAAACAAAAAAAAAAAAAAAAAAAACAAAAAATAAAAGAATATTAATAAAAATAATACATAGAACAATTACAAAATCTTAATGAGCTTTTCAAACAATTTCTCTTAAATAATATTAAACAAATTTTGTTACTATGAAAAATTTTAAACTTTGAAATTTATCTCAAATATTTTAATACAAAAATCGTTTTATCGTTTAAGATGAGCCGAGAAATATTTTAAAATTTAAAATACTAAAAAAATACATAGATTTAACCATAGATTACGATTAAATTCAATTATTTTTTTTACTTTTTAAAATTCTTGTGCAATTTATTCCGATTTACTACGAAACATTTCAAATTTACAGATGAATTTTGTTTGTATAAATTATTTAATTTTTCAAGACCCGAAAGAATGATTTGCAAAAGTACTAAGTTTTTCCATTAAAAATTTTTCATATATGAGAATTTATATCTATAGAAAAACTTTCAAGTTTGGGGAACTTTGTTCTATCAAAATAACCCTTAATTTATGAGAACTTTGTTTAAGCTATGACAAAGTTTCCTGCTTTCTCTACGAGGTATATCTATTATAGTAAAATTCCCAACCCTCTTTTATGTCAAGCTTAAGTTTCTCTGCTTTCTACTTGTCTAAACTATTATGATAGAAACACACGAGGCAACCGTTGCGTCAACACAGCCATGTTGAAGCAACCGTTGCTTCATATGTAGCTGTGTTATTGCCCATTGATTTTCATGTTGTCGCAACTGTTACCAGAAATATCGAATAATTTTGATATTTTAGGTCGGTTGGTTCGTGTGTATCAGTGCTTACTGCATTTACTTCTTCAGTTCATCGGAAACAAGCCAGTAAGAAGGTTCGTACGGAGTAAAATTAAGCGGAAAAAAGAGTATAAGAAAATGGCAATTGCAAATGAAAATTTTGCTAACTTAACTAGCGAAGTTAAAAATTCGAGAGAACTATGGGACATACATACATATATAAAAAAAATAAATAAAAATCTGAGCAAAAAAACAGAATCAAAAGCATGCGCAACTCATTTTACTTTTCTTCCGCTTGTGTCTTTTCTGGACTACAGCTACACACAGTACTGAGGTTGCGGTGATAGTTGCCACGTGTGTAGTGAACAAACAAATACATTCCTAAAGAAACGCTTTCAGATTTTTGTGACTTTTTCTATCGAAATAAACCTTTATTTATGAGAAATTTGCTTAAGCTTAGACATAAACTTTTTTGCTCTTTTTATCAGCTGTCTCAACTATTGTAATGGAAATTCTTTGCCATGCTTTCTAGGTGTCTACTCTAAAGATTTTTTTCTATCGAAATAAACTTCAATTTATGAGAACTTTGCTTAAGCTAAGACATAAACTTTCTGTTCTATTTATCGAGGTGTCTCTAATAATTAGTACTATCTGTATTTTATGTCAAATTTAAGTTTCTCTGCTTTCTAGGCTTTTCAACTATTTTATAAAGAGAACATTACTTAAGCTAAGATATACACTTTTATGCTCTCTCGACGAGGTATCTCTATTATAGGAGTGATATATATGCCATGCTTAAGTTTTTCTGCTCTCTAGGTGTCTCAAGTATTGTATTGGGGATGGTTTCCTGAACCAGACGTAAGTTTTTTCTATCGAAATAAACTAAAAATTGTGAGCACTTTACTTTAGCTAAGACATAAACTTTTCTGCTCTCTTTACGAGGTGTCTTCACTATAAGAGTAATATGTACCCTTTTTATATGTGGTTAGGATATAATGACTTTGTGCTAATGTTTTTAACTACCAAAAATATTTGACCTAGACCCATCCTTTATTACACCGATCGACTCAGAATCACTTTCTGAGCCAATTGAGCGATGTTTGTCGGTCTGTATGTCTGTCCGCCTGTGTGTCCATATAAACCTTGTGATAAAACTACAAATATGAACATAATTTGGTGAAATTTGGTGTATAAGCTTCTATCAACCATAGGACGAAAGCTGTTGTAAATCGAAAAACGTTGCATATTCAGACCTAGTCCCCATACAAATGACCCCTATAAGCTCAACTTAAATTGCCATAAGATACAATTGGGTTTATGTATTACATCCATTAATCAGTAGTCCAAAAATAAACCCTACAGGATAATTCTTAGTCATAGCCCCCATATAAAACTGCTTCCCGATCTTCACCTAAAACTTTCATAAAACAAAAATATTGCACAGATTTTTCACAAATTTGGTTTGTATATGTTTTTGCAAAAATGAAGTGACTTTACCAAATATGGTCAAGATTGGTCTATTTTTCGACCTAGTTCCCATATAAATATAGCATTCGATATGAACTTTTTAAATCTGCAGACAAAAAAATTAAAAAAATTATACTCAGATTTGGTTTATGCTTATTTTCTAAATCCAATTAGTTGGACCTAAGACCAATTCTCTAAACGCATGGTATAGGGTATCGTATAGTCGGTCTATACCGACTATAATTTTTTTTAC